>CP140208.1:0-691032 GCA_037349495.1 Lotmaria passim
AACCCTAACCCTAACCCTAACCCTAACCCTAACCTAACCCTAACCCTAACCCTAACCCTAACCCTAACCCTAACCCTAACCCTAACCCTAACCCTAACCCTAACCCTAACCCTAACCCTAACCCTAACCCTAACCCTAACCCTAACCCTAACCCTAACCCTAACCCTAACCCTAACCCTAACCCTAACCCTAACCCTAACCCTAACCCTAACCCTAACCCTAACCCTAACCCTAACCCTAACCCTAACCCTAACCCTAACCCTAACCCTAACCCTAACCCTAACCCTAACCCTAACCCTAACCCTAACCCTAACCCTAACCCTAACCCTAACCCTAACCCTAACCCTAACCCTAACCCTAACCCTAACCCTAACCCTAACCCTAACCCTAACCCTAACCCTAACCCTAACCCTAACCCTAACCCTAACCCTAACCCTAACCCTAACCCTAACCCTAACCCTAACCCTAACCCTAACCCTAACCCTAACCCTAACCCTAACCCTAACCCTAACCCTAACCCTAACCCTAACCCTAACCCTAACCCTAACCCTAACCCTAACCCTAACCCTAACCCTAACCCTAACCCTAACCCTAACCCTAACCCTAACCCTAACCCTAACCCTAACCCTAACCCTAACCCTAACCCTAACCCTAACCCTAACCCTAACCCTAACCCTAACCCTAACCCTAACCCTAACCCTAACCCTAACCCTAACCCTAACCCTAACCCTAACCCTAACCCTAACCCTAACCCTAACCCTAACCCTAACCCTAACCCTAACCCTAACCCTAACCCTAACCCTAACCCTAACCCGTACACTACTACACCCGTACACCCGTACACCCGTACACCCGTACACTACTACACCCGTACACCCGTACACCCGTACACCCGTACACCCGTACACCCGTACACCCGTACACTACTACACCCGTACACTACTACACTACTACACTACTACACTACTACACCCTAACCACCAACATCCACACAACACAACACACCAAAGCACGCACCACCACACCACACCACACACACACGCAACACAATTCAGCCCCTCCACAATGCAAGCACCATCCAATCGTCTTGCAGCACAGTAACACAGTCTGTCCAGGCACACACAAAGGCAGTCGTCCGCTCACCTGCAAAACACACCCATGCACATACACACACACATGACTTACCTTCACAACAGTTCAGCACCACCAGCTGCGTGCGTACCAGTGCCACACATCTACACAAACACACACACACACACGCACAGCAACACCCATACACACACAGAGAGAGTGAGAAAGAAGAACAGCTCCTGTGCAGCTCCGTCGCAACAACAGCAACATAGCAAATCGCTGTCTCAAACACCTTCTCCATGCTCCCCTTCACAATAATCTACAGACACAAGGCGCACACAGCAAGCAGTCCACCACACCCACACCACCAGCCTATTCATGTCTGCGCAGCCCTTCACCTGGTGTGGCTCGTCGTGGTCCTCCCTCTCTCTCCCTCAATCCGCTGGCTGCACCTGTCTCTGCCTTGTCGTCTGCTGCACCCTGGCTGTGTGTCGCCACAACACACACAGGCTGTCCAACACCGCACCATCAAGGCGGAACACTGCATGCACAACACACCGTCATGAGGACGCACCCTCACCACAAGCAACTCGGCACGCTCAACGTTCACATACGCACCACCATCGTCGGTCCAATGCGACCGCCTTGAGTGAGGACAGGCAAATACACGCAAACACACACATATGGTCGATGGTGTTGTGCAGTGCCGAGTGGCTCAAAACGTCGACCACGCTAAGCAGCGGGCAGTCGCGACATCCAGTGAGAGATGCTCTGCATGGCACAGCGACGCAGACTTATACGTGTAGCAGCACCTGCACCACAGCTGCAACTCGCGTCAATAGCATGGCTTTGCAACGGAAAAGGTACGGTGGTCCCCTTTTCGTCATTCAGGCCACAGGTGCAGGACAGTGCCTTTTGACAGACACCTCTCACTTTCGCGCTTCTACAGCCTGGCACACCATGAAATAGTGTGGGTCACAAGTGTGGAGAAAGGAGGTGACGCAGGGAAGGTGTATCTGTGAGTTGGACAATGCATAAGTTCGAGCACGTCTTCAAACCCTGGAGACCTCAACTCCTGCAGGCGAAAAAAAAAATAACGCTGCAGATCAAACTAAGAGAGCCGATAAAGCACCTGCTGGAGCAGGCCCATCAGCCGTGACGAAGTCGTGTGTGGGTGTGGTACGCAAACAACCACACACACGAGCTACTTGTCTTGCAAACGGTTGAATTGACAGTCAAGAGTGCCTTGATAGTGAATACCTTGCTTTTTCTCACGGCAGTGGCAAGGGTGAAAAAAACAAAAGAAAGGTAGAGGCGAAGAAAACGAGGAAGAGGAGAGAGAGAGAGAGACAAAGACGAATAGATGTTTCGAGATCAAGTGCTAATGTGTGGTGTCACTTTCAGCTAATGTGATACTGCACCGTTGAGTACACATGCGTTTTTCATTTTTCCCTTGTTTTTTGCTTCATCAAATCCAGCGAGGGACGCAAGAAGTGAGCTTTTCGCACCTAATCACAAGCTCGTCCGATCTTTCGTGCACCATGCAGCTGCGCGTTTCGACGCCTTTCCCTTTTTCCTTTTCTTGTATTTCTCTACTGCAGAGGTAAACTCACTGCAAATAAAAAAGATCTCCCATCAGTAAAAAAAAAAAAGTAGTTTGAACATTTAAAAAAAAAATAGTAAGAATAATAATAAAACTGTTTTCTCGATGTTCTTGGAATGTTGTGGGTGGGAAGTGGCAAACTCGCTCCGTTTGAGGAATGAGGTTCATAGAAAGTAGAGCTCTGACGCGCCTGCAGTAGCCAAACCAGTTAATTAAGAAATAAAAAGAGAAAGGAAACTGTGGCTGCTGGTGTCCTAGTGGCCTGAACAAGCACTTTGACAGAGCAGTACTTCCATGTCCACACCGCACACGACTCTTTTTTCCTTACGATTATGAATGTGTATATATATCGAAACGTGAGATACAGCGGCCCTTTTTAAAACACTCTTTCGGCTTTCTGGTAAACAGAAGAGAGTCACGCACAGTCACTCTATTTGCACTTTTCTACCGGTGATTTGCGATAAAGAGAGAGAGCGTGACTAGGATCACCTCCCCTGACCTGCGCCACGTTGCTCCTCTTGAAGTTGATCTGTAACATGTGAGTTCAAGCAAGCAGCAAAGACGCAGAGGGAGTGCCCCGGAAAGAGAGAAAGGTCGTGTATGGCCGTGAACGCGAGCATACACACGCTGTCAAAAGCCATAAAGTCAAAAATGAAACTAAAGAAAAAAAACCCTTGTGTTTGCAGCAACAATTTCAGGAAACATGAAGCGGCAGCAGCGATACGTATGTATGTGTTCTTTGTCCGTCCTAGTGCTTTTTCACGGAAAGACGGCTGCGTGCCTCACTCCTCAATCCTGAAAGCTCGCGCAAGCTGGACTGCTGTTTTTTTTTTTTTTCATTTCGGTTTACCGTGAGAATCAATCAAAGAAACAGATTCAACGCCGACTCAGATTTGCATATATATTGCAGTACAGCCTGCAAAACACAGAAGGCATCAAACAAAAGAAAGAAAGAAAACAGTTTTCACAGCAAAACACTATTGTTTTAACGCGAATGCAAAAAAAAAAAAAAGAAGGGTAGTATGGAAAATAGAAAAGGGAGAAAGGAGGAAAAAGACGACAGCGATCACACTCACGCAATCGCGGCGTAAACGACAGCCACCGCCGCAGTGACAAGGGCAGTGGGAACGCCGGCAAACGACGCCGCGTTCACGCATTTGCCGTACTTGTTGACGCTGATTTTCTCCGAGTCGGTCACGTACTGCAGCTTGTAGCCAGGCTCGCAGGAGATGCACCGGCCGAAAGCCTCGCAATGAGCGCAGTGTTCCGTGCTGCATTGGTTGCACCCGTCGAGGTCGAGGTAGTAGCCATTCTTGCACGCGATGCACCAGCCGAACAGGCAGGATTTGCAGTTAGCCTCGCACTCTGCATTCGCTACGACGACCGCGGCCACAGCCACGAGCAGCGCCACAAGGAAGAAGCGACGGAAGAAGACGGACATCACGAACTGCGTGCGGAGAGACGAGAACAATGCTCCTTTTGTCTTTGGTGTGTGTGTGTGTGTGTGGGTGTAGGGATGCCAGTGAAGAAGAGTCTTCGAGGTTTGCCTTTGCGGAAACGAAAAAAGGTGAGTAAAGTGAAAAACGAGATAGCTTTTTGTTATTGTAGACACGCTGTGTCACCTACGTTAAGGTACGAAATCAGAAAAAAAAAAGAACAAAAAGAGGAGACAAGAGGAAAGAGATGGTCCTGGAGAAACAAATAGCATCATGGGAAAAGTAACTGCAGACAATTGAGCATTTTCTATCACCTTTCAATGTCAAAGAGCTCAGCTTGGTTGCTGCTCTGAGACCAACGACAGAGTCCTTTCACTACTCGACTTCCTAAAAAAAAAAAAAAGGAAAAACAATAATGTAGCCGAGAGAAAGAAGAGGTGAAAGGTCAACAATAAAACACATCCGAGTATCTACAAAAAATGCAAGGAAAAGCACAGTAATAAAGCAGAGTACACATCCGCTCACTTCCAAAAAAAAAAAAGCGCAGATCGCTTCTACGGCTGCACACCACTGGCTCTAGTTCCCACAGAAGAAAAAAAAGGAAGATGCTGGCGATGCTGTCACACGCACCACCAAAATGCACCCACGCAACGCCGGTGTGTCGCAGCCACCACACACCTCAAAGCACTGGTTTGTGCAGGAGCTGTGGCCTGCTGCAAACAAAACGAAGCTGAATCATACTTCATTATCTTCGATAAACGAGCTACTCGAGGCGTTACAGCTAACAGTGAAGGCCTCTTTTCATCGAACGTTTTACAGGCTTTTCCCTTCGTGTGGCCATAAATACGGTGGTTCTTTAGAAAGCGGTCAAAACAAACAACGATGAAAACGATCATAATGTACACCACTCTTTGTGTGCTGGAGCACGAAGCACTGCTGCCTTAAACGGCGACTCTTTAGGCCCTCGCGACTTACCCTCCTGACATACACTAGAACAACAGAGTAATGAAGACGGTCAGAAAGAAGCAACAGAGGCACATGCACAAGGAGGAAAACACGCTACACAGGCCAGAGTAGATGTGAGTAAGCAGAGTGCACTAAGAATAGAAAAGGGAGACACATGAATTCCGTTGCATAGCACCACCATCCCTGGAGCTTTGTGAAAAAACCCTTGGTTGTCAAATAAATGCTTGACAGTTGTCAGTTGGCGCGTTTTACACCACCAACTGAAACTTCACGTTGAGTGAGACACAAAGCGTCTCAGACGAGACGCCGAGGCTGTATGGCTCTCCTTTGTCTTCCACGTTCACATAAGCAAGTCGGGGACAAGTTGCTGTGCCACTTTCGTCCTGCAACTCATCCGGCGCTACAAATACTCTCGCAAGCCCTAGCGCACCGATGAGCTTCAAAGGACTCCTCAGACCTTTACTTCGGCAAACGGAGAGGTGCGTGAAAGCAGGGAGCCTTCGTAGGCTGTCGGGGCTTTTGAAGCCACCAAAGTAAGGAAAGCCTCGCAGGCACCCACTGCCGCACGCATCCAGCTCAGTGAGCACCGCGCAGTGCATTACTTTTGATATCACAGTGACGCCGCGCCGTTCTGCTCGCAAGTACTGTAGGCCTAGCACTTCTGGCAACGCTAGAAGGTTGTACAGAATCTTGTTGTTGAGGAGCCCAAACTAGGTGTACGCGGCTGTTGCGCTACGACGCATAAAGCAAACTTCATGACCCGGTCACCGATGTAGCACGATCCTCGCTACCCCATGTGCCTAATACACTCCGCTCTTTCAGCTTCAAAAAGCGTCGAAAATGTGGAGAGAAAGGTGCCACGCCGTCCATCGCACAATGTTCTGCTGGCTTCACTGTACAGTGCCATACCAAGCCTGCAAGTGAGTAAGGGATTTGACAAAATGCTCAGCGTCTGAACGCGTTTCCGCAGACTGCCTGCGAGACGCACCACAATAGTAACACTGCGTACGTTGGCCACTTCGAGTTTCAGCGGAAGGCAGCACCGCTCCGCGCACCAAAGGAAAAGGCGCGGATCCAAAAAGTCCCTTTTTCTGCGATGCCACGTTCGTTTTAATCACCAGCTACTGTTTTTCCACTTGTACACAGCATGCCGTCGTACTTTTTACAGCTGGGCCTCGCCAGGAGCTCAGTACTTCGTCGCTCTTGCGGGCACACGACAGACAACAAGTGGCCCTTTAAGTTTCAGCTTCACATAGCGAAGCCACCTGCGCAACACTGCTAGAATGCAGAATGTGACGGTGTGGCTGTCAACCTTCGCTGTACATCACCGGTGAAAACGGTACCGACACTTACCACGAGGAGGAAAAAAAAAATGCTGCGCATACAAGTAATTCTGCGCTTGTGATGAGCCGCTTGTATTCGTCCATACATCTACACATATATATATATATATATATATGTATAGATGTATAGACGCAAGTAGCTTAATAAGAAATGTTGAATGCAAGAAAAAAGATAGAGTTACGTGAGAGGAACGGACAACAGCAGGGTACGCATGCATGTTGAAGTCAGCAAGCACGTCGAGGTACGAAAAACGTTCATTCATGCTGAAAAACAAGTAGCACGTAAAAGCTCTCTCTCTCTATACTCTCGATTGGACTGTTTTTAATGTCCATTCTCGTAATTCTGTTGCTGGAAGGGTTCTGCAAACATTGATGGGCAAAGGGAGATGTTGAAAAGCAAAGAGAATCCAACGGGATATCGCAAATAACAAAAGGAAATGTGACAGGGAAGGAAAGAGCCAGCAAAGCCGGCGCATTCTTTCTCCTTTTCGCAACTCGTCGTCACTCACTTCGACAACGTGCACACCACCTTGGCACCGCGTGTTTCTCTTCCTTCTTCCCCTTTCTTGTGTTCACCACCACCACCTAGTTGAGGCCACGCACAAAGTTCTTCAGGCCTCGCTTAAGGGAGGTGCCGACATTTTTGACGGCCCCACCCATGCCCGCGGACTCTCCGCCTGTTTGTATAGGGTATGCGTAGGGTGCGAGGATGCAGTTGTGGCCCCCGAGCACGAGAAAACCCTCATTGCGGAGCATCGTGGCGGCGTCAACGACGCTGCAGAGGCTTGGATCGAACTCGATCACCGCAAGACGCTCGCTGCGCGTCTGCACAGAGCCGTCCTCTTGCGTCGGCTGCTCGAGCGGGTCCTCAGCTGGCGGTGAGGTGTCGAAGGAGACCTGCTTCATAGACTGCGCAAGCTCATCGTGCTCCTGCTTCTCCGTCGGCCTGGGCAGCGTGACAGTGAAGCTCAGCGCACTGCTGGCGACAGGTGGGAGCTGGCGGCTGGCAAGGTGCAGCACGACGCCAGTCTCCCAGGCGTGCCGCACAGCTGCGTCGATATCTGCCACGGTCACGCTGTCGGGGACGCCAACGACGACCAGCGCGCAGGCCCACTGCACGTACGGGACAGGGCGTAGGAGAAAAATGTCACTGATGCTAGGAAAGTGGTCGCCTTGGTTGCGGCCCAGCAGCAGCTCAATGCTACGGAACTTCTTGCGGTCCTCAAAGACGTTCTCGAACTTGCGCTGTGTCGCGATCACCGCATTATGGCCTTGCAGACGCATCCCACACAGGCCGCGGAGGATGTTGCCATGCATGGCGGCCGAGTTTGTGTAGAGCATCGCAACGCAGTCGCCGTTGTGCACGAAGAGCTCGGCCAGCGCGCGGACGATGGCGGGCGGGATGCGCTTTGGATCACGCACCTCGTTCCACGTGTTTACAAACGGCTTCGGCACCGTCTGCTTCGCCCCTGACACCGGCGCGTAGGCGGCCGCGTACGGGCTTTTCTGGCCCATTTCCTCCGAAGCGTCTAGCCCCGGCACCGGCGGGCTCTCAGGAAAGCTGGAGTACGGAATGCGCTGCGTCACGAGCATCGCGATGGACAACTGCAGGCACGTGAAGAAGCAGCCGAGGTTGGTGCGGTCGAGTGAGTCGGCGCAGTTGATGCGAACGAAGCGCGACTGCGTGATGAGGCGGTCCACCTCACCGGTGCGCCGGATCATGCCGACCGTCATCATCGAGTCCTCCGAGGTGGAGGCAATGCCGAGAAAGCCCATCGAGGCCTCCCAGAAGGTGGAGGTCGCCACCTGGATGCCATAATCGTTGATCAGGTTCAACCAGTCCACATGGACGAGGTCGAGGCTGCCGCCCGGGAATTTGCTCTTGATCACCGAGTCAGCGGAGCGCACGGCGTCGAGGAAATAGCGCGCCAGCACATCTTCGCCGTTCTGCGGGTTGAGGCGCAGCATGTTGATGCAGCGCACCTGCGGGTTGGCCGTGCTGGCGCCGTGCGTATCGAGCAGCATCACTTGCTTCAGCTTCTGGAAAACGTTCTCGAAGTACGTCGCGCTGCCGCGGAGGACCTCTGCCTTGTCGCTGCTAAAAATCATCGCCGGCTCGGAGATGGACATGCTGACCTGCGTCGTCCAGTGCACCGGGATCGTGCCGCGAAGGATGGAGTGGCGGGTGAAGGTGACCGTGTCGGCGCCGTAGTACTTCCACAAAATGTACTCGTAGTAATGGTCGTTGCCGGCGCCGTTGGCCGAGTTGAGGCCGCGACCGAGGTACCGCGGCCCGGGGTTGACGTTGCTCTGCTTGCCCAGCAGCACGAGATGCAATTCCACTCCGTCCTTCAGCCTGCAGATCCGCTCCCCGGCAAAGCCGCGAATGAGCTGCGAGCACGCCGAGGCGAGCGAGCAGGCGGCGAAAGGCTCGCGCAGGTGCGCAGACCAATCGCACGCCATGTCCGGCGCAGCACAAGCGTCTGGCTTAGCGAAGGGGAAGGGCAGCATGAGGTTGACATCATCGCTGTAGTAATAGCCTTTGTAGTAGGTGTACTCTTGAAACTCACTGAGCCGCGTGCGATCCGCCGCACTTACGCGCACCGGCGCGACGCCAGGCAGGTCAAACGGCACCCACGCCGTCCCCTCTACTTTGTGAATAGCCCCAGCAAAGGGCAGCTGCACGGCCGTCGTGACGTTGGTAGCGACCAGCATGTACACCTTGTCAATGCGCAGGCATCCGAAGAGTGCGGGGAACTCCTGAAACGTCGCGAAGGGGCCGCACTGCAGTCGCACCTGGGCGAGGGAGGTGAACTCCGTGGCAGGGAAAACGACGGAGCGCCGAAGCTGTCCGCCACCTGTCACCTCCAGCGGAACGACAATGGACCCGTCCGCCCACTCTCTCATTGAACAATACAAGTCGTCCGTCGCCGGTTGTGGTGGAGGCTTTGCCGATGGCAGTGGTGTAGCTGGGGTGTCGAACAACATCAAGTCCTCAATCTCCACCTTGGGTGAAGGCTTAGGTTTTGGCACCACCACAAAAAGGTAGCGCATATTGTTTTTCACGCCGATCGCACATCGATTACTGCTTGCGAGCGGCGTAGCGGTGGTGGTGGCACTGCCGCTCTGCGGATTACGCGGCGCCTCCATCTAAGAAACAAAAAATATATATATATATATATGACGAGCGAAACTAGCAAAATGAGTACTGTGAACGCTTGAGAGAGAATCCGAGTGTTTCAGCAAAAAGCAGTAGCAGCAAATAAACGAGGAAAAAAAAAAGAAACAAGAGTAATTGTGTAAGCCGTCTTTGCGCTGACTGACTGCCAGATAACTGGACACACTCGGCACGCTCCAGAACTTCAGATATGTATGGAGAAGGGAGCTAAGAGCCTCACCAGGTAGAAAGAAACGACCAGATGCAGCGGCAGCAAAGAACACAACAACCAAAACTGAGGTGACGAATATGTGACGTTGCGCTCCCATCTGTTGGTGTTGATGGAAAACAGACAAAAGAAAGCGAGTACAGAAGTGGAAGCGCGGTGCAACGGCACGAAAGAAAAAAAAGGAACCAAAGACGTACACGAGAACAGACGAAGAAGTAAAAAAGAAGAGAGAGTAGGAGACGCACAGCATTATCCAGCAGAAGAGAAGTATGTAATCTACTCACAATAAAAGTTGAAACAGAGAAAAGTGAGTGCCAAAAGACGTTTCGTATAGCAAAGCACCTCTGAATCAGCGAAAGCAACGGTACGCGCAAGGGTACAAAAGGGCCCTTCCCTTCTCTCCTCCTCTCCAAAAAACAAAAAACAAAAAAACGTGTGCATGAGTAGTTTCTCTTCCTTCCTCCTCTTTTACAAGCTCCTGAGTAGCGCTCCTTGTTTAGGCTGCTACGCACAGCCAATGATCATCGAGAAAAGAAAAAGTCGACATAAGCACACACACACACACACAGGATAATCACATTTGCTTTCTTCGTTATTGTTTTTGCTTTGCAAACTCGAGAGTTACCGAAACGACAGCAAACAAATATGTGAACACTTTCTTTATTTTGAGACGAAGACAACGAGATCTCAGTGCACCAGTCGGTGCTCACTGTTTTGTTGTGAGGGAGTTGAAAAACAATGAGGGAAAAAAGAGTACGAGAACGCCACGTAAAACAGTAGATAAGTAAAATAGGGAGACATCACTACATAAACACAAACGAAACAGGAATAACAACAATGACAATAAAAAAGACAGACCTCCACAAAAGTCAGCCAGAACGGCATAGAACACCTCAAAAATAAAAGAAAAAAACAATTAAAAAACAAACAACATCCGAAAAAGCGAAAGTGCTTAAAAAAAAAAAAAACAGCACCGCATACTTCTGGGACAGTCCATACTTTCTTCATGCCGAATTTTACTGTGCCTTCCCAGTGAGTGCGTCCATTGCGGTTAGCCATGGGCCGATCTTCGTCTCCGCAATCATCTCGTTGTACACACGGTGTCCACGAACAGACTGAAGCACGCCGTAGGTGTCGATGTCCACAAGATCTGGCTTACTGCCGCCGTGAAAGGCCTTGGGCTTATGCGTCTTGGCGTCCACCAGGGCTTCCGAGGTGAAGCGGTTTACCTCCTCGTGCAGGCGCTGCTTCGGGTCGTCGTCAGGCTTCATCAGGCCGGCCTTGACGAGGCGCGGCTTTGTCACTTTCATTGCGACAATGTACATCACTGGGGCTCCGACCACCTTCAAGAACAGCTTGTTGGCGTACGGGATCGTGTCGCACGAGTCGATGTAGGAATAGCCAGCCCACGCTGCGGGGAGGCTGTGGTTGAACTCGAGCGTGACGAAACGGACCAGCGAGCTGCGAGCCCACGTGCGCCATTTGTTGATCTCTTCGTCCTTCAGCTGGCTGGCAAGGCCCATCTTTTCGGCGAGGGTATCGACTATGATCTGCGAGTCTACCAGGTACGGGCCGGGGCCCTGCGCCGTATCAAAACGAAGCTGCGGCACCTTTTTGTACCGACTGTCCTTTAGCTCACCTTTGAACATCGGCTCCACCTCGATGCACTCGTGCTGGATCTTGTGGTAGTCGAGAAAGGCCTTGACGGTGCCGCACCACGGGCAGGTGGTATAGCGGAACAGCTTCGTGAGGGGGTGGTCCTTCGGGTCGCACAGCTTCTTAAAGGCCTCGTTGAGGCGCGCGGCGTCCTGCGCTGCGTTGAAGCTCTCCGCCGTCACGCTGCGGTTTTCGCGGAGGCGGCGCTGGTACATCGCGTAGCCGCCACCCAGTCCAGCGACACCCACCACCGTCGTGCCGAAAAGAAGCTTCCGACCAAGAGAACCTTTGCCGAACATCTTGCTGAAGAGTCCGTTGTAGTAATGGTGGAGTCCTCCGTTTTATTGCGTTTTTTTCTCTCTCTTTTCTTTTTTTGTCTGTGAGGAAAGGGGAAAAACAAGAGTGAAGGCTAAGCACTACGTTTTCACTGATGAGTAGCAGAGAAAAGCACAGGATGCGTTGGTGTATTGAGGTTTGCAGGTCGGGAGGGGAAGCACCAACACGATTTGAGGAAGAAAAACGGAAGAGAGCAAGAAAAAAAAAAAAACAGTTAGAAAAAGAAGGCCGGCTTTTGACACCTATGTTGGGAAAACGATGCGAAATACGCTTTTCCAGTGTCGTCGTATACCATCATGAGAGCAGCTCATCGGTGCACGAGCTGGGCAGCACTCTCAGTCCATTTGTCGTCCTTTTGCTTTTCGTTCTTTAACGCTGGTGCCTCGTTTGATACGCTAACCTTCCCGACGACACATAAAAGTGGATGCTCACATGTCTGAAGAGCTGTGACTAAAAAAAAAAAAACCTGAAATACGTCCACCGACATCCGTATGTGCCTCGAGTTTTGACTATCTTACTGTTTAATTGGAGTACAAGCGTGTCACTCTTTCTCTGTAAAAAAGTAAAGCAAAAACAGCAGCGGAGACAAAGCCGGAATGAACCTCGTCTACGTGCCGTAGCGTGTCGAAGGCATCCCGTCCACCCATGACTTTTGGTGTTGACTCCAGTGCTCGTCGTCGGTGTGGTTGAGCCCGCTGATGTTGACCAGTGGCTCCTTACGCACCTCTTTCTCCAGCGCCATCTCAGCGAGCGAGTCGTATGGGCGGACACGGCGGGTGGATAGGTTGTGCATCTTGCGGTACTTGCGCCCATGCTCGTCCTGGTCGCCATGTACGATGGCGTTGACGCGGTTGGCGTACGTCTTGCGCGACAGCTTCGTGAAGCGCTTCTCTGGCTCGTCCAGGGCTTGCAGAAGCGCGTACATGCCGCCGTGCATGTTGCCGCCACGGCCGCCAGACCGCGTCAGTTTCTTCTCCTCGGCCGACATCAAGAAGGTGCGCTGTGCCTCGTCTTGGCGGCGCTGTATCTTTGCCTTCGTGAGCGCGTCCCGGCTTAGCGGCCACTCCCCGCGTGTTTGCAGACCATTTTCGACGTGCTGGGCCACAAAGGCGATGCGCTGGCTGAAGTCTGTCACGGAGGACGGCCACTGCTCGTAGCCCTCCGGCTTGCGCATCGCCATGCGGCGCAGTGTCGCGGCCCGCTTCTGCCGTTTGCGCTGCAACCAGTGGAAACGCCGCTTGCCCTGCCGCACGTCGCGCAGCTCCGCCAGCGTCAGCGTCTCCTCCGCGGCGGCGCGGTACTCTTTTGCCTTCTTGATGCGGGCCCACTCACGCAGACGGGCGTCGCGTGGCATGCGGGCCAGGCGCACGCGCAGTGCCTCGTCCTCCTCCGTCAGGCCCAGCGAGCCGAACTTCACACGGTCGCGAATACTGTAGGGCAGCGCGTGCACCCAGTCGGGAAAGTACGTGTCGTCGTCCAACATAAAAGCGTCCATCCTCGATGTCGGGTACACACCGTGCTCCTCCACCAACCGCTTGTGGTGCGCCTCAACAGCCGCCTCGTCGTCGTCGCCGGCCCGCAGCCGGCGAAAAAGCTGATAGAACTCGCGAGAGGTGGGCGGCTGCGCAAACTTGTCAGCAACGTGATCGCGCCGGTCCACCTCGCGCCGCATTAAGTTGCGCATCGTCACACTGTAGTCCGCCGTGTCGTGCGAAGTAGCCGCCATAGCGTCGTCGGCCGAGCGCACGGCCTGCATCTCCGCTGCGGTTTGCGGCAGCTGTCGGCCGCTGCGCAGAGCCTCCTCGGTCTTCACATCAAGCTGCAGCTTGCCCATCAGGTTGCGCTGCCGCTCCTCCTCGACGAGTCGGCGCTCCTTCCTGTGCGTCTTGAGCATGGCCGTCACGTTGGTTTTGTTTCGGTACACCTCCGGCTCAGTGAAGCTGTCCCCCATTTCGTGTTTTGTGAGCGCACCCTTATTCACGTTGATCCCGCCAGCCGGCGCCCGCTTCGAAAAGGCCACGCGCTGGTAGGGCCGCCACAGGGAAAACGTCCGTTGAAACAGCATACCAAAAAGTAGCGAGTGTCGCGACAGATCGCTTTTGTGTGATTGCGTGCGTGTTTGTAATACGTAGTTTAGAAATTATGTTCGAAGTAGTAGTAGTAGTATAGTTGTACTTCATCTACCGAGTTGTCGCGTAGGCGCATAGAAAACAAAAGGGAATGTGCCAAGATAAAACGCACAAAATAATAATGTGAGTAAGAGGGAAAGCACAAAGAAAGAAGAAGAAGAGAAGAAGTAACGGAGAAACAGATGATGCAGGACCGAACTAGCAGCATGTCATGTAGTGGAGGAATAACAGTAATACGAAACAGTGTACCTGATAAACACTTTCACTCAGACAAAAAAGGCACTCATCAGAGACACACAACACGCTACATTAAACTGCAGCGCTCCTCGACAGTGGACATACGGCTCCACTTTCACTTTGCATCGCTGGGTAGCTTCACTTCCTCACAGCATTAACAGCTCACATTTTCCATTACGTCAAGTTGACACTTACCTGCTTCAGTGCACGTTATCGGTTCGCTCAGATTCAAGAACAAGAGTATACTTAAGTAAATAAAAAAAATGCATATAAATATATATATAAATATATATAGAGAGAGAGAAGTCGCCTCTTCCTTACACCGTCAAGTACTGTATCTCACCAACTCATATGAGTCACAAAAGGAGAGCTATAATCACATAAAGGCGCAGGAAACGCTCAGACGCAAGCTCGGTTGACAGCACATGCTTCGAAAAACACACACGAAATCGCATATTCACAGGCACACACGTCCAACTCCCCATGAATTCAGTTTAGGTCTTCCACTCTCACATTAAAAAAAAAAAGAAGAAGAGTAAAGAAAGAAAGAAAAAGCAACGATACTTCGCAACGCTGCGCTCTGCGTTTGTCTCTCAGTTTGCGTAGACAAAGAAAAAAAAACGGGGCAGAGGCCACTGATACCCTACACACACATAAAGAGAGAGAGATAGAGAGCAACGAATCACGGTTTGATTGCTTAAAAAAAAAAAAAAAGCAGGTGTTCTTTTATGGCGATTCCCTGAGAAGCGACTTTTGCTTCTTCTTACTCAATCTTCTTCGCGCTCGAGGCCAGACTGCGCTGGTAGACGGCGGAGCGGTAGCAGTTGTAGCCGTTCACGGTCGCCAGGCAGATGTTCACGAGGGCGAGCGAGCGGCTGCCGGAGTTTTGCGGCTGAATGAGGAGGGCATAGACGAACCAAATGCAGCCGGTGGCACACAGGGCCACGCTGGAGTTGAAGTCAATCTTCTCCACCGGCGGGTTGCCAGACACGATACCGTACAGCGGGACAATGGAGAGGGACCACTTGAACAGTGGAGCGGTGTTGTAGATGCTGTTGAAATAGGCAATAACCGGGTTAGTCTCGTAGGGCTTGAGAAAATTGAAGATACGGCCCGTGCCCACCCAGCTGTGGAACACCTTTGGGAACGCCTTCGGGATCGACTGGGCAGCAACGGCGGCAGACATTGTGTCAAAAGTACAAAATCTGTTTAAATAAACAAGAGCGAAAAGCAAAGAGACAAAAGTAGATTTGAAAAGGGGAGAGGATTGTGTCACACGAGTGGAAAACTGCAAAGAAATGGACCTGCGGGAGCGTTGGGGTGTTTTGAAAATGAAGGGAAAAGTGAACAAGGTGTGAGTGAAACGTAAACGAGAGAGACAAAAGAGGAGGGTAAAAAGAGACTTGAAGTAACCAGTTTTTGTAAACCGAGAATGTGCTTCTCGCAGGAGCTGGCAAAACTGTCTATCAAAAGCGCATCCCCCCCCCCCCCATTTATTTTTTAGAATTTCAACAGTAGATTCTGAAGCCACTCCTCTGGAACCTAAAAGGGGAAAAAACGCCCTTAGTACCGCAAGATTGTTACGTCGACTCGGCGTTTCCACTGAAAAGGTCACTTCTTTTTTTTTTTTTTCATTTTGTTTTCGTTTTCGATGCTATAAGTCAAACGCAAAGCAACGGTAAAGCAGAGCACTTTAACTTCAACACAGCCACACAAATGCACACAAGACACCTGCTGCCGCGGCTCTTTTTTTTTTTTTTTTTGTTGTTGTTGCTAAGTGTTGCTGTTAGTGGACCGACTGCTCGTAGCGCAGCAGACGGTCCTGCGCGTCGGTGAAGCTGTCCCACTCCGCTGCCATGCCGTCGTGTGGTGCAGGTGTGGTAGCTGTGTCAGCCGACGTGAAGGCGCCACCACAACTGAGCGCATCGAGTTGCAGCAGTGCCGTAGTCGATTGCAGTCGCCGGTACAGCAATTCGTAGTGCGGCGAGTTCTGTGGCAGCAGCAGGAGCAGCACGTGCAGCGTCCGCACCAAGGCAGGGCAGGCGGACGGACGCAGCAAAGAAATGCGAAGGAAGGCAAACGAAGCCGACTCGAGCTGCTGCACGAGATGGTCGAGCTGCACATACGTCGCGATGGACATTTCGCCGCCGCCCATGTACTCGCAGATGCGCAGGGCTAGCGTATAGTGGCGACACATCAGTGCCAACGAGAGCAGCGCCACGGCGTTGTAGCGCCAGCACCGCAGCAGCGCGGCGAACAGCGAGACCGCCGCCGCATCGGCGAGCCCACGACGCAGCAGCGCACGAATGTCATCGAACTCAGGAAAGGTGGTGAGGACAGCGTGGAGAGAAAGCACAACCTTGCTCACCAGCCGCAGATCCGCCACTCCAGCCAGCTCCTCAGCGAAGTAGGCCAGCACACAGACCTGCGCTGCACCTGCCTCGTGGCCGCTTCGGCAAAAGACATGAAGGTTGCGGACGACGGTGGGGAAGCGCGAGAGCAGCAGCCCGCTCTGTGCGTGGGACAGTACCCGCTGCAAAACCAGCCGCACCACCAGAGCAAAGCGGCCGCCCTTTGTCAGCAGACACGCCACTTCCACCGCCCGCTGCGCCACGTTGTCGGCCGCCTCGTCTATCAGCACCACGACGCTCTCCAGCACGCCGTCCAGCGCCTTCTCCATTGTCTGCGGTGCGAGGTGGTGCACAACGAGCAGCCACTCCAGCACACCCAGCTGCGCCTCCTCGCCAACGCTGCTGCTCAGCAGCTCCGTCACATTGCGCAGAAGCAGCACCGCCACGCTCGCTGTCATGCCGCCGTCCATCGACACCAGCGCGTCCTGCACCTCCTGATTCGCCTTCATCGCAGCCGCGTGTGTGGCGCCGTCATTCGAGCCAATCTGCGGAACAATCGCGTGCAGCGCACGCGGCAAGTAACGCAGCAGCACGTCTTCGTGCACGCTGAGGGGAACCAACTCCCCCATCCACTCCAAACAAAAGACGCGTGTGCGGGCTGATGGTGTGCTGTGAATGCTCCCCGCCAGCGTGTTCATGACCTCGCACACATTTGCGCTGTCCTCGCTGGTGAAGTGGCGTAGCACGTCCTGCCGGTACCCGCGCAGCACATCAAACACGTTGGCGTTGTCGCTGACCGAGGCAGCGAGAAGCACGCGCAGCAGCGGCGACATGGCGGCCGAGAAGTGGCAGCCCGGCAGCTCCATCACAAACCGCAGCCAGTTCAGAATCCACTGCGGCACCGCCGAGGCCATGTCGGATATGAGGATGCCGGAAGAGGAAGTATAGTTGCCCAGCGTGTTGGCCACAAAAGTGGTGAATGCGGCCATGTCGATGGCGGCCGCCCCGCTGCGGCTCACCGCCTCCTTCAACGCGCAGGACACCTCCTCCGCCAGCAGGAAGACGCGCTTGTCGCGGTCGCCGACGGTGATGGAGAGGGCCGTGAAGAGATCCGTGAAGCGAACTGCCAATGCCTCCGTGCCGTGCCTGCGCACCAAGTCGTAGCAAGCCTCCACTGCAGCGATGCGGACAATCGGGTCGGCGTCCGCCATGCTGCGCAGCACCGGGTCAAGCAGCGCGGCCACGAGGCTGCCACCGAGCGGGTGCGGCGGGATGCCGGCGCAGATAGCCCGCAGACAGATGAGTCCGCCGCGACGGTACACGGCGGCTGTGTTGCGCAGCAGCTGCTCATCGACGCCGCGAACATCGCGTAAGAGGACATCCACTGCCTCTGCGGTCGGCACATCCTTGAAGAGCTGCAAGGTGCGGGCAGTGATCACCTGCGCCGCCTTCGCGCGTGCTTCGGCTTTGCCTTCAATGAGAATCTTCCGCGAGGCCTGTATGGCAAGAGTGTCGGCCATTTGCGACAGCAGTGAGTGCACTGTATCACGACGTGAGAAAACAAAAACGGTAGAAACAGAAATAGAAAGAAAAGTGAGGAGAAAAAAAAAGAAGGAGATTAGTTTTTTTTTTTTTAAGGAGCGCTGCCCACCACTCCAGAGAAACGAAACTGGCAAAAGAAAGAGAAAAAAATGCGTATTTTAGCTGCCTTCTGTCCCTTGGATGCTCACAAATAGAAGAAAGCGGACTGGCGAGGAGCCTTTTTTTTTTTTTTGCTGGATTCACTCCACTACAGCGAACCAACAGTCAAGGAAGAAAAAAAAGCTGTTTTTTGCACGCAGAAGGCATGACGAAATGGCGACCGATAACTCTTTTTGACGCTCTTGACATACATACACACACACATGAGGTATGTAGCTTACTTTCTCTAGCTCAAGCAACAAAGCGAGAGAGAGAAGTAAAGTGAAACTGCCGGAGGAGCCTATCGAACACTTATGTGAACTGCGCAGCGCTAACTCTTTAGCTCTGTCGGACGCATTTGCTGTTTCTTTTCAAACTGTAATCAATGCGAAACTCTGCTTCTTTTTTTTTTTTTTGGTAAACGACGGCACGCAGCTAGATACAGAAAAAAAACGGGGGCAGAATTAAAAAAAAAAAGACAAATAATCAAAACAAACAAAAAGAAAAAAAGATAAACTGTACGGGAGACAATGAAATCAAAATGGGAAAGAATGAAACGGGTCTTTTTTTTTTTTAAAGCCCCCGCTTGCCCACACTCGCTGTTAAGCGACAACCCCAGAAACAAACAAACAAACAAAAAAAAAACAGGGAAATCACATTGACGCAACAAGGCAAGTGTTCTTTGAGTTCTACGAATAGAAACGCTTCACAAAAGAGTGCAATACAGATTGTTTTTCTCTGATAAACAGGTAAAAAAAAAAAGTACGAAATCAATCCATTGATGATACAAAAAAAAATGAGGAGAAAGCCTACCTTACTAACTTGACTGCGATAAACAAAGCGATAGCTGAAGCAAAAAGAGAGGAAGATGCGTTTTCGCCTCTGACTACGCTGTGAACTTCGCGGCTTACATATGACAGTTTTTTTTTTTTTTTTTTTGACGCTACTGTTTTTAGACAGGACTATACTCTTCTTTGCGTGTGTTGTTGGAAGACCCTTCAAAGTCGATCGTTACCCACCTCCATGACCCCCAACTAGAAAGGCGTATAAAACACATAGGCCGAGGAAATAAAAGAGTACAGTGACTATAGAAAGCCAACGCATCTTCACAGTTTTCGAACACACGCAAGAAAATAAAAGGAAAAGATTTTAAATTGGATTTAGATATCGAGTGTAGAGGGTACAGGAAGGACAACAACATCAAAAAAAAAAAAAACCACAAGAACATGCGGTACACAAGCCGTAACGCCTTTCCTCCGCATCGGTGGCTGCATTGAGGCACGCCTCACCGAAAGGGGCCCACTTTTCAAATGATGATACCAGTCAACGATAACAACAACGAAAAAGAAGACAAAAAAAGACAAAAAAAAAAAAAACAGAGAAGAGAACGACTCGTGCCGACTACTACCTCACTGAATTGAAAAAACACCCGAAACTAGCACGAGCAAAACAACGAAAAACCAATACATAAAGAAGTCACAGAGAAATAAAGTCGCCAGAATTTGAAAAAGGGAGAGAAAAATGAGCACAAGTTGGAGCAGGCACTACCTAAAAAAAAAAAAAAACTGTGCTAGTTCCACCTGTTAACGTTTCGCATGTCTAGTCCAATCGCAGCGATGACCGTCTTAGGTCGATAAAGGAAGAAAGAGAGGCCGTAATTGCGCTTGGGTATGGAAAAGAGTACTCCTCTATCTCGTTAACGTGCTCCTGTGTGCGCCGTGACGTCTCGCCTGCATGAAGAAGAGAAAGGGGACTACTGTCCCACTCTCCCGCACTCTAAGTCACACCACCACATGAGTGAAAGACTGCACCACGGAAGAGAAAAAGCGAATGCTGAGCAGCGCAGACACGCACACGACTCTATTCCCGTAGGTGTACTTGTCACAAACAGCGCTGTGAGAAGGGGAAGGGAATTCCTTCCCTGAAAAACAACAAAGCAGCCACGAAGCGAAAAAAAGGCGCAAACACACACGGGTTTCAAGGGAAAAAAAGAACTACTTCTGTCTGCTATTTACTCGGTTCTCTACGCCAATTTCGGTACAGGTGTCGGACACTGATAAAAGGGGGAAAAACAGCGTTTTCTATGTTCTACAAAGAGCTGGACGACATGCCGCGCGTGCTTGAGCGGCGTGATGTGCTGCCACGACGCACAGACTCCTCCTCGATGCGGGTCTTGCGCGTCTCCAACTCGCGGATACTCTCACGGTTCGTCTTCGAGAGGTGCGTCTTGTTAAAAGGAATGTGTTGCTCGGACTGGGGGTTGCCGGACGGGTACCACGGCCGCTGAAAGCTGGGGCTGGAGGGGTAGGACGGCGCTTTCCAGCTCAGGCGGCGGCGCGGTTGATTCGCTGCCGGCACGGAGTAAGCCGGCTGCTCCTCCTCTGCTTCGCCTCCATAGCCCTCCTCCGGCTCCTCCTCGTAGTGCACGTTGCGCTGCTCGCCCTCGGCACCCTCGCCGTCGTCCTCGCCGTGGTGGTGTTCCTCTCCCACCTGGCCCTCTTCACTCTCCTCACCACCGTGAACGGGTACATCACGGTCAGCATCTCCCTCCTCATGATGCTCTTCCTCCTCTTCGTGATGTTCCTCCTCCTCTTCGTGATGCTCCTCCTCCTCTTCTTCGTGATGCTCCTCCTCCTCTTCGTGATGCTCCTCCTCTTCCTCCTCTTCGTGGTGTTCTTCTTCCTCCTCTTCGTGATGCTCCTCTTCCTGCTCCTCACCATCGTGAGCGTGTACATCACGGTCAGCATCTCCCTCCTCATGATGCTCCTCCTCCTCCTCTTCGTGATGCTCTTCCTGCTCCTCATCATGGTGCTCCTCCTCCTCTTCTTCGTGATGCTCTTCCTGCTCCTCATCATGGTGCTCCTCCTCCTCTTCTTCGTGATGCTCCTCCTGCTCCTCATCATGGTGCTCCTCCTCCTCTTCTTCGTGATGCTCCTCCTCCTCTTCGTGATGCTCCTCCTCTTCCTCCTCTTCGTGGTGCTCTTCTTCCTCCTCTTCATGGTGTTCCTCTTCCTGCTCCTCACCATCTGGAGCGGGTGCATCACGGTCAGCACCTCCCTCCTCATGCTGCTCCTCTTCACTCTCCTCCTCGTGTTCCTCCTCACTCTCCTCCTCGTGTTCCTCCTCGTGATGCTCTTCCTCTTTTTCCTCCTCGTGCATCGTCTCTTCGATTTCGCGCCGTTCTGCTTCACCATTGAGGTCACGGTCGATGCCGATGGGGTGCTCCGGGACTGGGTGCACATCCGCTGGGGTAGGATCCTTCTCCTCCTCTTCTTCCTCGTGATGCTCTTCCTCTTCCTCTTCCTCCTCCGGCTCCTCCTCCGGCTCCTCCTCATCGTGGTCATGGTGGGCGCCGTCCGACTCGCCGTGGTGTGCGTCCTCCTCGCGCTCCTCGTCCTCCTCATCTTCTTCGTCGCCGTCGGCCTCAGCATGCGCCGCCAGGTTCACTGCGCGGGCATGCTCGTCTGCCTCCGTCTCCGCTGAGCGAGGGGCGTGCAAGCGCTTGTAACTGACCACGATCTCACCCGCACGCTCCGTCGGGTCGTCGGCGCGGTGCATCTGAACGACGACGACGCCCTCGTCGTCGTTGCCGAGGTCACAGGTGGCGACGGAGACGAGGCGGTCCTTCTCGAAGGCTTGCAGCTCCAACTCGTGCTGGTTGGGATCCACCTCGATGAAACGCACCTCCTGGTTCCAGTTGACGACGTGGTTGCCCTCCTCGTCCTCGACGGCCGGGGCCTCCACCGTGGCTCCTTCCAGCTCGCCGGTGGCCACCGTGACGTAGCTGTTGTCCACGGCTTTGCCGTCCGGACGGAGCAGGTTGAGGCCGCGCACCACTGTCACAAAGAGCGACTCCTTCTGGACCTCCAGCAGCGCCGGGTGCGGGTTCTCCTCGTCTAGCGGCATGTTGGCCCACTCAACCGAGATTTCTCCCCACAGAGCGTCGTCCTTCGACTTGGACTCGATGAGGAGCACTGCGCTGCCCTTGTTGTAGAGGCGCTCGAAGTCTAGCGGAACGGCGCCGATCACCAACAGCTCCTCCTCCTCGTCGCCGGTGGCCTCCTCCTGCTTTGGCACGCAGACGAGGATGTGGCCCAGCTTCTTCTCCGTGTTGAGCTGCATGATCTGCGACGGGTTCTCCGGCAGATAGTGGTATCCCTCCTTTGTCTGGTAGGGCGACAGCGAAGGCTCGGCGTTGGAGCCAGGGGTGTATAGCACCGACTCGGAGCAGTTGTCGTCCGTGTCGCGCAGCACGCACAACACGCCACCTGGGTACGGCTCGGCGCCGTGGTCGGTGTACTGGAAGAGGCGGTGGGCAACGAATGTGCAGGCGAGCGGGGCGGCCAGCCTCTGCTGCTCCATCGCCGCCTCGTCCATCTTCTCATCGCCGCTGCGGACGTACCAGGAGACAACGATGCTGCCCAGCGGGCCCTCCTTGCAGGTGCCGTACCCGTTGTGCATGCTCTCCTCCGGCATCACCGGAACCGACTCCTGGTCGCCACGCTCGCGGTCATGCAGCGCACCACTTGGGATGACGACACCGCCCACCAGCTGGTCGTTTGACGCCGGAAGTGCGTCGTTCACCACTAGTACTTCCAACGGTTCGTTCGGGTTCATGTAAGGGAACTCAAACAGCTCCTCCCACGGCGTCTGCATCTCCGCTCCGCGCGGCACCTTGGCGGTCTGGCCCTCGAACGCGCCGCAGCGGACAATGACGGAGATTGGATCCGCAGCCTCTGCGCTGATGTTGCGGCCGTGGTGCACCGTCACCACCAGCTTCGGGACATTCTGGTCCCGCTTCGCGCGGCGCAGATCGTCCAGCGTCGGCGGCGGCGGCGGCAAGCTCGGGGTGGTCTCAATCGGCTCCTCATCCTCGACGATGCGGCGGTACGCCTTGCGGCGCGACTCGCTCGACGGCAGCGGCTTGGCACGCTCGTCGAAGACGTCGAGCTGCATCAGGCGACGGCGTTCCGCCTCTTTGGCGTCGCGCGCCTCACGCAGAAGGCGCTCCCGTTCCTGCTGCTTGTTAAACTCACTGCAGCAGGGGCAAAGGTACACCTCCGGCATCTGGTCGTACGTCCCATCAGGCGGGAAGCCGGAGCGGCGGATCAGCGACGTGGCCGTCTCATCCTCGAAGGGCAGAGGCTCACCAAAAAGCGACATGGCACTGTGAGAAGCGGAATGTTAGACTTTTTAAGTGGAGCGAGTACGTCTATGTTGAATGACTGTTCTTTTTTTTTTTTTGAATGCTAAAAAAGATAGTTCACCAGACCTGACTTACGCTCTGAAACTTGTTGATGCTGACTCGAAAAATCACAGGTGAGATACACGAGCGGCAAGCCGGTGAAGATGAATGGGACCTCTACGGTACGCAAGAGCGCAATTTCAAGTGAAAGGAAAAAAAAAGTGGTATGCGTTATTAAAAACGAGAAATGATAATAAAAAAAAAAGACAAAAAAGGCAAAAAAAAAAAAAGGAGTAACTCCTTTAAGAAAGGTAC
This sequence comes from Lotmaria passim, assembly GCA_037349495.1. Classification (NCBI taxonomy): domain Eukaryota; phylum Euglenozoa; class Kinetoplastea; order Trypanosomatida; family Trypanosomatidae; genus Lotmaria; species Lotmaria passim. The sequence continues at coordinate 23,695 of CP140208.1, forward strand.
AGGATTTGTTTACGTAAAACAAAGAAAGTTGAAGTAGATGAGAGTGCGTCTCTGCTATCTAGACTCTTCTTTGAAGGCAGTGTTGGCGGTGTTAGAAAAGGGGAGGGAAAAGAAAAAAAAAGTTGAGAGTTTTCATTGCGACGACGGCAGAACACCAAGAGGCAAACCAGAACAAGACTGAAGCACATCAATAAGAAAAAAAAAAGCCCATATTTAAAAAATATATATTAACAAATAAACAGTGAAAATAACCTTACTGCCCGAAAGGGGCCATTAATGATAAACAGCTGTTACGTGGAACGAATGAAGGGCTGCTAATGGAGACGCGAACATTACTGTTCAAATTCCGTGAACGGAGTAGAAAAACAGACTCGATTAAGCGCGCCGGATTCCTCATGAATGCAGATGCTAGACGGGCTCTTTCCCCTTGCAGTTTAATGTTGCGACATTGTACAATAATGAACATGTATATAGTATTTGGAAAAGAGAAAAGACACCATAGAGCTAGTAGACATCTATAGAAAGCGGTGAGGGAGCAAAAATGCACACACACACACACAAAAAGAAAAAAAAAACTCGTCAACCTGGCAAACACCAGAACACCTATATTACCAGGCTGCTGTTATACACAAGGCATGGGAGCGCCACTCATTTATTTACATTAGCGCTCTTTTTTCTCTCTCCTCTTTCTTATTCTGCTTCTTCTGTTTCTAAAAGCAAAAAAGAAGATGACTTACTCCTGTAGAGGCAAAACAACAAAAAAAAAAGTTATGGAAACCACTTCGGGTAATCACGTGCGCAACTCTCAGAGGTGATATCACATCATGCTGGGACTGTACACGTGACCGCCCTTGCGTTCCAGCATCACGATTTCAGCGTTGAGTGCGTCGATCTCCTCCTGCTGCGCCGCAATGAGTTCGCGGAGAGCAGAGCGCTCCTCCTTCGAGGCCACCGTGCTCCCACGGTACTGCTGCATTGTCTTCGACGCGGCCTTCGAGAGTGCCGCGTCGACCTGCTGGTGCTCCAGCTCGAGATCGCCGAGGTTCTGCAGCAGATTCGTGTTCTCGAACACCTTGCCCTGCAGCTGCGTTCGCAGCTCTGCAATCTGATTTTCCACCTTGCGAACCGCACGGGCCCACTTCAGCTCCAAGTGCCGTAGCTCCTCCTTCTTCGCCTCGATGGCCCAAGTGGAGCCGCACGACTCGAGCATCTCCAAATCGACGCGCTGGCCAAACTTCAGCAGCATCACTTCTGTCACCTTTGCCTGCCACTCCTCATATACGCGACGTGCGGCCTCGCGGGCATCCTTCAGCCGCTGCAGCTCCGCCGCCATGCTTGTCACCTCCTCGCGGCGCAGTCTTTTCTGCTCCGCTAAGTCGTAGATGCGCTGCCGCAGCGCCGCCATCTGAGCATCGGAGATGACGACGACCGGCTCCTCAGGGAGCTTCAGCGGCACGCGGCCGTCGCCGTCGAGGCAGCGGACTTGGCTCAGTCGCAGCGGCACCACCGTGCCGAGCATGTTCAGCTCCTGCCGCTTCTGCGCCTCCAGGACTTGTACCTCGTGCTTGCACGACTTCAGCCGTTCTGCGAGCTGTTGCACCGTCTGCTCGCTCTTCTCGAGGTTCTTGCGCGTAGCCGCGACGTCGGCCTTGGCGGTGTTGATGGCGTCGGTGATGTCCAGCCGCGTCTCGCGATAGGCCAGCATGCGTTCCCACGCCTCTGTGCTGCAGTTGGGCGGTCGAACCTCCTCGCCGATGCCGTCGTCGTCATCTTCGTCCTCGTCGTCGCTCGTCACGTCGTCGTCGTCGGTCGCTTCGCCGTGACGCCGCCGCTTCAACTGACGGTAGTAAACACGTTTAATGTACGCCAACTTGTCTGCCGGACAGTGCTCCTCCAGGTAGGCCTCGGCAGCCTGGTTGCTTGTCTTAAGCTGCGCTGACAGCTGCTTGATGCGCTCCCCCGTCGTCGCAACGCGGTGCTGCTGCGTGCCGATGGCGCGGTGCAACTCCTCGCGTTCGTGCCGCACCGAATCCAGTGCCGCTCTCAGCTTCTTGTCCTGCGAACGGAACACGAGCAGCAGCTGGTACTCGCGGAAGAGTAGTGTGAGGCGGCCGCAGGCGAGGCTGAGGTCGGCGTCGACGTTGGCACGCCGCAGGCGCAGCGCCTCTAGCTTGTCATTGAAGCTGGTCCGCATGGCGACCATGGCGGTCTGCAGCTGCTCTAGATCGCGCTCCAAGATCGCCTTCCTCATCTCTTGCTCCTCTTTCTCCTCTGACGAGAGCTTGATGCTCTCCAGCTTGCCCTTCAGGTCTGCGTCCATGCGCTCCCGCAAAGCAAAGCCGGAGATAGCGCTCTGACGCGAGGTACGCTTGGGGGCTGAGACGCGCTGTCCGGTTTTGACAGGTTGCTTCGGTGAGGCGGTGCTACTTGCCAGGCTACCACGCGCACTCGTCGCCCCGGTAGCTGCCGCGACAGCACCTGAAGCAGCGGCGGCGGCGGACGAACTGCGAGAACGCTCGCGAGCCTGCGCCCCAGCGAGGTCGGCACCGAAGCCACGCTGCGCCTTCTTCTCCTCCTCTGCGCGCGCACGCTCCTCCGTCTTGCGCGCGTTGTACGCCTCCAGTTTTTGGCGATCCATGACAAAGGCAGACTCCGGCTCTTCCTCAGCCGTCAGCGACAGCACCGGGACATCGGGTGTGGCAGCGAGGCCGAGCTGAAAGCGAATCTGCGCGTGGGCAGCGCGCAGCTGGTTGAACGTTGTCAGCACTGTCCGCTTCTCTGCGCGCAGCTTCACCAGGTCGTCATTGAAGGCCGACTTCATTCGTGCAATGTCCTCTATGAGTGCGATCATGTGCTTCAGTTTGGCAGTCGCCGTCGGGCGGAAGGCGTGTTCACTGCGGTAGGCGGCATCGGTACGGAACGTGCATTCGCCGCGACGCTTCAAGTCGAGCTCGAGTTGGTGCGCCAGTGCGGCGTCCTCGGCAGCCGGATTTGGTATGCGGGCCATCAGCTGCTCGTAGCCGAGACGCCGCTCCAGCCGCTCCCGCCGACGCGCGTCCACCTTGTCGAGCTGCTGCTTCACAGAGGTGCCAATGGCTGAGTCGGCACCGGCGGCAGCCTCGCGGCTCTGCGCCGCGGCTGTCGCCGCAGACAGCTTTCGCTGCTCCGCCGACGCGCTAGACTGTTGCTGCTGCTGCTGCACTTTTCCCTCCTCCCCTGACGAGCTTCCTGCTGCCTCGCTCTGCTGCGCAGCCGCGTCCATCTCATCTGCGTCGTCGTCCGCCCTCTTCTCTTCGCTGGCAGAGGCGCCGTCGGACTCCTCCAGCTGCCGCACCGCCGCTGTCAGCTGCTCCACGGACTCGCGCGGATCGCGCAGGCGGAAGGAGGCGACGGAGAAGTCCTCCTCGAGGGCCAAGAGTTGGAAGCGGTCACACAGCAGGTTTGACACAAAGCAGTGGCGCAGCTTCTCCGTCTTGGCGTCCTCGCGGGCGGTGGCCAGCACGTACTTTTTTCCCGCCTCCTTCACCCGGCGCTGCTTCTCCAGCACGAGCGCCTCACGGAGAGACGCGTCCAGCTCCATCTCCTGCTCGCCCAGCCGCTTCTCCGGCGGCAGCTGCGCGTTGCGTTGGACGAGCTGGCGGTAGTCGTGGCGAATCGCCTCCAGCTTTGCTAGAAACACCTGCAGGCGCTCCGCCTTCACCGCTGCGGCGTGCGCCGCGTCGTCCGCCTCCTTCTGCTCCTGCACCGAGAGCGTCGGGGCTGCCTTCAAAGCTTCCGTGCAAGACAAAGCGGAGACCGCGGTGGCGGCTTCTGTTGTTTTCTCCGACGTCTGCGCGGGAACCTCCGCGGCGGGCGGCAGTGGCGTCGGTGCCGTGTGTCCGCTGCGCAACTGCGTCACGAGCACGCCGTCTGATCCAGCCGAGATGACCATGCGGCCGTCGTGCGAGACGAAGGCGCCGGTGACGCAGCCGCTGGTGCTGTCGTGGGCCGCGCCGAGGAGGCTGAGCTGGTCGCGGTGCCCCGCCTCGCGCAACAGCAAGCGGTTGCCAGACGTGCAAAGAATGAGGGCGCCGTTGGGGCTGACAAACGCCGCCTCAGGTACGCAGTCGCGGTAGCACAGATTCATCAGCGGGTCCTCCACGTAGTTGGGCGGCTCAATGCCGGTCGCGGGCAGCGGGGGCAGACGCAACTGATTGGGATAGCGCACGGTGGCTGCGTATTGGTAGGCGAGCTCGGTCTTCGCCATGCCGACGGCGATGCCCTCCTTGCCAGGCAGTCGCACCACAAAGACAATCGGCCACGGCCCGACGTCCTCCTCCTGCAGCGCCGCCGCGGCGTCCGCCGTCACGTCGAGCTCCTCCGCCTCCGTCTTTGGCGGCGGCAGCTGGCGCTGGCGAATAGCCACCAGGTCGTAGGAGCAGGGAAAGGCGAAGCCGCTGGCGTGGTCGACGGCGCCTGGCGCTGGCGCGTGCACGGAAAGCAGCTCGCCCCCGCTGTAGCCCAAAAAGCAGCCGCCGTAGCCGCCCGTCGCGTCGGCATCCCACGCCGCGCAGGTCGGCCTCGGCAGCGGCGCCGTGCAGAAGCCAAGGGGCCGCAGCATGATAGGGGCCTCGCCGGCTGCCGTCTCGACCGCAAAGAAGAAGACGTCGCCGCTGCTGCTGACGCTCGCCAGCCGCGTCGCGTTGTTGTTCACGGCGAGGGTGAGAAGGGCGTCGGCGTGCGCCTTCCACTGCCCAGCGGCACGCATGACGCTGCTGCCATTGACGATCTCGAGCAGACGCACGACGCCGTCCGCGTAGCCGGCAACGAAGCGAGTGCATTTCGTGTTCGAAAACGGTGCCAGCACCACCATGGCGACGACGGCAACAGGGTCGCAGTGGGGGTCGTGCGGCCAGGCCAGCCTGCAGCGCTCCACGCAGCGCACCGCGTCGTAGCAGCGCACCACGCCGTCCACGCCACCCGTGATGACGAGCGGCTGCACCGGCGACACCGCCATACACGTCAGTGCGGCGCCGTTCAGCTGGAAGTGCACTGTCGCTGCCTCGGCCTCGCCCACCGTCGCGCTCAACTTTGTCTGGCCGCCGGCAAGCGGGTTGGGCAGCGTTACGATCGTGCCGAAAGCGTCCATCAGAATCCACTGCCCATGCTCGTCGTCAAGGGCGACGGACCGCGTGCGGAAGCCCGGTGCGACACGCACCTCGTGCACGCAGGTCGGGGCGTAGTACGGCGGAAGGCCAACCCCCGACGCCACTTCCAGCTCCCGAAGGCTCCAGTAGCGCATGAAGCCGTCGTCGCCAGCGGTCACCACAAACGGCTCCTGCAGCGACACAAAGTGGATGGCGCCGTCGTGGCAGGTGACGACGTCGTACGGCGTCTGCCCTACGCCGTTGGCGCCCTTCTCGTCCACCGTAAAAGCGCGGGCGAAGGTGCACACAATGAGCTCGCCCTCCCACAGCAGCAGGTCGCCGCAGTCGGAGCCGGATAGCACCTTACCATCTGCCAGCACCGCGAAGGCGTCGACGTCGGAGATCTCGTGACGACCAAACTTCCCCAGCAAGCCCTGCAACTTCTTACCAGTGAAGGTGCTCGCCATGGCCCAGAACTTCAGGTGGCCGGCGCCGCCCGACACGAGCAGCGAGTCGTCGAAGCGGCTGAAGACGACGGTATAGACGTCCGTGCCGAAACACTTGCTGCGCAGCAGCAGCGACGCCGTGGACCAGTCCCATATGGCCAGCGTGTAGTCCGGCTCGCTTGCGACGGAGGCGAGGCGGCTGCCGTCGTGGTTGAAGGCGAGGGTGCTGTAGCCGACCGCTGCACCGCCGACGAACGCCTTTGATGCCTTCTTCGACGGCCAGTCGTAGGCCTGGATGAGCGGATCAGCGGGGCGACGCTCGCCAACAACGTAGAAGAGACGACTGGGGTGTACGGCGACGGCACCGACCGCCCCGTCTGCTGGGCCGTCCTGCGACTCCACCACGCCGCTGTCCAGGTGGAGAAAAAGTACAAACTTGCCGCCGCTCGTCAACACGGTGTAGCTGCCGAGGTAGCCGACGGCGTTGCGCTGCACGCTGTTGAGGCCGCAATGGGCGATTGTGGAGCTGCTCGCCTGCAACCCGGACGGGTACGTGTGCAGCGGCCTCAACGGACTTTCAGCAGCCGCGGTGGTCATTCCTAAAAAAAAAAGGAGAAAAAAAGAGAAAAAAAAAGGAAGAAAGACACACAAATGTCCCCCCCTCCCCCTCCCCCTCCTTTGCTCAAACAAAAAGAAAAAGAGGAAGAAGAATCGTGATTGTGTAGCGTAGCACACTCACGTATTTTACTTTGTCTTTTTTCCCGTGGAGGCGCTAGTCTTTCACGGTGATGCGTGTGTGCCACGGGAAATCACCATAACCCAGTTACAAGGCTGCAATGTAAGCCGAGGGAAACAAGAAGACAAGATGGCAATAAGGAAAAAATGAGCAACTACGTCGCAGAGCATCTTCCGAGGTCTGAGTGTGCATGTTTGCGTGTCACTTCGCGGACGCTCTTGTGATTTTGCAAAGGAACAAGAAACGTCTAGACAGATAACAGTCAGAAGGATAACATTAATAGTAATAGTTGAGCAACTCCTGTTTTGATCTTTCCAAAAGCAGCTGTCATTTTTGTTGCTGTTGTTTCTCGTAAGCTGTTGAGAAGAGAGCCACGCGCGTACGCCCACGAAGCTCTCTAACACCAGTAAAAGGTGTTACAAGCTCTAAAGTTCATTGAAATGCCGCATGCGCTTCTTTTCTTGCGATTTGACACCAACTTAGCCGGAGAGTCGCCGCACTAACGCCTCCATCACGACCGCCGGCTCCACGTTCGTCGCCTTTGCTGCGGCCACCTCCTCCTCTGACCCACCAATGAACAGCACTTTGCCGTGTAGCTTCTTCGCTGCGGTAAAGGTGGCACAGCACACGTCGCAGGCGGTCGTGCCCTCCAGCTGCAGCGACACCGCCATCGGAAGCACAGCTAGCCAGTCGCACTCACGACGCCAGCGGCCCAGCATCGCAACGGCCCGCTCACTCACGCCAAAGGATGGACAAATGCACTCGAAAGGCACCAGGGCGACAGCACTCGACTTGCGCCGGTAGGTCTCCATCATCCGCGTGAAGGCCTGTTCCGAGTTGTCGTGTGTAGCGAGGGTGGAGAGTGCAGCGGCACTCAGCACGGTACAGTACGCCGATGCCGACGTGAGTAGGCCGCGCAGCTCCGACTCTACGCTGATTGTGGCTTGTGAGGCAGCTCCAGAGGGAGCCGCCTGCGGAGGCAGGTGCAGCGCCGTTCTCACCAGATCCTCGTGTTGAACACGCAGCGCATGCAACACCGACTTTGGGGCCGTGCAGTGCAACTCGCGGTAGTGGCGGACAGCGCTGGAAATGGCGACCGCCGCCAGCGCAGGCGGCATCTCCTTCTCATGCGTGAAAAAGTGACACGCGCTTGGCAGCCGTGCCGCATGTTCCTCGTCCACGGCGAGCGTACCGAGCAGCTTAAAAAGATGCTGCGCGGCCCGCCGCTGCACCTCCGTGGCCGACGGCGACTGGTACAGGCCAGGGAAGCGCTGCATGCACCATAGAAAAAAGGTGGTGCAATTGAGGTGCAGCACGTGCTGCACCCAGGCCCGCACCTCCTTCACCTGCACGGCCACCTCCAGCACCCGCAACGTCGACCGTAGCGTCGGGACGGATAGAAGGCACATCGAGACGAACAATACAGCCATGCGACCGTAGTCGCGGCGCTGCTCGCACACAGCCAACACCTCGTCGATCACCTTCGGCACCAGCTGCAGACGTGCGGCGTAGGCAAACCTCACCACCTCCGTCGCAAAGAGCAGTATTTCCCTATCGGAATCGGCCCCGTGCCGTTCGCGAGCGATGCTGCCTCTAACGCCGCCGCTGTGGCGCGCGTGCGTGCAGAGGTGCACCAACACGTCACTCAGAAAGGCGCCAAGGTGCAGCGGAGAGATAGAGACGGCGTCCCTGCTGCGCCCGCTGAGAAGCTCCTCGCGCACAAGGCACATGACAGCTGCGCATGGCCTGTGGCTAGACAGTAGGCAGCGGCCGAAAGAGATGATCATGGCCTCGTTCAGCCGGCCGGTGGAGGCGCGCACCATGGCGAGAATACGCTCATAAAGGTCCATGAAGTGGTCCTCCAGCGGAGGGGACCGCTGCAACGCCGCCTGCGCCAACGCAGCAGCCAGGTTACCCCATACGCTGGACGGCACACGCTGATTGCCCAGCGAGTCCTTAAAAGCCAGGGCGACGCGTGCCGCCCGCACCGGCTGCCCAGGTAGCGCCTTGATCGCCTCCAGCAGGGTGCTGAGGGGGATCACTGCGCTGTCCAGCAAGACATCTTCCAGCACGTCCAAGACCGCCTCAGTGCCGCCCTCGCGGCCCAGCACACTCAGCGCGCGGTTCACCGCTGCCAGGCACGGTGCCGCGTTCAGCTTACGGTCCACCGCAAAGCGGTGGAGAATCTCGTCGGCGGGGTGGCGCTGGCTCAGCCACTGGTACGTCGCCTGCTGCCGCTGTGCAACCGCAAAGGAGTCGGTCAGCATCGACTGCAGCGGTTGCACCACTGCCGCCCCGGAGGCTGTCAATTCCGCCTCTATGGCCGCGTCGAGGCGGCGGCGACGGTAGAGGTAGAAGTCGTGGGCGGAGCGGCCGGCACGCACGACGGCGTCCTGCGCAGCGGGGGCGAAGGCGCGAAAACGAATACTGACAGGAAGGGTCGCCACACGGGGATACTCCTCACGGAGAAAGCGGGCGGTGTCCTCTTCCGCCTCGTCCCATTCTGCGCCCTCCATGTCCACACGCAACAGCAGAAAAACAACGTAAAAGCAAAAAAAAAAAAGTTAAAACTGAACGAAAGCAGTAGAAACGTGGCAGTCCAGGAAAAGGCAAAGGTGGAGGAAACAACACTACCGTTTTCACCTGCACGAGAAAAAGAAAAGTCGCTCCAATGTGCGCGGCGCACCAACAACACACAGGCTCAACCTTCTACAGGAATGCAACCAACAGGAAAGAGCAAATACAAGAAAGACAAAACGAAACACAGAGAGAAACAAGCCTAGATCGGTTTATTGAGAAAGAGAGACAACCCAAAAGCGTGTCCTTGCGAGACACTCTCTTGATCTATATTTTCATCGTATGCACTGCTGTTATTGTCGCTGCTTTGCACAAAAGCACAGTTTAGTTTCTTTTGTACCTTTTTTTTTTCTTCTGCGTCTGTATACTGCGGTATAACAGGCGGTGAACGTTCTTCACCGTTTCTCTCTTTTTTTTTTTCCTCCCAGTACAGGTTTTTTTCTCGGTGAACGTGCAGTACGCCGCTCCATTGTCACGTTTCCGCTGAACGACAAGATGAGGCAACCATAGACCACTCGTTGAAAGAACGCATGTGTGTGGGTATAAAGGAACAGCAACAAAAAAAAAAACGCAAAAAAAAAAAGGAAAGGAAAAGGAAACTGTACAACGTAAAACAGTAAGGCGAAGTTCGCAGAGATAGATGAAAAAAAAAAAAGGGAGAGTTTAAAAGCAAACGATAAAAAAAGAAAAAGCCACGCATGCGCGGCTATTGTACATCAACGAAAGAGTTCGAGCTGCCAAGCGGCACGCAAAAGCACGCACTGAACACGATGCAGACAAAACAAAACGCAGGAGCAGGAGAAGAACGCATGACAGCCGCAGAGGCGAGCTCACTGTCTGCTATAAAATACAGAAAAAAAAAGAGTTTAAAAAAAGCATGAAGGTAAAAACGGTTCTCCTGCGTTCAGCTGGGGAGATCACACATAAAAAAAAAAAACAGGTGAAACTATCACCGAAGAGAAGAAAAAAAAGGAAGACAAAGGAAGTGCTACAAGGTAAAAGACGATGTCAAACGTATGTAAAACGCCAAAACAACAGAAAAAGCGGGCTTTTAGAATAAAGAGCCACGCGCACATGTACCTTTTCAAAACGGATAAACTGTTATGTAACTTTTATAGTGCCGCTTAGCGTGGAACGACGTAAAACACGAGCACGTAAACAGTCATACGTGGCAAGCCATTCACGCTTGCCTTAGCACCGCTCAAGCCCAGGAAGATCGAACAAGGTGCTGTCGACGTCAAGCGTCCAGTGATGCAAAGATACTTACGTAAAGAAGAGTCTAGTTCAATTCCTGCCTTCGTCTTGCACGGTCCACAGCAGCGCAGTGGAGTACCGCCTTGATATCCGGCGTGGGTGCAGAAATGGGCGCGAGATGGCTGTATGGTGGCGTGACTGGATTAGGGGGTCGGTAAAGCGGGTTCAAGAAAACCGGCGGCAGTCGTGCTGTTGGATAGGCCCGCCGCATGTCGTTCGCGCGTTTGCGCGGATTGCTGAGGAGATGACTCGGCGGCGACGCCCCGCCACGGTCGGCGACGTACGGCGTCGGCGCCACGTGCACCTGCGCCACATACGGCCGTGCCAGCGCGCGGCCCGTTCTGCGGCTGCGGCCACTCGACAACGAGGGCCACACGGAGGGCTGCCGCGACACCTCACTGCGCTCACGACAACCTGGTCGCTCCTGCGCCGTCAGCGGTGACGGCGGTGGCGGTGACGGCGGTGGCGGTGGCGGTGACGGTAGCGGCACCAATGGCTGGGCATTGCCCTGCAGGTGGTAGTGTATCGCCGGCAGGTGGCGGGGGTACGGCGGCGGCGGCGATGACGACCGCAGCGATAGCACTCGTGGACGCACGCAGTCCGGCGGGTCATGCGCGTCCGGGACGTGGGCCGCCGTAGAAGCAACGCCGTGATGACCGCTGAGGGGCATCGGTACCGCCGTGCGCACGTCGAGCTGGCCGGAGGTAGAGGAGGAAGGGCGCTGCTGGTCTACGGAGGCTGCCGCAGCGGCAGCCACTAAGGCAGCCTCGCCTACAGTCTTCAGCGACGGCATCACCGCGCCGGCGCCGGCTTCGCTGAGGATGTCGGCTGGAAGCAGCCTGTGTCGGCAGAGTGACTGCACGTAGTGCCGCGGCACCGAGTCGGGGTCCGTCAGCCACTGTCGCAGGCGGTTCTGCACGATAGGAAGGCGCAGAACGGCACCAAGCTCGATGCGGTCGGCCGGATTGCGGACCAACATGCGAGCCACAATGTTCCGCAGTGCAGCGCTGTACACCTTTGGTAGCGGTTCGTACTGCACGGCCAAGATGCTCTGCAGCAGTCCCTTCATGTCCTTGGCGTTAAAAGGATGATTCAACGACATGACTTCGTAGAGCACGACACCCAGGGCCCACACGTCACTGCGGTGGTCGTACGGCTTCTCTAAAATGAGCTCCGGCGATAAGTAGTAGGGCGTGCCGACAAAGGTCTGGGCCTGATCGTACGTGCTAGCCAGCGTCCGCGCAATCCCAAAATCGCCCAACTTGATGAGACTCTCGGCGGTGAGAAAGATGTTCTGCGTCTTGACGTCGCGGTGGAGAATCTTGCGCTGATGGACGTAGTCAAGGCTCAGAACGAGCTGAATGAGCCAGTCCAAGACCTGCCCTTCGGGCAAGTTGACGCCGTAGTTCTTTTTCAAGCGAGAGCAAAGATCGCCACCCTCGGCAAACTCCATTACAATGCACAAGCTATCCGACTTGCGAGCGAGAAAGCTGTCTACATAATTGATGATATTCGGATGACGCAGCGAGCTGAGCACACGCGCCTCATTGAGACTCTGTTGCCGGTCCTTCTTGCTGAGACGTGTGAGATCGACCTGCTTGATTACATAGTACTGACCATTCTCGTTGTTGCGGGCGAGCGTGCAGGTGCCCATGTTGCCCTTCCCAATAGCCTTGACTTTTGTGTATTTGTCCATTGCGTTCTTCTGTTCTCCCTATTAACTTTTTTCGTACAATCACGAGGCGCAGCGCACAACTTGGACGCCTACACCAGCGGCTAAAGAGCTAAGCAAGCAAGACGGCGCTTTAAAGCCGGATACTCGAAAGTCCCCCAATAGCGCCGAAGTAGAAAGGTGGGAAAGACTAAAGGGGAAAAGAAGGCAACGTGCCGCCAAGCGCACAGCTCCGTTCTCTGTCACCCAAGCAGCCGAAAGCGAACGAAAAAAGGAAGGGGGAAAAAAAAAGAGGCGCGCGTGCCTGCGTTTATCTGCAGGAACGCCTGCAGTTTCGGAGAGTGTGTATGTCTCTCTCTCCCTCTCTCTCTCTATATATATATATATTGGCAGCTATGAAGACGGATAACTGAATTACGATAAAAAAACCCAGAAGAAATGAAAGGAGACCGTGATAGGAGCAAAAAATGAGTGGAGTGGAGAGATACTAAAAGAAAAAAAAATGGACTTATTTTCGTGCGACTGAACTACTCAAGGACGAGGAAAGAGAGCAACCCTCCTTTCCGCCTTCACACATTAAAAAAAAAAAAATTAACATTCGCAGTGTACAACAGCATCACACGCGGAGTATAGCTATCAAAAGAGAGCCAAACAACGGTCAGATTCATAAGCGGGTTCTCCACCCCAACAGATGCCAGAGCCGGAGAAGAAAGGTGAAGCCTACAATATAATAAAAAAGAACTTTTTGAACCGCAGATTCGAATCGCAATATGTGCTAAGGCAGAAGTCGCTCTGATGATAAATGACTAAGGAGAATAAAGAAACAAGAGAGAAAAGTAAAAGGTGATCGCGCACCCACAGAACACAAGTCAAATCGGCACATACACACACATACATATACACAGTACTCCATATTTAGGCAGTAAAAAAAAAAAAGGTGTGGAAACCAAAAGCTGCAGTTTTTTTTTGTGTGTTTTTTGCAACTTCTCGAGGAGAAAAATATCGACTCGTAGGCAGGAAGCTCCTCATAATACACGCGCACATGTACAATCAGATGAGCTCTCTCCCTCCCTGTAGCGTGCGTGGGTGTGTGAGACTTCCATTCTTATCCTCGCCATCCGCTATCACTAAGAAAAGTACCAAAAAAAAAAAAAGGAAGAGAAGAAAAAAAAAAAAACAGCTTACACGGAAAGGGAACAACGAAGGAGGAAGTGGCGCTTCTTGTCACTCCGCCTTCACGTTTCCGTGTGTGCATTCGTTTGCAGAAACAAATTCTATCCCCAAAGACGTCCTACAGAAAACAAAAAAAAAAAAAAGTCGCTTCTGAAACGAAAGCAAAAAAAAAAAAAACTGTGTACTGTTCCTCTTGTTTGATTCTAGTTTAGGAGCAGCTCCAGCAGCGCCAGTCCAAGAAAGGTCGGCGCGAGCCACAGCATGTGCGTGTGAAGGATCAGCCAGTACGCAATGAACATCCAGCCTGCTACGTGGGCGGAGTTGTGGCCATTATAGCCCAGCGTTGCGTAGCCGGCGGCCCAAAGCATCGTGAAGACAGCGATCATGCCGGAGATGACACGGTTTACGACGGACACCGTCGACTGCTCCGCAGCGATCCAGTGACGCATGAACATCTCACCCGGGACTACGGCAGACACCGTGCGGTGGCTCTGCGCTTGCAGGGCCGCACGCACCTCATCTGACATATTCTGAGGCAGAATCTGGGACCAGTCGTGTGTGGTGGGCTTGTGGTACGCGGTGCGAGCCGCCATGCGGAAAGCGCTCAGAGCCGCTGTGGTCCCCAGCGGAAGCGTGACGCGACGGAACATCGTCGAAGAGAGTGATGACAGGTAAAAACAAAAAAAAAGGAAGCTGCCACGCGTCAGTAATTCTTGAAGCACAAAAAAAGTGTGTCTGTGTGTGTGTTTTTTTTTTTTTTTTAAAGTCGTAAGAGAACTTCGCTATTGACTTTCCCTTTTTTTCTTTTTAATCGTTCCTGCAGGAATGTCAGTGTTTTACGTGCTCAGATGGCAGATGAAACAAAAGCAGAGATTTAAAAAAAAGCAAGGGGGCAGAAAGAGAGCAGTGCAACTGCAGACCAACAACAACAGCTGATCAGATGAAAAATGAGGAGCTGGTGCTTGCCTTGTATGTTAAGATCTTCGACTACGCCGTGGCAAGACGTTCAGTGCAGCAGAGCAGCGGGTGCAAACGAACCGAAGCAAACAAACAAAAATGAAAAAAAGAAAAAGACAATCAACGGTTCAATGTACATAAAAGGCGTCGGATGACCGACACCGCAAATCAGGTTGCAGAAGCCAAACCGCAAAGACAGTCGCGGTGCTTCTACGTTGATCTTCTTTTCACCTGTCTTCACGCGGTAGAAAGCCGGAACATTGAACATCGCACGGAAAGGGTTAAAAAAAAAAAGAAGAAAAGCCAGGAGAGAAAGCCAAAAGCTCAAGCCAGCACCACACATAATTCGGAGCGCCAAGAAAGAAGAGTAGAAACCGCGTCTCGGTGTTGTTTTCGAGTACGTAAAAACACATCACTTTGCGGCGCGCCTGAAAATGAACGAAATAAGAAGTGCGTTCAGCAAAGCGATAACCAACACAACCAAGGCCTCGGTCACGGTGCGCACGACTAGCATCGAGAAGATCTTCTCCACCCATTCCCGCATCGTACTCTCCTTCAGTCGCAGTAGAATCTGATCGTCGTGCATGCCCATCGCAAAGCCTTCAGTGTTCAACATTAGCTTGCGAAGTGGGTCAATGCGGCTCTTCCACCGCTTCAGCGACGTCAGCCCCACCTCCATCTTGATCATCTTTGGCGCACCAGAGTAGTCCTTGTTGTCGATGCAGTACGCGTGTTCCTTCTGGGCATGGGTAGTGAAGTAGACTCGATCCTCCGCCTCGTGCTCGCCGGCGTAGGAGGCGTAGATTACGTGACCGTCCACATCGCGAATGAAGACATCGAAGTCGATGTCGCCCTCCAGCACGTGGTAGTGCATCGACACCCCCTCGTAGAAATCCTTGCCGATGGAGTAAAGGCAAACCTCCTCCTTGCCCACGTCGAGCGTGACGGAGCTGATGGTCGGCTTCACGTGCAGCCCGTACGAGGTGAAAGGGGCGAATGCGCAAAGCGCAAGCAGCGCCGAGCACAACAGCAGTGTACGGCGCATATTTGTGGTAGTTCGTCGTTCCCCTAGGGCTCTTGTGTAACCCATGGACCGTCCCCGCAGCACACAACCTCCACAAGGGCGAGAAGATAAAAACAAAAGAAAAGAGGGGGAAAAAAACGATGGTTGCTCTTCTTTTCGGGGTACTCTCGTTGTTTTCTTTTTTTTTTTTCGAGCGTAAAAAGGCCAGCGTTGCCGACAGACACTGAGCAGATTGTATATTGAGGCACTTCGAGGTATCAAGCAGAGGATAAGAAGGAGAGGTTTTTCTTTCGACTGAAATGGTAGGTGCACTCTCACGACAACGCACTTGAAAAAAAGAAAGAGCTTCTATGTGAGAAATTGCTGGTCACATCCACGTACACAGCATCAACGAGGAACACTATCAGAATATAGCTGCGTGTTGCCCCCCCCCCCTCTCTCTGCCTCTCACTACGTTTCGCTAGGCTTCGTATTGCACTCGCGCAAAGAAAAAGCGTTTTTCATTGCATTTTCTTTCTTTTTCTTGCTCTTCGTTCAGTCAAGTACTCTACATGGGTTACAGCGTTTCGAAAAAAGAAGAATAGGTGTTTTGGGGGTTCTTTGTTCCAAAGGAGACGGAAGAGACAAAAAAAGACCGTTGGCAGACAAGACACACATACACACACACACACACACACAAAAAAAAAAAAAGGAGGCTCTTGTCTTGCGCTTCTCCGCGTCCCTGCCATAAAGAGCTTAAAAAAAAAAAAGCAGAGTTTTCATCATCTCTGTGTCTGTGCATGCGTCTACTTCCGCGAACAAGCTACGCGGCCCGTGGCGTAGACGTCCGCCACAAAGTCTCGACTCGTCACGTCCACCGCAGAGCGCGACGCGCGCCACGAGGGGCGGCGGCTGGCGCGACGCGATGCCGCCCCGAAGGGGCCGCCACACTCGCCAGCCGCGATGGCCCGTGCGGAGGTCTCCCGCTCCGCCCACCGCCGCCGATACACATCCGTCACAGCGGACAGCAGGGCGGTGTGAGAGGCGGCTGCTGAAGCCACCAGCGGCGGACATCGTTTCGCCTTCATTGGCGGATCTGCGGCAACAGGGCTGTGCGCCGATGGCGACGACGATGCCAGCGAAGGTGCCACCGACTCGCCCATCCACTCTTGGCTCCACGTGCCATCCCAGTGGAGGGCGTGCACGACGGCGCACAGCGCCGGCGCGAGGCGACGCGCCACAGCACAGAATGTTGTCACGAGCACGGCGTACCGCACGTGGATGCGGAGGAGCTCGCGGTGCAGACTTCGCCACTGCTGTGCAACTTGACGCTGCACCGCGCCCGGCTCAAGCAGACGCTGCAGTCCCGCATAGGCCTTCTGCAGTTCGTCAATCGACACCGTACACTCACTCAGTGCGTTCGCATCGAGCGTCCGCTTCAGCTGCAGGGCGCAGAGTACGTCAGGCGAGACGAACAGCGTGCGGAGCCGCAAGAGAAGGTCAGCCACATCGAGACTGCCAGCACCCTGCTCCATGCGCAAGAACGCGAAGACCACCTCACAGTCTTGTTGCGACACTGTCGCGCCCAGCACGGCGGCACAGAGGAAGGTGAACTGAGCTGCTGTGACGTGGTGCATGCTGAGGCGGCTGCAGAGACTGCGGAAGTCGCTGGTCAGCCGCTCCGGACCGAGTCGGCGCAGCTGCGCCGCCACCGTGCCCTCGCCCTCCATCCGCAAGGCGCAGAAAAGGGCCTCGTCAACGGGGCGGCGGGAACGCTGATCCACACATGTGGGCTGCGGCTCGTGCGGCTTCGCACTCCAGCGGCGCGACGCTGTCTGCGGAAGCGGCGGCTTCCGCAACATGTCCGTGACGTGTCGAGAAGCCGGGGCGGACTGCAGCCGCCATTTCAGCGGCAGCGGAGGTGGTGGCATAGGTCGCTGCGTGACATGCACCCCCGCCTCGGACAAAAACACCGGTCCATCCTCGGAGCAGGATCGAAGAGAGGACTGCGGAGCCGAAGAAAAATCTCGCCCGTAGACAGGCTTACGCAGCACATCCCCCACCGTTCGTGGCATGGTGGGGTGGAGAGACCACATCGCTCGCAAGTAGGACAGAGGAAAAAAAAGACGGAGACACAGGTGAGCTCTGTACTTGTCTTGATTTGTCACTTTAAATGCCTGTGAAAGAACGCACATGAGAAAGAGAGATAGCAAACAAAAGGAGAGCGTCGGAAAGAGGGCATTAAGAAGACAGTCCAATGAAATGAACAGGTGAAGAGGGGGGAGGGGGAAAACACTCTGCACGCCTTATTTTGGAGTCACAGCGCAGCGCCAGCTGGTGTAAGAGACTCTGGCACCATTTTTTCCCAACTCCTCTCACTTTTGTTTTCAACAATGGTCAATAAACGCACATGCGAGCACACCCACACATACACAAATGAAGAAACATCTGAAGCCCACAATGTCATTTCATACCTGTCGTTGAAATAGATCTTGCTTGGGCCCCACCCACCCCCCCCCCCCAAAAAAAAACCCTGAAAAGAGAACAGGTCCAGATGTGAGTTTTTTCATGCGTTTGTGCGTGTATGCGGACATCAGCAACTGCTCGAAAAAAAAAAAGAAAAAGGTGAAGGGTTACTGCGTTGATTCATATTAGAGGGAAAAAAAACAGGTGCACTCAATTTATCAAATACCTTTAGGGCGGCTATGGCGATCAAATGCATGCCTATTAAAAGTAGCGCCTCTTGTGTTTGGAGGACATTCGCGACATGACAGACCGCATCGGACTCGCAGTTTGCGGACGGTGTTTTTTCTGTCCTCCACGATCGGCCGCCTTACCGCACCGCTCTCTCTCTACTTGCCTACAAATAACAACCCACTGCCAAGCACACCACATTGCCTCTCGTGCATCTTCCTCCTCCCCCCACCCCCTCCCCTCTACTTACGTTTAGGAAGACTGGACTTTAACAAAAAGTAAAAAAAAAAAAAGACGTCTGCCCCCTACGCCGTTACTTCTTCTTGGACATCTTCTTCTCGGCGTTGCGGAGCACTGCCACGCTCTTCTTGAGAGAGCCGTTGAGCAGCGCACGCGCGGCGGCGGAGCGCTCCAGCAGCATCTTCGACACCGTTGCTTTCAAGTCAGCTGGGTGTAGGGCACCGCTGCCACAGTCCGCCGCGAGAGCCTCCGCGTTGTTGTACGTGATGTTGCCGCCGTTTGCCTCGCCGCGCTCGATGCTCAGCGAGCCCTCACAGGCCAGCAGGTGCTGCGCGAGGGCGACAACGGGGTTGAACTCTTCGTTAGGAGCCGAGTACGCCTTCTTGATCTTGCGGCGCAGGTCCATGTCGTTGTCGTCCAGGAAGAGCACATCGTCCGCGCCGAGCACTGCCGGCGCCGCGTCGGGGCGATGCAGCGGCGGGATGGTGCCCTCGCGGGTCTGCAGGCACTCGATGCGCTCCTTCGTGTACTCGCGAGCGAGGGTGTTCACCTGGCCGTCCAGCGAGGTGGAGATGACATGCGAGGCGGACAGCAGCAGCGCCGTCGAGACGCGCATGAGGGCGGCGATCACCTGGCCAGCGTTCTTCACTTCACCGCCGTAGAGTTCCTCGATGTGGCTCAGCAGGTTACGGCGGCCAACAGAAATGACGCCGACCCAAAAGTCGTTGCTGTTGCCCAGAATGACGTCGTTCTCCTTCACAATCTTCACAGCCGCTGGCAGGCCGTAGGACTGCAGTAACGCCGAGTTCACCTCCAGCGCAGCGCTGATGTCCTTTTCCACGCCGGTGATCTCGTCGCTCGCGACAGCCGACCAGTCCGGCAGGATCAGCGTCACCTCGCCGTCGGGGTGCGCCGCCAGGAACTCCTTTGCCGCCGCCACCATCGCCTCCGCGACATCCAGCGGCACCTTCAGCAGTGCCGGCATCCACATGCACGCGTGCGGCTTCGCCGGCGGAGGAGGCAGCACCGTCTCAGCCAGCGCCGGGGCTGCGCCGCCCTTGCGAAACGACTTCACGGCTTCCAGCAGCGCGTGCGCCTCGGCGTTTGTCGCAAAGTGCTGCCGCACCGGTGCGAGCAGCGAATTCACCTCGTCGATGAGGCACTGCTTCAGCTCCGCCTCGCTCACCCGCTCATGCACGAAGGCGTTCTCGAGGTCGTCGTAGGTGGCGTAGGTCGTGCCGGCGATCGTCGCAGCCACCCCAGGGCGGGCGTAGACGATGCACCGGTAGTAGTCCAACACGGGGTTGCGGTCGTCTGTCGCCACCGGGGCGCCATCGTCCGTCACGCCCTGCGCGGACTGCGCCACGCAGGGGCAGTAAGCCTGACCAATCTTGCGGGCGACGTCCTCCTCAGTGTCCTCCATGAAAATCGCGCTGTCCGGGTCGCTCTTGCTCATCTTCGCCTGGCCCTGTTTCAGCCCTGCCAGCATGTGGTGCGAGAGAATGACAGGCTTCAGCTTGCGGCCAATCAGGTCGCAGTACTCGCGGGCAAGCATGTTCACCTTGCGCTGATCCAGCCCCAGCTGGCAGATGTCCGCTTTCAGGAAGAAGATGTCGCTGCATTGCATGAGGGGGTAGAGGATCTGCGCCGCCGTCAGTGTGCCCTCGGCTTTGCCCATGATGGTGCAGCACTTCCTAATGCGGGCAATCGTGTTCTGCCGACCAATGTCGAGGACCATGCGCCAGTACACCTCGGCATGGCTCGTAATCTCCTTGCTGCTCCACAGAAAGACGACCTTTTCCATGTCCATACCCGCCGCCTTCCACACCTCAATCAGGTAGCGGCCAACCACGGCAATCTTCTCCAGCTCGCCGCCCACCTTGTCGTTCATTAGTGCAAACCAATCCGCCACCCAGAAGACGAACTCGCAGCCTGCCGCCGTGCACTTGTTCACGTTGACCGCCTTAAAGATGCCCTGCGCGATGTGCATCCGGCCTGACGGCTCGAAGCCGTCGTAGCAGCGGATGTTCGGCTTCTTCTCAACCAAGTTACGCAGCTCGTTCTCCTGGATGCACTCCTCGCCCACGCTGCGCAGCAGCGCGTAGCGCTCATCGTTATTCATGGCGGCGGTAGTCTTTGTCTTACTACTCGACAGTGACGACAGCGATGACGCACAACAACGTGCAGAAGCCACGTGAGCGGAGGGCGACAACGACGACAGGGAGAGAGACGGGTAAAGAGGAGATGCAGTGCGGAGCAGCACACGACGCAGTGGCGCAGCGCAGCAACTCGATAAGTGGTACGTTTTCGCTAGCAAAACAAATAAACAAAAACCCTCACCAAAGAACACGCAGTGGCGTGTAATAAATGGGACTTTTGAGTTTACTAACTTTTCTTTTTTAATGTCAAGAAGAAAAGGACTTTAAAAAAACGAAAGACAAAAAGAGAGGAAGAGAGATTGATCAATTTAAAAATACGCACCATTCAGGTGAACAACATCAAGAAGAGCAGCGTCCTGCGCAACTGAGGCATTTCGAGCACCTCCCAGATACACTATCGATACGAGGCTAAAGACATCTATTTAAGAAAAAGAAGCAAAATGAGATGTGCTTTTCGCGGCAGTCAATAAATGTACAACCGAAGAAAAAGAAGCAGTAGCATCCCTAACTGTTCTTAGTTTTTATGATCGTTCATTTTTCTTTTCACTGTGTATGTGTTTCAGTACAGCAGTGCTTTCCGTGTTTCTTAATCAATGACGCAAGCATATAAACACCGTTCGTCTCTAAACGACACGCACAGAGAAAAAACTATCTCACAGACTACGCGCCTACTGGAAACACATCGTATAAGGCGATGGCGTCGGTTTCGCGATTGCAGCTCACAATGCACTCGCAAGTACTGCTCGTGTCACCATCAACGGCAGCGTACTGCAGCTTCATCACATTCGCCGGTCCACAGTCGTGGGCAATCCAATCCACATGGTAGCCCTTCGCAGGGAAATACGAGAAGAGGAGCAGGTCGCAGTTGCCGGCGCGGTGGCCCAACACGACGCAGGGACATCCATGCAGTGTCCTTCTGCAAATAGCATGCAAGAAGGGCAGACAGTTCGGATGGGTGTATACAAGCTGGAAGCCGTTGTCGCACTGGCCGTCGCTGCGGCTGCCCTGATGGTACACGAGCCGGATATCGCCGTGAAATGGGGAGATGACCACAAGTTCCTCTGCGTCATCCTCGTCGAGGTCCACGAGGACCGCATCACTTGCCGGGTCGGCTGTCAGGTGCCGTGCGTCCCACACGTCAAGCCAGCTGCAGGTTGGCGAAAGAGAAATGTTCCGCTGTCGCACCCGATCACGTAGCTTACCTCCCCGTTCCACGGGTCCACGCGGCGGTGGTAGCCATGGTTCTTCAAGCACTCGTCTTTTAGCACCTGCCACATCAGCGGAGCACGGATGGGGCCGCCATCCGCCGCGTCGCGCCAGTGGTACGGAAGTAGCTCGTGAACATCGCGCGGCAGTCGCGCGGCGAGCATCTGGCCTGGCTGCGACCAGTCTCTTGGTTCTCGTTGCGACCGTTTCAGAGTGCATGCAATAACGTAGCGGTTGGTGTTGCCCCCGCCGCGGCCGGGGACGACGTCGAAGCGGTGCACAAACGCCATCCCTGCCACCTCGGCTTCGACGCCATGGGCACCTCTCCGCGGTATTTGCGACTGGGTCGTCTGTCAGCGCCACCGCGACGATCAACCTCGCGTGGTCGGAGTTGTCGAGGCTGTAATACTGCTGAGTGGCCAACACCGCACGCCTGCGGCGCTCGGGCAGCTGCACCCATGCTCGTGAAGCCGCCATATGCATCCCAGGGCTTCTCCACCGCGGTGCCGGCTCTGTCGAAGAGAAAACACGGGTCATCCTGCTCCGCCGCGACCAAAAACATAGAGCGGCTTGGCTCTTTTACCGAAACGTACGAAGTCACGCAGTAGCATTTGTTGAGGGTTGTGATACACCGCTCCAGTGAAGCGCAAAGGGCTGCGAGCCGTAAAGCTCATCACGAAGACGCGGATTTTACAGATCTTAATCGATGGGATTCTCCACGGTGCTTCAGCATCTGTACAAGACCTGAGAAGGACGCTTGTGTGCATGTGAGTGCGTGTGCTCACTCTCAAAAAAAAAAAAAGCGAATGATATTTAACAGCTTTTAACAGAGGCCATGTCGCCGACGACCGGTCGATAAGAGGATAAGTACTACATCAAATCTCAGCAGCTAAAGCGGTAACAACGCTAACAAAAAAAAGGGGGCAAGGAGCGTTAAAAAAAAAAAAAGCAGAAAAAACAGACGTTTTAAGTTGCGCTTATGAAAATAGCGCGTAAAAGCAAAGGTAGAACAATCTGAGCTGTTCTTTTGAGTGTTTCCTTTTTTGTTGTTGTTGTTGTCCTTGCTTTCACACTTCAGCGGTTAAGAACGAAAGTTAGAAGTCAAAAAAGCAAAAAGAAAAAAAAAAGGAGGAAGAAAAATGCGGATATAGCTTTTTGGAAAGAGAACGCCAGCGCTACCGTTAACAGACTTTACAGTTGCACATACAAACACGCAAAAATAAAAAAACAGAAGACACAGCTTTTAGTTTCATTGAATGCTATCACGAATCTCCTACCAAAAACCTACATTGTTGCACACATCATTCTCGTGTGTCTGCAAACCGGACAGTTAATCCAAATTACCTGCTCACAAAAAAAAAAGCTCTTAAGCTGTTTTTTCAAGGGTGCTCCAAAGAGACGTTGTCGTGTACACAATCGAAAGTGCAGGGGATAAAAAACAAAAGAGGCATTGAATGTGCGACCATTAACAGCCTAGAAACAAAATCAGCGATCACGTTGCGTTTAGTGTGTCACCCCTCATTGGTGTTATCGCCCACCTACATCGTCTTTTTGAGTCCAGGCTAGTTCATCACTGCTAATCCGCTTTCTTTAATACTATTTTCTTCTTTTTTACTGTTTCGGCTTTGCTTCTTTTTCTTCTATTTTACTTCAAACATATGTGTTTACAACAAGTACTTGCAGTATATTAAAGGACTAAACAAGAAACACATTTGCCCTGACGAACAACAAAAAAGAAGATATAAATCTGTGAAAAGAGCACATATACATGTTTAGATCATTAAATACAACAGTGGTGAAAAAGAAAATTAAATTAAAGGAAAACAAAAAAAAAAACTAACCTCTTACAAAGAAGACAAAAATTGCAGGAGAAGTAATGAAAAAGAATGCAAGCTGGCTTCAAATGTTGAGCATGAGGGGTTGGGACTTCGGAGAGCCGGAACAACACGAACCAAAATGATACGACACGCCCATGCACAGCACTGCAGAGCTTCGCTTGCGGAACTGCGTACGATGAGGGAAAGGAACGGGGAAAAAAAAGAGAAAATCACAAGGATGAATAACGAAGAAAAAAACACTGTTCCTCCGTCGCTTGACGCGCCGCCAGTGCTGCGGCGAAAAGTGAACACTGTTTTTCTCTCTTCGCAGATGCACTTAACAGTCAGTACATCAAATAAACAAATAAATAAATGGAGCAGCTATTCAACCTTATCATTAAAAGAAAAAAAAAAACAGCCCAAGCCTCGCTCATACGTAACGCGGAACAGTCCTTTTTTTTTTAAGGGAAAAAGAACAAAAAGGAAAGATGGGTGGGGGGTAGGGAATTTGAAAAACAAACAGAAAAAAAAAATGAATGTAATAGTAAAAGACAAAGTAAAAAAAAAAAAAAGAAAAGACTCGAAATTAGGTCGCAAAAGCGAAACTCTAAGCACTCGGCGTCATTGCGAAATACCGTTTTTCATTCCTAACAGCCCTCTTTGAGCTCTGCTTTGATTAAAATAAGCAAGTAAATAAATGAGATCGGGAGAGTAACAAAAAAAAAAGGGGGATTCAGGTTCCCAGGACACGAAAAAGAGTAGTACCACAAAGAGAGAGAAAAAAAAAAAGAGATTCACCTTATTTTTCTTCTCTTTTCTCTCAGCTCGTCAAATGCTGTGTCAGTCTTACAGAAGAGACAAAATACTTAACAGAAAAAAAAAAAGAGGGGTATTGTTAAAGCACAAATAGGGAAGATGTTCTGTTGGTGTAATGTGCGCCCATGACAAGAGCACTTGCGTGTATGTGTGTGACACCACAGCTATACGGCAGGGACGCCAAACTGAGCTGTCAACAACAACAATCACCGTTATAACCCCCCCCCCCCAAAAAAAAAAGGGAGGATGGTGCAATGGAGCACTACATCAAGCATCTACCCCATTTTTGGAGCATTCCTACTTATTGTCGCGCGAGTGAAAACCGTGCGCACACAAAGGAAGCAAAAAAAAAAAAGGGAAGGTTAAATCGCGTAGAGTATGCGCGTGTGGGCAAACGCGGAGACGCATCTGCTGGAACGTCTAGGACATCGAGAAAAGCAGCCGCCAGTTTCCTCTTTGAGAAAGAAATTAACAACAACATATCAAAGGTAGTGTGCACATGTCACGCAGCGAAGGACGTGCTGTTGTTGTTGCTGTTTCACATTTTCTGCTTCTGGCAGCGTTCGTCGTGCTCCACCTCCACCGCAGTGTCTACCGTCGGCTTCAACGGCTCCGTGAAGCCCTCCGTCGAGTCAGACGAGGTCATGTTCTTCTTGTCCTCCTTCTTGATGGCGTGGCCGTCGACGTCGATGTCGTCGCAGATGCGGGCAGACGGGATCAGAACAAACGAAATGGGGATGACCAGCAGTGGCAGACAGAAATGGCCCACCACCAGCAGAATCGGCAGGTTGTGGAAGTCGCACTTGCCGGCCCCCTTCGTCTCAATCGGCCACGCCTTCTCCAGCAGAATCGAGCCGATCGTCGAGGCCATGCTCGTGCCAAGATTGCCGCTGCCAGCTACGAGAGCGTAGATCATGCTCTCCGACCCGCGCGGGCACACACGCGACAGCAGCAGCACCATAGGCATCCACGCCAGGTAGTAGCACACCTCGTACACGATCGCGTCGCCCAAGATGTACATCGCGTGGTCCGGGATGCCGATCGCGAGGTTCCAGCGCTTCACCAGGATAATGTCGAAAATAGAGGCGATGATCTGCACCAGGATAGTGACGATTAGCGTAAAGCGGTAGCCCTGCTTCGAGAAGATGTACGAGAACGCCGTCACGCCTGCAATGCCAGCGATGTTGCCGATGACCGCACCGATCGTGTTGTAGAAGGTGTAGGAGAAGTGCGGTCCATCAGGGTAGCACTCCTTCTTCGCCATGTAGAAGCTGTCCATCGCACCGGTGAACTGCAGGTACAGCAGCATGTGAATGTAAAAGTACGTGTTGGCCTTTGCAATCACCAGCGGAAGAAAGAGGAAGGACACGGCAGTGGCGGCGACGCAGACGGCGATGGACGCCCAGAGTAAATCCCACGTGTCACCAAGGATGGTCACACAGGTCATGGCCACCACGGCGCAGGTCATGATGGCACTATACACGACGATGCGCCAGTTGCGACGTACGACGCCTTTATTTACCTCGACCGCACCCCAGCATAGCGAAATGACCTCCGGGTCGATGTCATCCGCGTTCAATTCATCCTCCGGCAACGCATCGTCTGGGATCATGACGCAGTCGCCCTGCACAATCTCATCATGCAGCGCCGCCGGCTCACGATCGCTATCGTTCTCGGTACTTATCTTCTTCTTTTCTTCGATTCCGTCTTCCAATGCGAGCATGCCGTCGCTGCGGTTCGCAGTGCCGAGCTTGCGCAGCTCTAGCAGCTCTGTCCGGCGGTCTGCCAGACGTTCCTCACGGTTTCTGCACTCGCCGTACCAGTTGAAGATGAAAAACACCACGCATACCACCTGTGCAGCCGCAGAGATGAAGATGCCCACCTGTGGCTTGTTTATGTCCGACAGCGGGCCCTGGATGCACGATGCAATCAGCGACGCGATAAGGATGAACCACCAAATCCAGCTCACCAGCGCCGGCCCCGACCTCGGGTGCTTGCGCATCAAACGACTGTAGTGACCTTCGGAGAGGATGTCCACGTTTGCCATGCACAGGTTAGCCAGAAAGAGGAAGCCGGCGCCGGAGTTGCCGCTCGACTCCTTCGCGGGTAGCAGGCCAAAGGCCAGCGTAAAGGCCGCGCCGATGACGCAGGACGCACCGCACACCCACCGCTTTGTGTAGCCGAAGGTCGCAAAGCTGTCCGACAGGACGGCGGAGAAGGCCTTGATGGACCACGCCATGCTAGAGATGCTGCTCAGGCGCTGGTAGCGCGTGCCAGACAGACCAAAGCGTGACACGAACATCGCAAATCGCGAGATGGTGATCAAGTTCTTGCCAAAGCCCTTGTTAAGAAAATAACAGCAGCTGAGGGCGATGGTGCACTTAGGACCGTAGCCCTCACAGCTCATGCCAAAGATGGGAATCTTCCGAACCCAAGGGGCCTTCTCGAAAAGAGCGACCGCGTCGGGATGGATGTAGTGATCCTCCTTACTCTCCTGCAGCTTCCCCTGCTTTATCTCGCTCGGCTGCCGAGACGGCGCGACGGAGGTCAGCTCTTCAACAGGGCGGCTCATCGTATTTGCAGTACGAAGAAACAAGAACGGAAGGAATCTTTGAATTATATCGTTAGATCGAAGGGAGAAGGAAAAAAAAAAACGGAGTATGTATAAAAAACAAGGCACGACAGCTCGACGATCGCACACGACGCGGTCTTAATTCCTAAAAAAAAAAAAACACCAAAAAAGAAGATGTGGCCATTTCGCACGACACAGCAAAAAGACGTCACAGCACATCACATAAAGGTACAGGAAGGCAAATAAGGAACGGAAAGAAAAAGGAGAGAAGAATAGAAAGAAAACGACAACAACAACAAAAATGTTAAAAGAGAAACGAAACAGACACCAGTAAAGATACAGCTGGTCAAGACCACACAAGCGTCCAACAGCAAAACGAAAAGCACTCATTAGCACACACATAAAATAAAACAAAAAAAAAAGGACACCATAGCATCCACAAGAGATTGATATAGAAGCTGAGGCACAGCCAAAACAAACGAAATCCCGAACCACAAAAAAAAAAAAAGAGGAAAGAACGCAACGGTGTCAACGAGTGGAGGTGTGCTCGTACGCAGCCGTCAAAGAAGCGAATCGTGAGACTCCACAAAGAAAAGAAAAAAGAGGCAAAAGAAAGCAAAAACAGGCGGAACGCTGCACCGACGCCGAGAGTCGCACGGACTGCCGCGCAGTGGCTGGGTCGCATCTCGATCGCTCCACGCCGCGAAAAGACAAAAGTAAAAATGAAAAAGATAAGCACAGTCAGGAGAGGGGCGTGGGAGGAGAGTCGCGGCGCCAGCAGCGGGGCCCGCTCACTCACTTGCACACACGCGCGCACATCGTCGCTCTCCCACCCCCACTCTCCAGTCACACACTCTCTCGCTCTGCGGCTGCTCCGCTCAGAGCAACACACACACACACACACAGACGTGCGCACACACACACGTTCAGCGCAGCACGCAGAGGCGTCGGTGGCGGTGGTGCCGGTGGGCAGGTAGCCAGGCGGGGAGAGGGAGAAGGAGAGGGGGAGGGCGAAGAAGAAGGCGGGAGGGAGGGGGCGTCGGGGTCAAGGGACGACGTGGGTGAGTGAGCAGCTGGCGTGGTGGGTCACACAGGGGGCCACGCTGGCGGGTAGATTGGTATTGAGAGAGAAGCGGGCGCGTTCCATGTCGCACAAAAAAGAAAGAAAGAAAGAAGAAAAACAAAGAAAAAGACAAGAAAGAAAGGCAGGGAGACCGAGCGGGGGATGCCGGGCGAGGGAAGGAGCACACGGCGAGTGCGTGTGTCGCTGCGCTTGAACGTCCAACGCCACCGCGGCTCTCGCGGCGTCGTGCACGCCTACGCGCCATTGACATGCTCCTCACGCATGAAGGGCACGCGGCACTCCAGCAGCATGTTGCTCTCCACTGGCAGCCCCACCATCGCGCGCAGCACGTTCTCGATCGCGGCCCTCTGCCGGTTCAGCGCGTTCACCACCGGCGTCCCCGCGGGCACCTCCGGCGCCTTCAGCAGGTACGACAGGATCGACAGCACCGTCTCCATGTGCTCGAAGGAGCCCTCCGGCGGCGTCAGCGTCCCGTTGCTCGCGCTGATCGTCACGCGCTCCATCAGCTCCGTCAGCACCAGCAGGTCGATGATCAGCGGCGCCGCCAGCAGCGAGTCCTCACACGTGTTGTGCAGCACCACCGTCTGCTGCCCGCCCATGAAGATCGAGAACGTGTACTCGTCCATCGCGCGCTTGCTGTCGCCCACGTAGGGCATGTACTTGATCACGATGCAGTGGTCCGGCTTCGGCGTCCCCTCCGGGAACAAGATCGAGTTCGACGCCACCATGTCGTCCACCACGTTGCTCTTCGTGATCTCCTTCGAGCGGAACTGCTTCGGGCTCGACAGGTTGTAGCCGTCGTTGTTGCCCAGGTGGTTGTAGCTCGCGATGCACTCCGGCTTGATGCCGGCACCCACGAAGAACTCCACCAGCGCGCTCTTCATCTTCGTCTGCCCGCTCTTGAAGTCGTCGCCGCTCACGAACACGTGCGCCGCGCGCGCCATCTCCACCAGCCCGGGGCACAGCGTGTTCTGCGGCGCGCCGTTGATGAAGCTGCACTTCTCCAGGATCGCAGCCATCGCGTACAGCGCGGACGGCGCGATCTCGCGCTCGTTGCGCTTCACCGCCGCCAGCAGGTTGTCCGCCGTGTCGTGGATCCCGTCCTGGTGCTCGCTGAACCGCTCCGTGTTCGCCGTCCACAGCACGATCACCTTGTCCAGCTGGTTCGCCGACTTGAAGTTCCGGATGTCCGCGCGCACGCGCTCCACCGCGTCCCAGCGGTCGTGCGCCACCACCACGTTGTTCGCGCGCTCCTTCTGGTTCGCCGCCACGAACTCGATGTCGAAGATCGCCGGCAGCGGATGCAGCACCTTCATGTGCTCGTACAGCGCGTCCTGCACCTGGATGTCCAGCACGCCGGCGCGCCGCATCGCGTCGCCGAGGTTCATGTTGCTGCAGTCCCACCCGCCAATCACAAAGTCGTTCGGCGACACCATCGGCACCACGTCCTTCATCGGCACGAACGTCTCATGCATGTCGCGCGTCATGCCCACGTTCATCGTGCTCGACTGCGTGATCGACCCGAAGTAGTTCGCCGACTGCGTCCCGCGCCGCGTGCGCCACGACAGGCCCAGCCGGTTCGCAAGGATGCCCGCCGTCACCGTCGTCCCGTTGTTGCCGCCCCACCCGATCAGCATCACGCCCACGCGCGGCACCTTGCGCTCCGTCTTGAACATCAGATGGTGCGTCACCGGCTCCACCTCCACCGCGCCATCCGCGCCGCGGCTCACGCGCGTGCTGCGGTACTCGTACTGCGTCTCGATCGACGAGTCCGTGTAGCGCACCTTGTCGCTCTTCACGTGGATCGCGGGCATCGCTCGAAGCAGTGGCCGAAAGACAGGGGGAGAGAACGACGGGGAGGGCCGGTGTGTGTGTGCGTACCGAGTGTGGTGTGCGTGTCGGATGGTCCTTGTGTGACTGCGTGACTGTGTGACTGTGTATGTGTCTGCTAGTGTGGCAGCGCGAGAGAAAGAGAGGCTGAGACTGTGGATGGCGCGTGTGTGGGTGCGCGGGCGTCGCACAGCAACAGAGAGAGAGAAGAGAGGGAAGAGAGGGCGGAGACGAGTGGAAGTGGGAAGGCGCAGCACAGCCAGAGAGACGGGACACCCACAAAGATCAGGAGAGAGAGAGAGAGGGAGAGGCGGGAGGGGGGCCCAGCTGGCACAGTCGCGGTGCTGCAGCCGTGACACGCAAGCGCGACGCTGCAGCACCACGCTGCAGCACCACCGCGTCCAAGAGCGAGAAGGGGGAGGGGGGACAGAGAGCGCACACTGCAGTGCGTGTGCTTGCGACGGTCGAGTGCCTACTTAGGGACTTGCGTGAGTGACTGTGTGAATGTATCGTCGCGCTTGCCTGCGCGCCGGGTGGCGATGACCCACAGTGGCCAGGGCACGGCGGCAGGAGCGCGCTCGTGGCGTAGACGTACCATGAAAAGAGGCAACAAGGAGTAAAAAAAAAAAAAGAGCAAAAAAAAAAGAGGAAAAAGCGCAACGGTGTCAACGAGTGGAGGTGTGCTCGTACGCAGCCGTCAAAGAAGCGAATCGTGAGACTCCACAAAGAAAAGAAAAAAGAGGCAAAAGAAAGCAAAAACAGGCGGAACGCTGCACCGACGCCGAGAGTCGCACGGACTGCCGCGCAGTGGCTGGGTCGCATCTCGATCGCTCCACGCCGCGAAAAGACAAAAGTAAAAATGAAAAAGATAAGCACAGTCAGGAGAGGGGCGTGGGAGGAGAGTCGCGGCGCCAGCAGCGGGGCCCGCTCACTCACTTGCACACACGCGCGCACATCGTCGCTCTCCCACCCCCACTCTCCAGTCACACACTCTCTCGCTCTGCGGCTGCTCCGCTCAGAGCAACACACACACACACACACAGACGTGCGCACACACACACGTTCAGCGCAGCACGCAGAGGCGTCGGTGGCGGTGGTGCCGGTGGGCAGGTAGCCAGGCGGGGAGAGGGAGAAGGAGAGGGGGAGGGCGAAGAAGAAGGCGGGAGGGAGGGGGCGTCGGGGTCAAGGGACGACGTGGGTGAGTGAGCAGCTGGTGTGGTGGGTCACACAGGGGGCCACGCTGGCGGGTAGATTGGTATTGAGAGAGAAGCGGGCGCGTTCCATGTCGCACAAAAAAGAAAGAAAGAAAGAAAGAAAGAAGAAAAACAAAGAAAAAGACAAGAAAGAAAGGCAGGGAGACCGAGCGGGGGATGCCGGGCGAGGGAAGGAGCACACGGCGAGTGCGTGTGTCGCTGCGCTTGAACGTCCAACGCCACCGCGGCTCTCGCGGCGTCGTGCACGCCTACGCGCCATTGACATGCTCCTCACGCATGAAGGGCACGCGGCACTCCAGCAACATGTTGCTCTCCACTGGCAGCCCCACCATCGCGCGCAGCACGTTCTCGATCGCGGCCCTCTGCCGGTTCAGCGCGTTCACCACCGGCGTCCCCGCGGGCACCTCCGGCGCCTTCAGCAGGTACGACAGGATCGACAGCACCGTCTCCATGTGCTCGAAGGAGTCCTCCGGCGGCGTCAGCGTCCCGTTGCTCGCGCTGATCGTCACGCGCTCCATCAGCTCCGTCAGCACCAGCAGGTCGATGATCAGCGGCGCCGCCAGCAGCGAGTCCTCACACGTGTTGTGCAGCACCACCGTCTGCTGCCCGCCCATGAAGATCGAGAACGTGTACTCGTCCATCGCGCGCTTGCTGTCGCCCACGTAGGGCATGTACTTGATCACGATGCAGTGGTCCGGCTTCGGCGTCCCCTCCGGGAACAAGATCGAGTTCGACGCCACCATGTCGTCCACCACGTTGCTCTTCGTGATCTCCTTCGAGCGGAACTGCTTCGGGCTCGACAGGTTGTAGCCGTCGTTGTTGCCCAGGTGGTTGTAGCTCGCGATGCACTCCGGCTTGATGCCGGCACCCACGAAGAACTCCACCAGCGCGCTCTTCATCTTCGTCTGCCCGCTCTTGAAGTCGTCGCCGCTCACGAACACGTGCGCCGCGCGCGCCATCTCCACCAGCCCGGGGCACAG
Organism: Lotmaria passim; assembly: GCA_037349495.1. NCBI lineage: Eukaryota > Euglenozoa > Kinetoplastea > Trypanosomatida > Trypanosomatidae > Lotmaria > Lotmaria passim. Next base: position 55,251 of record CP140208.1, read on the forward strand.
CGTGTTCTGCGGCGCGCCGTTGATGAAGCTGCACTTCTCCAGGATCGCAGCCATCGCGTACAGCGCGGACGGCGCGATCTCGCGCTCGTTGCGCTTCACCGCCGCCAGCAGGTTGTCCGCCGTGTCGTGGATCCCGTCCTGGTGCTCGCTGAACCGCTCCGTGTTCGCCGTCCACAGCACGATCACCTTGTCCAGCTGGTTCGCCGACTTGAAGTTCCGGATGTCCGCGCGCACGCGCTCCACCGCGTCCCAGCGGTCGTGCGCCACCACCACGTTGTTCGCGCGCTCCTTCTGGTTCGCCGCCACGAACTCGATGTCGAAGATCGCCGGCAGCGGATGCAGCACCTTCATGTGCTCGTACAGCGCGTCCTGCACCTGGATGTCCAGCACGCCGGCGCGCCGCATCGCGTCGCCGAGGTTCATGTTGCTGCAGTCCCACCCGCCAATCACAAAGTCGTTCGGCGACACCATCGGCACCACGTCCTTCATCGGCACGAACGTCTCATGCATGTCGCGCGTCATGCCCACGTTCATCGTGCTCGACTGCGTGATCGACCCGAAGTAGTTCGCCGACTGCGTCCCGCGCCGCGTGCGCCACGACAGGCCCAGCCGGTTCGCAAGGATGCCCGCCGTCACCGTCGTCCCGTTGTTGCCGCCCCACCCGATCAGCATCACGCCCACGCGCGGCACCTTGCGCTCCGTCTTGAACATCAGATGGTGCGTCACCGGCTCCACCTCCACCGCGCCATCCGCGCCGCGGCTCACGCGCGTGCTGCGGTACTCGTACTGCGTCTCGATCGACGAGTCCGTGTAGCGCACCTTGTCGCTCTTCACGTGGATCGCGGGCATCGCTCGAAGCAGTGGCCGAAAGACAGGGGGAGAGAACGACGGGGAGGGCCGGTGTGTGTGTGCGTACCGAGTGTGGTGTGCGTGTCGGATGGTCCTTGTGTGACTGCGTGACTGTGTGACTGTGTATGTGTCTGCTAGTGTGGCAGCGCGAGAGAAAGAGAGGCTGAGACTGTGGATGGCGCGTGTGTGGGTGCGCGGGCGTCGCACAGCAACAGAGAGAGAGAAGAGAGGGAAGAGAGGGCGGAGACGAGTGGAAGTGGGAAGGCGCAGCACAGCCAGAGAGACGGGACACCCACAAAGATCAGGAGAGAGAGAGAGGGAGAGAGGCGGGAGGGGGGCCCAGCTGGCACAGTCGCGGTGCTGCAGCCGTGACACGCAAGCGCGACGCTGCAGCACCACGCTGCAGCACCACCGCGTCCAAGAGCGAGAAGGGGGAGGGGGGACAGAGAGCGCACACTGCAGTGCGTGTGCTTGCGACGGTCGAGTGCCTACTTAGGGACTTGCGTGAGTGACTGTGTGAATGTATCGTCGCGCTTGCCTGCGCGCCGGGTGGCGATGACCCACAGTGGCCAGGGCACGGCGGCAGGAGCGCGCTCGTGGCGTAGACGTACCATGAAGAGAGGCAACAAGGAGTAAAAAAAAAAAAAGAGCAAAAAAAAAAAAGAGGAAAAAACGCAACGGTGTCAACGAGTGGAGGTGTGCTCGTACGCAGCCGTCAAAGAAGCGAATCGTGAGACTCCACAAAGAAAAGAAAAAAGAGGCAAAAGAAAGCAAAAACAGGCGGAACGCTGCACCGACGCCGAGAGTCGCACGGACTGCCGCGCAGTGGCTGGGTCGCATCTCGATCGCTCCACGCCGCGAAAAGACAAAAGTAAAAATGAAAAAGATAAGCACAGTCAGGAGAGGGGCGTGGGAGGAGAGTCGCGGCGCCAGCAGCGGGGCCCGCTCACTCACTTGCACACACGCGCGCACATCGTCGCTCTCCCACCCCCACTCTCCAGTCACACACTCTCTCGCTCTGCGGCTGCTCCGCTCAGAGCAACACACACACACACACACAGACGTGCGCACACACACACGTTCAGCGCAGCACGCAGAGGCGTCGGTGGCGGTGGTGCCGGTGGGCAGGTAGCCAGGCGGGGAGAGGGAGAAGGAGAGGGGGAGGGCGAAGAAGAAGGCGGGAGGGAGGGGGCGTCGGGGTCAAGGGACGACGTGGGTGAGTGAGCAGCTGGCGTGGTGGGTCACACAGGGGGCCACGCTGGCGGGTAGATTGGTATTGAGAGAGAAGCGGGCGCGTTCCATGTCGCACAAAAAAGAAAGAAAGAAAGAAGAAAAACAAAGAAAAAGACAAGAAAGAAAGGCAGGGAGACCGAGCGGGGGATGCCGGGCGAGGGAAGGAGCACACGGCGAGTGCGTGTGTCGCTGCGCTTGAACGTCCAACGCCACCGCGGCTCTCGCGGCGTCGTGCACGCCTACGCGCCATTGACATGCTCCTCACGCATGAAGGGCACGCGGCACTCCAGCAGCATGTTGCTCTCCACTGGCAGCCCCACCATCGCGCGCAGCACGTTCTCGATCGCGGCCCTCTGCCGGTTCAGCGCGTTCACCACCGGCGTCCCCGCGGGCACCTCCGGCGCCTTCAGCAGGTACGACAGGATCGACAGCACCGTCTCCATGTGCTCGAAGGAGCCCTCCGGCGGCGTCAGCGTCCCGTTGCTCGCGCTGATCGTCACGCGCTCCATCAGCTCCGTCAGCACCAGCAGGTCGATGATCAGCGGCGCCGCCAGCAGCGAGTCCTCACACGTGTTGTGCAGCACCACCGTCTGCTGCCCGCCCATGAAGATCGAGAACGTGTACTCGTCCATCGCGCGCTTGCTGTCGCCCACGTAGGGCATGTACTTGATCACGATGCAGTGGTCCGGCTTCGGCGTCCCCTCCGGGAACAAGATCGAGTTCGACGCCACCATGTCGTCCACCACGTTGCTCTTCGTGATCTCCTTCGAGCGGAACTGCTTCGGGCTCGACAGGTTGTAGCCGTCGTTGTTGCCCAGGTGGTTGTAGCTCGCGATGCACTCCGGCTTGATGCCGGCACCCACGAAGAACTCCACCAGCGCGCTCTTCATCTTCGTCTGCCCGCTCTTGAAGTCGTCGCCGCTCACGAACACGTGCGCCGCGCGCGCCATCTCCACCAGCCCGGGGCACAGCGTGTTCTGCGGCGCGCCGTTGATGAAGCTGCACTTCTCCAGGATCGCAGCCATCGCGTACAGCGCGGACGGCGCGATCTCGCGCTCGTTGCGCTTCACCGCCGCCAGCAGGTTGTCCGCCGTGTCGTGGATCCCGTCCTGGTGCTCGCTGAACCGCTCCGTGTTCGCCGTCCACAGCACGATCACCTTGTCCAGCTGGTTCGCCGACTTGAAGTTCCGGATGTCCGCGCGCACGCGCTCCACCGCGTCCCAGCGGTCGTGCGCCACCACCACGTTGTTCGCGCGCTCCTTCTGGTTCGCCGCCACGAACTCGATGTCGAAGATCGCCGGCAGCGGATGCAGCACCTTCATGTGCTCGTACAGCGCGTCCTGCACCTGGATGTCCAGCACGCCGGCGCGCCGCATCGCGTCGCCGAGGTTCATGTTGCTGCAGTCCCACCCGCCAATCACAAAGTCGTTCGGCGACACCATCGGCACCACGTCCTTCATCGGCACGAACGTCTCATGCATGTCGCGCGTCATGCCCACGTTCATCGTGCTCGACTGCGTGATCGACCCGAAGTAGTTCGCCGACTGCGTCCCGCGCCGCGTGCGCCACGACAGGCCCAGCCGGTTCGCAAGGATGCCCGCCGTCACCGTCGTCCCGTTGTTGCCGCCCCACCCGATCAGCATCACGCCCACGCGCGGCACCTTGCGCTCCGTCTTGAACATCAGATGGTGCGTCACCGGCTCCACCTCCACCGCGCCATCCGCGCCGCGGCTCACGCGCGTGCTGCGGTACTCGTACTGCGTCTCGATCGACGAGTCCGTGTAGCGCACCTTGTCGCTCTTCACGTGGATCGCGGGCATCGCTCGAAGCAGTGGCCGAAAGACAGGGGGAGAGAACGACGGGGAGGGCCGGTGTGTGTGTGCGTACCGAGTGTGGTGTGCGTGTCGGATGGTCCTTGTGTGACTGCGTGACTGTGTGACTGTGTATGTGTCTGCTAGTGTGGCAGCGCGAGAGAAAGAGAGGCTGAGACTGTGGATGGCGCGTGTGTGGGTGCGCGGGCGTCGCACAGCAACAGAGAGAGAGAAGAGAGGGAAGAGAGGGCGGAGACGAGTGGAAGTGGGAAGGCGCAGCACAGCCAGAGAGACGGGACACCCACAAAGATCAGGAGAGAGAGAGAGAGGGAGAGGCGGGAGGGGGGCCCAGCTGGCACAGTCGCGGTGCTGCAGCCGTGACACGCAAGCGCGACGCTGCAGCACCACGCTGCAGCACCACCGCGTCCAAGAGCGAGAAGGGGGAGGGGGGACAGAGAGCGCACACTGCAGTGCGTGTGCTTGCGACGGTCGAGTGCCTACTTAGGGACTTGCGTGAGTGACTGTGTGAATGTATCGTCGCGCTTGCCTGCGCGCCGGGTGGCGATGACCCACAGTGGCCAGGGCACGGCGGCAGGAGCGCGCTCGTGGCGTAGACGTACCATGAAAAGAGGCAACAAGGAGTAAAAAAAAAAAAAGAGCAAAAAAAAAAGAGGAAAAAGCGCAACGGTGTCAACGAGTGGAGGTGTGCTCGTACGCAGCCGTCAAAGAAGCGAATCGTGAGACTCCACAAAGAAAAGAAAAAAGAGGCAAAAGAAAGCAAAAACAGGCGGAACGCTGCACCGACGCCGAGAGTCGCACGGACTGCCGCGCAGTGGCTGGGTCGCATCTCGATCGCTCCACGCCGCGAAAAGACAAAAGTAAAAATGAAAAAGATAAGCACAGTCAGGAGAGGGGCGTGGGAGGAGAGTCGCGGCGCCAGCAGCGGGGCCCGCTCACTCACTTGCACACACGCGCGCACATCGTCGCTCTCCCACCCCCACTCTCCAGTCACACACTCTCTCGCTCTGCGGCTGCTCCGCTCAGAGCAACACACACACACACACACAGACGTGCGCACACACACACGTTCAGCGCAGCACGCAGAGGCGTCGGTGGCGGTGGTGCCGGTGGGCAGGTAGCCAGGCGGGGAGAGGGAGAAGGAGAGGGGGAGGGCGAAGAAGAAGGCGGGAGGGAGGGGGCGTCGGGGTCAAGGGACGACGTGGGTGAGTGAGCAGCTGGTGTGGTGGGTCACACAGGGGGCCACGCTGGCGGGTAGATTGGTATTGAGAGAGAAGCGGGCGCGTTCCATGTCGCACAAAAAAGAAAGAAAGAAAGAAAGAAAGAAGAAAAACAAAGAAAAAGACAAGAAAGAAAGGCAGGGAGACCGAGCGGGGGATGCCGGGCGAGGGAAGGAGCACACGGCGAGTGCGTGTGTCGCTGCGCTTGAACGTCCAACGCCACCGCGGCTCTCGCGGCGTCGTGCACGCCTACGCGCCATTGACATGCTCCTCACGCATGAAGGGCACGCGGCACTCCAGCAACATGTTGCTCTCCACTGGCAGCCCCACCATCGCGCGCAGCACGTTCTCGATCGCGGCCCTCTGCCGGTTCAGCGCGTTCACCACCGGCGTCCCCGCGGGCACCTCCGGCGCCTTCAGCAGGTACGACAGGATCGACAGCACCGTCTCCATGTGCTCGAAGGAGTCCTCCGGCGGCGTCAGCGTCCCGTTGCTCGCGCTGATCGTCACGCGCTCCATCAGCTCCGTCAGCACCAGCAGGTCGATGATCAGCGGCGCCGCCAGCAGCGAGTCCTCACACGTGTTGTGCAGCACCACCGTCTGCTGCCCGCCCATGAAGATCGAGAACGTGTACTCGTCCATCGCGCGCTTGCTGTCGCCCACGTAGGGCATGTACTTGATCACGATGCAGTGGTCCGGCTTCGGCGTCCCCTCCGGGAACAAGATCGAGTTCGACGCCACCATGTCGTCCACCACGTTGCTCTTCGTGATCTCCTTCGAGCGGAACTGCTTCGGGCTCGACAGGTTGTAGCCGTCGTTGTTGCCCAGGTGGTTGTAGCTCGCGATGCACTCCGGCTTGATGCCGGCACCCACGAAGAACTCCACCAGCGCGCTCTTCATCTTCGTCTGCCCGCTCTTGAAGTCGTCGCCGCTCACGAACACGTGCGCCGCGCGCGCCATCTCCACCAGCCCGGGGCACAGCGTGTTCTGCGGCGCGCCGTTGATGAAGCTGCACTTCTCCAGGATCGCAGCCATCGCGTACAGCGCGGACGGCGCGATCTCGCGCTCGTTGCGCTTCACCGCCGCCAGCAGGTTGTCCGCCGTGTCGTGGATCCCGTCCTGGTGCTCGCTGAACCGCTCCGTGTTCGCCGTCCACAGCACGATCACCTTGTCCAGCTGGTTCGCCGACTTGAAGTTCCGGATGTCCGCGCGCACGCGCTCCACCGCGTCCCAGCGGTCGTGCGCCACCACCACGTTGTTCGCGCGCTCCTTCTGGTTCGCCGCCACGAACTCGATGTCGAAGATCGCCGGCAGCGGATGCAGCACCTTCATGTGCTCGTACAGCGCGTCCTGCACCTGGATGTCCAGCACGCCGGCGCGCCGCATCGCGTCGCCGAGGTTCATGTTGCTGCAGTCCCACCCGCCAATCACAAAGTCGTTCGGCGACACCATCGGCACCACGTCCTTCATCGGCACGAACGTCTCATGCATGTCGCGCGTCATGCCCACGTTCATCGTGCTCGACTGCGTGATCGACCCGAAGTAGTTCGCCGACTGCGTCCCGCGCCGCGTGCGCCACGACAGGCCCAGCCGGTTCGCAAGGATGCCCGCCGTCACCGTCGTCCCGTTGTTGCCGCCCCACCCGATCAGCATCACGCCCACGCGCGGCACCTTGCGCTCCGTCTTGAACATCAGATGGTGCGTCACCGGCTCCACCTCCACCGCGCCATCCGCGCCGCGGCTCACGCGCGTGCTGCGGTACTCGTACTGCGTCTCGATCGACGAGTCCGTGTAGCGCACCTTGTCGCTCTTCACGTGGATCGCGGGCATCGCTCGAAGCAGTGGCCGAAAGACAGGGGGAGAGAACGACGGGGAGGGCCGGTGTGTGTGTGCGTACCGAGTGTGGTGTGCGTGTCGGATGGTCCTTGTGTGACTGCGTGACTGTGTGACTGTGTATGTGTCTGCTAGTGTGGCAGCGCGAGAGAAAGAGAGGCTGAGACTGTGGATGGCGCGTGTGTGGGTGCGCGGGCGTCGCACAGCAACAGAGAGAGAGAAGAGAGGGAAGAGAGGGCGGAGACGAGTGGAAGTGGGAAGGCGCAGCACAGCCAGAGAGACGGGACACCCACAAAGATCAGGAGAGAGAGAGAGAGGGAGAGGCGGGAGGGGGGCCCAGCTGGCACAGTCGCGGTGCTGCAGCCGTGACACGCAAGCGCGACGCTGCAGCACCACGCTGCAGCACCACCGCGTCCAAGAGCGAGAAGGGGGAGGGGGGACAGAGAGCGCACACTGCAGTGCGTGTGCTTGCGACGGTCGAGTGCCTACTTAGGGACTTGCGTGAGTGACTGTGTGAATGTATCGTCGCGCTTGCCTGCGCGCCGGGTGGCGATGACCCACAGTGGCCAGGGCACGGCGGCAGGAGCGCGCTCGTGGCGTAGACGTACCATGAAGAGAGGCAACAAGGAGTAAAAAAAAAAAAAGAGCAAAAAAAAAAAAGAGGAAAAAACGCAACGGTGTCAACGAGTGGAGGTGTGCTCGTACGCAGCCGTCAAAGAAGCGAATCGTGAGACTCCACAAAGAAAAGAAAAAAGAGGCAAAAGAAAGCAAAAACAGGCGGAACGCTGCACCGACGCCGAGAGTCGCACGGACTGCCGCGCAGTGGCTGGGTCGCATCTCGATCGCTCCACGCCGCGAAAAGACAAAAGTAAAAATGAAAAAGATAAGCACAGTCAGGAGAGGGGCGTGGGAGGAGAGTCGCGGCGCCAGCAGCGGGGCCCGCTCACTCACTTGCACACACGCGCGCACATCGTCGCTCTCCCACCCCCACTCTCCAGTCACACACTCTCTCGCTCTGCGGCTGCTCCGCTCAGAGCAACACACACACACACACACAGACGTGCGCACACACACACGTTCAGCGCAGCACGCAGAGGCGTCGGTGGCGGTGGTGCCGGTGGGCAGGTAGCCAGGCGGGGAGAGGGAGAAGGAGAGGGGGAGGGCGAAGAAGAAGGCGGGAGGGAGGGGGCGTCGGGGTCAAGGGACGACGTGGGTGAGTGAGCAGCTGGCGTGGTGGGTCACACAGGGGGCCACGCTGGCGGGTAGATTGGTATTGAGAGAGAAGCGGGCGCGTTCCATGTCGCACAAAAAAGAAAGAAAGAAAGAAAGAAAGAAGAAAAACAAAGAAAAAGACAAGAAAGAAAGGCAGGGAGACCGAGCGGGGGATGCCGGGCGAGGGAAGGAGCACACGGCGAGTGCGTGTGTCGCTGCGCTTGAACGTCCAACGCCACCGCGGCTCTCGCGGCGTCGTGCACGCCTACGCGCCATTGACATGCTCCTCACGCATGAAGGGCACGCGGCACTCCAGCAGCATGTTGCTCTCCACTGGCAGCCCCACCATCGCGCGCAGCACGTTCTCGATCGCGGCCCTCTGCCGGTTCAGCGCGTTCACCACCGGCGTCCCCGCGGGCACCTCCGGCGCCTTCAGCAGGTACGACAGGATCGACAGCACCGTCTCCATGTGCTCGAAGTCCTCCGGCGGCGTCAGCGTCCCGTTGCTCGCGCTGATCGTCACGCGCTCCATCAGCTCCGTCAGCACCAGCAGGTCGATGATCAGCGGCGCCGCCAGCAGCGAGTCCTCACACGTGTTGTGCAGCACCACCGTCTGCTGCCCGCCCATGAAGATCGAGAACGTGTACTCGTCCATCGCGCGCTTGCTGTCGCCCACGTAGGGCATGTACTTGATCACGATGCAGTGGTCCGGCTTCGGCGTCCCCTCCGGGAACAAGATCGAGTTCGACGCCACCATGTCGTCCACCACGTTGCTCTTCGTGATCTCCTTCGAGCGGAACTGCTTCGGGCTCGACAGGTTGTAGCCGTCGTTGTTGCCCAGGTGGTTGTAGCTCGCGATGCACTCCGGCTTGATGCCGGCACCCACGAAGAACTCCACCAGCGCGCTCTTCATCTTCGTCTGCCCGCTCTTGAAGTCGTCGCCGCTCACGAACACGTGCGCCGCGCGCGCCATCTCCACCAGCCCGGGGCACAGCGTGTTCTGCGGCGCGCCGTTGATGAAGCTGCACTTCTCCAGGATCGCAGCCATCGCGTACAGCGCGGACGGCGCGATCTCGCGCTCGTTGCGCTTCACCGCCGCCAGCAGGTTGTCCGCCGTGTCGTGGATCCCGTCCTGGTGCTCGCTGAACCGCTCCGTGTTCGCCGTCCACAGCACGATCACCTTGTCCAGCTGGTTCGCCGACTTGAAGTTCCGGATGTCCGCGCGCACGCGCTCCACCGCGTCCCAGCGGTCGTGCGCCACCACCACGTTGTTCGCGCGCTCCTTCTGGTTCGCCGCCACGAACTCGATGTCGAAGATCGCCGGCAGCGGATGCAGCACCTTCATGTGCTCGTACAGCGCGTCCTGCACCTGGATGTCCAGCACGCCGGCGCGCCGCATCGCGTCGCCGAGGTTCATGTTGCTGCAGTCCCACCCGCCAATCACAAAGTCGTTCGGCGACACCATCGGCACCACGTCCTTCATCGGCACGAACGTCTCATGCATGTCGCGCGTCATGCCCACGTTCATCGTGCTCGACTGCGTGATCGACCCGAAGTAGTTCGCCGACTGCGTCCCGCGCCGCGTGCGCCACGACAGGCCCAGCCGGTTCGCAAGGATGCCCGCCGTCACCGTCGTCCCGTTGTTGCCGCCCCACCCGATCAGCATCACGCCCACGCGCGGCACCTTGCGCTCCGTCTTGAACATCAGATGGTGCGTCACCGGCTCCACCTCCACCGCGCCATCCGCGCCGCGGCTCACGCGCGTGCTGCGGTACTCGTACTGCGTCTCGATCGACGAGTCCGTGTAGCGCACCTTGTCGCTCTTCACGTGGATCGCGGGCATCGCTCGAAGCAGTGGCCGAAAGACAGGGGGAGAGAACGACGGGGAGGGCCGGTGTGTGTGTGCGTACCGAGTGTGGTGTGCGTGTCGGATGGTCCTTGTGTGACTGCGTGACTGTGTGACTGTGTATGTGTCTGCTAGTGTGGCAGCGCGAGAGAAAGAGAGGCTGAGACTGTGGATGGCGCGTGTGTGGGTGCGCGGGCGTCGCACAGCAACAGAGAGAGAGAAGAGAGGGAAGAGAGGGCGGAGACGAGTGGAAGTGGGAAGGCGCAGCACAGCCAGAGAGACGGGACACCCACAAAGATCAGGAGAGAGAGAGAGAGGGAGAGGCGGGAGGGGGGCCCAGCTGGCACAGTCGCGGTGCTGCAGCCGTGACACGCAAGCGCGACGCTGCAGCACCACGCTGCAGCACCACCGCGTCCAAGAGCGAGAAGGGGGAGGGGGGACAGAGAGCGCACACTGCAGTGCGTGTGCTTGCGACGGTCGAGTGCCTACTTAGGGACTTGCGTGAGTGACTGTGTGAATGTATCGTCGCGCTTGCCTGCGCGCCGGGTGGCGATGACCCACAGTGGCCAGGGCACGGCGGCAGGAGCGCGCTCGTGGCGTAGACGTACCATGAAGAGAGGCAACAAGGAGTAAAAAAAAAAAAAGAGCAAAAAAAAAAAGAGGAAAAAACGCAACGGTGTCAACGAGTGGAGGTGTGCTCGTACGCAGCCGTCAAAGAAGCGAATCGTGAGACTCCACAAAGAAAAGAAAAAAGAGGCAAAAGAAAGCAAAAACAGGCGGAACGCTGCACCGACGCCGAGAGTCGCACGGACTGCCGCGCAGTGGCTGGGTCGCATCTCGATCGCTCCACGCCGCGAAAAGACAAAAGTAAAAATGAAAAAGATAAGCACAGTCAGGAGAGGGGCGTGGGAGGAGAGTCGCGGCGCCAGCAGCGGGGCCCGCTCACTCACTTGCACACACGCGCGCACATCGTCGCTCTCCCACCCCCACTCTCCAGTCACACACTCTCTCGCTCTGCGGCTGCTCCGCTCAGAGCAACACACACACACACACACAGACGTGCGCACACACACACGTTCAGCGCAGCACGCAGAGGCGTCGGTGGCGGTGGTGCCGGTGGGCAGGTAGCCAGGCGGGGAGAGGGAGAAGGAGAGGGGGAGGGCGAAGAAGAAGGCGGGAGGGAGGGGGCGTCGGGGTCAAGGGACGACGTGGGTGAGTGAGCAGCTGGCGTGGTGGGTCACACAGGGGGCCACGCTGGCGGGTAGATTGGTATTGAGAGAGAAGCGGGCGCGTTCCATGTCGCACAAAAAAGAAAGAAAGAAAGAAAGAAAGAAGAAAAACAAAGAAAAAGACAAGAAAGAAAGGCAGGGAGACCGAGCGGGGGATGCCGGGCGAGGGAAGGAGCACACGGCGAGTGCGTGTGTCGCTGCGCTTGAACGTCCAACGCCACCGCGGCTCTCGCGGCGTCGTGCACGCCTACGCGCCATTGACATGCTCCTCACGCATGAAGGGCACGCGGCACTCCAGCAGCATGTTGCTCTCCACTGGCAGCCCCACCATCGCGCGCAGCACGTTCTCGATCGCGGCCCTCTGCCGGTTCAGCGCGTTCACCACCGGCGTCCCCGCGGGCACCTCCGGCGCCTTCAGCAGGTACGACAGGATCGACAGCACCGTCTCCATGTGCTCGAAGTCCTCCGGCGGCGTCAGCGTCCCGTTGCTCGCGCTGATCGTCACGCGCTCCATCAGCTCCGTCAGCACCAGCAGGTCGATGATCAGCGGCGCCGCCAGCAGCGAGTCCTCACACGTGTTGTGCAGCACCACCGTCTGCTGCCCGCCCATGAAGATCGAGAACGTGTACTCGTCCATCGCGCGCTTGCTGTCGCCCACGTAGGGCATGTACTTGATCACGATGCAGTGGTCCGGCTTCGGCGTCCCCTCCGGGAACAAGATCGAGTTCGACGCCACCATGTCGTCCACCACGTTGCTCTTCGTGATCTCCTTCGAGCGGAACTGCTTCGGGCTCGACAGGTTGTAGCCGTCGTTGTTGCCCAGGTGGTTGTAGCTCGCGATGCACTCCGGCTTGATGCCGGCACCCACGAAGAACTCCACCAGCGCGCTCTTCATCTTCGTCTGCCCGCTCTTGAAGTCGTCGCCGCTCACGAACACGTGCGCCGCGCGCGCCATCTCCACCAGCCCGGGGCACAGCGTGTTCTGCGGCGCGCCGTTGATGAAGCTGCACTTCTCCAGGATCGCAGCCATCGCGTACAGCGCGGACGGCGCGATCTCGCGCTCGTTGCGCTTCACCGCCGCCAGCAGGTTGTCCGCCGTGTCGTGGATCCCGTCCTGGTGCTCGCTGAACCGCTCCGTGTTCGCCGTCCACAGCACGATCACCTTGTCCAGCTGGTTCGCCGACTTGAAGTTCCGGATGTCCGCGCGCACGCGCTCCACCGCGTCCCAGCGGTCGTGCGCCACCACCACGTTGTTCGCGCGCTCCTTCTGGTTCGCCGCCACGAACTCGATGTCGAAGATCGCCGGCAGCGGATGCAGCACCTTCATGTGCTCGTACAGCGCGTCCTGCACCTGGATGTCCAGCACGCCGGCGCGCCGCATCGCGTCGCCGAGGTTCATGTTGCTGCAGTCCCACCCGCCAATCACAAAGTCGTTCGGCGACACCATCGGCACCACGTCCTTCATCGGCACGAACGTCTCATGCATGTCGCGCGTCATGCCCACGTTCATCGTGCTCGACTGCGTGATCGACCCGAAGTAGTTCGCCGACTGCGTCCCGCGCCGCGTGCGCCACGACAGGCCCAGCCGGTTCGCAAGGATGCCCGCCGTCACCGTCGTCCCGTTGTTGCCGCCCCACCCGATCAGCATCACGCCCACGCGCGGCACCTTGCGCTCCGTCTTGAACATCAGATGGTGCGTCACCGGCTCCACCTCCACCGCGCCATCCGCGCCGCGGCTCACGCGCGTGCTGCGGTACTCGTACTGCGTCTCGATCGACGAGTCCGTGTAGCGCACCTTGTCGCTCTTCACGTGGATCGCGGGCATCGCTCGAAGCAGTGGCCGAAAGACAGGGGGAGAGAACGACGGGGAGGGTCGGTGTGTGTGTGCGTACCGAGTGTGGTGTGCGTGTCGGATGGTCCTTGTGTGACTGTGTGACTGTGTATGTGTCTGCTAGTGTGGCGGCGCGAGAGAAAGAGAGGCTGAGACTGTGGATGGCGCGTGTGTGGGTGCGCGGGCGTCGCACAGCAACAGAGAGAGAGAAGAGAGGGAAGAGAGGGCGGAGACGAGTGGAAGTGGGAAGGCGCAGCACAGCCAGAGAGACGGGACACCCACAAAGATCAGGAGAGAGAGAGGAGAGGCGGGAGGGGGGCCCAGCTGGCACAGTCGCGGTGCTGCAGCCGTGACACGCAAGCGCGACGCTGCAGCACCACCGCGTCCAAGAGCGAGAAGGGGGAGGGGGGACAGAGAGCGCACACTGCAGTGCGTGTGCTTGCGACGGTCGAGTGCCTACTTAGGGACTTGCGTGAGTGACTGTGTGAATGTATCGTCGCGCTTGCCTGCGCGCCGGGTGGCGATGACCCACAGTGGCCAGGGCACGGCGGCAGGAGCGCGCTCGTGGCGTAGACGTACCATGAAGAGAGGCAACAAGGAGTAAAAAAAAAAAAGAGCAAAAAAAAAAAGAGGAAAGAACGCAACGGTGTCAACGAGTGGAGGTGTGCTCGTACGCAGCCGTCAAAGAAGCGAATCGTGAGACTCCACAAAGAAAAGAAAAAAGAGGCAAAAGAAAGCAAAAACAGGCGGAACGCTGCACCGACGCCGAGAGTCGCACGGACTGCCGCGCAGTGGCTGGGTCGCATCTCGATCGCTCCACGCCGCGAAAAGACAAAAGTAAAAATGAAAAAGATAAGCACAGTCAGGAGAGGGGCGTGGGAGGAGAGTCGCGGCGCCAGCAGCGGGGCCCGCTCACTCACTTGCACACACGCGCGCACATCGTCGCTCTCCCACCCCCACTCTCCAGTCACACACTCTCTCGCTCTGCGGCTGCTCCGCTCAGAGCAACGCACACACACACACACACACACACACACAGACGTGCGCATACACACACGTTCAGCGCAGCACGCAGAGGCGTCGGTGGCGGTGGTGCCGGTGGGCAGGTAGCCAGGCGGGGAGAGGGAGAAGGAGAGGGGGAGGGCGAAGAAGAAGGCGGGAGGGAGGGGGCGTCGGGGTCAAGGGACGACGTGGGTGAGTGAGCAGCTGGTGTGGTGGGTCACACAGGGGGCCACGCTGGCGGGTAGATTGGTATTGAGAGAGAAGCGGGCGCGTTCCATGTCGCACAAAAAAGAAAGAAAGAAAGAAAGAAAGAAGAAAAACAAAGAAAAAGACAAGAAAGAAAGGCAGGGAGACCGAGCGGGGGATGCCGGGCGAGGGAAGGAGCACACGGCGAGTGCGTGTGTCGCTGCGCTTGAACGTCCAACGCCACCGCGGCTCTCGCGGCGTCGTGCACGCCTACGCGCCATTGACATGCTCCTCACGCATGAAGGGCACGCGGCACTCCAGCAACATGTTGCTCTCCACTGGCAGCCCCACCATCGCGCGCAGCACGTTCTCGATCGCGGCCCTCTGCCGGTTCAGCGCGTTCACCACCGGCGTCCCCGCGGGCACCTCCGGCGCCTTCAGCAGGTACGACAGGATCGACAGCACCGTCTCCATGTGCTCGAAGGAGTCCTCCGGCGGCGTCAGCGTCCCGTTGCTCGCGCTGATCGTCACGCGCTCCATCAGCTCCGTCAGCACCAGCAGGTCGATGATCAGCGGCGCCGCCAGCAGCGAGTCCTCACACGTGTTGTGCAGCACCACCGTCTGCTGCCCGCCCATGAAGATCGAGAACGTGTACTCGTCCATCGCGCGCTTGCTGTCGCCCACGTAGGGCATGTACTTGATCACGATGCAGTGGTCCGGCTTCGGCGTCCCCTCCGGGAACAAGATCGAGTTCGACGCCACCATGTCGTCCACCACGTTGCTCTTCGTGATCTCCTTCGAGCGGAACTGCTTCGGGCTCGACAGGTTGTAGCCGTCGTTGTTGCCCAGGTGGTTGTAGCTCGCGATGCACTCCGGCTTGATGCCGGCACCCACGAAGAACTCCACCAGCGCGCTCTTCATCTTCGTCTGCCCGCTCTTGAAGTCGTCGCCGCTCACGAACACGTGCGCCGCGCGCGCCATCTCCACCAGCCCGGGGCACAGCGTGTTCTGCGGCGCGCCGTTGATGAAGCTGCACTTCTCCAGGATCGCAGCCATCGCGTACAGCGCGGACGGCGCGATCTCGCGCTCGTTGCGCTTCACCGCCGCCAGCAGGTTGTCCGCCGTGTCGTGGATCCCGTCCTGGTGCTCGCTGAACCGCTCCGTGTTCGCCGTCCACAGCACGATCACCTTGTCCAGCTGGTTCGCCGACTTGAAGTTCCGGATGTCCGCGCGCACGCGCTCCACCGCGTCCCAGCGGTCGTGCGCCACCACCACGTTGTTCGCGCGCTCCTTCTGGTTCGCCGCCACGAACTCGATGTCGAAGATCGCCGGCAGCGGATGCAGCACCTTCATGTGCTCGTACAGCGCGTCCTGCACCTGGATGTCCAGCACGCCGGCGCGCCGCATCGCGTCGCCGAGGTTCATGTTGCTGCAGTCCCACCCGCCAATCACAAAGTCGTTCGGCGACACCATCGGCACCACGTCCTTCATCGGCACGAACGTCTCATGCATGTCGCGCGTCATGCCCACGTTCATCGTGCTCGACTGCGTGATCGACCCGAAGTAGTTCGCCGACTGCGTCCCGCGCCGCGTGCGCCACGACAGGCCCAGCCGGTTCGCAAGGATGCCCGCCGTCACCGTCGTCCCGTTGTTGCCGCCCCACCCGATCAGCATCACGCCCACGCGCGGCACCTTGCGCTCCGTCTTGAACATCAGATGGTGCGTCACCGGCTCCACCTCCACCGCGCCATCCGCGCCGCGGCTCACGCGCGTGCTGCGGTACTCGTACTGCGTCTCGATCGACGAGTCCGTGTAGCGCACCTTGTCGCTCTTCACGTGGATCGCGGGCATCGCTCGAAGCAGTGGCCGAAAGACAGGGGGAGAGAACGACGGGGAGGGTCGGTGTGTGTGTGCGTACCGAGTGTGGTGTGCGTGTCGGATGGTCCTTGTGTGACTGTGTGACTGTGTATGTGTCTGCTAGTGTGGCGGCGCGAGAGAAAGAGAGGCTGAGACTGTGGATGGCGCGTGTGTGGGTGCGCGGGCGTCGCACAGCAACAGAGAGAGAGAAGAGAGGGAAGAGAGGGCGGAGACGAGTGGAAGTGGGAAGGCGCAGCACAGCCAGAGAGACGGGACACCCACAAAGATCAGGAGAGAGAGAGGAGAGGCGGGAGGGGGGCCCAGCTGGCACAGTCGCGGTGCTGCAGCCGTGACACGCAAGCGCGACGCTGCAGCACCACCGCGTCCAAGAGCGAGAAAGGGGAGGGGGGACAGAGAGCGCACACTGCAGTGCGTGTGCTTGCGACGGTCGAGTGCCTACTTAGGGACTTGCGTGAGTGACTGTGTGAATGTATCGTCGCGCTTGCCTGCGCGCCGGGTGGCGATGACCCACAGTGGCCAGGGCACGGCGGCAGGAGCGCGCTCGTGGCGTAGACGTACCATGAAGAGAGGCAACAAGGAGTAAAAAAAAAAAAGAGCAAAAAAAAAAAAGAGGAAAGAACGCAACGGTGTCAACGAGTGGAGGTGTGCTCGTACGCAGCCGTCAAAGAAGCGAATCGTGAGACTCCACAAAGAAAAGAAAAAAGAGGCAAAAGAAAGCAAAAACAGGCGGAACGCTGCACCGACGCCGAGAGTCGCACGGACTGCCGCGCAGTGGCTGGGTCGCATCTCGATCGCTCCACGCCGCGAAAAGACAAAAGTAAAAATGAAAAAGATAAGCACAGTCAGGAGAGGGGCGTGGGAGGAGAGTCGCGGCGCCAGCAGCGGGGCCCGCTCACTCACTTGCACACACGCGCGCACATCGTCGCTCTCCCACCCCCACTCTCCAGTCACACACTCTCTCGCTCTGCGGCTGCTCC
Organism: Lotmaria passim; assembly: GCA_037349495.1. NCBI lineage: Eukaryota > Euglenozoa > Kinetoplastea > Trypanosomatida > Trypanosomatidae > Lotmaria > Lotmaria passim. Next base: position 72,376 of record CP140208.1, read on the forward strand.
GCTCAGAGCAACGCACACACACACACACACACACACACACAGACGTGCGCATACACACACGTTCAGCGCAGCACGCAGAGGCGTCGGTGGCGGTGGTGCCGGTGGGCAGGTAGCCAGGCGGGGAGAGGGAGAAGGAGAGGGGGAGGGCGAAGAAGAAGGCGGGAGGGAGGGGGCGTCGGGGTCAAGGGACGACGTGGGTGAGTGAGCAGCTGGTGTGGTGGGTCACACAGGGGGCCACGCTGGCGGGTAGATTGGTATTGAGAGAGAAGCGGGCGCGTTCCATGTCGCACAAAAAAGAAAGAAAGAAAGAAAGAAAGAAGAAAAACAAAGAAAAAGACAAGAAAGAAAGGCAGGGAGACCGAGCGGGGGATGCCGGGCGAGGGAAGGAGCACACGGCGAGTGCGTGTGTCGCTGCGCTTGAACGTCCAACGCCACCGCGGCTCTCGCGGCGTCGTGCACGCCTACGCGCCATTGACATGCTCCTCACGCATGAAGGGCACGCGGCACTCCAGCAACATGTTGCTCTCCACTGGCAGCCCCACCATCGCGCGCAGCACGTTCTCGATCGCGGCCCTCTGCCGGTTCAGCGCGTTCACCACCGGCGTCCCCGCGGGCACCTCCGGCGCCTTCAGCAGGTACGACAGGATCGACAGCACCGTCTCCATGTGCTCGAAGGAGTCCTCCGGCGGCGTCAGCGTCCCGTTGCTCGCGCTGATCGTCACGCGCTCCATCAGCTCCGTCAGCACCAGCAGGTCGATGATCAGCGGCGCCGCCAGCAGCGAGTCCTCACACGTGTTGTGCAGCACCACCGTCTGCTGCCCGCCCATGAAGATCGAGAACGTGTACTCGTCCATCGCGCGCTTGCTGTCGCCCACGTAGGGCATGTACTTGATCACGATGCAGTGGTCCGGCTTCGGCGTCCCCTCCGGGAACAAGATCGAGTTCGACGCCACCATGTCGTCCACCACGTTGCTCTTCGTGATCTCCTTCGAGCGGAACTGCTTCGGGCTCGACAGGTTGTAGCCGTCGTTGTTGCCCAGGTGGTTGTAGCTCGCGATGCACTCCGGCTTGATGCCGGCACCCACGAAGAACTCCACCAGCGCGCTCTTCATCTTCGTCTGCCCGCTCTTGAAGTCGTCGCCGCTCACGAACACGTGCGCCGCGCGCGCCATCTCCACCAGCCCGGGGCACAGCGTGTTCTGCGGCGCGCCGTTGATGAAGCTGCACTTCTCCAGGATCGCAGCCATCGCGTACAGCGCGGACGGCGCGATCTCGCGCTCGTTGCGCTTCACCGCCGCCAGCAGGTTGTCCGCCGTGTCGTGGATCCCGTCCTGGTGCTCGCTGAACCGCTCCGTGTTCGCCGTCCACAGCACGATCACCTTGTCCAGCTGGTTCGCCGACTTGAAGTTCCGGATGTCCGCGCGCACGCGCTCCACCGCGTCCCAGCGGTCGTGCGCCACCACCACGTTGTTCGCGCGCTCCTTCTGGTTCGCCGCCACGAACTCGATGTCGAAGATCGCCGGCAGCGGATGCAGCACCTTCATGTGCTCGTACAGCGCGTCCTGCACCTGGATGTCCAGCACGCCGGCGCGCCGCATCGCGTCGCCGAGGTTCATGTTGCTGCAGTCCCACCCGCCAATCACAAAGTCGTTCGGCGACACCATCGGCACCACGTCCTTCATCGGCACGAACGTCTCATGCATGTCGCGCGTCATGCCCACGTTCATCGTGCTCGACTGCGTGATCGACCCGAAGTAGTTCGCCGACTGCGTCCCGCGCCGCGTGCGCCACGACAGGCCCAGCCGGTTCGCAAGGATGCCCGCCGTCACCGTCGTCCCGTTGTTGCCGCCCCACCCGATCAGCATCACGCCCACGCGCGGCACCTTGCGCTCCGTCTTGAACATCAGATGGTGCGTCACCGGCTCCACCTCCACCGCGCCATCCGCGCCGCGGCTCACGCGCGTGCTGCGGTACTCGTACTGCGTCTCGATCGACGAGTCCGTGTAGCGCACCTTGTCGCTCTTCACGTGGATCGCGGGCATCGCTCGAAGCAGTGGCCGAAAGACAGGGGGAGAGAACGACGGGGAGGGTCGGTGTGTGTGTGCGTACCGAGTGTGGTGTGCGTGTCGGATGGTCCTTGTGTGACTGTGTGACTGTGTATGTGTCTGCTAGTGTGGCGGCGCGAGAGAAAGAGAGGCTGAGACTGTGGATGGCGCGTGTGTGGGTGCGCGGGCGTCGCACAGCAACAGAGAGAGAGAAGAGAGGGAAGAGAGGGCGGAGACGAGTGGAAGTGGGAAGGCGCAGCACAGCCAGAGAGACGGGACACCCACAAAGATCAGGAGAGAGAGAGGAGAGGCGGGAGGGGGGCCCAGCTGGCACAGTCGCGGTGCTGCAGCCGTGACACGCAAGCGCGACGCTGCAGCACCACCGCGTCCAAGAGCGAGAAGGGGGAGGGGGGACAGAGAGCGCACACTGCAGTGCGTGTGCTTGCGACGGTCGAGTGCCTACTTAGGGACTTGCGTGAGTGACTGTGTGAATGTATCGTCGCGCTTGCCTGCGCGCCGGGTGGCGATGACCCACAGTGGCCAGGGCACGGCGGCAGGAGCGCGCTCGTGGCGTAGACGTACCATGAAGAGAGGCAACAAGGAGTAAAAAAAAAAAAGAGCAAAAAAAAAAAAGAGGAAAGAACGCAACGGTGTCAACGAGTGGAGGTGTGCTCGTACGCAGCCGTCAAAGAAGCGAATCGTGAGACTCCACAAAGAAAAGAAAAAAGAGGCAAAAGAAAGCAAAAACAGGCGGAACGCTGCACCGACGCCGAGAGTCGCACGGACTGCCGCGCAGTGGCTGGGTCGCATCTCGATCGCTCCACGCCGCGAAAAGACAAAAGTAAAAATGAAAAAGATAAGCACAGTCAGGAGAGGGGCGTGGGAGGAGAGTCGCGGCGCCAGCAGCGGGGCCCGCTCACTCACTTGCACACACGCGCGCACATCGTCGCTCTCCCACCCCCACTCTCCAGTCACACACTCTCTCGCTCTGCGGCTGCTCCGCTCAGAGCAACGCACACACACACACACACACACACACACAGACGTGCGCATACACACACGTTCAGCGCAGCACGCAGAGGCGTCGGTGGCGGTGGTGCCGGTGGGCAGGTAGCCAGGCGGGGAGAGGGAGAAGGAGAGGGGGAGGGCGAAGAAGAAGGCGGGAGGGAGGGGGCGTCGGGGTCAAGGGACGACGTGGGTGAGTGAGCAGCTGGTGTGGTGGGTCACACAGGGGGCCACGCTGGCGGGTAGATTGGTATTGAGAGAGAAGCGGGCGCGTTCCATGTCGCACAAAAAAGAAAGAAAGAAAGAAAGAAAGAAGAAAAACAAAGAAAAAGACAAGAAAGAAAGGCAGGGAGACCGAGCGGGGGATGCCGGGCGAGGGAAGGAGCACACGGCGAGTGCGTGTGTCGCTGCGCTTGAACGTCCAACGCCACCGCGGCTCTCGCGGCGTCGTGCACGCCTACGCGCCATTGACATGCTCCTCACGCATGAAGGGCACGCGGCACTCCAGCAACATGTTGCTCTCCACTGGCAGCCCCACCATCGCGCGCAGCACGTTCTCGATCGCGGCCCTCTGCCGGTTCAGCGCGTTCACCACCGGCGTCCCCGCGGGCACCTCCGGCGCCTTCAGCAGGTACGACAGGATCGACAGCACCGTCTCCATGTGCTCGAAGGAGTCCTCCGGCGGCGTCAGCGTCCCGTTGCTCGCGCTGATCGTCACGCGCTCCATCAGCTCCGTCAGCACCAGCAGGTCGATGATCAGCGGCGCCGCCAGCAGCGAGTCCTCACACGTGTTGTGCAGCACCACCGTCTGCTGCCCGCCCATGAAGATCGAGAACGTGTACTCGTCCATCGCGCGCTTGCTGTCGCCCACGTAGGGCATGTACTTGATCACGATGCAGTGGTCCGGCTTCGGCGTCCCCTCCGGGAACAAGATCGAGTTCGACGCCACCATGTCGTCCACCACGTTGCTCTTCGTGATCTCCTTCGAGCGGAACTGCTTCGGGCTCGACAGGTTGTAGCCGTCGTTGTTGCCCAGGTGGTTGTAGCTCGCGATGCACTCCGGCTTGATGCCGGCACCCACGAAGAACTCCACCAGCGCGCTCTTCATCTTCGTCTGCCCGCTCTTGAAGTCGTCGCCGCTCACGAACACGTGCGCCGCGCGCGCCATCTCCACCAGCCCGGGGCACAGCGTGTTCTGCGGCGCGCCGTTGATGAAGCTGCACTTCTCCAGGATCGCAGCCATCGCGTACAGCGCGGACGGCGCGATCTCGCGCTCGTTGCGCTTCACCGCCGCCAGCAGGTTGTCCGCCGTGTCGTGGATCCCGTCCTGGTGCTCGCTGAACCGCTCCGTGTTCGCCGTCCACAGCACGATCACCTTGTCCAGCTGGTTCGCCGACTTGAAGTTCCGGATGTCCGCGCGCACGCGCTCCACCGCGTCCCAGCGGTCGTGCGCCACCACCACGTTGTTCGCGCGCTCCTTCTGGTTCGCCGCCACGAACTCGATGTCGAAGATCGCCGGCAGCGGATGCAGCACCTTCATGTGCTCGTACAGCGCGTCCTGCACCTGGATGTCCAGCACGCCGGCGCGCCGCATCGCGTCGCCGAGGTTCATGTTGCTGCAGTCCCACCCGCCAATCACAAAGTCGTTCGGCGACACCATCGGCACCACGTCCTTCATCGGCACGAACGTCTCATGCATGTCGCGCGTCATGCCCACGTTCATCGTGCTCGACTGCGTGATCGACCCGAAGTAGTTCGCCGACTGCGTCCCGCGCCGCGTGCGCCACGACAGGCCCAGCCGGTTCGCAAGGATGCCCGCCGTCACCGTCGTCCCGTTGTTGCCGCCCCACCCGATCAGCATCACGCCCACGCGCGGCACCTTGCGCTCCGTCTTGAACATCAGATGGTGCGTCACCGGCTCCACCTCCACCGCGCCATCCGCGCCGCGGCTCACGCGCGTGCTGCGGTACTCGTACTGCGTCTCGATCGACGAGTCCGTGTAGCGCACCTTGTCGCTCTTCACGTGGATCGCGGGCATCGCTCGAAGCAGTGGCCGAAAGACAGGGGGAGAGAACGACGGGGAGGGTCGGTGTGTGTGTGCGTACCGAGTGTGGTGTGCGTGTCGGATGGTCCTTGTGTGACTGTGTGACTGTGTATGTGTCTGCTAGTGTGGCGGCGCGAGAGAAAGAGAGGCTGAGACTGTGGATGGCGCGTGTGTGGGTGCGCGGGCGTCGCACAGCAACAGAGAGAGAGAAGAGAGGGAAGAGAGGGCGGAGACGAGTGGAAGTGGGAAGGCGCAGCACAGCCAGAGAGACGGGACACCCACAAAGATCAGGAGAGAGAGAGGAGAGGCGGGAGGGGGGCCCAGCTGGCACAGTCGCGGTGCTGCAGCCGTGACACGCAAGCGCGACGCTGCAGCACCACCGCGTCCAAGAGCGAGAAGGGGGAGGGGGGACAGAGAGCGCACACTGCAGTGCGTGTGCTTGCGACGGTCGAGTGCCTACTTAGGGACTTGCGTGAGTGACTGTGTGAATGTATCGTCGCGCTTGCCTGCGCGCCGGGTGGCGATGACCCACAGTGGCCAGGGCACGGCGGCAGGAGCGCGCTCGTGGCGTAGACGTACCATGAAGAGAGGCAACAAGGAGTAAAAAAAAAAAAGAGCAAAAAAAAAAAAGAGGAAAGAACGCAACGGTGTCAACGAGTGGAGGTGTGCTCGTACGCAGCCGTCAAAGAAGCGAATCGTGAGACTCCACAAAGAAAAGAAAAAAGAGGCAAAAGAAAGCAAAAACAGGCGGAACGCTGCACCGACGCCGAGAGTCGCACGGACTGCCGCGCAGTGGCTGGGTCGCATCTCGATCGCTCCACGCCGCGAAAAGACAAAAGTAAAAATGAAAAAGATAAGCACAGTCAGGAGAGGGGCGTGGGAGGAGAGTCGCGGCGCCAGCAGCGGGGCCCGCTCACTCACTTGCACACACGCGCGCACATCGTCGCTCTCCCACCCCCACTCTCCAGTCACACACTCTCTCGCTCTGCGGCTGCTCCGCTCAGAGCAACGCACACACACACACACACACACACACACAGACGTGCGCACACACACACGTTCAGCGCAGCACGCAGAGGCGTCGGTGGCGGTGGTGCCGGTGGGCAGGTAGCCAGGCGGGGAGAGGGAGAAGGAGAGGGGGAGGGCGAAGAAGAAGGCGGGAGGGAGGGGGCGTCGGGGTCAAGGGACGACGTGGGTGAGTGAGCAGCTGGTGTGGTGGGTCACACAGGGGGCCACGCTGGCGGGTAGATTGGTATTGAGAGAGAAGCGGGCGCGTTCCATGTCGCACAAAAAAGAAAGAAAGAAAGAAAGAAAGAAGAAAAACAAAGAAAAAGACAAGAAAGAAAGGCAGGGAGACCGAGCGGGGGATGCCGGGCGAGGGAAGGAGCACACGGCGAGTGCGTGTGTCGCTGCGCTTGAACGTCCAACGCCACCGCGGCTCTCGCGGCGTCGTGCACGCCTACGCGCCATTGACATGCTCCTCACGCATGAAGGGCACGCGGCACTCCAGCAACATGTTGCTCTCCACTGGCAGCCCCACCATCGCGCGCAGCACGTTCTCGATCGCGGCCCTCTGCCGGTTCAGCGCGTTCACCACCGGCGTCCCCGCGGGCACCTCCGGCGCCTTCAGCAGGTACGACAGGATCGACAGCACCGTCTCCATGTGCTCGAAGGAGTCCTCCGGCGGCGTCAGCGTCCCGTTGCTCGCGCTGATCGTCACGCGCTCCATCAGCTCCGTCAGCACCAGCAGGTCGATGATCAGCGGCGCCGCCAGCAGCGAGTCCTCACACGTGTTGTGCAGCACCACCGTCTGCTGCCCGCCCATGAAGATCGAGAACGTGTACTCGTCCATCGCGCGCTTGCTGTCGCCCACGTAGGGCATGTACTTGATCACGATGCAGTGGTCCGGCTTCGGCGTCCCCTCCGGGAACAAGATCGAGTTCGACGCCACCATGTCGTCCACCACGTTGCTCTTCGTGATCTCCTTCGAGCGGAACTGCTTCGGGCTCGACAGGTTGTAGCCGTCGTTGTTGCCCAGGTGGTTGTAGCTCGCGATGCACTCCGGCTTGATGCCGGCACCCACGAAGAACTCCACCAGCGCGCTCTTCATCTTCGTCTGCCCGCTCTTGAAGTCGTCGCCGCTCACGAACACGTGCGCCGCGCGCGCCATCTCCACCAGCCCGGGGCACAGCGTGTTCTGCGGCGCGCCGTTGATGAAGCTGCACTTCTCCAGGATCGCAGCCATCGCGTACAGCGCGGACGGCGCGATCTCGCGCTCGTTGCGCTTCACCGCCGCCAGCAGGTTGTCCGCCGTGTCGTGGATCCCGTCCTGGTGCTCGCTGAACCGCTCCGTGTTCGCCGTCCACAGCACGATCACCTTGTCCAGCTGGTTCGCCGACTTGAAGTTCCGGATGTCCGCGCGCACGCGCTCCACCGCGTCCCAGCGGTCGTGCGCCACCACCACGTTGTTCGCGCGCTCCTTCTGGTTCGCCGCCACGAACTCGATGTCGAAGATCGCCGGCAGCGGATGCAGCACCTTCATGTGCTCGTACAGCGCGTCCTGCACCTGGATGTCCAGCACGCCGGCGCGCCGCATCGCGTCGCCGAGGTTCATGTTGCTGCAGTCCCACCCGCCAATCACAAAGTCGTTCGGCGACACCATCGGCACCACGTCCTTCATCGGCACGAACGTCTCATGCATGTCGCGCGTCATGCCCACGTTCATCGTGCTCGACTGCGTGATCGACCCGAAGTAGTTCGCCGACTGCGTCCCGCGCCGCGTGCGCCACGACAGGCCCAGCCGGTTCGCAAGGATGCCCGCCGTCACCGTCGTCCCGTTGTTGCCGCCCCACCCGATCAGCATCACGCCCACGCGCGGCACCTTGCGCTCCGTCTTGAACATCAGATGGTGCGTCACCGGCTCCACCTCCACCGCGCCATCCGCGCCGCGGCTCACGCGCGTGCTGCGGTACTCGTACTGCGTCTCGATCGACGAGTCCGTGTAGCGCACCTTGTCGCTCTTCACGTGGATCGCGGGCATCGCTCGAAGCAGTGGCCGAAAGACAGGGGGAGAGAACGACGGGGAGGGTCGGTGTGTGTGTGCGTACCGAGTGTGGTGTGCGTGTCGGATGGTCCTTGTGTGACTGTGTGACTGTGTATGTGTCTGCTAGTGTGGCGGCGCGAGAGAAAGAGAGGCTGAGACTGTGGATGGCGCGTGTGTGGGTGCGCGGGCGTCGCACAGCAACAGAGAGAGAGAAGAGAGGGAAGAGAGGGCGGAGACGAGTGGAAGTGGGAAGGCGCAGCACAGCCAGAGAGACGGGACACCCACAAAGATCAGGAGAGAGAGAGGAGAGGCGGGAGGGGGGCCCAGCTGGCACAGTCGCGGTGCTGCAGCCGTGACACGCAAGCGCGACGCTGCAGCACCACCGCGTCCAAGAGCGAGAAGGGGGAGGGGGGACAGAGAGCGCACACTGCAGTGCGTGTGCTTGCGACGGTCGAGTGCCTACTTAGGGACTTGCGTGAGTGACTGTGTGAATGTATCGTCGCGCTTGCCTGCGCGCCGGGTGGCGATGACCCACAGTGGCCAGGGCACGGCGGCAGGAGCGCGCTCGTGGCGTAGACGTACCATGAAGAGAGGCAACAAGGAGTAAAAAAAAAAAAGAGCAAAAAAAAAAAAGAGGAAAGAACGCAACGGTGTCAACGAGTGGAGGTGTGCTCGTACGCAGCCGTCAAAGAAGCGAATCGTGAGACTCCACAAAGAAAAGAAAAAAGAGGCAAAAGAAAGCAAAAACAGGCGGAACGCTGCACCGACGCCGAGAGTCGCACGGACTGCCGCGCAGTGGCTGGGTCGCATCTCGATCGCTCCACGCCGCGAAAAGACAAAAGTAAAAATGAAAAAGATAAGCACAGTCAGGAGAGGGGCGTGGGAGGAGAGTCGCGGCGCCAGCAGCGGGGCCCGCTCACTCACTTGCACACACGCGCGCACATCGTCGCTCTCCCACCCCCACTCTCCAGTCACACACTCTCTCGCTCTGCGGCTGCTCCGCTCAGAGCAACGCACACACACACACACACACACACACACAGACGTGCGCATACACACACGTTCAGCGCAGCACGCAGAGGCGTCGGTGGCGGTGGTGCCGGTGGGCAGGTAGCCAGGCGGGGAGAGGGAGAAGGAGAGGGGGAGGGCGAAGAAGAAGGCGGGAGGGAGGGGGCGTCGGGGTCAAGGGACGACGTGGGTGAGTGAGCAGCTGGTGTGGTGGGTCACACAGGGGGCCACGCTGGCGGGTAGATTGGTATTGAGAGAGAAGCGGGCGCGTTCCATGTCGCACAAAAAAGAAAGAAAGAAAGAAAGAAAGAAGAAAAACAAAGAAAAAGACAAGAAAGAAAGGCAGGGAGACCGAGCGGGGGATGCCGGGCGAGGGAAGGAGCACACGGCGAGTGCGTGTGTCGCTGCGCTTGAACGTCCAACGCCACCGCGGCTCTCGCGGCGTCGTGCACGCCTACGCGCCATTGACATGCTCCTCACGCATGAAGGGCACGCGGCACTCCAGCAACATGTTGCTCTCCACTGGCAGCCCCACCATCGCGCGCAGCACGTTCTCGATCGCGGCCCTCTGCCGGTTCAGCGCGTTCACCACCGGCGTCCCCGCGGGCACCTCCGGCGCCTTCAGCAGGTACGACAGGATCGACAGCACCGTCTCCATGTGCTCGAAGGAGTCCTCCGGCGGCGTCAGCGTCCCGTTGCTCGCGCTGATCGTCACGCGCTCCATCAGCTCCGTCAGCACCAGCAGGTCGATGATCAGCGGCGCCGCCAGCAGCGAGTCCTCACACGTGTTGTGCAGCACCACCGTCTGCTGCCCGCCCATGAAGATCGAGAACGTGTACTCGTCCATCGCGCGCTTGCTGTCGCCCACGTAGGGCATGTACTTGATCACGATGCAGTGGTCCGGCTTCGGCGTCCCCTCCGGGAACAAGATCGAGTTCGACGCCACCATGTCGTCCACCACGTTGCTCTTCGTGATCTCCTTCGAGCGGAACTGCTTCGGGCTCGACAGGTTGTAGCCGTCGTTGTTGCCCAGGTGGTTGTAGCTCGCGATGCACTCCGGCTTGATGCCGGCACCCACGAAGAACTCCACCAGCGCGCTCTTCATCTTCGTCTGCCCGCTCTTGAAGTCGTCGCCGCTCACGAACACGTGCGCCGCGCGCGCCATCTCCACCAGCCCGGGGCACAGCGTGTTCTGCGGCGCGCCGTTGATGAAGCTGCACTTCTCCAGGATCGCAGCCATCGCGTACAGCGCGGACGGCGCGATCTCGCGCTCGTTGCGCTTCACCGCCGCCAGCAGGTTGTCCGCCGTGTCGTGGATCCCGTCCTGGTGCTCGCTGAACCGCTCCGTGTTCGCCGTCCACAGCACGATCACCTTGTCCAGCTGGTTCGCCGACTTGAAGTTCCGGATGTCCGCGCGCACGCGCTCCACCGCGTCCCAGCGGTCGTGCGCCACCACCACGTTGTTCGCGCGCTCCTTCTGGTTCGCCGCCACGAACTCGATGTCGAAGATCGCCGGCAGCGGATGCAGCACCTTCATGTGCTCGTACAGCGCGTCCTGCACCTGGATGTCCAGCACGCCGGCGCGCCGCATCGCGTCGCCGAGGTTCATGTTGCTGCAGTCCCACCCGCCAATCACAAAGTCGTTCGGCGACACCATCGGCACCACGTCCTTCATCGGCACGAACGTCTCATGCATGTCGCGCGTCATGCCCACGTTCATCGTGCTCGACTGCGTGATCGACCCGAAGTAGTTCGCCGACTGCGTCCCGCGCCGCGTGCGCCACGACAGGCCCAGCCGGTTCGCAAGGATGCCCGCCGTCACCGTCGTCCCGTTGTTGCCGCCCCACCCGATCAGCATCACGCCCACGCGCGGCACCTTGCGCTCCGTCTTGAACATCAGATGGTGCGTCACCGGCTCCACCTCCACCGCGCCATCCGCGCCGCGGCTCACGCGCGTGCTGCGGTACTCGTACTGCGTCTCGATCGACGAGTCCGTGTAGCGCACCTTGTCGCTCTTCACGTGGATCGCGGGCATCGCTCGAAGCAGTGGCCGAAAGACAGCGGGAGAGAACGACGGGGAGGGTCGGTGTGTGTGTGCGTACCGAGTGTGGTGTGCGTGTCGGATGGTCCTTGTGTGACTGCGTGACTGTGTGACTGTGTATGTGTCTGCTAGTGTGGCAGCGCGAGAGAAAGAGAGGCTGAGACTGTGGATGGCGCGTGTGTGGGTGCGCGGGCGTCGCACAGCAACAGAGAGAGAGAAGAGAGGGAAGAGAGGGCGGAGACGAGTGGAAGTGGGAAGGCGCAGCACAGCCAGAGAGGGAAGTGAGTAAATGGCGGTACTTATGGTTCTCATTTAATTTCTTCTGCAGAACGGTAGAGAGAAAGAAGGGGCAACTGAAGGCGAACGTCGCTCACTCCACTTATGGTGCTTTCATTATCATCTGATTTGCTTCATCACCCGGTGTTTTCTTAGTTGGTAAATCGCAGTGATAGAAATCATGTTGCGTAGTTCTACGCAAGGGGAGAAACAAACTTCACAAAGTAGTGCGCCTTTTGGCCTGCGTTTTGATAATCTGCGGTTCTTTTTTCTTTTTTTTTTTTTAAATATACTGCGTTTGACTACGTGACATACAACATTGTCCTATACTTAAAAGAAAAAGAAGGTATATAGCGTTACTCACGTAACTAAGATTGGAAAACAAGAAGGAGGAACAACGAAGCCAGGGAGGAGCCGTCATTCGAGCTCGCAGCGAATTACTGAACACGTTGGAAGCTGTAAGCGCTTTTTTTTGTTGTTGTTGTCGTTCGGCCAAGCAATCGTCAGTACTGTTTTCTTTTTTTTTTTTTTCATGTGCGGCAACGGGAGGAAAGAAACAGAACAGCAACACAACGTATCAAGTACTGTTATGCAGATTGCGTTAATGATGAAAAAAAAAAAAGAAAAGAAATTACAGCAATAATAGAACACTGACGTTTTGCTTTGAACTAAAACGGTGTCGCTGGGTAAAGTCGAAATCGTTTCTCTTTCCAGGGTTAGTTAAAACAAAAAAAAAAAAAGGAGAAGGATGTTAAATAAGTCGCATACAATAAACAGATAACAGTAAAAGAAAAAAAAAAAAGAGGCGACCAAGGTAGTCTACACGACTTTGAAAGAAGGAAAGAAAGGTGCACATGTTGTTGTTGTTGTTTTGTTTTGTTTTTGGTTTTTTTTTTTTCAGCCTGCAGACATCGGTCTTCTCCTTCACAAGTGCATACAACATCGAAGGATTAGCAGTTTAACAAAGAAAGACAATAAGAGGACAGTGTGCTGAAAATGGGACACCGTCCATTTTCTACCTAAGTAAAAAAGAGGAAATCAGTGGAAAAAAAAAAAGAAACTCCGCATTCCTCTCAATGTTGTAACTTTTTTTTTTTTTTTGCTGGTAGCGCCTTGCTCATACACGCTTGCAGTTCGCGGGTGGCCAGGTGATGTTTGGCTCCAACACGAAACTAAAAAAGAAAATACCGTCGACTTCAGCACGCGTGAGAAGAAAGTAAGTAAATAAAGCGAAATTTGATCTTCAGAGAAAAAAAAAAGCGCGAACATTTATAGACACGTTGAAGACTAGCGCAGCGATGCTGCTGCCTTTTTTTTTTTTTGTGTGTGTGTTATTTTTGCCAGGGACAAACATCTTCAGTCTTTTCTGCATCGGGGAACGATACAAAAAGTTGAGTGAACATACGGGCTGAAAGGAAATCAGCTATGTCCCCTGAAAAGAAAGGAAGGAAAAAAAAATGAAAATAGAATTTGTTTCACACCTATGATGTTCCCTCATGGAGATGAGAGAGAGACACACGTATTGGTCAAGGCAGCTGACTGACATTGTTTCGTCGTAGTGAGGCCCTCCTCCTCTCCATGCCGTAAAACAGTGACGAAAGGCGCAAGCAAAAGCAATGGCGCTCCTCTAAGAATCAAACAAGAAAAGAAAAGGAAAGGAAAGAGAAGTCAGTCTGCAGTTGACACACGATACGAGGAGTGGAGACACGTTTTGGAATTTAAAAAAAAAAAAAGAAGAAGGGGAGTGTGACTTTAGACAATGACTGCCTTTGACATCAATGTTGATGGCTTTTTTTTTTTTTTGGCCATTTCTTCTCATGGACTTTACTAGAAAAAAGGTGCGGACGCCAGCTGGTTCAAACGAAATGAACATCACCACAAACTGACGTCTTTTTTTTTTTTGTGTAATACACAGACACACACGCGTCGTCAGATGCACCGATTAGTAATATCTCCTGCTTCCTCCATGAACGCTAACAAGCCAGTGCTTACAAAAAAAAAGAGAGAAAAACAAGCAAATGAAGAAGGAAAAATATATATATCACGTTCACGGTGGCACAATTTAAAAAAAAAAAAGGCACGTCACCGTGCAAAGAGATCGAATTCAGAGTCAGTGGGAAAAAAACGGATTTACGTGCCGTAATTGAATCAAAAATTACGTTTTTTTTTTTTCTTCTGTCTCTCTCAGCTATTTTCTTTTTAATCCTGACCAGCCTTTGTCTCCCACTTGCCATTGCCAAGTCACCTCTCTCTTGTTGTTGTTGTTGTTGTAACGGAGAAGAAAAAAAAAAAGGGAAGGGATTTGGGACACGGACAACGCAGAGGGAAACCCAAAGGCAAGAGAGAGAGAGAGAGAGAGGAAGATCGCTTCATAGAGTCCGTTATCGGCAGTACATGAAACCAAAAAAAAAAAAAAAGAGGACGACTTTGGGCCTCAAGCGCATATGGTTGCTCTTGCACCTACGACGTGTGACGGGAGGAAATAGCATCGAGAAGGAGAAAAAAGGCAGCAAGGGCGAGCGCAGACAGGGCCGTAGAATGTAAGACTCTGCCACTTCCTTGAATGCAAGGCGAGCAGAAGGAGCAGAGGTATGTCAGAAAGGACTTACAAAAAAAAAAAAGAGCTCGTTCTACGGAACCTCCCTCGCGTCGATGTACAGGCACGCCTGCTTTCTCAGTTCAGTTCTTTTCTCTGTTTTCACCTTCGTCAGCTATGCCTCACGCTCGTACACCCTACTACTTCCGCTCCTCGCACTTCTCGCTGTATGGTTCCCCATGCGGCTCGTCGGTCGACGAGCTCACCTCCTTCTCGTCTACGCAGCGACCCGACTCCTTCTTGACAGCGTGGCCGTCGACGTCGATGTCGTCGCAGATGCGGGCACGCGGCAGCAGCAGGAAGCTCAGCGGGATGATCAGCAGCGGCAGACACAGGTGGCCCACCACCAGCAGAATCGGCAGGTTGTGGAAGTCGCACTTGCCGGCCCCCTTCGTCACAATCGGCCACGCCTTCTCCAGCAGGATCGAGCCGATCGTGCTCGACATGGACTGCCCCATGTTCGCGAAGCCAGCCACGAGAGCGTAGATCATGCTCTCCGACCCGCGCGGGCAGATGCGCGAGATCAGCACCACCATAGGCATCCACGCCAGGTAGTAGCACACCTCGTACACGATGGAGTCGCCCATGATGTACATCGCGTGGTCCGGGATGCCGATCGCGAGGTTCCAGCGCTTCACAATGACAATGTCAAAGATGGAAGACACCACCTGAATTACGGTCGTGACAATGAAGGTCATGCAGTAATTGTGCTTCGAGAAGATGTACGAGAACGCCGTCACGCCTGCAATGCCGCCGATGTTGCCGATTACGGACGCGATCGTCGTGTAGAAGACGTAGGAAAAGTGCGGTCCATCAGGATAGCACTCCTTCTTCGCCATGTAGAAGCTGTCCATCGCACCGGTGATCTGCAGGTAGAGCAGCATGTGGAAGTAGACGAACACGATCGCCTTGGCGATCACCAGCGGCGTGGCCCAGAAGGCCATCGAGCAGTTCACCACGGCAACGGCAATCGCACAATAGAACAAGTCCCATGTGGTGCCGAGAATCGTCACGCACGTCATAGCCACGACTGAGCACACCATCACCGCCGAGTACAGCAGCACGCGCCAGTTGCGCAGGCATACCTCCTTGTTGAATTGAACCGAGCCGCAGCACAGCGAGATGATCTCTGGCTCCTGGAAGGTCGCCCACATGTCGTCGTCCTCGTCGTCCACGTCGATCTCGGCCCCCACCACCAGCTCGTCACCGAGATGGTGCTGCGCATTGTCTGGCTGCTCGTTGTCCCGCTCCGGATGCATGTCCTTCACCGGCAGCGCGTCCACATCCGCCGGCGCGTTCTTTTCGTGGTGGGCCTCGATCTGCAGCTTGTAAATCTCCGCGTGCATCGCGCGAGCGTCGTTCAACCGCTCCTCGCGGTTCCGTAGTTCGCCGTACCAGTTGAAGATAAAGAAGACGGTAGAGACGAGCTGGCATGCGGCGGACACGAAGAGACCAACCTGCGGGATGCCCTTATCGGAGAGCGGGCCCTGGATGCCGGCGGAAATCAGCGACGCGATAAGGATGAACCACCAAATCCAGCTCACCAGCGCAGGGCCGGAGTCGGGGTGTTTGCGCATGAGGCGGCTGTAGTGACCCTCCGACAGGATGTCGATGTTCGCCATGCAGAAGTTGCTCAGGAAGAGGAAGCCGGCGGCAATGTCGGCGCTAGAAGGTTTCTGCGGCAGCAGGGCAAAGCCCAAGGCGAAAGCCGCACCGAGCACGCAGGAGCCGGCGCAGTACCATCGCTTCGTGTAACCGAAGAGGGCAAACGCATCCGACAGCGACGCGGAGAAGGCTTTGACCGACCAGCCCATCTTCGAGATACCTTGCAAGCGCTGGTAGCGCGTGCCGTCGATGCCGAAGCGTTCGGTAAACATGGCGTAGCGCGAGTACGACATGAGGTAGTTGCCGAGGCCCTTGTTGAGGAAGTAGCACAGACCCAGCGCGGTGACGCAGCGCGGACCGAAGCCCTCGCAGCTCTTACCGAAAACTGGGACGTGCCTAGTGCATGGCACCGCGTGGAACATCACAGCCGCCTCGGGGTGTACGTACTTCTCCTGCGTCTTATCTTCGCACACGGCGGGCGCCTCCACCGCGCCGAGGCTGGCGAGGTCGCCGTTGGATTGGCCACTGTTCATTATCGTGTCTGCGGACAAAAACACAGAAAAAATAGGTCGATGTCAGAGTACGATCTACGTAAACGAGTAGTGACACGTAGAAGAGAGGTACGCCGCTTGCTTGAATTGAAGTTTGTGGCTGCTGATACAGCCGCACGGGAAGTGGCGCAAAGAAAGAAAAGAGAGGGAGTTGCAGGCAAAAAAAAAATAAAACCTACTTCCAAGAAAAAGTACAAGCAAACCGTAAGTGGTGAGGTGGGTCTAACTCTGTTTCCTTAGAAAAAACGTGAGAACGACTTGGTTTATTTATTAGCAGCTGTAGGTCAGAACGTGCAATAGCCAAAAAGAAAAGAAGTAGGGGATAAAAATGCAAAGCAAAGAGTATTTAAAGATACTATGAAGAAAAAAAAAAGGCATAGAAATCTATCTAACGCCAATTCAGGAACCGTTTTTTTTTTTTTTGCTACACGGAAGTGAATGCCATGATATGTATCCCACTCAACCACCGCAGCGGCAGCAGCCGTTCTGCTTGGCAGGTACAGCCCAACATCGCGGACACACGCACACACACGTGCTTAGCTGTAGATTTAAAAAAAAAAAAAAGTGCAGAAAGCAGTGTAGAAAAAGGTCAGAAACCTAACTTCCTGCGAATTCTAAGGTACACCCCATAGCAGGTATCACCGTTTTTGATAGGCCAGGTCGCTCGCCGTCCGTGAACAATGCTACGAGAGGAGTATTTTTGTTTTACTTTCTTCCGGTAGCCACATTCATTTAAACGAGATCGAAAACACCAGAACAAAAAAAAAAAGTGAACGTGATTGCCCGATCTCTTTTTTATTCTTCTTCTCTAGGAAAAAAAAAAAAAGGACGCAGTAATCTGATCACCAGCTTACGCACAAATGAACATATAGGTGTATATATATATATATATATATATATAAAGAGAGTGTTTGATCAAGTCGTTGCTCAAAGAAAAAAAAAAAGCACAAAAAAAAAAAGAAAGTGTGAGTTCAAGACAACATGAACACAAAAGTGGTGCTTTTACGAATTTCATCCGGCGAATATCAGTTTGCACTTTAAGGAGAGAGCACCACGAAGAGAAAATGAAATAAAATAAAATAAAATAAAAAAAAGAGCAGTGCAGTTGATTGTTCCCCTTTTTTTTTGAGTAAAAACTTTTCTGTTACAAGTTTTCAAGCCGGTCTCGTTTCTTTTTTTTTTTTTTTAAGGCCCTATTGTGTGTATGTTTTTTTTTTGTATGTCAAGAAACTCTGAAAATGAAAAAAGTAATGAGGGAGAATGTTAAGCTCAGAGAAAGAGACTCAGCATCGGATTATTACAAAAAAAAAAAAGGCAAGAAAAGAGAGAGAAGTACACAAGTAGTAGTTTATTCAAGAGCCATACGCACGTGGCACATAATAAAAGATTACTACATGAGCACATTAAATAGAGAAAAGAAAATTACACAACACTCTTGACTCTTCATTCAAGTACTGGAAAAAAAAAAACGCTATCCGCTTTAAAAGTAAAAAAAAAAAAAAGAAGAATAGAAGGACAAAGAGTGTTTGTATGTCGTGTGGTGAGGCCGTATTTCATATCGAAAAGAGAGCACAAGAGTTACCCCACATGCTCTTCTTATCTTTTTTTCCCCCCTTTTTTGAGGTAGTCAGAACCCGAAGGTTAAGCAGTGAAAGCGCCAAAATAATAGTTGTATGAACAATACGCTGACTTTCTCCTTTTCTCATAGCACTTGGAGAGCAGTGCGCGAATTGAAAAAAAAAAAAAAGAAAAGGCACTTGATAAAGATCAGAGTCAAAAACTCAAAAAGAGAAACTCACGTGTATAGCATGCTTCTTTCTCATTTTTTGCTGTTGTTGTTGGATGACGATGGAGTTTTGCTGAAGCTGTTTTTTTTTTTTTTTTGTGTGTGTGTGTAAGCAAGCGTCCATGTATTAATGTTGTGCACACGCACAACTATGAAATACAAGAAAAAAAAAAGAGGTTCTTTTTTTTTCTCTTAATGGAGAATCCCGCACAACGACAGAGAGGTACAAAAAAACCTCAAATAATAATAGCAATTCAAGAGAAAACAGCAATAATGGATGAAAGCAAGTTACTTGCCTCTCTTCTTCAATCGGTAGATCCCTTTTTTTCCACTGTCCCTCTCTCTTCACTGCCTTTTCTCTCTCTCTCTCTTTTTTAAAGCCTCTAAAAAGAGTGCCCTTATGCGCACTCTTACTTCCTGTCTTTACAACTCCATGAACCGAGAAGCGGCAAGGCGTAGAAGCTAAACAAAAAAAAAAAAGAGGTCAACTCGGTAGAGAAGATGTTCACACACGTGTGTTCACAGATACACACAAAGGAAGAGAGAGAGAGGCGCAGATGAATTCAGAGGAGCAGGTATGCAAGTAAAAAAAAAAAAAAAGACTGTGTAGAACAGATACAGTTCTCAAAGAGCTCTGAAGGTAATTAGGCAGAGTTTAACATTCAAGAACGGCGCGAGAGTAGACCCAAGAGACTATGAAAGAAGAGAGAGAACAGAGACAAAAAGTCACTCTCACTTGTGCACGTCTCTCTCACCGCCGCCCCGTCAACGTATGCAATCGCATGACGAAAAAAAGGGAAAGGCTGCGTAGTTCATACTTAAAAAAAAAAAAAAAAGAAGTGGCCTCACCAACAAAAAAAAAAAAAGAAGAAGAAGGAGAGAGGGAGGGAGGGGTTATGAATGAAACAAAAAAAAAAAAACAAGCACAATTAGTAACAGGAAATGAGGCTAGCGTAACCGCTTGCGCTTATTCATGTGGGTATACTTAAAAGTACATGTGCATTAAGCTCTAAGATCCGACATCAATAGAAACGTGGTGCGGTCCATGAACTGGAGGATCAGACAGACAGACGCTCAGGCACACACACACGCGCACGCCTGCCTCTATCAAATCGCACCCACAGCCTACTGGGGCGTCCGCTGCGCCGCTGGACTGTTATCAGTCTTCTCCACCGCCGCACCGTCTTTGTCAACTTCGTCAGCTGCATGACTCGACTGCGTATTGTCTTCGCGGTTCTGCTTCGACCTCTTTGTGAAGTGAACCGCGTGGCCGTCGACGTCGATGTCGTCGCAGATGCGGGCACGCGGCAGCAGCAGGAAGCTCAGCGGGATGACCGCAAGCGGCATCAGGATGTGCGCCACGAGCAGTAGCATCGGCACATTGTGAAAGTCGCAGCCGTTCACGCCCTTCGTCTTCACGGTCCACACCAGCTCAATGAACAGCGAGCCGATCGTGCTCGACATAGACTGCCCCATGTTGCTGAAGCCAGCGGCGAGAGCGTAGATCATGCTCTCCGACCCGCGCGGGCAGATGCGCGACAGCAGCAGCACCACCGGCATCCACGCCAGCTCCTTGCATACCTGAAAAACAATGGAGTCGCCCATGATGTACATCGCGTGGTCCGGGATGCCGATGTCACGGTTCCAGCGCTTCACGATGATGATGTCGAACACAGAGCCGATGACTTTGAGAATAGTCGTCACGACGAAGACCATGAAGTAGCTGTGCTTCGAGAAGATGTACGTGAACGCCGTCACGCCTGCAATGCCGGCCACATTTGCGATGACTGCACCGATCGTGTTGTAGAAGGTGTAGGAGAAGTGCGGTCCATCAGGGTAGCACTCCTCCTTCGCCATGTAGAAGCTGTCCATGACGCCCGGCAGCTGCAGGTAGAGCAGCATATCGAGGAACACGAAGACAATCGCCTTGGCGGTCACCAGCGTGCAGGCCCAGAAGGCAACGGCGCAGCACGTCACGCCCACGGCCAGCGACGACCAGCCCAGGTCGTGCGACGTGCCGAACACCGTCACCAGGCACTGCACCACCACGCAGCACACCATGATGGCGGAGTACACAAAAAGACGCCAGTTGCGCAAGAACATCTCTTTATTCACCTCCACCGCACCGCAGCACAGCGTACTCATGTACGAGCTGTTCACAAAAGCACGCAGGCCTGCGTCCTCATCCACGTCGGCTTCGTCTACAGCTGCACCGACCACGAGTTCGTCTGAAAGAGCTCCGCCGGCGCGAGCGTTCGCTGCATCTTTGGTGCTCGGCTGGTTCTGTTCGTGGTCGCTGGACAGCTCTGGGTGCAGGTCCTTCCCCGCGTTCAGATTCGCCACCGGCTCCGTGTCGGAGCTGCTCGAGCCCAGCAGCGCCTTGCGCTCCGCCTCGGCGACCAGGAAATCCTCGTAGCGCTCGGTCCTGTTCAGTCGCTCGCCGTACCAGTTGAAGATGAAGAAGAACACTGTCAGCACCTGCGCACCAGCGGAGATGAACAGACCAACCTGCGGGATGCTCTTGTCCGACACCGGACCCTGGATCGCGGCTGAGATCAGCGAGGCGGAAAAGATGAACACCCAGATCCAGCTCACCAGCGCAGGGCCGGCAGCCGGGCGCTTGCGCAGGATGCGGCTGTAGTGACCTTCGGACAGGATGTCCACGTTCGCCATGCAGAAGTTCGTCAGGAACATGAAGCCGGCGCCCGTGTTCGCGCTCGCCTCCTTCGCAGGCAGCAGACCAAAAGCGAGCCCGAAGGCCGCACCGACCACGCAGGAGCCGGCGCAGTACCATCGCTTCGTGTAACCGAAGAGGGCAAACGCATCCGACACACTCGCGGAGAAGGCTTTGACCGACCAGCCCATCGTGTACAGCGTGCTCAGGCGTTGGTAGCGCGTGCCGTCAATGCCGTAGCGGTTGCGGAACATCGCGTATCTGGCGTAGTTCACCAAGTAGCTGCCGAGGCCCTTGTTGAGGAAGTAGCACAGGCCCAGTGCGATGGTGCCCTTCGGACCAAGACCGCGGCTGCTCGCACTAAACAGCGGGATGTGCTCTGTCCACGGGTATTTTGCAGCCAGCGCGGCCGCCTCGGGGTGCACGGCAGGGTACGCCAGCAGCGAGTCGTCCGCGCTGAAGCGAGAGAGCGGCTGCGCCTCACCTGTGCCACCGTCCACGTCATGATGCGCGTACGGCTGCCGCGGCTCCACCTCGTCCTCCATCTCGTCCTCCACGTCGTCGCGGTGGTACGGCTGCGCCATCGTGTGAAGTGTGTGTGCACGTGGATGTGTGTGTGCGTGTGTGTGTGCGTGGGTGGGTGTAGTTTCAAGCGGGAGAAAACCGTTTGTACGTGTGCTCTGTGTGTCTGTTGAGAAAGAGAGAGCTTTCGGTGTTTAGCGAAGGTACCCAGTTAAAAATGTATATAATAGTAAACAAATAAACAAAAAGCGTTAAAGAGAGTAAAGAAATGAGACCGTCCTTGTGTAAGAGTAGCCCGATGGTTACGTTGACTCTTCTTACGGAGTGGCGTTTTATATTTGCCAGTGAAAGACACGTTGGCGTGTTGGTTGGACAAAGAAAAAAAAAAAGTAGAGTTTTTTTTGTGTGTATGTGAAAGCCGTCGCAAAAGTGACGCAGTCGGGTGAATAAAAATGAGGAACAGAAAAAAAAAAAAAACAGAGAGAGGAAAACACTCAGAAGAACGTTAGGAAGCACGCATCATGCTGCCACCTCATTGAAAAAAAAAAAAGAGCTTATATCTATAACTTGTGTCGTCACGTACTTACGCATTTTGGTCAGAGGCAACAGACAGAGAAATGCGTGCCTAGAAGAGAAAGCTATGGATTCGCACGGGGCGCTGCTCAAGGAGCTTCGCATCCCCTAAAACTGCGACTGAAAGCGGCCAAATCCACACGTACCTCTACCTTTTTTTTTTTTTTTGCTGCTGCTTTTCATTTTTTTTTTTTTTTTAGAAACGCTTGAAAACTCAAAAGTGCCGCTAAAGCCCTTGATTTTTTTTTTTTTTGGTTTGAGTTGGTCTACAAAGCATGTGTGCAAGCAAAACGACGACGATGGTGACAGGAGTTGTGATGAAAAAAAAAAAAACTGGTAGTTTTCAAACACTGTCGCAAGCCTCAAAGCAAATAAATAAAGTAAAAAAAAAAAAAGAGGTAAGCCTAAACTTCTTCGTAGTCTCGACAAAGGTAAAGGACGAAAAAGACACCAACGGTGGTGTCTGAGGGCGCTTCCGCTTCTCTCTACGCCGCCAGAGCAGCGAAAAAAAAAAAAAAAAGAAAGAAAGAAAGAAAGGGTTGACCTCCTCTCACATGTTGCCTCAGAGTGTGTCCCAGACCATCCCCGGCTCCTCCACGTTCGACGCCGTCACATTCGGGTGCGCCGAGGCCACCGAAGCGTCGCCCAGCGCGAGCTGAATGTACTTCTGGTGCAGCGCAAACACTCCATCAGGCGTCAACACGCTCTCCGGCGTTGTGCAGATGGCTGAATCGGCGGCGGTGTCGGTCGACGTGTTGAAAATCTCCGCGAGCTGCGCAGGGTCGGCGGTCACGAAATGGCTCAGCAAGCCAGGCGCGTCGAGCCCGCAGGGAAGCAGCGCGTGTGGGTGCATGCGAGCCGAGCAGGCACGGAGTACGTCACTTGACGGGCAGCTGTTCGCGTCATTGCTCTCGTACAACACGTAGGAGATGTAGGACCAGAGCCCTTTGTAAAACGGGTTGATGAGGGTCGAGTTAGCGTACTCGCCATCGGCGCCAGCGGTGGTCATGTTCACGCGGTAGCTGACCGAGACAACCGCGGCACGGCGGTAAATCGCATACTGCCGAATCATTTGCGACACCAGCGCCATGAGTGACAGCCGCGAGCGACGCAGTGCGGCAACCACTTCTGTAGAAATGCCCAGCCGTGCAAAGAGAGCGTCGCTGCCGCCACCGGTGCCGTCCAAGATGCCGATGGCCCGCGACGCCCGCTCCAAATTCTCGGCCTTGGTGCACACGATCATGTTGTGCATCGTGCACACCGTGCCGGCAGACGACGGGACGCGAAAAATCGAGCCATTCACCTTTTCCAGGTTGGCGAGCGGGTCCTTGAAGAGCACGTCGCTCTTGCCGTCCTTCTGTGCTGCGACGCTGCTCGCCAAGTTCGTGCGCATCGTGCACAGCTTCTGCTCCTCGCCGAACCAGTAATCCTGCTGCGCCGCCGCCAGCTGCAGCCGGCGCACCTCATCGTTGCTGGGTGCCTGGTTGCGCAGTAGGGTCGCCACGTACGTGTTCAGCGTAGCGTAGCACTGGTCCAGCTGTGGCCGGATCTTCGACACGTCACTCACGTCGACGACCATCAGCACGACCGCCGTCTCCACATCTTGAAGGGTGGGCAGTGCCGTGGAGAGGGCACCGGCAGAGTCACAGCAGAAGAACTCCGTCGTGCGTCGTACCGCGCCGCTGGACGGCGCAGCCGTATTCCCACTGCCACCACCGCCACCAGTGGCACGTCGAGACGCACTGGAGTTTGGAGAAGAGGAGGTGCCGCCCTCTCCCCTTCCTCCTCTCACGCTGCCTCCTCCGTCTCCGCAACCGCCGCCGCCGCCGCCACCACGGGCCACACGAGTCGGCGGCACACGCTGTACCACGTAGTCAAAGCACACGCCGGAGCCGTGCGCGAGGGGCTCTGCGTGCGTGTGCGGCCCGGCCTCGGTGCGCGCCTGCAACGCGCCAACGGTTGAAAAAGCGCCGGGCATATTCCACCCACCGAGATGGTGATTCGGAAAGAGTTCCTCGTCCTCTTCATCACTGGACGATGGGCGGTACAGGGGCTGGCGGCTGTTGTCAGCGGCACCGCCGGCACGGTCGTCGTTGTCGTTGTTGTCGTTCGTCGTCGCGGCGTACTGCGCCTCCGCGGCGAAGCAGAGCCGGCGGCACACCGTCCGCTTCCCACTGAGGGGACGACCCAGTAGAATGACACGTCGGGTGGTGTGCTGCGACGGCATCGCCTCCGGTGCCGGCAGGTCTAACGCAGCCCACAACGCGGCTGGATCCATGGTCACTGCCTCGACCTCTTTACTAAACGGCGCCAACGGCGATGCCGCCGCTGAGGCGGAGGTGGGCAAAGCCGCGCCCGGGGTGGACGCCGTAGTAGACGCCGCCGTAGGGGAGCGCTGCGCCGACGAAGATGGTGACACAGGTGATCGCGATGACGATGGCGGTGGAAGCATCATGGAGGCGGTGTTCACGTCAGTAATGGTGGTGGTCGCGGTGGGCGGCGCCGTTGCCAACGGTGCGGCGGCCTTTGCAGTCGGGCTTCTCGTTGACATGTGAGAGAAGCTGAAGCTTGTGTGTGAGTGCGTGTGTGATGTTGCGGTGCAGACGGCTTCAGAGGTAGGGAAAAAAAAGAAGAGCTTTTTTTTTTTTTTCGTTCTCCTTTTTGGTTTATGTAATGTGATTCTAAAACAATACTGTTTTCTTTTCTTGCATAAGCGCCCCACTATCTTCCAGAAATAACAAAAAAAAAAAAAATATATATATATATATGTATACCAATGAGATGAGAATGAGAGGGAAAAAAAAAAAGTGCTTACGTTTGCGCACCTTGTATGGTCCGCAGATGCTACGTCGTTTCACACGACACAAAAAAAGCCTCGGGGCTCGTGAAAGGAAAAGAGGGGGAAGAAGAGGACTGCTTATGGAACTGAGAAAAACAAAGCACGCACATGTATACATGTATATACATAAATATGTGTATGTATATAAAGGAAACGGATGCTGCTAAAAGCAAATAAAGAAAAGAGAAACTCGTGTCTGTTTGTCCTTCCTGACCGGCATCAACATCTTTCATAACGAGGAAACGGATAAACAGCTGTGTAAGCCTGTCCGCTGTGTGTGCATCATGGCGTCTGGTCGCTGAATCCAACAGCGCGCTTGCCTTCCTTCTCTTCTAACGCTATTGCCCCCTTCGTGGCGCAATATCACATCATGATATCCTGTTGTTGTTGCTGTTTTTTCGTGTTTTTCCGATACTCAGAAACAAAGAAGCCGTGCTCGAGACACTCTGCCTCTTGTTGTTGTTGTTGTTGTTGTTGTTTTCTCCCTCTTTCTTATGACGGTATTGTTCGACTCACCCATTAAAGAAAGATATCAAAGAAAAAGAAAGGATGTCGTTAATGCTTAGGGTAAGTTCCACGTAAGTCTTTAAGAGACAGGAGAAAATGGCAAGAGCACAAGTGTAGAAAAAAAAAATGCAGAGGGGAAAAAAGGGATGCTATACGAAAAAGAACTGTCTAAGAGAAGCAAGAGCTACAACCACAACACCACCGAAAAAGGGAGGGACACTGTAGAGAAAAAGACCTTGAGCTCTGCGGAAGATCTTCTCATCTATATATATTTTATATTATTTTCTCGTCGTATTCATGTGTCTGCACATATACACACGCACATTTACATCTCTCTCAAAGTGCCTTCACCTTCTCCTTGCCACGGCCGTACTTCTCCATGTGACGGAAGGTGCTCAGCACGTTCTCCTGGATCGTGTCGTAGTGAAGGTAGGTGAAGCCGTGCTCCTCGCAGAACTGACGGACAATCGGGGCGAGGTAAACGTAGTAGCCGTGGTGCACTCGAGGAAAGAGGTGATGCTCGATCTGGAAGTTCAGCCCACCGTTGATCTGACCCCACCACCACCCACCAAAGTTGCAGCTCGTCTCGGCCTGGCAGGCGACGAAATCTTGTCCGTCACTCGTGCCGACCTTCTTCGCACCGTCGAAGTTGTGCGAGATGAGAAAGAAGTAAGCCAGGTAGAAGCCGCCGAACATGTATTGCAGCATGCAGCTCGCTACTGCGTCGCCGACGCTGCTGGCGTGCAGGCAGTTGCATAGCAGCCGGTACGGGATAATGGAAAGCATGCAGAGACTCACGTCCCACTGCGACTTCAGCAGACGCTGCTTCTCGTTCGGACCCTTGAGGAGGAAGATGATGTTGGACAGAACATGCACTGGGCCAAAGACAGCCTCTAATAGAAATATGTAGAATTGCTGCAAGCAGTAAGCCAACTTCACCGGGATGCCGCTGTGCAGTCGCAGCAGTGGGATGTCCAGGTCCCCATCGCGCTCAGGTTCGTTTGTGTAGATGTGATGAATGTAGTTGTGGTTGATGATCCAGCTGATGCTGCTGCCGCCGAGCAGGTCCTGCGACAGGCCCAGCGCGCGGTTGACGCGCCAGTCGCGGCTCAGCGCACCGTGGTTCGCGTCGTGCTGCACGTTCAGACCCACCATTGCCATGGAGAGAGACTGAATAATTGTCAGCCAGTAGGGGCGGTGGTAGAAGAGGGAGTAGAAGTCGATGCCGAGCATAAGTGTGAGCCACAGGCCCGCCTTGAGGTAGTAGTACCACGGCGCAAACCCGCGTGTCGAAGCAATGATGGGCTGAATCTTGCTGCAGAGCTCCAGGTAACTGTCATAGTTTGGCTGCTCCCGCTGCTCAATCAGGCTGTCGGGGTGCACGTCCTCCTTCGACACTTGGAACTCCTTGTACAGCTCGTGTGGAAAGCGGCGGCGGTGGTAGCTGATGAAGATCGCCGTGCACTCTCGTCCATTGCACAGGCGCACCATCATCGATCCGCCGGGATGCATCGCTGCGATCTTCTCCGTGTCGTAGTAGATGCCGTCGATCGACAGTACATCTTTCTTCAAGTCCCGCATGGTAAAGAGCGGGCGTAGCTGGTATGTATATGAATATGCGAATGGTCTTCTTTTTTTCTGTTTGTTTGTTTCCTTTTTTCCTTGACGACGATGATAGTTTTGTCCTGCAAAACAGTACGTGCAGTTTTATGTCTGTGAAGATGTGTGAAACAGGATGAGAATGCAACAAGCACAACTTACTAGTAAAGCTAGAAACCAAGAAAATAGCAACAGCAGGCAAAAAAAAAAAAAAGGAGATATAAGTGCTTTTTTTTTTTTTTTAACGGAACGCAAAATCGCTCTCTCTCTCTCTCTGGTAGAGATAGCTGTTTTATGTCTTCGTCAGCAGCTACAGCCACTCTTAACCCTCGGAAGACTTACGCACAAGCAGCACAGTAGCCGTGCGTTCCAGCCCCCATTGCGCAGTTCCTATATACCTCTTTTCTTTCTCTCGGTTGCGGCGGCCCGACAAGCACACGGACACGCATACGTTGCGGCCGAGTCTCGCTTTTTAACATCAGTACCCCATGCATGATAAATCCTCAGTTTTTTTTTTTTTTTGCTGGCCATTGGGAGAAAAACAAACGTTCGATTTGTACGAATTGTTTTAAAGAAGAGAATTCATGAACCACAATAAAAAAAAAGAAACTACTCTGCATAAATAAAAGAATACAGGTAAGGGTAAGCAGAAAAATAAGAAAATGAGTCGCTTTTTCTGCATCGTCACAATCAAGTCTGAACTTCTCTTCTCCCTCTTTCTTTCTCTTTCCCTATTTCTTTCCCTTGTGTCATTCACATCCCTTCTTCGCCTGCAGAAAAGCCCATGAAGCGAAGATACGACTTAGTGTGTGAATTCAGTAAAAACAATCTCATGAACAACAACGACAAAAAAAAAAAGCACACAGGTACGCATACACGCGATCAGCCGTTTCGGAAAAAGAAAAACTGCTGTTGACCTCCATTACCAGCCTGCTGACGGAAAGCACCAGGGAAGCCGCCGGGAAAACCACCAGGGAAGCCACCAGGGAAGCCTCCAGGGAAGCCTCCGGGGAAGCCGCCGGGGAAGCCTCCGGGAAACTGCGTTCCAAAGTTTGCACCACCGCCCTGTCCCGGTTGTTGATTCGGGTCCTGCCCGTTGTCGTACATGGCACGCTTCTCGTCATCTAACAGCACTTCCTTGGCTTCGTTGATGTCACGGAACGCCTTCTCTCGTTTCTCCCGCTCCGCGTCCGACAGCTTCTGTGAGCGCAGCTGATCAGGATGGTACTTCTTCGCAATGGCGCGGTAGGCGCGGCGGATCTCCTGCGTCGAGGCCGTCTTCTTCACACCGAGCAACTTGTAATAGTCCTTGCGTGCCCCGTTACGTTTGATGTTCTCAATCTTTGCTTGCAGCTCGTGCAACTTGCCGTCGCCCGGGCGCAGCTCCCGCGCCTTCTGTAGTTCCTCCTCCGCAGCGGCGATGTTGTCCTCCAGCAGGTGTAGCTCCGCGAGCCAGATGTGCGCGTCAAACACGGCAGGGCTGTTACCACCCTTGCTCCGATCGATCAGGCTCTGGCAGACCTGCACGCCTTTCTCCGTGTCTCGCAGCCCCACCAGCGCCTCACACTGCCACGTCGCCAGCTGCTCCTCGTAAGGGCTGTTTGCCTCCCCCTCTCGTGCCTGGTCGATCAGCTTCCCCGCCTTCTCATATGCCTTCTCTTTGATCGCCTGCTCGATCGCGCTCGTAAGCCGCTGCTGCAGTCGGATTAGTTTGTGCATATTGGCGCATGGCGCGTACTCGGGGTCGAGGGCGAGGCAGCGGCGCACCTCCGACTTGGCCTGGTCCAGTGCCCCAAGCCCGCGCAGCGCCTGTGCGTTGAGGGCGATGGCGTCCAGGTTGTTCGCATCCCGCTGCGTCACCTGCTTCAACTCCTGCGAGGCGATCAAGTTGTTGCCGATGGCCAACGCGCAGGCAGCGCGCCGCAGTCGCAGCTCTACGCTGTCCTTTGCAAACTCCCGCACCACGCTCTCTAACAGCAAAATACAATCCTCGTAGCGGTGGGTGAGCGCGGGGTCGCCGGCGGCGGCGGCGAAAGTCTCGACCGGCTGCGTCCACAGGTCCGCCAGCGCTGTCCAGCGCTTCGTGTAGTGCTCCAGGCGGTGCACCTGCTCCATCACGGACTTCACCTTCGCGGGCTTCCCCTGGCTCGTGTACACGTGCGCTAAGTGCTGGCCATCGCGATGGGCTTCGACGAGGTTGCCCAGCTGCATGTTAAGGGACATGCGCAGCGCCAGTGCCTGTGCGTGATCCTCGTCGGCCGAGAGCAGCGTGTTCAAGTCCTCCAGCGCAGCGTGGCGGTCTCGCATCATGGCATACAGCTCGGCACGGCTGTATAAGGCGCGCTCGTTGGCTGGGCTGCGCGTGAGTGCCTCTGTGTACTTGGCGAGCGCATCTTGGTACGAGGTGCGGCCCTGGCCGAGCGCCTTGTCCCCCGCCGCCAGCAGAAGCCGAATGGCGTCCTCCTCCTCCTCCTTTTTCGCCGTCGCGGCTGCCGCGGCACCGGTGCTGGTCTTTTCAATGAAAGCAACGGCTGTGGTGAGGAGCAGAAGACCCAGAGCAAAGAGACGACACAGCCGCAAACACCGTGCAGACAAGCAGCTGATTCTGCACGCCATCAAAAAAAAAAAAAGATATATATATATATATATATCTACGCCGGATCAGGGAATAAGTGACGACGAAAACAGCAGCAGCAACAGCAATGACAATAACAGCTGAGAATGAAGTCGAGACGAGATGACGCAGGAATAGACGTGCCGTCAAGAGAAGAAAAAAAAAGGTAAAAACAGCGGGTAGTAACGTGCTGTTTTGTCGATAGTGAATCGCAAAAGCTCGTCAGCTTCGAGCTTTTGCGCACTCTTTGTGTGGCAGGAAAGAATGAGCAAAAAAAAAAAGACCTTAAGTTGTTCATTAGGAGTTAAACAGAATATGTAGGAAAGGAAAAAAGAAAGTGAGGAGAAGAGACACGAGTAGTAAAAAAAAAAAAAAACAGAACATCACGCATCTTTCTTTTTTTTTTTTTTTAAGCAGTCGTCGGTGATAAAGCGCGAGAGAGACAAGAACGGTAGCTATTACGTAAAACGAAACTCTCTCTTTTCTCTTCTTCTCTCATCTGAACACGTTTCTCGAACATCACGCGACAGCTTTCCCGTTTAAGATCAGCCAGCGAAAATCATACTACTTTACTTTTTTTTTTGATTTTTTGAGTACTCCTCGAGAAATGTGATGCCGTTGCTTTTTTTTTTTTTTCTCCTTCTTTCTTCTTTTGCTTGTAAACGCGAGTGTAGTGAGCAAAACTGCTTTACGGTTTAACACCGTGGCGGCGGCTTCAGCTTCAGCTTTCAGGCTAATGCGCCTGGCGCACACACGGTTCTACACGCTGGTCCCATTAAAAAAAAAAAAAAAAGAAAGTGAAGGACGAACAGGAGCAAAAAAAAAAAAAAGAAACGGCAAAAAAAAAACACACACTTTTTTTCTTCTTCCTCTAAGCCTCCCAAATGAGAGCAACCTGAGTTGAGCCTTGAGCTCGGCAGTTCGTCAATTGTGTTACCACAAATGGCGAACCAGCGAGACGACAAGCTTTATTTTCTGAGTTGCCCTGCTGCTGTCCTAGAGCGTTTCCCGCACCGTTGATCTCGTCAGGAAGTGTATGTGTGTGTGTGTGTGTGTTTTGCGCCGCCTATGTGCGCGTACATACTCGCTTGGAAAAGAAAAACGTTCAGACATGCAGCTGCGATTAAAAAAGAAAGAAGAGAACAGGAAATCATAGTAGTTACGTGAACGAAGGGAAAGGGGGGAAAAAAAAAGCGGTACAACTCTCCTCAAAATGGTGGCAGCACGCGTCTCCGTTGTAAGCGTAGAAATAAGGTGCAAAAGCGTGGTGCTGATTTCCGGCAGCCTTCGAAAAGCTGTCATTGTACTACTCCGACACACACACACGCCCATGCGTCTAAGTAAGTGCGAGAAAAAAAAAAAAGCACTCGCACAGAAGCTTCCATGTCGAGGCTTTTACCTTTCAGCCACCACAGCTTTAGCAGTAACGATAGTCAGCGCATGCTGCTCAAGATGCCTGCTGTCGCAACTCCCCCCCCCCTTCCTCTTTGCCGACAGCTTCCTTAATGCTCCCCTGGCAGGCCATCCTTGTACTTGATACGCGATGCGTCGAAGCTCGGCATGGCGAACTGAATCGCGAAGCTCTCCACCTCGTTGCGCAGAGCGGCTACGCCCGGGTGCTGCTTCAGCGCGGCCACAAAGTCGTCCAGCTTCGCCGAGCCGGCCTTCGTCTGCACCTCTTTCGCCAGCGCTACAGCTCGGTCGAGGAAGTCGGCCACCGTCGCCATCTCCGCCTCCTTCATCCCACGCGATGTCAGCGCCGGGGTACCGATGCGGATGCCGCCCGGTGTGATGGCGCTCTTGTCGCCTGGAATCGTGTTCTTGTTAACTGAGATGGAGACGGCATCGAGCAGCTTCTCCACCTTACTGCCGGTCAGCCCGAGCACGCGGACGTTCCACAGCAGCAGGTGATTGTCCGTGCCACCGGAGATAAACTCATGGCCCTTCGCCATCAGCGCCGCCCCGAGCACCCGTGCGTTTGTCTGCACCTGCCGCGCGTACACCTTCCACTCCGGGCTGCACACCTCGCGCATCTGCGTTGCGATAGCGGCGATCTGGTGCTCGTGCGGCCCACCCTGAATCCCGGGAAACACTGCCTGGTTGATGCGGGTTTCATAGTCCGTCGGCTTGCCCTGGCGGTCCTTCTTGCGGTAGAAGATCATGCCAGCACGCGGCCCACGCAGCGACTTGTGCGTCGTCGTCGTCACGACGTCGGCGTAGGGAAAGGGCGACTTCAACACCCCGCCCGCAATGAGACCGGCAGTGTGGGCCATGTCCATGAACAAGTAGCCCTCCACGGCATCACAGATATGGCGAAAGCGCTCGTAGTCGTAGTCACGTGCGTAGGCAGAGGCCCCGGCAATGATCATCTTTGGTCGGTACGTCATTGCAATCGACTCCAGCCCATCGTAGTCAATCAAGCCGTCAGCCCCCACTTTGTACGGGAAGGACTCGAAGTAGATGGAGGTTGCGCTGATCTTCTTCTTGGCAGTGTAGAAGCCGTGAGTGAGGTGGCCGCCGCTCGGCAGGTCAAGACCCATGACGCGGCTGTGCGGCTCCAGCAGGGCTGTGTAGACGGCGAAGTTCGCCGGTGACCCGCTGTACGGCTGCACGTTGACGCCCCACTCTTCCGGATCGAGGCCGAAGGCAGCGAGAGCGCGCTTCTTTGCAAGGTTCTCCACCCGGTCGACGTAAATCGTGCCACCGTAGTAGCGGCTGCCTGGCTCGCCCTCCGCATATTTGTTCGTCAGCGCCGAGCCCAAGCACTCAAGGACGGCCTGCGAGGTGAAGTTCTCCGACGCGATCATCTCCAGACCGCGAAACTGACGGCCCATCTCCAGCTCAATCATGTCCGCCAGCTCCGGGTCGTGCTGCGTCACCGTAGGGATAAGGGAAGACATGGCTACTGGCTTGTAAAGGTCGTTGACGGAGCCGATGTTAGTAACAATAACACGTAGAAGGGGAAAAAAAAAAAAGAGGGCAGCTGGTGATAATACACAGTCGGAGTTGTTGCACTGCG
The DNA here is from genome assembly GCA_037349495.1 of Lotmaria passim. Classification (NCBI taxonomy): domain Eukaryota; phylum Euglenozoa; class Kinetoplastea; order Trypanosomatida; family Trypanosomatidae; genus Lotmaria; species Lotmaria passim. Next base: position 104,723 of record CP140208.1, read on the forward strand.
AGGTGAGATTCTGTGATGTGCGTCGACGTGCCACGACGGCACAGCGAACAGAATTTTGTAAAGCAAGCAATAAAAACAAAAAAAAAAGAAACAGAGAGAAGTGAGGAGAGCAGAAAAAAAAAAAGGAAAGGGGAGGAGATGTGAACACTGCTAAAAGAGAGACAGTAAGAGAAAAAAAAAAAACGAGTGTGACAATGAATCCCCTTACTCTTCACTTGTCCAGTCGATGAGAGAATGTCAGAACCACTTTGAAATAGAGTATGAAAGCGCGTTTTCACCAAAGAAGACTGAGCGTTGTAAAGACAACAACATAGCAGAGCAGATGATCACTTTTGAAGCCCCGTCGTCTTTTTTCTTGTCTTCTTTTTTTCTCTCTTTTCTTTTTTTTTTTGGCGTTGCTTACGATCCAAAATGAGCAACCTAGAGCCGCCAGAGCAAGTCAAGAAGTGTGAGGGCGCACGAACTTCACGATGACGCCTTCTCGTCCTCCTCACGCAGGTCCAGCGTGTCGGCGTCAAAGAAACTGGTGGGGTAGAACGCAACATTGAAGAGCGGCCCAGCTGCGGTGGACGGCTCCTTGGACAGGCTCTCCGCGGCCTTGAAAGCCTCTGCGACGCTGTCGTAGCGCACCCACAGTCGCAGCTGCTCCCGCAACACCGCGGCGGTGTCAGTGACTGAAATGTGTAACACCGACGACACCGCGTCTGCCGTGTGTACCCGTGCCTTCACCGCCCGCACCGAGCCGAACCGGCGGCACAGCTGCTGCACGTATTGAAGAATAGGCGCACATAGCACGTCCGCTGCCGCGGCAGCTTCACTTCCTGACGATGACGCTGTTGTTGTTGCTACTGTGGCTGTGGCTGCTTGACGGATCTCCTCGGGACTCCACGCCACAGCGGGGCTGTCACGACAGTAGCGCAGGAGCAGCGTCGAGCTCGGCTTCCCTTGTACGGCGCTCTTGGCTGCCGTGCTGGCGAATGCGTTGGGCACAAGTGCAGTCGGCGCTGCTGTGGGGGTAGCTGCTGTCGTCATCACGTAGCCGCCTGCTGCCAGCGATGAACGCTGGAAGATCAACGGAGCGGCAGAAGACGCCGACAACGACGACGGTGCGGCGGGAGACGTCGCGGAGTTCACTGCGGTGACGGGACTAGAGACCAGCCCGTCAGCTGACTCACCACGGCCAGCTCCACCGCTATCCCCGCCACTGTTGCCGCTACTGCTCAGTTTCTTCGACTTCGCCGCCAGCGCCTTCAACTTGTCAAGGCGGCTGCTGATGCGCGAGCGGGCGTCGGCGCCCTCCAGCCTCATTCGCTTGTGCTCGCTTTCCAGCACCTCCTTCTCCATGTCCACCGCAGCCTGGATGCCGAGGGCGGCTGACTCCTTGATGCGGCGAAGATGCAACTCTTCAGCGGAGAGGTGCAGCTCCTCCGGCGCGTGGACATCAGCAAAAGCTGAAGCGGAGTCGAGCGAGGAGAGGGCCGACGCGAGGGCGTTCGGCTGCCGTTGACGCTGCCGTGCTTCCTCCTCCTCCCGCTGACGACGTCGCGCGTAGGCCGAGAAGACGACGTCGCGGTAGTGATTGGGTAGTGCGGGGTTGTACATGTGCAAGCGTGAGCGGCCTGTATCTGTGTTGGAGTGAAAGTCGTAATAAATCTCTCTTTTCTCTCTTTTCACCACTTAGAACTGAATCGGGCTTCTGTTCGGCACTGAAATCAAAGACAAGAGCGAAAGGGAATAAATAAGCAAAGAAAGAACATTGTTTCGCGAAGAAGGAACCACTTGAAAAAAAAAAAAAGGAGGAGACAGGTCTGCTTAAGCTCGGTTCCGCGTTTGAGAACATCTCATCGCCTTCAAACAACGCTACGACGGTCACATGTTGTTGAAATCAGAGGGGCTTTCCTCCTTCCCCCCCGCCCCACCCCTTTTTTTCTCCCTTCACGAAGTGCGTAAACAGTCCGATATACGGGAGAGACGAAAGTTGAGCTGCGCTCTGTTTCTTTCTCGAGCCTTGTTCGCCTCCACTTTTTGTCAGGTCTCAGGCCAAAGCTCAGCCGACGGTTCACGTCAGAAAAGACGGAAGGCGCCTCTTTCCCCCCTCCCTCCAAAGGAAAAAAGCACGAGGCAAGCTCTTCAACCGTGTCTGATGCGTGTGGCTAAGACAATGGGGCCACGACTGGGGAGTTGCGTTCATGCGTGTCTGTGGCCGACTCTAAATTAAAAAAAGGAGTCAATACTATAGTTCAAATGAGCCGGAAACACGACAGACGGTTTTTAACTCCTTTTTTTTTTGTTTTGTTTCCTCAAAACAAGCCTCGTGAGAGACGATTAAAGTGCGACATACATAAAACTAGAATTGAAAAAAAGAAAAGCAAGTACTCCTTAAAAATAAATGCAGCCTGTGACTGCTAAAGGAAAAAAAAGGTCAGAGAAAGAGGGACACGCTAAAGCACAGACTGTGGGCATTTTCATTACAAAAGAAAAGAGAGAGAAACGAAAAGGACGCTGCTCTACAGATCGGAAGTACTAAAACTCAGACACACAAACACGACATTAACACATCCGAGAAAGAAAGAAAAAAGCAGAGGAACACACAAAAGAAAATCAAAAAGGAAGTAAACCAGAAGAAGAAGAAAAACAAAAAAGAAACTGAGGTAATAAAAACAAGTGCAACAATTCATGTGGGGTTCAAAGGGGGAAAAAAAAAGAGGGAGGGAAAAGAACATGGGGTACAAAAATACCGGAACACAAAAACAGGGACTTAAAAAAAAAAAAAAAAGAACTTATATATCTCCACACGTTTTTGAGGAGGCGGTGCTACGCACGCACGCACCAGGACTCTTGGGTGCACTTTTTTTTGGAAAACAAATGTTCAAAGAAAAGAGCTGCTGAAGAGCACGTCAGCACACACATCTTTAAACTCCAAAAAAAAAAAGTGTATAGAAGTGTATTTTCTGGAAAAAAAAAAAAGACAGTGACAGGCGTGCGAAGCAGCAATGCACACATATAAAAAGGAGAAAAGGTCTACGTTGTTTTTCTGTTCGTTTAGTTCCAAACAACGAAGCGAAAAGCAAACAAAAAAAAAAAGAGGGAAAACTCTAAAAAAGAATTGGAAAAGGCTCTCCTCTCCTTCCAAATTATGGCAACAAGAAGAGCGCTTTATAAGAAACGCAGCGCTGACGGTTAGCACTATCTGCACCGATGGAAACTAGTGATTATCTTGTCATACTGGGGAGAAAAAAAAAAACAAGCATAGAAGGACAGGACAACGTTAAAGGTGGGCAGACACATGAGAATCTTGACTGGCACTGAACAAGCATCGGATTACAGGTGACGAGCTAAAACCAAAAAAGAGTAAGGAAAAGTGAGCTCAACCAGAAACACTGCAATATGTTTGTGTGTGTGTGTGTGTGTGTGAAAGTGACGAAGGGTAAAAGAAGAAAAAAAAAGGAGAAACGAATGAACTTGCCGCTATTGCGTTTAGTGCGAAGACAACCGTAGTGAAGCTAAAAAAAAAAAAAGCTAAAACCACGAAGGGATAGAGTCTTGACCACCGCAAGCGTTACTGAAGTACGAACTCACATCTCCTTTATCTTCGTTACCTTAAATTACCACACTGCCTGGCGATTTTGAAAACAAACTAACAAACAAAAACCTACATTTGAAATACTGAAAGCTACTTCCATTTTACTTTTTGATGTGCGAGTATGTAAAAGATGGGGGTTGCACGGACCTTAAGCAAACAAGATAGCTGGTTTTTTCCCCCCCTTTTCTACGAGTCCCACTTGAGATCAAATCGACGAGAGAGAGAGAGTTGCAACTCTAAAGCCCAACGCAAAAAGAAAAAGAAAAAAAAAACGGTTAAGAAGGAGAGTAGAGAAACTCATATGTAGACTAAAATAGAGAAGAAATATATGAAAAAAAAAAAAAGAAGGAAAAGAACCAAACAAAAAAAAAAAAGCGCCGATTGAGGCGTGGGTAAAGACAAGTTGTCTCCAGACATTTGCCTTTCCACCAACCACGCTTCATCACCACATCAATAGAATGACGGGAGAATGATCGTGAGAGAAACTTAAAAAAAAAAAAAAAAAGAAGGTGGAGGGAGAGTAGGAACCAAAAAAAAAAAAAAGGGAGTTAATACCACTTAAAAGGTCAGTAAAAGAGAGAAAAAAAAAAAAAGAAAGCAACGAAGTGTCACGCCGTAGAGAACAGAGCAGACGGCGCTTCCGCGGAGGCGGACAACACAGAAAAAAAAAGAAGAAGAAGAAGAAAGAGAAAATTCAAAAAAAAAAAACAAAAAAAAAGTCAGAGGGAGGTAAACTAAAGAAAACACACACAAGAAAAAAAAAAAAGAAAAGAGGGGATCACGGGAAAAAAAAAAAAAACACAGAGAAGAGGAGAGGGAGGGGGAGGGGGGGGAAAGGAGGGAGAAAAAGGGAAGGGAAGTAGCGCTTAACAACACAGCAAAACAAAAAAAAAAAAAGCAGGAGCAGAGATTATTGCCGTTGACAGCAAAAAAAAAAAAAAAAACACAGAAACTAATTAAGTAAATAAAATAAACGAAAAGGAAAGTAAATAAACATAAAGAAGACAGCGTCAGTGCACAACACAATAAAAACGGGAGTGAGTAAACAGAAGTGAGAAACCGGGAGGATAAAAAGCAACGACCTCTTTTTTTTTTTTTTTCTCTCCACGCTTTCGACCGAATACCGTAAAAAAAAAAAAAGAAGAGGAAAAAAAAAAAAGCAGCGATTGTGTTCGAGTATAACCTACAACACACCTTGTGGGTTAATTGCCACGGCCGGCACGCCGCGACGGCGGGTCTTCAGCGGCGGGGGGTGCCGTCAAGCAATCCAATGTACTATACACCCCGTGCTCCAGCCCTGTCTCGGGCAAAACAATACGTGTCGTACTGCCGTAGCGCACCGTGCCGTCGGCAACGTCGTTGTTGTAGTCGTGACCATCACCAAAGAAGTCCTTGCCAAGCCGCGTCGACTCCCGACTCATGAGAAGATCGTCCTCGTTCGGGTAGTGGTAAACGCGGGTCTCATCACGTGAACCGCCGACGTTGAGGTGACGCGCGTAGCGGGTGCCACGCAGGCCGTCGAATGAGTTCGCCGGTGCCGCGGCGCCGCTGGCGCTCGTGGTGCCGTGGATGGCTGGGAGAAACGAGCCAGACACCTGCGCAGTCAGCTGCGCCCACCGACTGGGGGTGGGCAGCAGGCCGTCGTAGCTGAAGCTGGTCTGACGCTCGTCGTCTTTCACGCTAAAGAACGTCCGGCTACCGCCCTCCGTGCCGCTCGCCTTCATCTGCGTGGAGTGTGTACTCGTGCCGCTGTTGACGCTGAAGTGTGTGCTGGCCATAGGGTGAAGATTCACTGGGATCGGTGCCGTGGCCTCCTCGCCCACGCGGTACACCCCGATCATGGGCGGCGGACTCGGTGTAAGGTTCATCGCCTCCTTTACGTTGGCGCTGCCACGGCGATCACGACTCCCGCCACCACCACCGTTCCGGACGTTGTTACTATTATTACTGCTGTTGTTGTTGTTCTCACTTGCCGAGTCACGCGAGTGGTGCCGTCGCAAGGTGCTGCTGCTGCTGCTGCTCGTGCCTGTATTGCCAAGTGCCGCTGCCCGCTTGTCCCGCTTCGACTTCTTCTCGCGTGGTGTGGCGCTGCTGATGCTGTTACGGCGGCTGCGCGGGAGCGGCGAGGCGCTCGGCGTGCTGCGTCGTCCTGCGAAATCCGGCGTCGAGGTTGTCACCACGGCGTCCGGCGATGTCGGCACCGTGCCCGCGCTGGCCTGCGGTTGCACAAGACGCTCCACCGGCGGCGTCGGCGAGGTGGTGGCGGTCGCGGACATGGCGGCCTTCCGCATCACCTCGTCGTCGCAGTACTTCGTAATCCACGGGTGCTGCAGCAGCTCCTGCGCCGTCGGCCGCGATGCTGGGTTCACTCGCAGACACTGCTTGATGAAGTCCAACACCTCGCTCGACCACGTGTTGTCAGCCGGGATGTACTTGTCCAGTGGCACCTGGGGTGAGCCGGCGATGGCCATCATTACGCTGTACTGATTCGGGATATCCGACAAGGGTGGCTTCCCCGTCAGCATCTCAATCACGCAGCAGCCGGTGGACCATATATCCGCCGGCGTGCCCACGACGCTGTCCGGTCGCAGCACCTCCGGCGCCATGAAGTACGCCGTACCGACGATGTTCGCTGTCATGGTGGCGGAGGCGATGATGCTCTTCGCCGTGCCAAAGTCCGCAATCTTCAACTCGCTTGACGTCTCCAGCAGCAAGTTGTCGCCCTTCAGGTCGCGGTGCACGATGCCGCGGCTGTGCAGGTAGACAAGTCCTTGCAGCAGCTGGTAGCACAGAGCGGCCGCCTGAGGCTCCGCAAAGCTGCCATACGTCTTTATAGCCGAGGCGACGCTGCCGCCAGAGACGTACTCCATGTAGATGCGTAGGTAGCCATCCACCACCTCGTCGTTGAGGTACTTCACGATGTTCGGGTGGCTCAGCTGCTTTAGCAGGTCCAACTCTCGCTTCACCGTCTCGATCTGCTTCAACAGCGTCCCTTTTTCCTTCGCGTCGGCGGCGACGGGCTGCGGAGGCGGCGTGGAGGGCGCACTGCGCGGGCTCGCGTCCTCGGCGACCATCGACGAAGCCTGCAGCCGCCCCATCTCCTCCACTATTCCGGGCAGGCGTATCTCTTTCATGCAGATGATCCGATTCGTGTTCCGCTGCATGCCGCGGTACACGGCACCGAAGCTGCCCTTGCCGATCAGCTCACCGCGTGCGAAGTTCAGCGCGTTGGGCCGCGACGCGCCAAAGACGGGCGACACCGCCGCCTGGGAGCTCTCGGTGGAGATGCTCACCCGGCCCTCGCTGGACCCACGGGAGGAGCGGAGGCGGCCGTGGTGCTTCGCGTCGAACAGCGCGGGGCTCTGCAGCCCACTCGTCGGCGCCAGGCAGTCTGGTGCGTCATTGTCGAGAAACAGGTGACTGGTCAGGCGTGGCGCCCGTAACGACTTCGCATGTCCGCCGTCGCGCGAGCGGTTGCTGCTGCTGTGCTGGCTGCTGACAGTCGGTGTCAGCGCTGCCGTGGTCGTCATACTGGTGTTGCCCTGCGTGCTCGTTGCTAAGATCGAGCTCGTCTGCGCAGACCGCCCGTTCTGCAGCAATGCTGGCGTCCTTGGTGTGGAGGGCGGCGTGGAGGACGAGACCGCCGCCGTTGCCGCCATCTGCGTGCGCGTGGAATGCCGTGGCCCGACCCCGCCACTCGCGTTGTACTCGGACAGACTCAAACTGGCGTACGCCACGTCACACTCCACAGGGGCATCCTCGGTGCGGGCCACGGCTATCAAGTCTACGCTCTGCCGCGACTCTTCAGCTGGGGCGGAACGGTGCGTCGGGCTTTCCGCATTGCCGCTTCCTACAGAGGGGCGCTGGCTGGAGCCGAGCGACGACCGCGGCAGTGGCACGCTGTCCCGTGACCCGCCCGTCCGCTTCGAGTAACTGCGCGGCGCGTTCGGCGGCGGCGGCGTTGCAGTGCTTGCCGTGGCACCATCGCCCGTGGTGGACGTCGACGTGCGCGGCGGCGTGATGGACAACGTGTTGTTGTTCGACGTCTCAAAGGTTGGGGTGAAGGCGAGGGAGCGGCCACCGCCGGTTAAGGAGGGCGACAACGCACACCGCTCCGTGCTGACGTCGACACTGTTCATCTGGACGTCTTTCCGCGTGGCGAGGTCCGGCAGCCAGCTGCGCCCGTTGCCGCTGACGCTGTAGCGATTTGTGGCGGCGGGCGAGACAATATCCAGCGCTGGCGGCGCCTTGGCCATCGCCGTACTGTTGTTGTGACAACTCGCGTTTCTGACGCTGTTGGACAGTAGGTTGGTGCTCTGCGACCACGCGTTGGTGCCCGTGCCGATGGAATGACGCCCGTTCAGCTCCGGAGTGAGGGGCTGCAGTTGCGAGGGCGTGCTCGACGTGAAGTCGGCTACTGGTGACATGAGGCCTATGTTGTTGAGGCCGTTGGTGATGGTGTCAACGCTGGTGAGCCGCAACTTCAGCTCCTGCGCTTTGTGTGGGGATGCGACAACGCGCTTCCGTCCACCGGAGGACGAAGAGACTGGGGTCGACATACGACCACGCGATGCCGCGACAATGCTTGTCCACGAAACTACTTGACAAAAAAAAGCCAGCAGAGAAAAAAAAAAAAGAAAAAGAAACGCGTTACAAATCCCTACGGCTTTTTCTACTGTTTCTGTGAGTGTGTGTATGTGTGAGAGAGAGTAGTTCTTTGGAACAGCGAACACAATAGTAACAAAACAAAACAAATAACAATAAGAAAAAAAAAAAAGAAAGTATGAAAAAAAAAAAGGTCGAACGACAACGCGAGGGGGTGTCACGCTGTCAAGCGATGATCCCGTGTCAATTGTATAAATAAATAATAAAAAAACGACCGGATCGAAGAGAGAGAGAGAGAAATAAGGAGTGCCCAGCTCCGGATGCCGTGTGGAAAGAAAAAAAAAAGCACAAAAAAAAAACACACACAAACAAAATACAGATAATAAAAGAAGGTACCGTCCGGCCGAAGAAACCACACAAAACACACACAAAAAAAAAAGCGGTTTACTTTTTTTTTTTTTTTAACAGTGACAATTGTAATGACGATTAAGCCCTCTTTTTTTTTTTTTTGGAAAGTTTGTAAACAAAGATGACTTTTTTTTGCTGTTCACACGCACACAGACAATTCGTTTATACACGAATTCGGAAATGGTGGAACGGAAAAGGTGAAGGGAACACAGAGTCGTTGGGGAAAAAAAAAAGGAGGAAGACAAAAATTAGGCGAACTAAGGAAGCTAAAGAAAAAGGAAGAGAAAAGAAGCTTGAAAACCAAAAAAAAAAAGGGGGAAATGGGTGCGAAGCACAGGAAAAACAATGAAATAACCAAAAAAAAAAAGGACTAACACAGCGAAATAAATAAATAAATAAATAAAGAGAGAGAGGGAATTGCCGCCTTTGCGGTTACAAGGCAATTCGGATATAATAGAGGTGTTTGCTTTTTTACGAATCAATACCGAAGGGTGAGGAATACGAGGAGGTGTGGGAAGAGGAGGGGCAGGTAGCGATGATGAGCCGCCGTAACAGCCTTCACCTTGCTCTTCTTTTTGCTTTTGATTTGTTTTCCGGATTGCGCGCGTGTTTCAGTGAGTGTGTCTGTATATCCGTGTGTGCGTGTGTGTAAACTTGAGGAGCTTCACATCAACAAAGCAAATATGAAAAAAAAAAAAACGTTCAGGTGTAGCGCAGAAGGGCAGAGAAAGAGAAACAAGAAAAAAAAAAAACACTGAAACACTCTTTCCGACTGCAGTCAAAACACCAACTAACAGGCACAACGTGAAAACGCACAGAATGAAAGTAGAAAACAAGAGGAAAAAGAGGGCGCCTACGTGTGTATGCGAGTCGATCAACTAAATAAGAAAAACAAACGGTGAATGGAAAAAAAAAAAGGAGCTTGTGCAGAAAGGAAAAGTTGTGATTGGAAATTCGCCTCTTGTACTCCTCCCTCCGATGGACGCTCAAAGAAAGGAGCACCGGTCGTTTCGCGTTTCGCCACAAGATTCTTCTTCTCGGATGCAGACGCTTGTGAACGCTGACGATGGAAGAAGTCGAGCAAAAAGAAAAAAAAGTTGTGGAGCAGCACCGCTGTCAGAAAGGCGTGTACATCGAGTCTACAAAAAAAAAAAAAGACGTTTGACAGAGGTGGGCGAATCAGAGAAGGACAAAAAAAAGAGAAACTAGAGACAAGCACACTAGAACCTGAAAGATACCTGCTTGTTATCACGATCAGGAAAAAAAAAAAGCGCTGCTAGTAACTAGGTTTTTAAAGCCCGTCTCAAAAAAAAAAAAAAACAGCAGCGCTAACAAGACTCTTTTTTGTGTTTTTCTTTGTAGACTGTCTTAAGGTCTTTTGAACCCCGTCTTTTATAGGCTTAGATGTGTGTTTGCGTAATATTTATTATGCAGATTTTTAAAGAACCTTTAGCGTTTCCGATTTACTCTGCGTGTTCTCCTCGTCTTCATCCACGGGAGAAAAGCAAAAAGAAAAAAAATTGGAAAGGGGGAAAAAAAAGAGGGCGGTGTTGTTTCAGTGAAAGCAAATAAGGAGAAAGAGAGAAAGTAAAGTAAATAAAGTGGACCATAAAGGGGGAAAGAAAGACAGCGTTCTTTTTTTTTTTTTTTTAAGAGCAGAAGCAACGCTGTAAATACAGCGACGTCAGGAAAACGAAAAAAAAAAAACGCAACTCCAGCATGTGAGAGTCTTGCTTTCCAAGGGGAAGAAAGACGGAATTCACAGGTCTTTCCTTATCTATCTATATATAGATATAGATATGTAATATACGTATACGGCCTCTCTTAGCCCTTGAAGAATAACGGCCTTCATTCCATCTTTCAACTTTTTCTAGTCTACTCTGTTATCTAAAGTCCGACAGCAAACACGAAGAATGCAGAAAAAAAGCAGAGGGGTGGTGCAGCAGGGGTGGAGGGGGAGGGGGAGACGTAATTTCAAAAAAAAAAAAAAGAGAAAGAAAGAAAGAGACGAAGAAAAGCAGCTGCCTTGGTCAACACTCAAGATCTTAAGAGAAGAGATCAGCAAAGAGGTCGTCTGCGGCTCCCGACGCGGTCGGCATCAGCAGCGGCGCTCTACTACTACGACGACGCCCTCCACCTGTAATGACGGGCGCACCTTGCGGGGGCGGCAGGGCAGCAAGCCGTCTCGGCGACCCATCAGCACCGCGCACAGGCAGGGCAGAAACACTTCCCAACGTGGCAGACAGCTTGCGGACCACGGGTGAGGCAAGACCGGCGGCGGCGGGTCGCGGTGCGCGGGCGGCCAGTAAGGCAGCGTCCAGCGCACTTCGCGGCGTCTCGTTGGCCACACCGCTTGTGGCCGCTGCGCGTGGAGGGCGGCGCGGCAGCGCAGCCGTTTGACATATCAGTTGTCCAGTGTTGGTCTTGTCATTTTTGACGGTGTCCGCGATTGTGGACGTTGCGGTACAACGTCGCCGACTGAGCGGACGGCGGGGCGACGGCGACGGCGAAAGCGATGACAGCCGCACCTCTGACGCCGCCGGACTCTCCTCCGCTCGGCGGCTGTTGGTGTGAATATCTTTGGTGTTTCGGTTCCCCGCCGATCCGTTGGTGCAGCAACGGTGTGGAGCGTTGGTTGCTGCGGTGGCAGCCGCATCCGTGAGTGCGCTGTCGTGCATCAGTGAAAAACTGGAGTCGGACTCGCTCATCGTTGCCATGAAAGGCGACATCGCTGACGTGGCGTGAGCGTGCTTTGCTGCCTTCACCACAGGCGCTGGCAGACTAAGTGCTGTAGCGGGTGGCTTCTTCGCGGTGGACGGTTTCAGCGACACGAGGCGGTACGCCGTGCGCGGAGCGTGCGACGCGGTGATAGACGAGGACGGCGGCGACACGGAGGCGGAGGAGGCGCGACGACGCCGCTCCCCAACACCTACACCTCCACCTCCGACACTGTCTGTCTGGGGAGCCGTCAGCGTCAGTGCATCCACGACTTCCAGTGCGGCCCGCTGACGTCGCGTGGCGACTGGCGTGCGCGCCGCTGGTGCTGCCGCTGTCGCCGCGCTGAATCCTGACCGGTCAGCACCGCCGCGGGATTGCCTTCCGGATGGCGGCCGACGTGTTCTTGACGCCTTCTGTGCGCGCTTTGCTTCTGGTGGTGATGCGTGACTCCTCTGAGTTGCGGTGCGTGCTGCTGCTGCTGCTGCTGCTGCTACGGCGGCGGCCACCTTCTCTCGCGCACCGCACGCATCACGCACCACCTGCGCATGCACGAGTCGCCACTCATCCTCCTCGAGGTCCACTGCCGCCCTGCGCAGCTGAGCCTCGAGGCGGAAAAGCGCCTCCCGTTCCTCGTGCTGGGCCGCCGCTGCACGTGCGCGCTGCCGGTTCCGCAGTCGATCGGCGTGTTGGCTACGCAGCAGCGCCAGAGCCTGTTCCGCCGCCACGCGCTCTGCTCGCTGCGCCGCCTGCTGCTTCGCACAACGCCGACGGAGGCCCTCGCATAGTGTCCACGCCACGTCCACCGCCAAAATCCGCAGCAGAGCCACTTTGCCGTGTTGTCGCGCTGCTGCCGTCTCTTCGGTGATGCGACACACACCCTCTCGGACGGCGGCAGACGTCGCATCGACTTCCGCGAGCGCTGCGACGAGGTGTTGCTGCTTCTGCACGAGTGCGGTGCGAACTTCTGCGTGCGCCTCCCGCTGACACAACAGCGCTCGTGTGCGTGCCGCCAAGGCGTGCGTTGCCTCCTCAGCTTTCGCCTCCCACGTAATTCGCTCTTGCGCCGCGGCGTCGACCTGCGAAGCCAGCGCCACAACACCTGTTTGCGCCGCCGCACATCGTACCGCCAGACTCTCGCTGTAGACGTCAAGGAGGGCTGCTTGGGCCTGGAGGAGGTACTGCGTTTGTGTGATGTGCTGCCGCTCGGCTGCCAGCGGTCCCGCGCACTCCGCCTGCGCCGCCGTCGCCGCCTGCAACGCTGCCTCTCGCGTCTGCTGCGCAGCGAGCAGTCGCTCCTGGAGACGCTGGGAAAGCCAGTTCATGTGGTTCTTGTGCCACTGTGCTATTTCATCACCGCAGCGGGCGAAGCGGCGCATCTGTCCACGCAGCTGAAGCAGCCGCCAGATGGACGTCAGCACACGCTGCAACGCCCTCGCACTTCTGCTTAGCTTCTTCTGCAGCTGCAGGGCTTGGATGATCAACACGATCTGAGCCGGGTGGCCGGACCAATTCCGCACACCGTCCTGCAGCCGTTCTAGCGTCGTCTTCTGCGTCTTCTGCGCCTCGGTGCTGCAGCACTGTAGCGCGGCAAGTTGGAGGGCGTGTTGGGTGAGTTGCTCCGCCAGCTGCGCGTTCTCACGACGCAGGTCAACGACATCGCGCGTACGACGCTGCACGTCTGCAGTCCGCTGCTTCAGCGCAACCATGACGGCGCGTCGTCGCCGCTCGCGCTCCAGCAGCTGCCGCTCCAGTCGCTCGTAGTGGGAAGACTGCACCGCCTTCTGCTGGAGCAGGTCATCTGTGCACTGCAGTAGCGACATCCTGGAACGCGGTTGTAAAACTCTGATACGGAGAGAAGAAAAAAAAAAAAAAGAACACGTTAGAACTCTCTGAAATACAAGATGAGCGTCGAGAGGTAAGAAACGTGAAATGATGTCTGACCGCTTGTGTATGCCGAAGCTCCACAAGGTCTGCAGTTAAACGAAAAAAAAAAAAAAAGAAGGAAGAGAAAGTGGCCATTTCAGTATCCAAAGAGAATAGGAGAAAGGAACATGGTACGTGAGAAGTTCCGACGTTGACCAGTAGCTTTAAATAGCATCATAGAAAAAAAAAAAAAAACTCGAGAAGCCGAGATGAAAGGAGGCTACAAAGCGGAAAGCAGTGTGTGTGTGTGTGTGTGTGTGTCCAGTTCAACTGCATATACCCTAAGAGAAGCAGTGTCACGTGCGTTGTTGACTCTCAGAAATGTTCAAACATATACCTCAAAAAAAAAAAAAGGACTTCAAAAACCGTCTAGCAATATCCTTTCTTCTTTTTTTGTTGTTGTTATTGTTGATGCTCCGGAAATTGAATGGGTGAAAAAGCAATGCTTGTGTGTACATCGAGTTCGTGAAAACAAACAAACAAAAAACAGCAAACAGAACAAAAAAAAAAAACGGCAAAAGGAGGAGTGAAAAAAAAAAAATAAGGTCGAGCAAACGTCAGCATCTGCACGGTAGCTGTCGTTCCAACACATGCTGATACTGCCACTCCAAGTCCGCGAGAAGAGCGGCATCCGTCGCGTAGACAGCGCTCAGCCACTCGCCCGTCAAGGACGTTACCTTCAGCGAAAGGGACTCAGTTGCTGCCGCTGGAGGAGGGATGCTGTCGTTCCCGTCGTCGTCGCTGCTGCTGCCGTTGCAGCGCTCGTTGAAGCGAGAGCTCACCGCAGAATGGCTGCGGGTTGTGTCTGGCCGGCTGTACAGCCCATTCCGCCACCACGCATCCCACAGCGCCACCGTCTTCGAGGCCGGCAGCAGCGTTAACGCAGGCAACAGCTTCGCCTCCACCTCGCCCGCAGCCCGTGGTGCAACCTCGGCATTGTGGGGCAGCACCACGCAAATCAATCCGCTGCTGCTGCTGGTGCTACCACCTGTCTGCTGCTCGTGCCCGTACAGCCGTGTCGTCTTCAGTGCCTCCGCGAAGCTAGTCCGCACGTAGGCCTGCAGCACACGCCAGATGTCCAAAAAGCCGTCGAGGGAAGGAGCAGTGGCGACGTCGCGCCCCGCTGTAAAGTCAGTCAGACGCGGCGCGGCGAGACTCGTCAGCACCGTTTGAGGGCCTCCATTGCCATCCACAACACCACACAGCCCACTCCGTGTGTTCATGTCGTCGTCACTGACTGCGCGGCGTTCGGTAGGGCACCAGGTTCCGCCACCCGTGATCCGCACAGCGTGGCTGTCGTTGCTGCCGTTCGCCGCCATTGCGCCCGTCAGTTTCTTCTGCTCCAGCACCGCAGGCCGCAGAAAGGAGATGTTGGACCGCATGTCCTGCACACGTGCCTCCCTGTAGCGATCCATCGCGTCCTGGTAGCACAGCGCCACGTGCTCCAGCGAAGGTGATGGAGGCAAAGCAGGAGGAGAGCCTGTTGCCGCCTCACCCGCGAGCTGACCACCTCGGCCTCCTTCCACAGCCTCGTCGGCAACGATCCCGTCGTGAGGGTAAACCCGCGTGAGCAGCGTCAGCTCTGGTGTGCGCCGAAACGTCAGAGCAACTTTACGGGGCGGCACGCCCGCCATGCACGACACCAGCACCGCAGTGGGCTGCAGCACCGCAGGCGAGGTTGACGACAACGACGACGACAGCAGCGCAGAACTATTCAATGCCGTGGTACCTCTCTTACGGCTGTTGCTGCTGTCGTTGGGGGGCGCCGTGTCCACCTCCGGCGCTGTCGTGGTGGGTGCGACGGTCAAGTCACGCACCGCCTCCTGAAACAGCGCCGGTGGACACATCAGCAGCACCACGTCGCTGCTCCCCACCGCTGATTGGCCGCGGTGGCGCCGCAGACAGTGGACACCGCGTTGGGCGAACCGCGCAAGCCGCTCCGGCTGTCTGGTCACGACAGTCAAATGCGACGGGTGGACGAGGAAGGGAGCGGCGGCGTGGCGCGGCTCGCACAGGAGACGCAGCAACAGCTTGCAGCACGTACCGCCGCCCACGATGGTGACGGACAGGTCCAGCGAGTCGGAGGGCGCAATGGCCGGGAGATCCACCGGTACATCCGTCGCCTCCGCCTCTGTAAAGCCACCTGCGGCCTCACTTGACTGCGTTCTGCACTGTGTGGGCGACGGGGCGCCTCGGGCGGCCTGCCAGCGAGCGAGGTGGGCAAACGCGGCGTCCCTCTCATGCAAGAGGGCCTTCACCACGGAGACGGCGTAGATCACGTAGAAGCTCTGCTCCGCCACCACGTAATACACAAACGGCACGGTGTGTGCGGCGCGCTGTAGTGTCGCATCGACGCATCCACACTCGCCAAGCACCGTCTGCAGCAGGAGAGCCCCGTCAGCAGCGTGCATGGTCAATGCCCTCTCCGGTTTTTCTTTTTATGTGGGTCTTCCCTAGCCTGCTTTTGAGGCTCCGGGAAGAGTGCATACATACACATCATGCGTTGAAATGGGAGCACAGGTCAAGTGCTCGTACGGAAAAAAAAAAAACAAGAAAAAAAGTGAGTGGAGAATAAGGCAGAAAAGGGAGATAAAGGGCGGAGGCGGAGGTGCGGTATAGTACTTTTTTTCTTGCTTGTGTGTTCGTTTTTATCGAAATATCGAACGCCATGAGAAGCACAAGAAGCTGAAACACAGGTGAGAGCACCATGAAGTGGCAACAGTGCTTATAAGAGTGTTGCAGCGAGCCAACCCTGTCACCGCTCGAAAGCAAAGCTCATCCGTTGAGTCTGGCAAAACAACAACGCAGAGAAGTTGTGCGACTCCGGTGTCGCTCATTTCAAGCACAAGTCACTCTAAACACAGTTTTCAGGTTTATTTTTCTCATTTTTGAAGTAGATGTCGAGGTTGACAAATAAAAATAACAATAAGAAAAAAACACGCAATCAACGATTGGTGTTCACCGTTCATCAGACCATGTTGGAGCTGCCTTCGACAAGTCAAGGAAAAAAGACAAAGCAAGTAAGCCAAACCGTGAAACGAAAGAACAGCGAGAAGTAGGAAGAAAAAAAAAAAGAGAAAGAGAGAAGACGCTAAACAGACTCTACCGTCAAGTACACTCCAAAGAAAATAGAAGAAAGAAAGAAAAAAAAAAGGAAAGCTAAACCCACACACTCTCACAGGTGCAGGTAATGCAGAGGAAGGTCCTCTGTAGCCTGCTAACTTGTCCTCTTTCTTCTTCTTTTTTTTTTTTCATCGTTTCTCTCTTTTCCTTTTTTTTTTTCGTGTCTCGTTCATTCGCTCTTTATTTGCCCTCCGACTTGTAGGTGAGGTGGCACTTGCCGCAGTACTGGCGGTCCTTGTGCTGGGCCATGTACACGCCGGCGCCGCACTGCGGGTGCGGGCAGTCCTGGCGCGTGCGCTCAACCTTGTAGGAGCCGTCGTCGTTCTCCGTCACCTTGAAGTACTTGAGCGCGCGCATCTTCTCCAGCTTGTGGCGGTGCGTCGGCTTCTTCGGCTTCGTGAAGACGCGCTTCTTCTTCTTCTTGCCCTTACCACCCTCCACCGGGACCACCACGTCGATGGTGGATTCGGCAGCGAGCTGGTAGGAGGCGAGCGTCTCCTCCTCGGCGAGGCACATGCCCGCGAAGAAGAGGTTGCCCTCCGTTACGTTGGCCTGCGCCTTGACGGCGGCGACGGTGTCCGCAGCGGACACGCGCACAGCCACGGTGCGGCCAGCGGCGTTCTTGATGAAGATCTGCATGATCCAACTTAGGCTGGCGGGAGTTGTGAAAATACAAAAAGAAAAAAAAAGATGTGTGTGCGTGTATGAGGCACGTAAAGTTGACGAACCGAAAAAAAAAGGGCAAAGAAAACACGAAGATGGTACAAATACAAGGCAGCATGATAGAAGAGCGACAGAGAGAGAGGCATGGCTAATCCAAACAACAACAACAACAAAAAAAAGAAAGTTTCGGTGAAGCAGTGCTTTTCATCTCCCTGTTCGTACTGATGGGCCTCATAAAACCCAGCTTGCAGGTTTTCTTTTTCACTACGTGCACGTCATCGAACGTGGTGCACATCTATGCAGCGCCTTCCTTATTGAATCGGTGTACACTCAACACTGTTGCTCGGAGAAAGAAAGAAGTACGCGAGACATGAGTACGACATCGGATAATCTTCGCCTTTCATTTTCTTTTTTTCAGGGGAAACAGAAAACAAAAGGAAAAAAAAAACAGAAAATACGATGAAATGCGCACAAAAGCACGGCTACAACACCCACAGCGAGCAGCTGCAACACCTCGTTTTTTTTTTTTTTGTTGTTGTTGTTGTTCTTCTTTCCTTTTTGCTTCCCGCAGCCTCACTCAGAAATGAAGAGCATTATGAAAGAAAAAAAGAAAAACAACCGAAACAACGGAACTTCCAAAACAGGCAAAAAAAAAAAAAATACCCCGGCACAGCGACAGCAACAACGAAAATGAAAACAAAAAAAAAAAGAGCTTCTACGACGATGTTCTAACGGTGATAAAAAAAAAAAAAAGAAGGAAACAAATAGAACGGATGAAATAGCCAGTCATGATAAACAAACAGACAAACAAAAAAAAAAAAACAAAGGAACTTCTCTAACTCTTACATGTCCCTCCACAACGTCACAGCGCCGTTGCGACGGAACACGTTGGCCACGTCCGCACTGCCCGCCGAGGAGCAGGCGGCGATGGGCAGCACCACATAATACGCCATGGGCAAGAAGTTCACCACGCCCCCGCTCGTCATCCTACCCATCACCATCACCACATGGTTCGGCGTGGCGTCAAAGGCAGGGGCACTGCCCTTCTGCATCGCCGAGCAGCTGCCGTAGAAGTCGCAGGAGTGGCCGTACAATTCATACGTGACGCTCGAGCTCATGGTGACGGGCTGCACTGTCAGCGCCACGGTGGACACCGTCAGCTGGTAAGGCGTGGTGGCGGACGCGTAGGCGACAGTGGCACCGGTCGCTGTCGCGTTCTGGCAGGTCCAGACGTACGCCGTTGGCCGTGCCACGGCATCCTTGTAGAACATACTGAAACCCGACCCTGCCTCCTCCATAATCGACTGGTACTGCTCGATGAAGGTCTGCAAAGTGGCGTGGGACGGCGTGCCGGAGAGCAGCAGCAGCAGCGCAGCTACCGCCGCCGCTACGAGCAGACGAGGTGCAGCACGCATCGCAGTAGATGTACGTGCTTTTTTTTTTTTTGCTCTCTCTCTCTCTCTCTTTTCTGGAGAAAAAAAAAAAGAAAAGGAAAAGTCCTGTGAACAAACGAAGTAAAGCAGCACCACCTCTAAAAGTGTAGTCCGTCTATAAGATCTGTTACGCTGAAATGTGTGTGACCCTACACTCTCTAGTGTCGGATGTAAGAAGTATCGAGGAAAAAGGAGTGAAGAGAAGAGAGCTCGCATGCTGGAAGACAGTAATGCTTGGTAAGATTATGGGTCATTTTTCTTTCTGGGGGGAGGGAGGAGCGAGACCAGCGCGATAAGTTGCCCTGCGAGGCCGATCCACCAGTCTTGAGCAACAGTAGCCTTGTCTGATGTCCAAAGCGCGCGCGTCAGAGGCGATCACATGCCATTACGAGACAGCACAGCATGCAATGATGATAAAACAAACAAAAGAAACACGAAACGCAAAAATGAACAAGAGGTGACTCATCCTATGACTCCTGTCAACGTGCAGCGAGTCTCCGACGCCTTAAAAAAAAAACCAGCAGCTATCAACGCAATAAAGTCAAAGAGTCTCGCTCTCTTTTTTTTTTTTTTTTCTTCTACATGTGTGTGTGTCCGTTTCGTTCATTCTTGTTTTTTTTTTTTTTGCTTTTCTCTCGCTCACTTCGACAACGCGCTCCTTGTTGCGGGATTCCTATACACAATATATATATATGTCGTCCCTCTCCACACCTACACCAAACTCTAGAAGTGTAAACAATAAAAGAAAGGTCAGCCTTGTGGATTCGCTCATGAAACACACACTAAAAAAAAAAAGGACCAAACAAAAAAGAGCCTTCGTATTTCTTTTCTCTTATTCGTGCGTTAAGACTCCTATGAGAAGCGCTGCCTAAGCACATGAAAAGAGAGACAGCAGATGTGCCCTGATGAAAAAAAAAAAAAGAGAATGCTGACAAGTGCACGAGAAACGAATAAAAAAAAAAAAGCACACAAAGGCGGAGGTGAAACTCTGAAGTAGTAGAGAAAAAAAAAAAAAGAACATCAGCAACGACAGCGAACAAAGAAGGAATAATATATGTAGGACGATGATCTACAGAAAGAAAAAGTAAAATTGTCTGGCAGTGCGTCCTTGTCAAGTTGTTTCCACGCCTGCAACTGACATGGAAACAACTTGACAAGGACGCACTGCCAGACAATTTTTCTTCTTTTTTTTTTTTCTTCTCCCCCGTATCCCTCTCCCTCTTTTCTCAGCAGCATACTCTAAACAAAAGTTGCCAACGCACCTTCACAGCAAATAAGTCAAAAAAAAAAAAAAACGATGAATAAAAAAAAAAAAAGAACCTCACGACTAAACAGCAGCGTTTGCCAAGGCCCTGAACAGGGTCGTCAGCGAGCTCGAGAACTTGGTGATGTCGGCATACATGGAGTTGCACAGGTAGCCGTCCACAATCATGTACCGTGCCATCGGCAAGACGTTCGTGGTCGTGCCGTTGGTGATGGTGCCGGTCACCATGATGATAGAATTCGCCGTGTAGGGGAACAGTAAGCTGTTACCCTGTGACACGCCGGTCGCCATGCTGCCATCGGTGATGCGGTAGCTCGTGCCGATAAGGTTGATAGCCGGGCCGTACACGTAGTTGTCCTTGTAGATGATCAGACCCGCAGCGTCGGCGATAAGGCCGTAAGGAGAGTGAAGCGACTCCATCGCCAGGGCGAGGCCAGGCGCCATGTTCACGATGCTGTTCGTGCAGAACTGCGCCTTCACCGCTGGTTGGCCGACCAGGGCGGAGTAATAGGTGACGAAGCCTGGTGCAATGCTCCGCAGCATCGTCTGCAGCGCGCCCGCAAAAGCAACCACGTTGACCGCCTGCACCGTCACACAAGACACGCAGAGGCACAGTAGCCCCAGCACGAGACAGACTCGGCTGCACCTACAAGAAGAATGACGCCCCATGAGAAAAGAAAAATGTCTAAAGATCAGAAAAAAAAAAAAAACAGAGCGAAAGGAAAGAAAAAAAAAACGCTGAAAAGAGTCAGTAAAGAGGAGAACTAAACAGAAAAAAAAAAAAAAAACAGAGCTCCAGCTCACGAGCGGCGGTGAAAAACTAATCTACAATGGGACCGGTGTGATGTGAGGCACCCTTAAAACCGGTGAATGCATGGTAAAGTACACAGCAAACACAACCAGCAAGATTAAGATGCGTGTGTTGAAGAGTAGAAAAAAAAAATAAATAAATAAAGAGAGACAACGGAGAGAGAGAGAAGATGATTCAGCATGGAAGAAAGAGTGAAAAAGAAGAAGAAGACAAACTTGCTTGAGTGAAACCAGCGCCGCGGTGAAGCGCAACACTAGGCTGCCGTCACCAAAACCCATTAAAAAAAAAAAAGAGATAATAATAAAAGCGAAAGAAAATGCCGCTGTTGTTGAATCGCAAAGAGCCAAAAAAAAAAAAGTTGGTTGCCAAGTTAGTGCGCTATACGCCTTTCGTGTAACTCAGAGAGTACTTCCAGATTGAAACGTGAAGTTCCACACGCCTTTTTTTTCCCCCTTTTTTTTGTTGTTCTCTCCCTCCAATTATCAAAAGTCTCCGCGTGGCACTCAAAAACAGAAGCCGAGCACGCATGCGCACCAATGCAGGTGTACAAAGCAGCAGAGTTGAATATCTACGTAAACCAAAAGCACACATTGCATCGATGTCTCACATACTCTCTGTCTCGCTCTGTGTCCCTTCGCTTATTTACAGCGGCATCACATTTGGATGCATCGGGGCTACGTAGGTGGTCGCTGGTGCCGCAGCTGCAGTCGCCGGCTCACTCTGTGCGGGTGGTGCCTGTGCCTCCGCATCCGTCGTCGACTGTTCCGCTGTCAGCGCCTGCTCCGCCGCCTCGCGCAGCGCCCGCACGCAGTCGGACGCCGTCGTCGTGATGGCGTCCTTCCTTGCCTTGAGCCCGCCAGCCGGGAGGCCGAAATGCTCCTCGAGCTGCGTGCGCAGCGCCTTCACACCCAGCACGGCTCGCTCCGCAGCGGACATGTTCAGCACGCGTCGGTACACCTCCAGTAGCACCTCCGCCTCACTCGGCTCTGCGTTCGCCGGTGCGGCAGCGATGGCGGAAGGAGCGGGGCTGGACGACGCCGCCGTGGACTTCTTGCGCGAGGCTGTCTTTGTTTTCGATGCGGTTTCCTTTTTAGGCGACGCCGCCGTGGACTTCTTCACCGTAGCCTTCTTCGCCTTTGCTGGCTTCTTTGACTTCTTTCTTTTCTTCGCCGCGGACGTGCTCGGGTCCGCGACGCCCTGATCCTTCGGAGCCATGAAAAAGTCAGCCACAGCCGCCGCCAGTTCCCCTTGCGTCTTTGACACCTTCTCGTTAATACGCAGTGTCTTGATCACCTCCTGCAGGCGATCCTTCTTCAGTCGCCCGACTTTCTCCATCACCTCAGCCCGCATGGTGGGTGGGCAGCCCTTGAAGTCCGCCAGCGCGTTGCGGCGCTCGCCAAACACGCCCGGGCGTCCGAAAGCGATACGGTGCAGCGACTCCAGTGCGTTCTCCAGCGCCCTGCCGGCTGCCTGGTGCGACGAGCCACGCGTGAAGCACGGTAGACTGGAGAGGGTCACCCCCTCTCCCTCGCTGAAGTCAAATCGCTGTTCTTCGTCAGACATTCTCTCTTTTTTTTTTTTTCTTCTTGTTTTGTTTTGTTTTGTGCTGTTGTCGTTGTTGTAGTTGTCGTTTGAGTGAGACCCGGAACGGTTGTCTTTTCTCCGTCGTTGCTGTTTTTTTTTTTTTCTTTTCTTTCTCTATGGTGCAGAATAGAGAAAGACGGAGAGATGATGTGTGTGGAAAAAAAAAAAAGAGCTCTGGACGCTTTTAACCTCTTTTCCTTGCGACACAATATATATAAATACACGACGGAGTGTGTAAGTAGGCTGTTGTATGTCTTTCGTGATCCGCGTGAGCACAGCAGAGCAGGATTGAGCAAGAAAAAAAAAAAAAGAGGAGAAAAGAGTTAGTTGGAAGAAAAAGTAGCAGCATAACACATACGTCACAGAACATCGTTCCATAGCACTGTTTTAGACTCGTTTGAAAAGAAAAAAAAAAACGGGGTAGGGTGGGGCAACGGAGAGGAAGAACACACGTCCCAAATAAAAAAAGAAAAGAAGAAGGAGAGAACTACGTTCCCGCACGCACACACACACACACACACAAAAAAAAAAAGGTACTTTCCGCGTCGCCACCTGTTTTTTTTTTTTTTTGCCTCCCCCCCCCTCCGCCGTATTGACGCACATATTGCCCATACACGCAACTACACGTACTTTCTTTGTTGTTGTTACTGTTGATGTTGCTATTTTGAAGCTCGTTACAAAAAAAAAAAAAACTAATAATAATAAGGTGGAGGGGAAAAAAAAAAAAGAGGCCAAAAAAAAAAGGGGGAAAAAAGAAGAAAAGAAAAAAAAGAGGGAAAACTAGAAACGCTGCCACTGTTCTCGCCCGTTCAGTCTTTCGCAGTCAACTGCCACACTTTCCAACGTGTAAAAGCAGCAGGGGAAAAAAAAAAAAAACAATTTGTGATATTGGTCATCATCATCATCATCGTAGCTTCTGTCCATGCACAAGAACCGCTATTTTAAAGAGGTTACATTGGAGAAATGTTCTGCCAGACGCAGCAACGCTGCACGTCGGCACCAGTGCAAACAACAGCAACAATTTAAAAAAGGAGTTTATGTATGGCAGTACGACACACATAAACAGACCAGACTATAGTCCTGCACCTATGCAGATACAAAAAAAAAAAAAGAGTGCAAGCGATTCGTTCCACAATACCATGTGCACACGCCAAAAAAAAAAAAAAGACAACTGGAGAAGTAGTTTGGGAAAACAAAACAAAAAAGAACATCCAGTACACTGCTGAAAAAAAAAAAAACCACAACATACTCCCTTAGAGGAGAAAGAAAAAAAAATCACGAACAACACGTTCGTGAGGCAGAGGAACCAACAACTGACACACACAAAAAAAAAAAGGGAGGAAAAAAAAAAAACAGAGATGAAGTGAGTCGTACAGACATACATTAACACATGTTTTTAAGTGCACGTGTGTGTGTGTGTGTATATACCTCTCTACATGCGTGCTTTGAAAGAGGAGGAGAAACCACCAGTACCACAGACTCATTCTGCTTCGCTCAAGCATCAACAGAAAAACGTAGTTTACAACATGAATCGAAGATGTACGACATGGAAAAAGAGAGTACATATACATATATATATATATATATATATATACGCATTACTTGTATGAAGAGTTGGCTCTTGGGAAAATAAAAACAAAAACACCATGTAGTGTACACAACCCATTGAAGGTGTCGAGGAAACAAAAAAAAAAAGAAGGCGTAATTCCAATGAAGTAACAGCAAAAAAAAAAAGTACTAAGAACAACTAAAAAAAAAAACACCACGAAAAGCCCCACGGATACATAAACGCATGTGCAGTCAAGGTTGATAAAAAAAAAAAACGTTACAGTACGAACAAAAACAAGAATACAAAAAAGAGTATGGGGAGGAGGGAAAAAAGAGAATAGAGAAGAACGCAAAAAGAAAAAGCGGCCGTTCTTTCTCTTACACCGAACACGAGGAAGCCCTCAACCAAAAAAAAAAAGTAGAAAAAAGTCGTTTCAGTTAATTAAAAAAAAAAAACAAGCACATGCCTTTAAAGTTCAACAAAAACAATAAACAGTGATCAATAGTAATAAACAAGAAACAAAAAAAAAATAAGCTAAAGTAACCGAGTGAACAAATCAAAAAGAAATCTGACAAAGAAAAAAAAAGGACATATATATATGTATGCGTTAACATGAACAGTCGGGAAGAGCGAAGCAAGCTCAACTGTGGTCGTATTCAATAATAAGTAAAGAGGAGAGTTCGTACTTTTTCTACGCAGCAAGCTCTGCGTCCTTGAGAACACCTGAACCGCCGCTGTGACATGCCTCCCCCATCTTGCCCGCCGCCGCTTCTCGACGACGACGAAACAGCGTCATCGAGGACGGCGTAGAAGACGACGACAGAGGGCGATGCAGAGCGGGGGGTGCCGACGTGGCCGTCGCAACCACCGCCGCAACCACCGCCGCCGGCGCAGCAGGGGGACACGCCACACGTGCAGGCTGCTCTCTTGCGCTCTTCTCTGCCCCGTCCGTGAGTGAGGCTTGCTCACCCGTCTCCTCGCTTGAGGGCGGCGTGGGCACTAGAAACGATGAGCCGTGAAAGACGCGTCGCCTGGGTGCCCCACCTGCAGCAGCCACATTACACGAGTTTCCGTTGCTACCGCTACTACTTGGGCCATTATTCGGAGTACTATCATAGCGGCTGGTGCCGTCATGCGGAGTCAATGCTCCGGCTGACGAAGAAGGAGGCAGCGGCGGCACCGACGGCGGCGCCGGCGCCAAGGCCGCCGTGCGTAACGCCGAAGCGGGCCGCTCCACCTCCGCCACGAAGGTGGCCTCGCACGAGGAGGAGGAGGCGGTGGTACAGCCCATCAACTGCGGACCACGAGCGCAGCCCCAGGTGCGGGGCACGCCGCCTGCCGCGAACTCCATCGACGAGATCGAGGGCGTCGCGTGCAACACGCCAGAGGAGGAGGACGGCACCGGCGCGCCGTCGTGCGACGAGGAGGTGTCGTCGATGAAGAAGGCCAGCGGTGTTTGGTAGAGTCGCTGCGGCAAGGCGGGCTGCTGGTCCTCGCGCAGGTGCTCCGCCCCAGTGGACGCCTTCGGCAAGGTCGTCGCGAGCGGTGCCGCAAAGAAAAAGGTGGCACCATCGCGCGTCGGCAACGGTGAGGGGGCGTCGAGGACGACCGTGACGTCACCTGCAGTGAGCAGCGAGTCGCTGCGCATTAAACCACCTCTTTGCGGAGTCCCACGCAGCGACCGCAGTGCCCTGTGTGACACGGCCCCGTCGCGGCTGCCGTTCGTCGACAAGCAGGGCGACGACGACAAAGGGCCGCCAGCCGCGCGTGCCGTCATTGGCGGCGGCTGCACCGTAACCTCCAGACTGGGGGAATACGGAGCGGACAGCTGCAGCGAGGGTGCTGGGGTGCCGAGGCCCTCGACGGACGCATTCAGCGAAACCCACGACGGCGACGGACCATCGCGGGGGCTGCGGGAGGTGGCGGTGGGACTGCCGCCGCTGCCGCCGCCGCACGTGCACGCGTCCGCAGCCGAAGCAACGACGGCGCTGCGAGGAAAGGGTCGATTGCTTCTGGCGCTGATGGGCGGTGGCGGCACAGGCTCGTACGCCGTGAGGGCCAAGTCGACTGGGCTAGCCATCGGAAAAGGAGGGAAAAGCAACGAAGAAAAGCAAAAAAATACTCCGCGCAACCCTCTTAATGAGACGTAGACGCATACAACACGTCGTTTAGCACAGATGAGACAGGGGGATGGCAGAGGCTGTTTATAAAAAAACAGCAATCGGCACCAGCAGTAAAAAAAAAAAAATGGCTCTTTTTTACGAGTTGATAATTACGAGTCCGCGCTCAACTTTTTACTGAAATAACAAGAAAATAAAAAGAACAGACGCTAAACACTGCTTACACCTACTCTGATTTACTGCTCTAAAAAAAAAAAAGAAGCAGGAACAACAGACAACCAAACAAGCGCAAAAAGGGGGGTTGCTATCGAATGAGGTGGAAAAGACAAAAAAAAATAAACTAAATAAAAAAAAAAGCCTATGTACAATCCAACGAAGAAGGGGTCTTACTTTCCCTCCTGCTGCAGCTTTGGCTTCGTTTTTTTTTTTTTTTTTACCTCCTCCTGCAGAATGGACCGGACGTGGACGCGCCGTAAAAAAAAAGAGAAGTACGCAACGGTGACACGATGAGCTTTGTTGATGTTTTGCGTACGAACATGTCTAGGCTTCTTCTTGTTGGTTTCTTTTTTCTTGTTTTTGTTTTTTGTGTTTTTTTTTCCTCTCCAGATCAAGATCGCTGCTGGAGATCCTCAAGGGGGGAATACAAAAGAAAAGACAAAGGGGAGGGAAGGGCAGCAGCAGCAGTGAAAAGGGTTTCAAAAAAAAAAAAAAAAGAGGGGAAGAACGGCGCGAGAGGCTTAGGAGCGGGCACGTTTTAAGCCCCTCCTCCTGCCGCTCCGCGTTTTCGAACGCTCTTCTGTGATGTGGTTGCCGTGTATACGTGTACCGTTCGTCTTCGAACGAGAAAACGACTTAATAAAAACTATTGTTCAACTACAGAAGAAAAGAACAAACAAACAAACAAAAGGAGTGAGAAACAACAGCGTGTTAGCACACGCATTACGCTGTACACCTGTGAAGAGGGCAAACACAATAATAATAATAATAATAAAGAGAAGAGGAACGAGAACGTCAGAGAGAGGTAAACACAGAAAGCCGAAAATGCGAAAGAGCCAGTTGCAGAGCATGCAGCACAACTACACATCAGTACCTGAGCAGGAACTACTAGACCAAAAAAAAAAAAAAAGATGTCACCACTAGCCTGCGAAAGATGCGCCACCATGTTCGGGTCAAATGCGGTTCTTCAATTAGCATTAAAAGAAAACCACAGCCCTTAGCAGTCGAAATAATAATAGTACAATATAATAGTAACAGCGCTAAGTGCTTTGATGAAGTGCGGCGGAAAAAAAAAAAGAAAACTTAAAAGCACGCGAAACTACAGCAAAGCGCGTTAGAGGAGCCGCCGCAGTGTCATGGCGATGGCGTCTTGCTGCAACATCTCCGGCCCGCACTGCGCCTCCAGAGTATCCAATACAAACTCCACAGCATCATGCACCGACGCCACGACAGGTCGCAACGGCGTCAGCGAGTGAGAGGCTGAGTGTGAGCACGAGACGGTGGGCTGCTCCGCGTCCAGCTGGTGCGCGCTCATGTTTGGCGTGACCGGCGTGTTAGCGCTGCCGCCCATCACTCGCACCTCTTCCCACTCGTCGTCGTCATCGTCGTCGTCGCTGTTGGCCCAGCCATCTCGCGCCGCCCCTGCTGTCGTCTCCGCTGCCGCTGCAGGGATGGGCGGTCGTGCCTGTAGTGATACCGGGTCGTCGAGAATACGCTCTGCCAGGGGAAGCAGCGCGTTGTGCACGACCAGCCGCATGAATCCAGCTGCGGCAGCGCGCGTGCTGCTATCAATGTCGAATGCGTCCGCGTGAGGAAAGACGTCCGCGGCCATCCGTCGAACCTCTTGGACAGCATCGACAACGCGCTGCATTCGCGTAGTCGTGAACGCAGCGTCGCTATGCCCGTTAACGCCGCTGCTGTTGGTGGTGGTGGCGCTGGAATTGGTAGGAAACACCAGGGCGGTCATCGACGACTGCAGCACATGCACCGCACAGGGCAAGGCCACAGCGCTGACGAAACGCGATGCTGATGTGCGGCCGATGCACCACAGCTGTGTGAACTCGTCTTTCATCCCGGAAGGGATCGGCAGCGATGGCGGTGAAGAGGAAGGAGAAGTAGAGGAGGGGGAAACGCCCTGATCGGTAGCGGTCAACCCATATGTGCTGCCAACGTCGTGGGCGAAGCTCCACCACCACCAGTAGCAGTGCGCGATGCGCGCACAGTTGTCGGCCTGCCTACAGAGCATGTCCACCGTTTGGGTTTCATCGTCTAACTTCATTGTGGCAAGCGACATTGCGAAGGCTTCAGAAGTGCTGCAGAGGCTATTTAGCAGCGCGGCGGCAACATCCAGCCACCCGGCAAAGGCCTCCGACTCGCTGAGGCTCAGCAGCCGTTTGAACGTGTCCAGCAGGCGGAAGCAGCACCGCCACCCAATATACACCCCGACTGGGAGAAGAAGTAACGCGTTGTGAGAAGAGAACAGGCTCGTTGCGCGGTCAGGCAGTCTCACGTACACATTCGTCCGACTTTCCTTCCCAATCGAGTCCTCTGTCGAAGACGCTAAAAGTGAGCTGTAGGCACTCATGACTGGCGCCACAAGCTCGACGACGAGGTGCCCGACCAGTGTGGCGTACAACGCGGTCGTCCTCGCCTCGACGGAGGCCTCCTCGTCTTCGGCCGAGCCGCGCACGCTCACCACCGCCACACGTGCCTTCACAAGACGCTCCAGCTCGCACAAGGAGGAGACGACGCACGGCAGCTCGGGCTTTGTCCAGTAGGCGATATCGTCACACTTTTCCTCTTCATCGAACATGTGCGGGGCAGCCGCCCACGCCTGCGGCACCGCCTGAATGGCGGCGACGAGGCTGCTGAGGGATGAGGCGACGCCTTCGCGAAAGTGGCGCTCCGCGACGGCGAGCTGTTCCACGTGCACCGCGCGCTCCACTCGAGCTCGCATATCGACGACCAGTGTAGGTGTGTGTGTGTCTGTGTGTGTGTGTATGTGTGTATGTGTGCGCACAACCCAAAAGACCTGCCATGTGTGCACAGCACAAAGAAAACACCAAAGACCAAGAGTTTCGAGGATACAAAGAGAGGGGAGAAGGAGATCAAAAAAAAAAAAGAAGATGAGATTGGGTTAGTCCACATTTTTTTTTCGTTCTTCTTTTATAAGCAGAAGCACGACGCTCTATTTAAAAAAAAAAGCACTTTTTCGGCCCTTGAGTACCCTTAATCCGAAAGAACATCTTCCTTGTGCGACGTTGTCCGCTCCCTTTGAGTTTGGTAGAAACAATATTCACTTCTGAAGCGTCATAGACGTTTTCACCAAGTTCACAGAGCTTGGGATTGAAATTGAAATTGAAGCTGCGATAAACAAATAAAAAACGCTTTCCCCCCTAGCTTGTCGTCTTGCCTTTTTTTTTTTGTTGTTGTTGTTGTTTGGTTCGTTTAATAGCACTAGTAAAACATGGAGGTGAGAGTGTGGATCCGGACGGAAGCGTGCATTGCTCCCCTTCTCTGCCACAGCCTTCAAAAAAAAAAAAAGAGCTCAAAAACAAGTACTTGAAGACGCAGAATAAACTTGTACATCTAAAGCTCAAAGAAGAGGTCAATCGAACAAACGGGAAGAAGAAGAAGAAGAAGAACAAAAACCGAAGAAAAAGCCACATAAAATACATGCTTGCATCGCAAGACGTTCATGACCGACACCAGGAAGCACACGTATGCAAAAAACAAGCGAAAAGCACGAAGAGTTTAAACGGAACCCAGCAGAAGTGACGGCAAGAGGAGAGAGAAGTGGAGCGAGTTACGCAGGCTCGATTGGCGGGAGAGGCACGCTGTTCGTGCTGCGGTGCAGCGAGGCGTCTGGGCTGCCGGTCGTCATCGTCGTCGCAGCGGGGCGCGCGCCAGCGGTGAAGCTGTTCGCCGGACCCGCCGCCAGACGCTGCTGCTGCTGCTGAATCGTGCGGGTCACGTTGTCCTGCGGGAAGTTCTGCGGATTTCTATTGAGGAAGGGCGTCATGGTTGGTGGCAGGGTCCGGGGCCGCATGTTCTCCATTGGCCGGTTGCAGCCGAGGCAGCGGAAGCCCTTGAAGCCAGTCAAGCCGTCTGCCCCACCAGCGCCCACGCCCGCGCCCATGCCCGCGCCAGACTCCGCCATCCAGCCCTGCAGATTCGCGACGTCCTGCTTCGTGGCCTTGCCGTCGATCATGTCCCGCAAGATGTTGAGCGATTTCTCCAGCGTGTCGATTAGCCCAGCGTTCGTCGCATTCAAGACCTGCTCCACCTCGCGCATCAGACGCTCCAGCGCGTTCTCGACGTAGTCGCGCTCGGCCTTGTTTGCCACAAGCGTGGCATCCGCCTTGCAGTGGTCGAGCCGCTCAATGCGATCCCGCAGATCCTCCAGGTCTTCACTGTCCAGTCCACTCCCGACTCCGCCACCGCCACCGCTGCCGTGGTGCGCGGACGTGTCCTTCAAGTTGTTCACGTCTACTTGCAGGTCCCGCACCGCCTTTTCCAGCGCGGCAGCTGAGGCACGACCCGTCTTCACGTTGTCGCCGTCGCGCTGCTGCGCGTTGGCCACTTCGACAAGCTGCCGCAGTGCGTTCAACTCATCCCGGAGCTTCTGCAGGGCGATGCGGTCTGCCTTGTCCTGACCCAGCCGCTCGATACCCGCCTCGGCGCGTGTCATGCGGGTGAGCAGGTCCGCCACTGCGCTGCCCTCCGCGGAGCTGCGGCGCCTGTTGTCGAGCAGCAGCGCCGGGTCTGGCAGCTGGGACTTGTTCGCCTTCACCTCGTCCAGCCGGGCCGTCTCCTTCGCAGTGCGCTGCAGCTGATCGCGCGCTGTCTCGACCTCCCCCTCAAGGGCGCGCACCGACTCCGCCAGCTTACGGATCTGCTCTGCCCAGTCCTGCTGACTACCCTGCGCAGCCGATAAATCTGTCAGCTGCTTCTCCAGGCTCTTCACGGCGCCCTGCAGCGCAGCGAGCTGAAGCGGGTTAACCTCCGAAGTCGCGTCGCCGCCCTTGGCGGACTTGCCGACGGCCAAGACGCTGGCGAATTGCTCGGACAACGCGCCCTGCCCGACCTCCAGCGCACGCACGCGCTCCTCCAGTTGCCGCAGGCGGTCCGCCAGATCGTGCAGGTTGCGCAGGGCGTCGAGGTCGTCGTCTGTGATGTTGCGTGCGGCACGCAGCTGTTTCTTCAGCTCGTCCAGCTCCGCCTGAAGGCCATCGTCACGGTGCTGCAGCTGCTGCCGGGCATCTGTCAAATCCCCTTCCAAGCCTGCGAGGCGACGATGCACCTCGTCCAGATCTGCGAAGCTCGCACCAGCAGGCGTTGCCGTAGCTGTCATTGTCGCACTCGACCCGTCTCTCGACTTGCGCTTCACCGGCTCCTCGGTCTCCTGGCTCGTACGGAGTTGGTCCACATCCGCGTGCAGGCCCTTCATCTCCCCAAGGATCTCCGCCACAACGCGGTTCAGATAGGCAATGTCGTCGCCATCGCGACGTAGTTTATCGAACACGGAGTCGATAGGCAACGCCGCCTCGGTCGGCTGTCCGGCGGAGCATTGTGAGGCACGGCGGGCGGCGGCTGCAGCGATGCGCTGATCGGCGTAGATGCTGCGGCGCGGCGCCTGGGAGGCGGCGAGCCGCGAGCCGCTCGCGCCCGAGAGGACGACGGAGCCGCGGTGCTCCCCGGCGTCCTCGCCACCCGACGTCGGACGGGAGGCCGAGAAGGCAATGGAGACACTGTGCGATCGGTTAGACAGCGACGTCCTCGGCGACGGCTGCTGCTGTTGATGTTGCTGCTGAGCTGCGGAGAAAACGCGGTGGTCCTGCGCCGTTGGCGCGGCCTCCTCAGAATCGGTGTACACCTGCGTGCCGTCGAACTGCAACTCCTCGCGTGCCTTTTCGAGAATGACGTCACCGACCGGTTTAGTCGGGGCGGACTCCTCCGCCTCGCGCAGCGGACAGGCCACGCTCGACTTCCGCGAGACAGACGGCGGCGGCGGGGCAACAACAGCAGCGGCGGCGGCGGTGGCGGGCGCCGAGGCAGATGTTGCGCGGTCTGACTGCGTCGGCTGTGTCGGCCGTGTCGGCTTTGGCACCGCTGTCGTCATTGCCACCTCCTCCTTCTTCCTCGGCTCGCCTTCCGCGCCCGTCTGGGCAGCAGCAGCAGCACCGGCACCGGCAGCCGCGCTGACGGAGTCCTGCCGCTTCCGGGCCGCGTAGATCTCGTCAATGGTGTGGCGATCGCGCTCCGCTCCCTCCTGCAGCTCGCCCAGCAGGCTGTTCAGTCGTGCGATCTCGTCCCAAATGGCATCGCTATCAGCGCCGGCGGCCTCAGCGCTTTCACCCTCGTCTTTTTTCTTCTCCTCCTCCATAACGTGCGGCTCGGGCACGGCAGCAGCAGCCTTGTCCGCCAGCGCCGCCACCCTCGCCTCGAGGGCTTTATTTGCCTCCTCCAGGCTGTCTACGTTGGCGCTGAGTTCGGCGATGCGGTCGTCCTGTGAAGTCTTTTGCGTCTCCAGCTGTGCCAGTCGGCGCAGGATGTCACGCAAGGTCAGCTGCAGCGGCTGGAAGGTCATGCCAAAGCTGATGAGCTTCGACAAGTCCACCTCCTCCACTTCATCACGCGTAGCCGTCGCCATCGCAGTGTTTTTCCTCCCTCCAGTGAGAGTAAAAATGAGGGTGTGACTATCTTTCCTTTCTTTTTTTTTTACGTAATATACATATATATGTATTTTCTTATATATATATATATATATATGTATGCGTGTGTGCGTGTTCACTTGCGCACTCTTCAGAGTTCTGAGGGCGTTGACGGAGAGTGGTGACGTGTGTAAACCGCTGTTACGTGTAGGGAAGTCAGTGGATCCAGCACGTGCCGTAAGCGGTAGTTCAAGCTGCGTTGTTGGCGGCTCCTCATGTATTGTAGAGTATTATTATTATTATTGCATAACGTAAAAAAAGACGGAGTGGGGAGGGGAAAAAAAAAAGCAGAGTGTCTTTTTTGCAACTCGCATTCCTAGCTCACCATATGGCCGCCCTCAAGTGCTCACTTGGCAGCTTCGTTGTTCGTAGTCAACCAGCCAGAAAGTGCACCCGCTAGTCGAGCATTTACCGCTCAACGCCACGGAGTGGTTTCGAGACAGTTAAAAAAAAAAAAAAAGCAAATATATAAGAAAAACAAAAGAGAATTTAAAAAAAAAAAAAGAAAGCAAAGAGCTCTCGTAGTCCGCCTTTTTAATAACCAGAGAAAGTCCTGCATCGCGCTGTCCTTCTTAACGCAGCCACCATTGAAGCCACAGACAAAAAAAAAAAAGAGGGATTGATTCAAGTAAACTTGAATATGTGCAAACAGCACCAACGATCAGCGCCAACAACAACAGCAATTATACAATAACAAAAAAAAAAAAACAGTAACTTTAAACAGCCACGGGCAACTTGCAACGGCAGAACCAGAAAAAAAAACTGTGCAAAAGCGACCTTACGCACGAAAAACAAAGAGAGCATTGACTTCACAGAATTCTATAGCTCGGGCCAGCTGCTGCTTCGGCATTCTGTAAGCGAAGAAAAAAAAAAAAAAAGAAGCTGCGTTTTTACTGACAAGCAGGAAGTGTTCCTGTTCACCCTTGTGTCGAGGAACTACAAAAAAAAAAAAAAGGAGCTCGCTTTAAAAAAAAAAAAAGCGCACACACAGGAAAACAAAGCCGCCTCTCTGTGAGAGTGAAATGTACGTATAACGCCTTCCTCTCTCAATCATTGCGAACGCGGCGGCACAGCACATCGCGCACATCCTTTGCCGGCACCAGCTCCGTCATCACAAACTCCTGCAGCCGCCGCATGCCTTTTGTGTCCGTAATGTTCAACTCCTGGCAGGTATCCAGCCACAGGTAGTTGTCCGCGTGCATCTTCGCCTTGCTCGGCGTGTCGTCGATCAGCACGGTGTTCTCCGGCTGCGCAATCGTGGGGAACTGCGCAAAGATCTGCGAGAGGTCCTTCACGGTTGCGTGGTTGTCATACAGCACAGACGCGTTGAGGCGACGGAAATCGTCGGCGCGGGTATGCTCGCGTGTCCACACAAACTCAAAGTGAATCGGCACAGGAGTGCCACCCCTACTTGACGACACACCTTCGTCCTTGACCGCTGTCTCTGGCGCCGCCGCAGCCGCAGCCGCAGCAGCAACGGGAGCGATTGTCTTCTTCTTGTCAAAGCGACCCGCCCGTTTGTTGGTCTTTTCAGCGGCGGTGGAGGATGCGGAGGCGGATGCAGGATCGGCCTCAGCAGCGGATGGTGACACCGGAGCGCGCGCAAAGCCCTTTCCCGCGCCGCTGTCCACAGGTGCGGCACCAACAGCAGCAGCCTTCGTGGCGGCATGCGTGTGCAGACCAGCGTCGAACACCGCACTCACCAGGGGATGTGTGTTGCGTGCTGTCGTCGAACTCCAAATGGCGAGGCGGCAATGCGGCTGCAGCGCCTGCAGCACCTCCATCATGTGCGGCCGCAGCCATATCTTCGACGTGCCGACCGTCATGTCCGGCGCTGGCATGTTCTGTGGAACATTACGGGTGTGAATGCGCTCCAGCAAGGTGCCGCGAAGACCAAAAACCAACAGCGGTTTCAGCACAGGCATGGTTGTAATGAGGAGGGATGTGGAGTCTAAAGTTGTTTAATTCACCGCAAAGATGTGGGAGGAGCACCACAGAAAAAAAAAAAGCACACACACACTCCGTTGACTAGTAGAAAAGCCGCTACTCCGGGGGAGTCGATGCGATATTCAACACTAGTGAAAAAAAAAAAAGAGAGAGAGAGAAAAAAAAGTAAAGTGCATGACAGGCGAGAATTCAAAAAAAAAAAAGGACAATAGGAACGACGAGCATGGAGACAATCTCTCTCTCTCTCAAAGAACGCTTAGAAACAGCCTCAATAATAATAATAATAATAACGCCGTTGGATTAACAGAAACAGGCCCCATTTCATCGCCAACACGTAGAGGAAGCCTCTCCGTTTCACAGCTTCGCAGAGCTCCAAACTGCTTTTCGTTTTGTTATTGTTGTTTTTGCCATATGCTATATGTGACGCAGAGAGAGAGAGAGAGAGAGAGCGAAGAACGAACACGGAGTACGACTTCTTTGATCGCTCACAAAGAAAGATGTAAAGAAGGATACACAACGAAAAAAAAAGGGGGAAAAAAAAAACGAGGTTGCAAGGCTCTGCGTTTCCTCGCAAGCAAACACACAGTAATGGCGTGTTGTTGTTGTTTTTTTTTTTTTCATTCTTAAGTCGCACAATAGAAACGAAGAAAAAAAAAAAAAACAGAGGCGAACTAGAAAAAAAAAAATGCCACCATTAAAAAAAAAAGGGGGGAGTGAGGGAGAGGAGATTGCGCACGTACACTCCAACTCGCAGGACACGACCGTCAACAGCAACGAAGAAAAAAAAAAAAGAAAACGGTTCAGCGCCAGAAGAAGATGTACTTCTCGTACGGAGCCATCGCCGTTTCAAACGCGCGCCGCCCAATCTGCAGGTCCGGCAGCCCCATCAAGAAAAGTGCGAGAATGCACAGCGCTGAGACATAAAAAAGGAGGTTGACGCCGACGTACGCCAACCCGCGGCGACGGTTGCGCTGCTCCAGCGAAAGAACGCCAAAGTACAGAATAAGCCACAGTGAAAAGCTCGCGATCGCCGCCATCCACGGCACCGCAATGTGCGTTGGCATCGCCACATCTTGGAAGTAGTGCCCCTCCACCGTCATCTTCACGATCCAAATCGTTTCTACGCAGATGCCGAGGATCGTCACCCAGGCGGTGGTGCCGATGCGCTTGATGTAAGGGTTCGTCATATACTCGTACAGTTCCCGCAGGCAGGAGGTGGCGAGCAGAGCCCACAGCGCGAGCCGCGCCGTCACGAGATGGTACTCCGGTTGCATCTGCAGGATCGCCTTCATGGTGAAGCAGTTCAGTTCCTGCAGCAGCATCAGCGCAAGAATGCCCGCGACCTGGCAAAAGCGGGTGCAGCTCTGGAACACGTTCCAGTTGTACCGCTCGAAGCTGCGAGGCCCGAGTTGGCCAAGCAGCCGCTTGGCCTTTCCCTTCATCGTCGGGATCTCCTTCAGCGCAATCCACCTGTACTCCTTCGCGTTGAGTCGCTGCAGCAGCCACATCCCGATCAGCATCCCGCCCGTGTTGCAAATCAGCACGTCCAGCAGCAGGTGGTCCCACCAGCACTCGCGGAAGTTCGGCAGCACGTGTTGGAACGTCACCTCGACCACCTCGAAGCCCAGTGAGACAGCCGTCACCATGCGCCAGTCACGCAAGATCAGCATCTTCACAACGTAGCCGGCGGAGTGGGCGAGGATGAACATGTCGAAGGCAGTGTGCACGAACAGCCACGGATTCTCCTCGGTGCTCATGCGGCAGTCCTGCGCGTAGGCACGCTCGGGCAGCGGCTGCAGCAGCGACTTGTCGTAGTAGCCCATGATCATCCGCACCGTGGGCAAGTCCTGAAAGATCATGAAGGTAAGGAAGACGAGGTACAGCACACCGAGCGCTAGCACACCACGCCACACCGCCGGATGCGGTCGCACCATCAGCGAATCGGGCAGGTGCACGGTGCCGAAGCCAATGAAAACAAATGCGGCCGCAGACAGCCCCAGCTTGACGTTCTGGACTACGCTCAGGTTGGGGTAGTAGTAGTAGCGGAGCATGAGTAAGATACCCATGAGAATCGTCATAAGGACGGCAACCGTGTGCGGCGTGTAGGCCCGATCGGCGAAGTCCAGCTCGCGAGCCCACGGACTGGCAGGCTTCAGGTGGTTGTCTGAGCGGTGCGCCACAGACACCGAATCGAGCGGGTGCGTCGACACCAGCGGAGGAGGACGCGGACGGTCCTTCTCCCTCCTCCTGTTTCCGCCGCCGTCATTAGTACCGCCGTTGCTGTTGTGGCTGTTGTTGTTGTTGTTGTCTGCTGCGCCGTTTGCAGGCACGGCTGCCGGCTTTTGGTCTTCGGACTTTTTTACTACCTCGGCACGCCCTGCTTTATCGCGGCCCATCACGTGCTTTTTTCGTTTAACGTACACTGGGGGAGCGTCGTAAACAACAGAAAGCTGAACCAGTAAAAAGAGAGAGGGGGGAAAGATGTGCTTGAATCTTCTTCTTGCTTTCCTTGTTCTCTTTTCTGGATTTCCTATGGCGTAGTCAGTGGAACCGTTTACTGCTTTTTCGTGTGTGTGTGTGTGTGTGTGTGTGTGAGAGTGTGTTTTACCGCGCACTCAGAGAAAGAAAAAAAAAAAAAGAGTGTGAGGAGGAAAAGAGTGTGTATATGCGTGAAAGGGAAGAGGGAGAAATGGTAAAAGTAGCAGCGAAAGAATAACAACAGAAAAAAAAAAAGTCATTCTCATCAACTCTCTCTATGTCTATCGCTCGCTCGCTCGCTATTTAGCGTAGCCTGTTTTGCCTTCCTTTTTTTTCCCCCCCAACCAATTTGTTTTATCCTGCAATAAACTACGAGACTTTGTGTAAAAGAGTCGTACAGCGTAATTCTTGCAAGCACCGTATCCTTGAACGAGTGGGTGGGGAAAAAAAGAACCTCTACTTGTGAAACAAGTCAGGTAAAAAAAAGAGAAGTTGCTGCTATGGAAAGCAGGGGTGAGTGTGTGTGTGTGTGTGTGTTTTCTCCCACTTTCTTTTTATGTTGTTGTTGTTCACTCGACGGAATCGCACGTATAGAGAGACTGAGAGGAAACCTGAAAACCAGCTTTACAAGCTGCCACGCTTCTTGAGTAGTGTCTGAAGCCCCGTCGCGTTCACCACGCACGGGATCCGTGCAATGAGCTCCGTCGCACGTATGCCACGCGTCCCGCGGCTATCCGCGGACGCCACGATGTCTGCCGCCACCCCGTGCGCCAGTGCCCCTGCGCAGGCGGTGTCGAAGGTGCTGTGCAGCCGCTGCCCCGCCAGCCCCGCAAGCAGCCCAGTCAAGACGTCGCCCATGCCCCCGCTCGCCATGCCGGGGTTGCCAACGTCCACAATGGCGGCATTTGCCAGCCGCGACGGCACAGCGTTCACTGCCGCCACGTCCACCACGTTGGACGCGGCGCCGCATGTGTACTTCGATCGCGGATCGCAGTACACCACCGTCCCAGGACCTTTCAGCAGGCACGTCCCGCCGAAGATCGCGGCGAGGCAGCGTGCAGCGTCCAGGCGGTCCTTCTCCACCTCCGCGATACTGCACCCGAGCAGCCGCGCCGCCTCGCCCGGGTGCGGTGTGATGATGCTGTTGGGAAGCTGCGGCAGCAATGCGTCGGCACGCAGCTGCTCGGCCAGCACGTTCAAGCCGTCAGCATCTAGCACGAGTGTCTTCTCCGGGTGAGCGGCGACGTGCCGCACGGCGGCAGACACCGCCGTCTGCGCAAAGGCAGCCGAGCCCAAGCCAGGCCCTATTGCGATCGTCGTAGCCCACTGGAAGGCGTTTTCCATCCGCTGCTCCAGCGGCACCGCGGCCGTGCCACCGCTCTTACCCTCCGCGTCGTCGTGGTCGTCGTGGACCGTCTCCACCATCACCTCTGGGCAGCGTGTCAGCAGCGGTGACGCGTACTCGGGCCGCGTCAGCACCCGCGTCAGCCCTGCTCCGGCCGACACGCAGGTTTCGGCGGACATCACAATGGCACCGCCAAAGCCGTGATCGCCGCCGACCAGCAACACTTTGCCGTTACTGCCCTTGTGAGCGGAGGCGGCGCGCGGAGTACCGAAGAAGGTGTCAACGTCGTCAATGGAGACGCGACGGCACTGCGCGTGCTGCAGCCGCTCGGGGGCCGTCATCCACGCCTCCAGTCCGAGGCTGCGGTAGTGTAGCTGGCCAACGTAGTCGCGGGCCTGCCCCGTCAGGAGTCCGGGCTTGAGGCAGATAAAAGTGGCGGTGTGGTCCGCCCGCACGCACGCGCCGGCAGCCTCGCCGGTCTCGGCGTTGAGGCCAGACGGGATGTCGATGGCCACCCGCGGCACCGGCAGTGCGTTGATGGACTCGATCACCTCCTCGTAATGCTC
Organism: Lotmaria passim; assembly: GCA_037349495.1. Lineage (NCBI taxonomy): Eukaryota > Euglenozoa > Kinetoplastea > Trypanosomatida > Trypanosomatidae > Lotmaria > Lotmaria passim. The sequence continues at coordinate 143,553 of CP140208.1, forward strand.
ACGTGGCCGCCCTGTGATGCCGGTGCCAAGCAGACCGTCAACCACGAGATCCACCCCGTCCGGCAGTGGCAACGGCTGCCCGGCTTCTAGCGTCGACTCCGTCCCACCGGCCGCCTGCCACGCCGCCCGCGCGCGCGTCGCCTCTGTCGGCAGCGGCTTGCTGTGCGGCATGCAGAGTACTGTCACCGCTTTGCCGGCTTGGCGCGCGTGTCGAGCGATGACGTAGCCGTCCCCGCCGTTGTTGCCGGGGCCGACCAAGATGAGCCAATGCCGCTGCTGGGCGTAGAGGTGGGCAAAGATGTCGTAGGCCGCCTCGCCAGCTCGCTCCATCAGTTGACTGAGATCGATGTTCTGACTGGTTGCCGCCGCCGGCTCTGCCTCACGCAGCCATGCAGCGCTCCAGACGCACCGCCTCAGCGTCTTCTCCAGCGCCGTGGCGACGTAGCACCGCTCTGACAGCCACCGCGACATTTATCTCGTTCTTTATTTTTTTTTTTTTCTGATGTGCTGTGGATGTAGGGTGGAGATGTATTGCTTGAATAGAAGAAAAGACGCCTCTGCGATGCTGCCTCAACTGAAACTGAAACAGAAACACAAATCAAAGCAAAAAAGAAAAAAAGAGCTGAAAAGAGTAAACCACGAGATTGTCAGCACGCTCAAAAGAAGAGGAGGGAAACAAAGAAAAAAAAGCAGAGGATTATATGAAAGAAAGAGGGTATAAATGCGTGTGTGTGTGCGTTCACTTCTTTTTTTTTTTATTCTGTTTGTTTTCTGAAGAGTGGTATGTATGTGTATAAAGGTACTTTTTGTGCTCTGAGTTCGAAAAAAAAAAAGAAGTAAAACAAAAAACCGATCGGTTGCCGAATAATAATGATAATAATCACTCTGTTTGTGTGTGTGTGTGTGTGTGTGCGTGTGACTACGTACGTCGATATCGTTTAATGCCTATAATGCTATTGCCTTACGACAGTCCAAGACGAAAACAAAAAATGAAACCGCAAATAGGAAAAAAGGGGATGTGTATAAATACACACGTAAGGAGTTGCGCACTCGAAAAACTGTAAAGAGCATATCAACTGCGCACACCATTAAAGAAGCCAAAGTTGTTTGTTTTTTTTTTTCTTTTTTCAACGTCGTCGTTCTCACACGCATGTACACATGGGCTTTCCATTCATTTCATTCCTGAGTGACGGCCAGCACACGTGCCAGCTGTCCTCAACGCGGACACGAAAAACTACGGGCTCAACTCTTGTCCAGGCACGCACGAGCAGCAAAAGATGTGCAGCACAGAGCCATTTTTTTTTTTTTTGTGTGTGTGTTGTTGTTGTTGTTGTTGTTGTTGTTGTGCTTGCTTTTTTTTTTTTTCTTTCTCTTTAGCGGAAGTGCGAACTAAGTGATGGACCGTGGAAACGGAAGGAAAAAGAAGGTTCTTAACTTTCGTGTTGCTGTGTGTGTGTGTGTGTGCGTGTGTGTGTGTGTGTTTTATCAAACAATTTAAATTAATGATAATAATAATAATAATAGAGCGCTTCCTCATCTCTCGAAGAAAGACGCCTCTTGATTGTCATCTTAAGTCTCCGCATCTTAGAAGTCGAGGCCCAGCGCCACGTCGAGGTCGTCATCATCCTTCTTGACAGTAGCAGATGCAGCAGCACCGCTGGCCTCCGTCTTGGCTGCCACGGGTGCCCCACTGCGGCTCTTTTCCCCATCCTTCTCCGCCCCCTCTTCCGCCTCCTCACGCTGTCGTTTGCGCCGCGACTCCCCTGAAACTGCAGAGGTGTTGCTGGCTACGTCCCCGTCACGATGTGCGCTGTCAGTGTTCGGCACCGCCGAGGCGTGCAACGCCGCCGCAGCACTCGTCGCGGTCGTCGCCGTCGTCGTGGCAGCCGAGGACGACGTCGCCTCTTGCAAGTCCGTCTTCTCCGCCCCGTGGGAAGGCGCAGGTGAGAGGGCGTTGCCACCACCCGCACCACCGTGGCCATTCATGGACGGCGACTCCTCCTCCCCCTTCGACTCCACGTTGCTGTCGGGGTTCGCATCGTGCTGCTCGACTTTCTCCTGCGGATCAAGCTCTGCCGCCGCCTTCTCCTCCACATACCCTGCCGCCTCCTTCACAAAGGCGGGTACGCGCGTCATGTCGACCACCGAAATTGCCGGCAGCTTCGTGACGCCCTCGCGATACTGCCGCAGCTCCCGCACCACGGAGTGGAAGGTGCGAATGGCTGGCGTTAAGTTGATCGTCGCCGACGACACCTTCGTGTCCACCGTCATGCCGATGAAGTAATGTGCCGTGAACCAAGTCGGCCCGCTCGCGGCAGGCGGCGTCTGGTCGTGCTTCCCTGCAGCCGGAACGGTGCCACGCAGCCCCTTCAAGTGACTATCCGCGTTCAGCTGGCCAGAAGTGCGCGAGCCGACGCTGCTGCGCGGACTCGCTGCGGTGCCCGCGCCACCCGCTCGGCTCGTTAGCCGGGCTCGCAGCTCCACCTCCTCCGGGTCCTCAAAGCGGTGGGGATTGAGATGCAGCCGCAGCTGCCGATAGTCTTCCAGCGTGTTCCCCCGCGACGAGGCGTTGCCGGACCACAGGATGCGCATGCGCGACTCCACGCCATCGGCGTAAGCCTGGTAGTGCTCCGCGTCACTGCAAGCCACCTTTATATGCAGGTAGAGCTGGTACTTGCCAAAGAAATGCACGGGCTCGAGAACGGAGGACCACACGCCGAAGGGGCCGAAGCGTGCTTTCGCCTCCGTCTCGCTCAGGCCGAGGTGCTGGCTGAGCAACTCATGGCCGCGCTGGAACTCGTCGCAGAGCTGACGCAGGTTTGTGAGCGTGACGTTGTAGCACGCGTTGCCGTACGGGACCGCCGGTGTCAGCACCGGGAAGAGCGCCATCGCATCCGACTTCGACTCCCGTGGATCCCAGCCTCGCCCGAGGTGGCTGCGTGCGCGGGTGGACTCGGTCAAGTAAATAGCCCGGTTCTCTGTTCCTGTCTCGTGCGGGTTCGGCTTGAACCACGTGTTGTAGGTGCGGAAGAAGCGCGTAATCGTGCCGGCAGCGTTCTGATTTGGGTAGCACTGACACACAAAGGCCGTCAAGATAGCCCACCCGATGCCAGAAGGGAAACCGAAGGTGTTGCTGTAAATCGCGCGCGCCTTACCCCAAGCCTTCACGAAGCGCAATGCCTGGCGGAAGACGGCCTTGTTCGGCACGAGGTCCATGATGTTGTGCGCCACGCGGACCGCATTGCAGCTCAGCACAGACTGCTCATCCAGCCCTTGCAGCAGATCATCCGTGATCACCTCCGGCACGCGGTCCTGCCGGATTGAACCAAAGGACAGGTCAATATCGATGCCATCGCACATCATCGCAATAATCGGCACACGCGACTCACGAATGCAGTGCAGGTCCGACACCCAAGGCTCACTCTTTAGACGAGGGGCAAGGGTGTTGAAGAAATGCTCACGCGTGATTCGGCTAGGGGCGATGAGGACCATGTCAATATCGCTGCCCGACGTGTGCACGTTGTACCGGTAGGAGCCAGTGGCAAAGATGCGGCCCTCCACCTGCGCCGCAGCCGCCTCTGGCATACGAAACTCTGTGATCATGGTGTGCCGAATCCACACACGCACCACATTAACAATTCGCTCCAAGACAGAGCGGCGGCGATTCGACTCCTCCTCTGGCTCGATGCGTGTGAGACACCACTCCGCTAGCGTGGCATCATGCACCACCTCGCCGCCTTTAGGGCCATCACTCGAAACGATCTTCTTCGCCAGAAAGCTCTTATCCGCCGCAGACGCCATCCGCTGATTATGAATCACAACAGTAATAGCAATAATAACAAGAACAGAACAATAAAACAGCCCAAAGAAGTTCTATGAGAGAAAATGAGTGTATAGGTAAATAGTACGAAAAAAGTCAGAATACAGTAGTATTGAAAAGACACTGCTTCTTTTCGCCAATCAATTTCTCACTGCGTAGCGGCGTGGTTGTTATTGTTATTGCGTGTATATGTTGGTGTTAACGTGCCCCGCGTCCATTTAAAAAAAAAAAACAGTTTTTTTTTTTTGTTGTTTGTTTGTTTGAGTTGAAAATGAGTCATACGAGGGAAGCAACGCATAGGAGGGAAAAGGAAGGAAGGAATGAACTCGCGAAGAAGAAAAAAAAAAAAAAGAAAAGCGGAAAAAAAAAAAAGAACTTCGACAAACGCTAAGGTCGATTTTCAGCGGGTCCACCATAAACTCACAGAGGAGCGCTGCTGTGACGCGCTGAATTCTCTTTTTCCGTGAACACAAACGTGAAAAGAGACAACGCAAAGCGATCAAAGACGAACGTGCTTGGAACACATCTGACTACGGCGAACTCCCGTGTGAGGTCTCAATTCATCAGAACGAACGCACAGCAGTATCACCACACAAAAAAAAAAAATGAGTGTTGCTTGTTGTCTATTGTTTTTTCCCCGTTTTTTTTTATTATCGCTGTTTTGTTTGTTTGTTTGTCTGTTTTTTTTTTTTTTGTTGTTGTTGTTTAATTTGTTTTTTTTTTTTTATATTTGGTTGTTCAGCTTCAACACCACGTTGACCATGAACAAGTGCAACGGGCTACAACCGAGACGGATGCTCGCAAACTAAACAGATAAATAAACAAAAAAAAAAAAGAGCCTGCCATCCCAACCTCACAAACAACAGCAGCCAACATCACAACAGTAATAGTAGAGAAGGAATCCAGTAACTAGTTTAAAAAAAAAAAAGAGAGAGACAGAGACAAAGAAATACACAGATAAACCCGCCACAAGAGAAACAACAGCACACTTGACAATGTGACACACACACAAAAAAAAGAGGAATGGAAGAGAACAGGCTAAGGTGGAAAAAAAAAAAACGTGAATTCAAACGCTGACAACTCAGTACCCACGATGCCCACGAATGTCGGCGTGCAGCCCGGTCCGCTACTTGCGGTCGAGTAGGATATCCAGTGCGCAGGGCTGCATCGTCAAGTTGAGCAGGTCCTGCACAAAGGTACGCGAGGCGGCAGGGCGGCGACGGCGCACCGACGACCGCACAACGCTCGCTGGTGTGCTGCGATGTACGACGCTGCCCATGCCCCGGGGCGTCGCGCTCGGTGACGTACTGTATTCGCCCTGTGATGTCAGCTCGGCACTGATTTCGGAGATCGTGGTGGTGTTCCCCAAGGTAGCCTCGCCTAGCCTGTCCAGCACCGCCTGCACCATCGCCTCGAAAAGCGGTGCGGGGTACATCATGGGACACTGAATCGACGACAACCCGCGCACGGTGATGCCAACGGCATCCTCCACCGTGACGTCGCACGAGGCCACCACCGGCGTGCTGGCTACGGGCAGGCCGCTGATTCCGCCGCTGCTGCTCTCCGCACCAGTCATCTCTGCGGTTGCCGTGTCCAGCGGACGTGGGAGAGCGGGGCTGGTCACACCCGATGTCACGCTGTCCGTCATACTGATCGCCGCCGCTGCATCCACCGGGGAGGCCAACGGTGCACTTGCGTTGTTCTCGCCCGGCTCTGGGAAGACTTCCGTTGCGGCTCTCCTTGCGGTCGTGGCTTCCAGCGGCACAGCCGACTTCCCTTGTCCTGCGCGGTCGTCGTTCAGTGGGGCGGACTGCGCGTTGTGCTCTTCCAACTCGAGTCTTTGTTTCGCGCCGCTAGCCTCCAAGGTGCCGGTAGAGTGCGGGGAGGCCAGCACCACTGGTTGCACCTGCACGCCTTCACCGTTGCTCACAACGGATGCTTGCGCGTTGCCTCTGCGCAGTAGCCCGCACACGACTACCGGTTGCGGCCCCAGCGCCGGCTCCAGCGACATCATGATGTCCGCCGCCTGCACGAGCGTCACCTTCTGGGCGGGGTCGTAGCAGAGAGCGAGGACGTGGCAGTGCCGGCAGACGAAGCGGCGCAGCTCCTCGTAGCGGTCGGCACCGCTGAGGTCGTAGATGTGCAGCGTCACCTCAGTCGAGAGACCGCCGGCGAGACGGACAGGCATGGCGCGACGCTGAAAACCAATCGTCGGTCGCACCACCATTTGTGTCGGCTTCTCGCCCAAAAACGCCTGCACCGCAGCCGTCTTGCCAATTCCGCTGGGGCCGACGAGCGCGACACGGATGGGGCTGGACAGCAAGATGCGTGCGCCGAGGGAAAAGGAAGAGAGGCCCTCGCAACGCGCCATCTCCTGCCGTCGTGCAAAGTCGAGGAACTGGGTGTAGTTGTACCGGGCGTGCAACGAGATGACCCGCTTCGCCGCCTCGCTCTCCGACAGCGCCGTCGCGTCTTGGATAACTGGGATGTTGTGGAAGATGTCGTCCGCCAGCGACGAGGCCGCGCTGCTGCCGCCGCCGTACCAGCTGGTTGTGCGCTGCTGTTGTTGCTGCTGCTGTTGCGCGCGTAGCGCGGCCGCGCGCGACTTAAGCGAGGACAGCTGCGTCGCCTCCCCCTCCTGCACCCACCGTGTCATGTTATATTGATACCAGATAAGATTGTCGCGGGACATAAAGTAGAAGTCCGCCGATACTAACGCCACGCTGGCGAGGTCCAGCAGGTTCAGGTAGGTCATTACGTTCACCAAGAGAGCACGTTGCAGCATCTTCAGCTCACCGCGGCTACGGCGTCGCGGCTCGCCGTTCTCCTGCCGCGTGGAAACGACCAGCTGCACCTCGTAGGAGCAACTCGCGCACACGCGGCACTGCACCACGTTCGTGATGACAGGTGATGAGGCGGCCGCTTTCGCGCTTAAGGGGTTGCCGCTATAGTTGCTACTATTATTGTTGTTTGTGCTAGAAAAACCCCCCTGTGCGCTCACACTGTTTCCCACACTCTCCATCCCATAAGCAGGGATGGCGCTGGTAGGCGATAGAAGGACGGTTGAGACGGAGCCAGCAGCAGCAGCGGAGTTCTCGCCAGTGCCGCACGTACCACCTGCAGCAACGCCTCTCACCGAGCCTGCTGCACCGCCGGCGCTCAGCGCACCGGCGCCACACCCGGTCGGCTCTGGTGACGCGCGGAGGGAGGTGCTTGACCCGTTAAAGGCGCCGATCGTGCTGTTATTATTGTGGTGGTTGGTACTACTCACCGTAACGCTGTTCCCGTTAAGCCCGCCGTCTGGTATGGTGATGGTGCTGGTGGAGGCGGCGGGGGGCATCGCCGCAGCGGCGGATATGAGCACTGGATTGTTACAGCACGAGGCACAGAAGACGCGTCCGCACATGCGGCAGCGATGTTTGCGGTTAAAGAGGGAAAAGTTGTTAGGGCAGTCCGGCGCCATGCAGTTCACGACGTGCGCGTCAGGGATCCACTGATCCAGCGGGCAGCAGCGCACCTGCGTCGGATCCAGCACGGGCTTCGCCAGCGATGGCGAACTCGTTGCCGAGCCAGTGCCGTTGGCTGCCGTCAGCGACAGAGCGGCGGTGTTCGGCCCGTACACCCCGTCTGTCATCGTTGTCCGCCGTACGGAGGAGGGGGCAACGTGCGCGGCAGCGTTACTCACCGTCGCAGAACGAGAGAGATGGACTGGCAAATGGCCTATGGATGGGGAGGTCGTGGTGCTGGCGAGCGCATTCGGTCCATTGCCCACCGCCTCGTCGCCGCCGGTCACGCCGTAAAGCACATTGACCCGCAGTACGGGCGGCGCGCGCGTGTTGCGCACGGCGGAGGTACCGTAGAAAGGTGACGGCTCGCGCTCCATGACCTTTGTTCCCCTTCTTCACGAGTTCACCTCCAAATCAAATATGAAAAAAAAAAAAAAAAGAAGAGAGAATGAAAACGGTAAAACAACGCTGCACTTCGTCTGCTTTTTCGACAGTTCTTTCCTTCTTCTTCCTTTTTAAGTGTTCTGTGTGTGTGTGTGTATGCTGAGCAACGGAGGCTGCAGCCACCCGATAGCGAAACCGGGAGTAAACAAGTAGCCTCGAAACAATGCGCGCACACCTAAAAAAAAAAAAAAGAGAGTAGAACAGCGAGACTGTGATACCAAGTGAGGTCAAGAAAGAAACTGCAAGCACACAAACAAAGAACGAAACAGGCAACAGAAAAAAAACCTACTTCTAACTCTCCGTGTTGGCTCCATAAAACTCTGCTGCCTCAAGAGGAAAAAAAAAGTCAAAAAAAAACACATAGACAGTTTTTTGTGCAATGAGTCGACGCAGCGCATCCGTTAGATGTATACGCCAATGTCAATATTGTAGGACGGCATCGAAGAAGAAAAAAAAGAAGAAGAACTAAAGAGAGTAGAAAAAAAAAAAAGAGAAGAGTGTGTAACGCCCAAAAATAAAAAGAGAGGGAAAAGAGTTCAGACCACAAAAAGCAAAACAAGAAAAGCGCCCCAAGAATAAGAAACAGATAATAAAAGCACTATCTGCCCTTTTCTTTGAGAGCGTAGACGAGCCGCATCCGATCACTATAGTAACAAGGGAGACACGCTCCCTCTCTCTCTCTCTCGATTTCACACAAGTGTAGCCTGTAAAAAAAAAAAAAGCACGTTAGCGCCAAGCTAAGCACCACCCAGAGCTGGGAATGACTCATAAGAGTGAGAAGCGTCTTTGGCCACGAAACGGCTGTTCTTCATACACTCCTAGCGTCGGTACATAAGCAAATACACGCTCGAGCTTGATGAAGTACCACGAAAAGGCCCACGATTTAGGTGCTGCTAGCCCTTTTACTCTTTTTGTTGTTGTTATGTCCTTTTTTTTTTCTCTCTCTTTTTCTTTTTTCTCCATGTTTTTGTCAGAAACAGAATAGAAGAATATGAATCGTTGAAACGAAAGAAGATCCGAACACCATTCTTATGAGAATAACAGAAAAAAAAAAAAGGAGTTCTTTAATTTGCTGGAATTAGTGATTTTCTCCTTTTTTTTTCTCTCTTTTTCCCCTCCCCCCTTTTTTTTGCTGTTGTTGTTGACGTTGTTGTTGTGTGCATCTGTGTGTGTGTGTGTGTGTGTGTTTTTTTTTTTTTGAAAACTATGAAAGAAGTACGTGAGGAACCAAGCGTTGACAATACCTCGTTTCACTTCTCTCTTTCACACAATCCTCAACTGCGACAACGTAGTCGTTGATATATATAAAGGAGAAAAAACAAAAGGGGGAGGGCAATACAGAATCGTCCTTAACCACCTCTCCACGTGGTGTTAAACTGCGCTTGTTGACTTCGTCTAAACGCCACTGTTATAACGCTGAAAGACATCCCCTGCCCTTTTCAAAAAAAAAAAAATAAATAAAAGGAGAAACAAAAAAGGGGGGAGAAAGAAAACACAATACAGCCACCACCATAAGCGGTGAAATACTGTGGAGAAAAAAAAAAAAAAGGACAAATCAATCACGCAAAAAAAAAAAAAACGACGGCGCAGAAGTTCTTTAAAAAAAAAAAAAAACGAAGAAGAAAACAAAAAAAAAAAAGAAGGAGAAAGACCTTACGACACGTCATCACCTATCCTCCGCGTATAACGAGGACAACCACGCGACGCACGAAAGTAAAGCACAAACATAGACCTCGCAACCCGAACTCTCACTTTGGGAAAACCAAGAAAGGGCGAGAAAACGAGGACAAAAAAAAAACGTGCGTAAAAACGGGTGGAAAAAAAAGAAACAGAGAGTTTTCCTTTTTGAAAGGCGTACCGACGACACTAATGCATCAAACAAAGAGTTGAAATCATCAGTGAGTCCAACGCACAGCCCCTTACGACCAGCCGGGGTAGCCGTACTTGGCGGCGGCGCCGATCTCCTCCTCGATGCGCAGCAGCTGGTTCATCTTCGCCGTGCGCTCGCCGCGGCACGGCGCGCCCGTCTTGATCTGGCCAGTGCCCAGGCCGACGGACAGGTCCGCGATGTACGTGTCCTCCGTCTCACCGCTGCGGTGCGACACCATCACCGACCACCCGTGCGCCATGCACAGCTTCGACGCGGCAATCGACTCGCTGATCGTGCCGATCTGGTTGATCTTCAGCAGCAGCGAGTTGCACGCCTTCTTCTCGATCGCCATCTTCACGCGCTCCACGTTCGTCACCGTCAGGTCGTCACCCACGATCTGCGCCTTGCCCTCCAGCGCCTTCGTGATCGCAGCGAACTCGTCGAAGTTGTCCTCGTTGAACGGGTCCTCGATCGACACCAGCGGGTACTCCGCGACCCAGCGAGCGTACGTCTCCTGCAGCTTCTCCGCAGACACGTACGTCGCCTCCGGGTTCTTGAACGTCAGGTTGTACATCTTCTTGTCCGCGTCGTACGCCTCGCTGGCCGCGCAGTCCATGCAGATCGCGAACTTGCCCTTGTGGCCCGCCTTCTCGATCGCCTCCATCAGGATCGGCAGCGGCTCGTCGATGTGCTTGATCGGCGGCGCAAAGCCGCCCTCGTCGCCAACGTTGACGGCGTCCTGACCGTACTTCTTCTTGATGATCGACTTCAGCGCGTGGTACACCTCCGAGCCCATGCGCAGCGCCTCGTGGAACGACGTGGCCTTCGTCGGCGCAATCATGAACTCCTGGAAGGGCAGCACGTTGCCGGCGTGCTTGCCGCCGTTGATCACGTTGAAGCACGGCACCGGCAGGCGGATCTCCTTCGTGCCCGCGAGCTGCGCGATGTACTTGTACAGCGGCACGCCGGCCTTCGCAGCCGCGGCCTTGCTGACCGCCATCGAGCAGCCCAGGATCGCGTTCGCGCCGAGCTTGCTCTTGTTCTTCGTGCCGTCCAGCTCGCACATCAGCTTGTCCAGGCCGGCCTGATCCGACTCGTCCTTGCCCACCAGCGCGGGGGCAAGCACCTCGTTCACGTTCTTCACCGCCTGCAGGCAGCCGGCGCCGCAGTAGCGCGCCTTGTCGCCGTCGCGCAGCTCGCACGCCTCGTGCACGCCGGTCGACGCGCCAGACGGCACGGCGGCGCGGAACATGCCCGCCTCCGTCGTCACCTCCACCTCCACCGTGGGGTTGCCACGGGAGTCGAGCACCTCGCGAGCGTGGACCTTCTGGATCGGCATTCTGCACAAGGGAGGAAAAAGAAAGTGGTGTTTTTGATGTGTGAGAGCACGGAGCTCGGTGCGAGCACAGAAATGAGAAATGGTATTAAGCGGGAGCGAAAAAACTGTCACGCAGAGGAGCAGGGGGTGGGGAGCCAGCAACAGGCAGCAGAAGCACGAGAGGGAGGAGAAGGGGAGGCAAAGAGTGGAGAGGGAGGGAGCGCATGGGGAGGCAACGCGGGACACCACGCCGGCTCGTCACAGCCGCAGTAGGAAAGGAGAGAAAGGGTGGGGGTGAGGAGAGGGAGGGAGACAGGGTCCAACAGGCCCCCCGTCCTCATGGCCGCCACGCACGGAGGCACCACCGCACCGGCCCACACACACACACACACACACACACCAGGAGCCACGCTCCGGCGACTCGTTGCACTTCGTTTCACGACTATTGTTGCTGCCGCATACACGCACACACCACGGCGGTACAGCCTCTCGCACGCGCGCAGGCACGCACCCGAGCACGCGCACACGCCATCAGCCCGTGTGCACGCGTGGGCACGCCGCCGCCAGAGAGGGGGCACCGTTAGTCCGCCATCAAAGCGAGAGAGAAAAAAAAAAAGATGTATATAGAGAGCTTAGAGAATTCCGAATCGGCGTTGGAGACCCATCGGCACACGCACGCCAGCACCCCGTCGCGGCGGTGCAGCGCTCCACGCAGCCGGACGACACGCGCAGGGCCAGTCCTTTGACGCAGCCCGCACGGTCCGCGTTTCTTTTGATGCCACGCACAGCGCAGTGTGGGGGCGTCGGGTGCTGCTCTACACAGACACGAAAAGAAAAAGAGGGTGGTAGCACCCGCACACCCGCACAGCAGCGCTGGCGTCAAGGCAATTTAAAAAAAAAAAAAGTGAACAAAAAAGAGAGAAAGTGGCGCGCAGAGAACCGAATGTGCGCGGCGCCGCGCGGCGGGAGGGAACGGAGGAGGAGGCATGCGGTGCCAGCGGCTCCCCGCCTCGCACGAGCGGGAGGCGTCGGAGCGCAGAGCGCGCACAGCAGCGCACACGCGCCAACCCGGCAAACTCGCGCGGCCAGCCACCCACGCGCACCCTACGCCCAGCCGGGGTAGCCGTACTTGGCGGCGGCGCCGATCTCCTCCTCGATGCGCAGCAGCTGGTTCATCTTCGCCGTGCGCTCGCCGCGGCACGGCGCGCCCGTCTTGATCTGGCCAGTGCCCAGGCCGACGGACAGGTCCGCGATGTACGTGTCCTCCGTCTCACCGCTGCGGTGCGACACCATCACCGACCACCCGTGCGCCATGCACAGCTTCGACGCGGCAATCGACTCGCTGATCGTGCCGATCTGGTTGATCTTCAGCAGCAGCGAGTTGCACGCCTTCTTCTCGATCGCCATCTTCACGCGCTCCACGTTCGTCACCGTCAGGTCGTCACCCACGATCTGCGCCTTGCCCTCCAGCGCCTTCGTGATCGCAGCGAACTCGTCGAAGTTGTCCTCGTTGAACGGGTCCTCGATCGACACCAGCGGGTACTCCGCGACCCAGCGAGCGTACGTCTCCTGCAGCTTCTCCGCAGACACGTACGTCGCCTCCGGGTTCTTGAACGTCAGGTTGTACATCTTCTTGTCCGCGTCGTACGCCTCGCTGGCCGCGCAGTCCATGCAGATCGCGAACTTGCCCTTGTGGCCCGCCTTCTCGATCGCCTCCATCAGGATCGGCAGCGGCTCGTCGATGTGCTTGATCGGCGGCGCAAAGCCGCCCTCGTCGCCAACGTTGACGGCGTCCTGACCGTACTTCTTCTTGATGATCGACTTCAGCGCGTGGTACACCTCCGAGCCCATGCGCAGCGCCTCGTGGAACGACGTGGCCTTCGTCGGCGCAATCATGAACTCCTGGAAGGGCAGCACGTTGCCGGCGTGCTTGCCGCCGTTGATCACGTTGAAGCACGGCACCGGCAGGCGGATCTCCTTCGTGCCCGCGAGCTGCGCGATGTACTTGTACAGCGGCACGCCGGCCTTCGCAGCCGCGGCCTTGCTGACCGCCATCGAGCAGCCCAGGATCGCGTTCGCGCCGAGCTTGCTCTTGTTCTTCGTGCCGTCCAGCTCGCACATCAGCTTGTCCAGGCCGGCCTGATCCGACTCGTCCTTGCCCACCAGCGCGGGGGCAAGCACCTCGTTCACGTTCTTCACCGCCTGCAGGCAGCCGGCGCCGCAGTAGCGCGCCTTGTCGCCGTCGCGCAGCTCGCACGCCTCGTGCACGCCGGTCGACGCGCCAGACGGCACGGCGGCGCGGAACATGCCCGCCTCCGTCGTCACCTCCACCTCCACCGTGGGGTTGCCACGGGAGTCGAGCACCTCGCGAGCGTGGACCTTCTGGATCGGCATTCTGCACAAGGGAGGAAAAAGAAAGTGGTGTTTTTGATGTGTGAGAGCACGGAGCTCGGTGCGAGCACAGAAATGAGAAATGGTATTAAGCGGGAGCGAAAAAACTGTCACGCAGAGGAGCAGGGGGTGGGGAGCCAGCAACAGGCAGCAGAAGCACGAGAGGGAGGAGAAGGGGAGGCAAAGAGTGGAGAGGGAGGGAGCGCATGGGGAGGCAACGCGGGACACCACGCCGGCTCGTCACAGCCGCAGTAGGAAAGGAGAGAAAGGGTGGGGGTGAGGAGAGGGAGGGAGACAGGGTCCAACAGGCCCCCCGTCCTCATGGCCGCCACGCACGGAGGCACCACCGCACCGGCCCACACACACACACACACACACACCAGGAGCCACGCTCCGGCGACTCGTTGCACTTCGTTTCACGACTATTGTTGCTGCCGCATACACGCACACACCACGGCGGTACAGCCTCTCGCACGCGTGCAGGCACGCACCCGAGCACGCGCACACGCCATCAGCCCGTGTGCACGCGTGGGCACGCCGCCGCCAGAGAGGGGGCACCGTTAGTCCGCCATCAAAGCGAGAGAGAAAAAAAAAAAGATGTATATAGAGAGCTTAGAGAATTCCGAATCGGCGTTGGAGACCCATCGGCACACGCACGCCAGCACCCCGTCGCGGCGGTGCAGCGCTCCACGCAGCCGGACGACACGCGCAGGGCCAGTCCTTTGACGCAGCCCGCACGGTCCGCGTTTCTTTTGATGCCACGCACAGCGCAGTGTGGGGGCGTCGGGTGCTGCTCTACACAGACACGAAAAGAAAAAGAGGGTGGTAGCACCCGCACACCCGCACAGCAGCGCTGGCGTCAAGGCAATTTAAAAAAAAAAAAAGTGAACAAAAAAGAGAGAAAGTGGCGCGCAGAGAACCGAATGTGCGCGGCGCCGCGCGGCGGGAGGGAACGGAGGAGGAGGCATGCGGTGCCAGCGGCTCCCCGCCTCGCACGAGCGGGAGGCGTCGGAGCGCAGAGCGCGCACAGCAGCGCACACGCGCCAACCCGGCAAACTCGCGCGGCCAGCCACCCACGCGCACCCTACGCCCAGCCGGGGTAGCCGTACTTGGCGGCGGCGCCGATCTCCTCCTCGATGCGCAGCAGCTGGTTCATCTTCGCCGTGCGCTCGCCGCGGCACGGCGCGCCCGTCTTGATCTGGCCAGTGCCCAGGCCGACGGACAGGTCCGCGATGTACGTGTCCTCCGTCTCACCGCTGCGGTGCGACACCATCACCGACCACCCGTGCGCCATGCACAGCTTCGACGCGGCAATCGACTCGCTGATCGTGCCGATCTGGTTGATCTTCAGCAGCAGCGAGTTGCACGCCTTCTTCTCGATCGCCATCTTCACGCGCTCCACGTTCGTCACCGTCAGGTCGTCACCCACGATCTGCGCCTTGCCCTCCAGCGCCTTCGTGATCGCAGCGAACTCGTCGAAGTTGTCCTCGTTGAACGGGTCCTCGATCGACACCAGCGGGTACTCCGCGACCCAGCGAGCGTACGTCTCCTGCAGCTTCTCCGCAGACACGTACGTCGCCTCCGGGTTCTTGAACGTCAGGTTGTACATCTTCTTGTCCGCGTCGTACGCCTCGCTGGCCGCGCAGTCCATGCAGATCGCGAACTTGCCCTTGTGGCCCGCCTTCTCGATCGCCTCCATCAGGATCGGCAGCGGCTCGTCGATGTGCTTGATCGGCGGCGCAAAGCCGCCCTCGTCGCCAACGTTGACGGCGTCCTGACCGTACTTCTTCTTGATGATCGACTTCAGCGCGTGGTACACCTCCGAGCCCATGCGCAGCGCCTCGTGGAACGACGTGGCCTTCGTCGGCGCAATCATGAACTCCTGGAAGGGCAGCACGTTGCCGGCGTGCTTGCCGCCGTTGATCACGTTGAAGCACGGCACCGGCAGGCGGATCTCCTTCGTGCCCGCGAGCTGCGCGATGTACTTGTACAGCGGCACGCCGGCCTTCGCAGCCGCGGCCTTGCTGACCGCCATCGAGCAGCCCAGGATCGCGTTCGCGCCGAGCTTGCTCTTGTTCTTCGTGCCGTCCAGCTCGCACATCAGCTTGTCCAGGCCGGCCTGATCCGACTCGTCCTTGCCCACCAGCGCGGGGGCAAGCACCTCGTTCACGTTCTTCACCGCCTGCAGGCAGCCGGCGCCGCAGTAGCGCGCCTTGTCGCCGTCGCGCAGCTCGCACGCCTCGTGCACGCCGGTCGACGCGCCAGACGGCACGGCGGCGCGGAACATGCCCGCCTCCGTCGTCACCTCCACCTCCACCGTGGGGTTGCCACGGGAGTCGAGCACCTCGCGAGCGTGGACCTTCTGGATCGGCATTCTGCACAAGGGAGGAAAAAGAAAGTGGTGTTTTTGATGTGTGAGAGCACGGAGCTCGGTGCGAGCACAGAAATGAGAAATGGTATTAAGCGGGAGCGAAAAAACTGTCACGCAGAGGAGCAGGGGGTGGGGAGCCAGCAACAGGCAGCAGAAGCACGAGAGGGAGGAGAAGGGGAGGCAAAGAGTGGAGAGGGAGGGAGCGCATGGGGAGGCAACGCGGGACACCACGCCGGCTCGTCACAGCCGCAGTAGGAAAGGAGAGAAAGGGTGGGGGTGAGGAGAGGGAGGGAGACAGGGTCCAACAGGCCCCCCGTCCTCATGGCCGCCACGCACGGAGGCACCACCGCACCGGCCCACACACACACACACACACACACACCAGGAGCCACGCTCCGGCGACTCGTTGCACTTCGTTTCACGACTATTGTTGCTGCCGCATACACGCACACACCACGGCGGTACAGCCTCTCGCACGCGTGCAGGCACGCACCCGAGCACGCGCACACGCCATCAGCCCGTGTGCACGCGTGGGCACGCCGCCGCCAGAGAGGGGGCACCGTTAGTCCGCCATCAAAGCGAGAGAGAAAAAAAAAAAGATGTATATAGAGAGCTTAGAGAATTCCGAATCGGCGTTGGAGACCCATCGGCACACGCACGCCAGCACCCCGTCGCGGCGGTGCAGCGCTCCACGCAGCCGGACGACACGCGCAGGGCCAGTCCTTTGACGCAGCCCGCACGGTCCGCGTTTCTTTTGATGCCACGCACAGCGCAGTGTGGGGGCGTCGGGTGCTGCTCTACACAGACACGAAAAGAAAAAGAGGGTGGTAGCACCCGCACACCCGCACAGCAGCGCTGGCGTCAAGGCAATTTAAAAAAAAAAAAGTGAACAAAAAAGAGAGAAAGTGGCGCGCAGAGAACCGAATGTGCGCGGCGCCGCGCGGCGGGAGGGAACGGAGGAGGAGGCATGCGGTGCCAGCGGCTCCCCGCCTCGCACGAGCGGGAGGCGTCGGAGCGCAGAGCGCGCACAGCAGCGCACACGCGCCAACCCGGCAAACTCGCGCGGCCAGCCACCCACGCGCACCCTACGCCCAGCCGGGGTAGCCGTACTTGGCGGCGGCGCCGATCTCCTCCTCGATGCGCAGCAGCCGGTTCATCTTCGCCGTGCGCTCGCCGCGGCACGGCGCGCCCGTCTTGATCTGGCCAGTGCCCAGGCCGACGGACAGGTCCGCGATGTACGTGTCCTCCGTCTCACCGCTGCGGTGCGACACCATCACCGACCACCCGTGCGCCATGCACAGCTTCGACGCGGCAATCGACTCGCTGATCGTGCCGATCTGGTTGATCTTCAGCAGCAGCGAGTTGCACGCCTTCTTCTCGATCGCCATCTTCACGCGCTCCACGTTCGTCACCGTCAGGTCGTCACCCACGATCTGCGCCTTGCCCTCCAGCGCCTTCGTGATCGCAGCGAACTCGTCGAAGTTGTCCTCGTTGAACGGGTCCTCGATCGACACCAGCGGGTACTCCGCGACCCAGCGAGCGTACGTCTCCTGCAGCTTCTCCGCAGACACGTACGTCGCCTCCGGGTTCTTGAACGTCAGGTTGTACATCTTCTTGTCCGCGTCGTACGCCTCGCTGGCCGCGCAGTCCATGCAGATCGCGAACTTGCCCTTGTGGCCCGCCTTCTCGATCGCCTCCATCAGGATCGGCAGCGGCTCGTCGATGTGCTTGATCGGCGGCGCAAAGCCGCCCTCGTCGCCAACGTTGACGGCGTCCTGACCGTACTTCTTCTTGATGATCGACTTCAGCGCGTGGTACACCTCCGAGCCCATGCGCAGCGCCTCGTGGAACGACGTGGCCTTCGTCGGCGCAATCATGAACTCCTGGAAGGGCAGCACGTTGCCGGCGTGCTTGCCGCCGTTGATCACGTTGAAGCACGGCACCGGCAGGCGGATCTCCTTCGTGCCCGCGAGCTGCGCGATGTACTTGTACAGCGGCACGCCGGCCTTCGCAGCCGCGGCCTTGCTGACCGCCATCGAGCAGCCCAGGATCGCGTTCGCGCCGAGCTTGCTCTTGTTCTTCGTGCCGTCCAGCTCGCACATCAGCTTGTCCAGGCCGGCCTGATCCGACTCGTCCTTGCCCACCAGCGCGGGGGCAAGCACCTCGTTCACGTTCTTCACCGCCTGCAGGCAGCCGGCGCCGCAGTAGCGCGCCTTGTCGCCGTCGCGCAGCTCGCACGCCTCGTGCACGCCGGTCGACGCGCCAGACGGCACGGCGGCGCGGAACATGCCCGCCTCCGTCGTCACCTCCACCTCCACCGTGGGGTTGCCACGGGAGTCGAGCACCTCGCGAGCGTGGACCTTCTGGATCGGCATTCTGCACAAGGGAGGAAAAAGAAAGTGGTGTTTTTGATGTGTGAGAGCACGGAGCTCGGTGCGAGCACAGAAATGAGAAATGGTATTAAGCGGGAGCGAAAAAACTGTCACGCAGAGGAGCAGGGGGTGGGGAGCCAGCAACAGGCAGCAGAAGCACGAGAGGGAGGAGAAGGGGAGGCAAAGAGTGGAGAGGGAGGGAGCGCATGGGGAGGCAACGCGGGACACCACGCCGGCTCGTCACAGCCGCAGTAGGAAAGGAGAGAAAGGGTGGGGGTGAGGAGAGGGAGGGAGACAGGGTCCAACAGGCCCCCCGTCCTCATGGCCGCCACGCACGGAGGCACCACCGCACCGGCCCACACACACACACACACACACACCAGGAGCCACGCTCCGGCGACTCGTTGCACTTCGTTTCACGACTATTGTTGCTGCCGCATACACGCACACACCACGGCGGTACAGCCTCTCGCACGCGTGCAGGCACGCACCCGAGCACGCGCACACGCCATCAGCCCGTGTGCACGCGTGGGCACGCCGCCGCCAGAGAGGGGGCACCGTTAGTCCGCCATCAAAGCGAGAGAGAAAAAAAAAAAGATGTATATAGAGAGCTTAGAGAATTCCGAATCGGCGTTGGAGACCCATCGGCACACGCACGCCAGCACCCCGTCGCGGCGGTGCAGCGCTCCACGCAGCCGGACGACACGCGCAGGGCCAGTCCTTTGACGCAGCCCGCACGGTCCGCGTTTCTTTTGATGCCACGCACAGCGCAGTGTGGGGGCGTCGGGTGCTGCTCTACACAGACACGAAAAGAAAAAGAGGGTGGTAGCACCCGCACACCCGCACAGCAGCGCTGGCGTCAAGGCAATTTAAAAAAAAAAAAAGTGAACAAAAAAGAGAGAAAGTGGCGCGCAGAGAACCGAATGTGCGCGGCGCCGCGCGGCGGGAGGGAACGGAGGAGGAGGCATGCGGTGCCAGCGGCTCCCCGCCTCGCACGAGCGGGAGGCGTCGGAGCGCAGAGCGCGCACAGCAGCGCACACGCGCCAACCCGGCAAACTCGCGCGGCCAGCCACCCACGCGCACCCTACGCCCAGCCGGGGTAGCCGTACTTGGCGGCGGCGCCGATCTCCTCCTCGATGCGCAGCAGCTGGTTCATCTTCGCCGTGCGCTCGCCGCGGCACGGCGCGCCCGTCTTGATCTGGCCAGTGCCCAGGCCGACGGACAGGTCCGCGATGTACGTGTCCTCCGTCTCACCGCTGCGGTGCGACACCATCACCGACCACCCGTGCGCCATGCACAGCTTCGACGCGGCAATCGACTCGCTGATCGTGCCGATCTGGTTGATCTTCAGCAGCAGCGAGTTGCACGCCTTCTTCTCGATCGCCATCTTCACGCGCTCCACGTTCGTCACCGTCAGGTCGTCACCCACGATCTGCGCCTTGCCCTCCAGCGCCTTCGTGATCGCAGCGAACTCGTCGAAGTTGTCCTCGTTGAACGGGTCCTCGATCGACACCAGCGGGTACTCCGCGACCCAGCGAGCGTACGTCTCCTGCAGCTTCTCCGCAGACACGTACGTCGCCTCCGGGTTCTTGAACGTCAGGTTGTACATCTTCTTGTCCGCGTCGTACGCCTCGCTGGCCGCGCAGTCCATGCAGATCGCGAACTTGCCCTTGTGGCCCGCCTTCTCGATCGCCTCCATCAGGATCGGCAGCGGCTCGTCGATGTGCTTGATCGGCGGCGCAAAGCCGCCCTCGTCGCCAACGTTGACGGCGTCCTGACCGTACTTCTTCTTGATGATCGACTTCAGCGCGTGGTACACCTCCGAGCCCATGCGCAGCGCCTCGTGGAACGACGTGGCCTTCGTCGGCGCAATCATGAACTCCTGGAAGGGCAGCACGTTGCCGGCGTGCTTGCCGCCGTTGATCACGTTGAAGCACGGCACCGGCAGGCGGATCTCCTTCGTGCCCGCGAGCTGCGCGATGTACTTGTACAGCGGCACGCCGGCCTTCGCAGCCGCGGCCTTGCTGACCGCCATCGAGCAGCCCAGGATCGCGTTCGCGCCGAGCTTGCTCTTGTTCTTCGTGCCGTCCAGCTCGCACATCAGCTTGTCCAGGCCGGCCTGATCCGACTCGTCCTTGCCCACCAGCGCGGGGGCAAGCACCTCGTTCACGTTCTTCACCGCCTGCAGGCAGCCGGCGCCGCAGTAGCGCGCCTTGTCGCCGTCGCGCAGCTCGCACGCCTCGTGCACGCCGGTCGACGCGCCAGACGGCACGGCGGCGCGGAACATGCCCGCCTCCGTCGTCACCTCCACCTCCACCGTGGGGTTGCCACGGGAGTCGAGCACCTCGCGAGCGTGGACCTTCTGGATCGGCATTCTGTTAAGTGGCTTTTTATGAGAAATAATAGATATTTGAAATAAGAAAAGAAAACAAAAAGAAGAGGTTTATCAGAAGGACAGGGTGTGAACGTAGATGGAAGACTGAGTTCAACTTGAGTTGCGGTGTTCCGTTTAGTGGTTCGGTTTGCGACAGATGGTTTGTGTGCGTGTGTGGAGAGGGGGGTTGTTAAGAAATGTCGGTGAGGATGCAAGTTTATTGTGTGTATGTGTGTTTTGGGAGGCGTTTGCATAGGAAAACAAAGAAACATGGAGAGTGACAACAAAAGTGCGTGTAGGCGAGCGAATCCATGTGTACAGCTCATAAGAACAGAGCGTGGTCCCGTAAAGGAAAGCTGTGCAATAGCTTTTTCTATCAAGTGCTAACTCACCATTCTCTAACATAAAAAAAAAAAAACTCAGAGAAGTGCTTACTAACAAAAAAAAAAGAGTTGTCATCTGAGGGTTGCATTACTGCAGCACAGGATAGGCTTGTGTAATAGTGTGTTAGGGAAAGTGTGTCACCAATTTCTTTGCTCTCTTTACCTTAAGGTGACCTTGCGCTTGTGTGCTTGATGAAAAGGCGTTGTGATAAATCTGTGTGGGAACCGTTAGTAGTGGCATTAAAAAAGGATCTCGCAACTTCCATCCCTAAAGACACGTTCGAAAAGAACATACAATAACTTCACGCTCACGTCAGGTCAGTAACGCGTTTCCATGAGCAACAACGTCTCAGACAACGTCTTTTTTGCCATCTTGCTTTTGCCTTTTTTTTCTTCCCCACTCTCTTCACTCTTTCACAACAGTTGCTTCCAGAGCATTCCACACGCGCCCACAAATCGCATCGTACGTCCCACGTGACCCTCCACGTCGCGAAACACGATTTTGCCCGTGGCGAAGAGTCGATGGTCCTCAAACTCAATCAATACCTGTGGTGGTGATGGCGAAGTGGTTCGCTCACCTGCTGCCGTAGTTGTCGCTGATGCTGCTACGTTCGCTTCGTCCGTCGTCGTCGAGGTGGCAGCTTTGTAGCGCTTGCTCTCCTCCATCATGTTGTCGAGCTGCTCGCTGATGAGGTGCATTGGGGGGTGCTCACGAAGGGCCCGCAGCTCCGCCATCTGCTCCTCAGCGCTGCGGATCGTCTCGACCACCGTGTCGTCGGGCAGATAGGCGCGCTCGCGGGCAAAGAGCAGCCGTCGCCGCGCCACCCGCTCCTCGTCTTCGCTACCTTTTTCATAGTGGAATTTTTGTGCCGCCCAGTCGCGGTCCTGCGGGGTGCGAAAGGCAGTCAGCACGTCCACCTGTGCTGTGCGGCGTGTGTCATCTTTTGATGTCGACGAAGCGGAGGGTGGGGAGGGCGGCTCCATACTCTTGTTCTGTTTTTTTACATCGTCGTGGGCGGAAGCCTGTTCACTGTCTGCGCGGGTGGACGGTGTCGCCACGGGAGGAAACCACGCGTTGAAGTCCGTGTCGAGGTGTCGCCGCTCCGCCACGTAGCGCAGGAAGTGCCCTTCAGTTGGCCGGAGCACAAAGAGCCCCATGAGAGAAAAGGCCGGCACGACGAGGCGGCGCAGCCAGCGGTACAGTTCCTCATTTCGGCGGATCTGCTCGCCTCGTTTTCGGTACGGAGACGAGGACGAAGACGAGGAGGAGGAAGAGGGGAACGCTCTTGCGGTGGTTGACGACGACGCGGAGGAAGCAGACACGCGCGGTGACGACGTCGCTGTCTTTTTCTCTACCCCAGCGTTGTGGCTATCGCCGCGCTCACCTGCTAAGCCTTCAGCGTAGTTTGACTGTGTTGAATGATAGGTACGTCGCGAGCTGAAGACGAGAAAGGTATGGCAGCTGGTGTAGGCAGCGGCAGGGCTTCTCAACTGTATCCACGCCAGAGGCTGAGCAGCGCTTCTCAGCACTGTCCGCGGATTAAGGTGACGCATCGGCTTCACTATTCCTCGTTCGCCAGGTTTTTTTTTGTTTTTAATCTTGTTGCTGTTTTTTTTTTTTTTTAATGAGCGATGGCGTTACAAAGGAAAAACGTCAGTGCTGCGTTTGGCGTTTCCGTAAAGGTGGAAGTAGAGTACAACCGAGTAATTCAGTAGTTTTCATCGCTTCCGTCTTTCACTTGGAGCATGTACAGCCTCAAATCGCACGTGGAAATCAAGCTCAGATACACACACAAAAAAAAAATAAAACAGCAATTTCAAGATGTGAAGCGTGAAGGGAGTAGAAACCCCTCTCTGTTTTTTTTTTTTTTTGTTCTCTCTTATCTTTTTCTGTCTGTTTTCTCTCTGCCAATAGCTGAGATTTGAGTGAAAAGAGCACTTTTTTTTTTTCTTTGTGAGCCGCAGCACACGCAGGGTCCTCTTTATCTGGAAAAACACACACACACACATATATATATATATAAGAAAAAAAAAAAAAAGAGAAGGAAAAAAAAAAAAGTAAGGTCAGAGGTTCCCACACAGAGAAGAGCAACCAAAAGCAAACAAGCAAAAAAAAAAATAATAAATAAGCAATAACAAGTACACAAACATATAGAAGAACCAGCTTTTACCAGCAGCAGGACAATGAAGCGAGGGGGGCCCCACCAATCACTCACGAAACAGCACCGCCGTCGGAGTCGCACTCCTTTCTCAACAGGAACGAAAGCAATGTAAGCGCGTTTACACGTGTGTGTGTGTGTGTGTGTGTGTGTCGAGCATACAGTTAAAGAAGGAACGGGAAGAAAGAAAGCGAAAAAAAAAAGGAAATACAAACGAATGTAAAAAAAAAAAAAATGGGCAACGATACCACACGTCTACAGGCGTTTCCGTTCACTCAAAAAAGAAAACACAAAAAAAAAACTACGTGTGCATTGTAGCATGAACACATACAACAGGGGCTTTGAAATGTCAAGCGCACGACACAGCGCAGCAACGCCTTGGCATTAATCCCTAAAAAAGCACAAGAACAGCTACGTAAATGAATAGTAAGAGGAAAGCAAGCCTTTAAAGAAAAAAACACGTATATATAAGAGCTTCACCTTTTCTTATCTTGTTTTTCTTTTCTTTTTTCTTTTCCTCTCTTCTCTCTCTCTCTTCACAAGACTTACTTGATCATCTTACGAGCAGTCATGATGGTCGTTGCAATCGCGGCAGCCTGCAAACCACAAAGCGGGTAGCGGAAGTCCAAGGCGAACCGGTCCTCGCTCTGCTTACCAAACAACATCACGACCTTCTCAGGATCTGACGCAGCGACCAGCTGGAAGTTCTTCTCGCTCGCCTTCGTGGCACGACCGTGGAAATCTAACTTGTAACCCCGCAACACGCCATCCCACTGAGGCACCTTGTTCTTCAAGACGATGATGTGTGGGCTGCGCGGGTCGCGGCGGTACTCCTTCGCCAGCAAGCTGTGCGTGCGCCACTTTTTCTGTGAGCTCGTCGCGGCCCCTTCCGCCATTGCGGGGGCCTCGACGGTCCCACCGACCTGCGGCGTGGCGGACGCGTCGACAACGGCAAACTTCGGTGCCGTCTTCGTCATCGTCGACATCGTTGCTTCTACCTCGTCCTCGGACGACTCGGCCATCGCCGCGTCGATGCCGGCGCGACTGCCGCCGGCCACCGACGTCCCGCCGCGGCCGTCGCGCAGGAACCTCACCTCGCCACCCTCCACCGGTCTGATGTAGCCCGACTCTGCGTCGATGGCGGGCAGCACCACCGTAAATGACGAGCGGCTCGTGTCCTCGAAGTTCTCGAGCAGCACGACCACGATCTCCTTCCGTGTTGCCTTGTCACCTTCACTGAACATCACCATCTCCAGCCCGCTCGCACGCCGGGACAACTTGCCGACAAAGCTGCGCGAGTCATTGTCCAGCTGCTGCTGATTAACTGTGAAGACGATGTTGCCGACACCTTTAGAGACAGCGTAGAAACGGCCACCGATGCCGTCCGACGTGTCCTCAACCACGGCGCGCGACTTGGCATTGCGTGGGACGGCAGCGAGCACAAAGTCGTTGGTGTGCTCGAGGAAAAACTGAAAGGACTTGTGACCACCTGGGAAAAGGGAGGCGATGCTGTGGCCCTGCTGTTTTTTGCGCTCAACGTAGCACTGGAGCAGGTGACGGCGCGGGCGGTAATAGATGCGCTCTCGCGGGTCCAGTGGCAGGACGGACTGCGACATGCTGTACATGGAGACCGAGTCGTTCCCCTCTTTCCGGGTCGGCATGATGATCCCACCAGGCCGACGGCCGCCGCTACTGCCAATCCCATGAGACGGCGACCCGCCGCCGGCCACATGCGCGCCACCGCCACCGCCACCGCCACCGCCAACGCCAACGCCAGCGCCAGCGCCAGGTGGCGCGGAGGCATCCGCCGCGCTACCAAAGGCGCGGTGCACCGCGTCCACCGTCAGCCCTGCCGGGATGACGGCGTTCGGGTTATCCTCGGCCTCGCTGGCTGAGTCGTTGCTGACGAGTTCCTCCGGCTTTTTTTGTTTCTGCAGGGAGGACGGGTGGCGTAAAGGAACGGTGGGCGGCGTACACGGAAGGACGGGAGCCACTGCAGCATCGGTGGTGGTGGCCGCAGTCGGGCTTCCGGTGTTCTCGACAACGTGAGTGCGCTGGAAGCGCACACTAGCGGCGCTACCGTGCGGGTGTGGGGGCTGATTGGGCGGCCGCGGTGGTGTGGAAGGGTTCATTGTTTTTCTTTTCTTTTATATATATATATATATATATGTGTGTGTGTGGATGGGTGATGGTGACAGTGGTAGTAATGGTTGTGGAGTGGAGGCTCCTCTGTTCAGTTTTTCCAGTTTTTTTTTTTTTCTCCCACCTTCCTTTTTCCTTCTTTTTTCCCCCTCTTCTTCTCGTGACGGTAGAGAAACAAAAGACGTAACCAAATACGATGGAATGTGTGAAAGAGGCAGATTTAAGAGCACGACTATATGGTACGACGACACGTCTTGCAGTTCTACAGCTTCTTGCTTTCCTTCCTTCTTTCTGTGGTGATTGAAGGGTGGGCCGAGGCACGAAAAAAAAAAAAAAGTAAAGAGGGGAAAAGAGAGACGTTTCTAAAATAGATGCGAAGGAGCAGATACCATTTACCTCGCACAGCAGCTCAGTTTTTCTTTTTCTTTTTTTCACCGATGCGCGTTCGTACGGTATCAAGAGTGACTGTGGATCTCCTGCTGCTTTTGTAAACAGACACGATAGTGCAGATCCTACGCAACATCGTGGGTTAAGCGCAGTGCATGCGTAAGTAAGCACACATACATATCAAGCACTACGCCTCATTCACGCCAAAAAAAAAAAAAGAGGAATGTAGCTTGAAAAAAAGTCCGCGCAGCAACGCTGTCATAACTGCAGAAAAATGGTCGTAATTGCCTTCTCAACGGCATCGCATGTGTTTTTGTTTCTCTTCGACGAATCAAAAAAAAAAAAAGAAGAACCTTCGTATTCTGTGATTGAAAAGACAAACGTTCGACGCTTAGTGCAGCCGACGCAGCAGACACACCAACACACATATACACTCTTAAAGCTGTTGCCTATCCCATATTAAAAAAAAAAAAGGGACAAGAGACGGGACAGCAACCAAAAAAAAAAAAGAGCACTTTTCCCCATCCACATCACACGAGGGAATAAGAACCCTTTAAAAGGTAAATTAGAAATTATGAGAGGACCAGAGTTGAAGAGAAAATGAAAAAAAAAAAAAGAAATCCACAAGAACGTGAACAGGGACACAACAACGTTGGGTTCTTCACCTACCAAACAAACCAGTAAATTCAGTCGAAATCACCCTTTTTTTTTCCCCAGAAAAACAGCGAGTGTATGTGTGCCTGAAAAAAAAAAAAGAAAAGAGCGAGCTAAAAAAAAAAAGAAAATGACAGAGGACCCTACACCTCTGTTCATGAAACAGGAGAGAGAAAAAAAAAAGCAGAGGAGGACGCGCACCTCTAGTGAAGAAGATCAAAATCGATCTCCTCTACTTCGCGAGGTGCAGCGGCAGCCGCCGCCTTCTTCGTCGTCTTTCCGGCTTCGCTAGATTCCGGCTTTCGTGTCGCCGCCGCTCTCCGATTTCCCTCTTCCTCCTCCAGCAGGTCTATGTCATCCTCTTCTGCCGCACGGTGTGCGGACTCGTCGCGACGGGCACCGCCTTTGCCTGGCGCACGCGACACATCAAAGCACGCCTTCTTCCCTGCATGCTTGCCCTGGATGATCTCCCGCAGGAGATACGTCACCCGGTCCCCCTCCCTCACGTTGGCCCGCGCGTTCACGGCGTGAAAGAAGATGGACTCGCCGCTGAGGTCGTCAATCACGAAGCCAAACCTGCCCGCCCGGATTTCACGCACAACTCCGTGGAAGCGGGTTTGGTCGGACACCGTGC
Source organism: Lotmaria passim (assembly GCA_037349495.1). Taxonomy (NCBI): domain Eukaryota; phylum Euglenozoa; class Kinetoplastea; order Trypanosomatida; family Trypanosomatidae; genus Lotmaria; species Lotmaria passim. The sequence goes on from CP140208.1 coordinate 170,378, forward strand.
CGGGCTGCGCCGTGGCTGGGACGAGAGGCCGCCCAAAAGCACCGCGGCGGCGCTCCATGGTGATGTCGATGATGACGCGTTGCGCCACCAACGCGCCCTCGCCGGCCGGCGTGACGGCCGCCTCGGCGGCATCGCCGCTCTTGCTGGCTGACGCAGGGCTGAGGCAGAAGCGGACGAAACGACCCGCGTGCATCTTTGTGCCACTGCCGAGATCCAAATTCTCCACCGAGACCGGGAAGCGCGGGGCATCGTCGTGGAATTGCCGCTCCGTGTCCAGCTCGGCGATCACGCCCTCGCCCTTCGCGTCATCCCACTCCACGACCTTGCCGTACAGCGTGATGGGCGTCACAGGCGACTCGACATTCGTGCGTTGATCGTACAGACGTAACGCCTCCGCACGCACCTTGTGTGGTGCGGCAGCGGCGCTGTTGTCGCCGCTGCCGCTGTGAGACTCCTCAGCCGGATCGAGGGAGAACTCCTCGGCCAAGGCGGCTGCCGCGGCGCCAGCGCGGCCGGCAGCGGAGTGGAAGGCCGGCGCGCCGAGGTAGCGCGACGTGCCGAGGTCCGGTTGTATTTCCGACACCGAAAACGACACGCGCTCGCCCTCCGTCACGTAAAAGCCGCCCTCCAGGCCGCTACGAGTGAAGAAATATGACTTGTGCAACATGTCTTCGTGTTCGTCAGTGGGCACTGTCGTGGCATCTTCGCCCGCAGCGCTCGCAGCTTCATCTACGGTCGTGGTAGCGGTGGCGGCGGCTGTGGTGGTAGGAGCCGTGTCGTCGCTCAACGACCTGCGCTGCAGCGCTTCGAGGGACATATAGACGGCCTTGTGCGAGTTAGGTACGACGCCCTCCGCCAGCACGAAGCCGTAGCCACGACGGTGTTTGAAGGCGGTGACGGTGCCGTGCAGACGCAGTTGTCGCTGCTGCTGCTGCTGCGCGGGCCGACCCGTGGGCCGGCGAGGTCTGCCGAAGTTCTTCTGCAGAAGGAGGTCGGACCTGTGAAACGGCCCCGCAAGGCAGACAGGCGACGTGGAGAAGGTTCGAATTGAGAGGCCGGAGCTGAGAGGATTTGAAAGGGCGCAGCTTTTGGTGCAATTGCTGTTGGCAGAGGAGACGGCGCGACACGATGCAATTGTCACGATGCGCGGCAAGGTGACCAATGCGCCACGCATCAGGCGCTGGGGCCCGAGGTAAAACATTGCACCTTGTTGAATAGAAGGAGGAAAAAAAAAAAGTTGCTGCTTTGCAACGTAAGGTTCATGAAAAAAAAAAAAAAGAACAGGAGCGTGCCGAAAGCAAGCTTGGCACCCTCAGCAATCTATTTAAAACAACGTCTCAGTGAAGATCTCTATGTTAACGCAAGCCACTGCGATTACTTACGTTAACTACAGCAGCTCTCACTGACGCTGTTGTTAATTGCCCTATTGGCGGCGCAGCTTTACGCTACTGCTGCTACAAGTTTTGCTGCGTGGATGTTCGAAAAAGTGCGATTTCAGCGTTGTTGTCTTCGCTCGAGCAGCTCGCAACCATGTACGTGTACACGTAGAGATTTGGATAAAAAAAAAAAGAGCTCTAACTCTACCAACACACAAGACTGACTGTTGTTGGTGCCTTCTTCTTTATTGCTGTTTTTCTTTTTTCCCCTCTTTTTGCTAAAGATAAATTAACAAAAAAAAGTAAGCGGTGAGCATGTGTAAAGAGAGAGAGAGAGAGAGCGCGCCTCCGACATGGGGAGAAAAAGAGACGAAGAAAGGAGAAGGCAAAGCGGTGAGAGAAAAAAAAAAAAGGAGGGTCAAATAAACCAACAAGAGTTTTTAAACTCAGACACCAGTGGCATCTATTTGGCAGAGAGAAAGCCGCTGAGGGAAAAAAAAAAAAAACGAAGAAGCCGGAAACACAAATTGGCGGCTTTCTTTTTTTTTTTTTTTTGTGTATGTGTGTATGTGTCATATTATTATGAACACAACAAAAAAAAAACACAAAACTACCTCAAAAAGGCACCACACGCTCCTGTTGCCACGAACTACATCCACATAAAACCGCTCAACAAGCGCAAATAGTCATCGTACACTCTTGGCATCCTCTTCCTTTTTCTCAAAAAAAAAAGTCGAACGCACAGTTCGGAATAGGCATGAACGACATCTGACAAGTGCGCAGTAGAAAAAAAAAAAAAAGAAGAACCGAGAAGCAAAAAAAAAAAACAACATACGAAGACAACTACTGTTTGCAGTTCTATCGTATCCATCTCTATATATATATAACAAAAAAAAAGGCCGAATGAAACAGACTTTTGGCTTTCTTTGCTGTTCCTAAACCAGTGCACGTGTGTCTGTGTGGATGTCTATATTTCTATCACACCAGAGAGGCGCCTACCCGCATGGAGTAGACGTACCCGCACGCCGTACTGGCGAAGAGCCACCGCCCGTCTTGGGAGAAGAAGACGGACGAGATAGCAGCCCCCACGGCATCGGACTGCCCCAGTGAAGTCCCCGTGTCGCCGTCATCGGCGACGTCGTACTCCTCACTCGAGTCATCGGCAAAGAAGTCGCCGCCGCCGCCGAGGCCCGCCGCGTCACTTGCGCCGGACACCACCCACAGCACCGCATCCGACGTCGCACTGCCGCGGGTGCGCCGACTCGCCTCACGCAGCGACACCGTCACGACAGGGGTGATGATCGACGTGTTCACGGCCCAGACTGTTACTAGCCCGCTTGAGTCGCCCGCCGCCAGCACGCCGGGCTTCGTTGGTGACCAGCATACGCTCGTAACAGCTGAGAAAAAGCCCTCCAGAGGAATTGCGCTGCGCGGGAACCACGCGACGCAGGTGCCGTCGCTCGCGGCGGAGACGACGCAGTCCTGTCCGCGGAAGCCGTGGGTGGTGGTTTGCAGGGACATGGACACGATGCGGCCGTGGTGCAGCATCGGCGACGACGACGACTGCGCCGCTCGCCGGGTCGCCGTCGCCGCAGGCGCGATCGGAGTGTTGCTGCGGCTCTCCGCGGCGGCGCTGTTGTCGAAGCCGGCAGGGGGGGCAGTTGGGTTCCGTGCTCCCAGCCCAATGGACGACTCCGCGGAGGAACTTTGACCGACGAGTGAGCCAAGCTCCGCAGGACCACTCAGCGGAGCCGTCGTGGCAGCGGCGGCGGCGGCAGCGGTGGCGGTGGCGGTGGGTGGGCAAGCCGTCACATCCAGCGTCTTAATCACCGTCGTCGACGTCGGCAGCGCACGCGGCGGGCCGTAGTACTGGAGCTCAATCGACTTGGCGTCGCGGTTCGCGCCGACGAGGAGGGCGCCAGAGGTGGTGCCGATGAAGACCTGCGTCATGGCGTCCGTCCCAGGCCGCTTCACGAACTGGGCCGCCACGCCGATGTTGCCCATGGGTCGAATGCCGAGGAACGACAGGCACGACGCGGTGGGGTGCAGCGGCTGCCACGCCGGCCAGGTGCAGACCTTCCCCTCTTGACTGATCGAGTAGAGGTGGTGGCAGCTGGCGTCGCCATGGATGGCCAGGCGCAGCACCGGCGCCTGGTGCGCCTGCGGCGACGGGAAAGACGAGTGCGTCGGCCGCTGCGGAGGCAACAGCAGCGTCGTCGCCGTGCCGGTCGTTGCGAGGGCCCGCTCGATGAGGCGTCGCGGTGCCACCTGCGCCCAGGCCTGTCCCACGGACCACTGCACCACGCGGCCGCAGCGGGTGCCACCGAGCAGCGTGGACGGCTGAAAGGGATGCGCCAGCAGCGTCGTCACCTCACTGTCGCAGACCAGCGGCACCACCACCACGACGTAGTCCGCCGTCGTGGCTGCCGACGTCGACGCGGTGTGGGTCGCGGTCTCCGCGTAGAGCGTCCCCTCCTTGTGCGGCGTCGTGTTCGCGGGGAGCGGGACGACGAACCACGCCAGCACCAACCCAGGCGACTCTCGTGCAACGCGCAGCGCCGTGTCCATCGTCGTACCGGGCACGGCCGCCTGCGCAGCAGCCGCGGAGCCCCACGAGTAGCCGCACTCCATCGACGCTCGCACGCCGCACAGCGCCGCCTCGGCGGACCGGCTGCCGCCACTGCTACCCCCACCGCCGTTGCCGGCACCACCGCTCGCGCCGACGCCTACGTTGCCGCTCTCGAGGCTGCCGCGCCGCGTCGCGCTGCCCGTCCCGAAGTCCCCTGCGCCACTCGCACCACCGCCGCCACTACCGCCACCACCACCTCCGTTGACGCTTTTCGCACCGTACGTGGCGGCGACACAGACGGACCATACCGTGGAGTCGCCCTCGTCATCACTCAACAACGCAGCGGCTCCCTCATACGGCACGAGGCAGGCCGTAGCGTCCAGAATAACGCGTCGGCCACCGCTATCGCTGCTGCCCATGACGTCGCCGAGCACGACGGCCGGGTTAAAGATGCAGACGGGATGAGTCGGCTTTTCGCTTGTCATGTCTCGCGCAGAGGTGCCACCACGCATGCAGTACTGCAGCGAACTCCACCCACCACGGCTGTCTGGGCGGGTCGACGGCGAGGTCGCCTTCTGGGCTCGCGGCGCGGCTGCTGGAACGGTGCTGCGGTGATTCGGTATTGCGGCCGGTGACGGCGTGCCGCGTCGCGCCACCGCCGCTGCTGCCGTATCGGGGGTGCCGACGGCTAGCACTTCGATGAGCGGCGCAGAAGTCGCTGGCAATTTCCGCATCTCCAGCAGGGAAGCCGGAGCCTTGGCGGGCGGCGTTGGCGGTCGCTGCCGTATCGGCAGTTCCGCGGCCGCGGAAGGCCGTGCCCGCGGTGTCGTTCTGCCTTGTTCCGCTGGAGAAGCTGACGGAGAAATGAGAGGGACGCTGCCGCCAGCGCTTGTGACAGCGGAGACACGCGGCGGGTTCGGCGAGGACGTCTCAGTAAGCGTCGCTGGAGACGACTTTGCGGACGGAACAGGGGAGCGCGCAGTTGGGTCGGCGTAAGAGGCCGCCGTCGTCGTCGTCGTTGACGCTGCTAGGCTGTGTGGTGCAAAGGTGGGCGATACAGCCACATTGGCGAAGGAGGTCTGGAAGGAGCTCGCGGCGACGCTGGAGTTGGCAGAGCGACTTGCCATGTACTGCTCCACGACTTGTTGCTTCGCTTGGCGCGCCGCCCGCAGCGCCTCCAGCTGTTTGCGCTTCTCAGCCAAATCCATGGCCGAGCTCCAGTGCGTTGTCGGTCTACGGGAAAAAAAGTAAAAAAGAAAAAAAGAAGACAGCAGAGAAGTAAAAAAAAAAAAAATGTACGTTTGCAAAGAAATAGAAAAACAGTGTTGCTGCTTCTGATGACACGCAACAGGTAAAGTGCTGTTTTCTCGTTGTTGTCGTGTTTACTATGTGATTACCGTAAAGGTAATCGCAGAGTGAAGATGTACGCTGCGAAATGAAGGGCCACGGTTTTTTTTTTGTTGTTGTTGTTGATGTCGTTGTTTTCTCTATTGATTCGGAAAAAATATATAATAATAATAAGAGTGCTCCACGACAGATGCGAACAGTATGAAATCAACCTCCCCTCCCCACCTCAATGCCTCAAGCGTCAAGAGAGAAAAGAAAAAAAAAAAAGCGGAGAATCTGGAAGAGCGCAGCTGCAGAAGAAAAAAAAAAAAAGACAAGGACGTGGATAGACCAAAAGGTAAAAAGGAAAAACAATAATAGTAACAATAGAACTTTGTTGTTCTTCACTCCGACGTAACTGCACTTCATGATGCCAACCTTTGAAACATCTTTACCTTTCTGTGTTTTTTTTTTTTTCCTTTTTGAAAAGCGCGAGCCGCTTGCTTCTGCAGGTCGATACGGAAAAGACAGCCTTCTCGGGCCTCTGATTTGGTCAAGAAGACTGTGAATCTTTCATCATGGCACACGAGAAGCCAGTCAACGTTGCTGGTATACAACGGAATTACAAGCACAAGCCAGGCACAAGAACTTTCTTGCTCTTTTTTTCTTCTTCGACTTACTACGCCAGTCCTTTTTGAGTTACTCTTTTTTTTTTTTTTTAATAGTTGTAGTTGCTCACGTGAGTGACGATGAAACCATCAGAAATCCGCTTCTTGGTTTTTTCCCCCCTTTTAGTAAACACGCTAACAACTTTACTTTTACTTTCTTTTTTTTTTTTGTTTGTGTGTGTGTGTGTGTGTGTGCTGATCAAACAAAGGACGTGACTCCTCATGAGTGAAAAGGGCAAAAAAAAAAAAAACGGCCGTCAACTGTGAATACGAAAGTCCGGTATACACTTAATAGCCGCAACAACACATAGAACGAAACGTCAGCACCACACAGAACACACTAACAAACAAAAAAAAAAAATCAAACAACAATCAACAACAAAAAAAAAAAAAACGAAGATGACAACTAAATCTAGAAAGGAATAAACAAGTAATTAAAAAAAAAAAAAGAGTGGAGAAAAAAGAAAAGCAGGAACAATCTAGATGGGGAGTATCTATGAAACGAAAACAAACAGCGAAAACGAGAAAAAGAACAAAAAAAAAAAAGAGGAGATAAAGGTCAGAAACACCTTACATCGTAACGCTATTGAGAAGAAAAAAAAAAAGAAAATACAATTTCTAAAAAGAAAAAGCAAAGCAGCAAAAAGAACCAGAGAAAGAAACAAACCGTTGCTTGAACACGATTTCAAATTAAAAAAAAAAAAACGAACAGTTTGAAGCTCTACGTAGCGTTCCTTCGCAGCGCTTGTAACGCCTTCCTGGTCGCCTTGAAACGTCCGTCCACAGACTCATTGGCTGCTTCCGCGGGCGTTTTCTCCATGTTCGCCCTCTGGTTCTCCTTACGCGCCTGGAAGCGTGCATCCAGCTTTCGCCGCTCGCGCTCCGACTGCTCGTAACCCTCCTTCAGCTTCGCTTTGTCTTTCTCCAGCTTTCGCCTCGCAGCCTGCGTCAGAGTCAGCTCGGCTTCCAGCCGCTTGCAGTCGGCCTTCGCCTTCGCCGCTCCCACCTCAGCCGCGTGCAGAGCAGCCGAACGCGATGCCAGCGTGTCCTCCAACGCCTTCACATTGATGCTCAGCGCCACCGTCGCGGCGTCCGCCTTCTCGCAGCGCTCCGCCACGGCTGCCTTCTCTTCCACCGCCTTGGCAAGCATCGAGGTCAGGGCATCCTTTTCCTCAATTATCAGCACAAGCCGCTCCTCCGTGGCCTCCAGCGCCACAGCCTTCTCGTCGAGCAGCGCGAGCAATTGCTGCTTTTCCGCCTTCGCCGCCTCCACATCTCCACGAAGAGCTTTATTTGTCTTCTTTGCAGCGTCGGCCTCGAAGGCCCTTTCACGAAGAAGAGCGTCCAGCCGCTCCTTCTCAGCCACCGCCTCCTCGAGGTTGCCACGAAGCACACACGTGCCCCGCTTCACTGAATTCGCCTCCAGAGTCTTCTCCTCCAGCAACGCCTCAAGCCTCTCCCGCTCCACTACAGCATCGTTGTCCTTCTCCTGGAGCAACGACAGTAGACGCTGAGCCTCTGCATTAGACTCCTCCAACTGGCCACGAAGAACGCTGATGCTCTGCCTCGAAGCGTTAGCCTCCGAAGACTTCGCGTTCAACTGCAACAACACCTTCGACTTCTCAGCCTTCACATCACCAAGCGCAGAACGCAGCCGCTCCTTCTCCGCAGTGGCCTCCTCGATGCGCTGCTGGGCATCCTCCAGCTGGCCGCGCAGGACCTCGTTGTCCTCCTTGGCGGCGTCCGCCTCCGAGCCCTTCTCCTCGAGCTCGCTCTGCAGCCGCTCCTTCTCCGCAGTGGCCTCCTCGATGCGCTGCTGGGCATCCTCCAGCTGGCCACGCAGGACCTCGTTGTCCTCCTTGGCGGCGTCCGCCTCCGAGCCCTTCTCCTCGAGCTCGCTCTGCAGCCGCTCCTTCTCCGCAGTGGCCTCATCCAGCTGGCCACGCAGGACCTCGTTGTCCTCCTTGGCGGCGTCCGCCTCCGAGCCCTTCTCCTCCAGCTCGCTCTGCAGCCGCTCCTTCTCCGCAGTGGCCTCCTCGATGCGCTGCTGGGCATCCTCCAGCTGGCCGCGCAGGACCTCGTTGTCCTCCTTGGCGGCGTCCGCCTCCGAGCCCTTCTCCTCGAGCTCGCTCTGCAGCCGCTCCTTCTCCGCAGTGGCCTCCTCGATGCGCTGCTGGGCATCCTCCAGCTGGCCGCGCAGGACCTCGTTGTCCTCCTTGGCGGCGTCCGCCTCCGAGCCCTTCTCCTCGAGCTCGCTCTGCAGCCGCTCCTGCTCCGCAGTGGCCTCCTCGATGCGCTGCTGGGCATCCTCCAGCTGGCCACGCAGGACCTCGTTGTCCTCCTTGGCGGCGTCCGCCTCCGAGCCCTTCTCCTCCAGCTCGCTCTGCAGCCGCTCCTTCTCCGCAGTGGCCTCCTCGATGCGCTGCTGGGCATCCTCCAGCTGGCCACGCAGGACCTCGTTGTCCTCCTTGGCGGCGTCCGCCTCCGAGCCCTTCTCCTCGAGCTCGCTCTGCAGCCGCTCCTTCTCCGCAGTGGCCTCATCCAGCTGGCCACGCAGGACCTCGTTGTCCTCCTTGGCGGCGTCCGCCTCCGAGCCCTTCTCCTCCAGCTCGCTCTGCAGCCGCTCCTTCTCCGCAGTGGCCTCCTCGATGCGCTGCTGGGCATCCTCCAGCTGGCCACGCAGGACCTCGTTGTCCTCCTTGGCGGCGTCCGCCTCCGAGCCCTTCTCCTCCAGCTCGCTCTGCAGCCGCTCCTTCTCCGCAGTGGCCTCATCCAGCTGGCCACGCAGGACCTCGTTGTCCTCCTTGGCGGCGTCCGCCTCCGAGCCCTTCTCCTCCAGCTCGCTCTGCAGCCGCTCCTTCTCCGCAGTGGCCTCCTCGATGCGCTGCTGGGCATCCTCCAGCTGGCCACGCAGGACCTCGTTGTCCTCCTTGGCGGCGTCCGCCTCCGAGCCCTTCTCCTCCAGCTCGCTCTGCAGCCGCTCCTTCTCCGCAGTGGCCTCCTCGATGCGCTGCTGGGCATCCTCCAGCTGGCCACGCAGGACCTCGTTGTCCTCCTTGGCGGCGTCCGCCTCCGAGCCCTTCTCCTCCAGCTCGCTCTGCAGCCGCTCCTTCTCCGCAGTGGCCTCATCCAGCTGGCCACGCAGGACCTCGTTGTCCTCCTTGGCGGCGTCCGCCTCCGAGCCCTTCTCCTCCAGCTCGCTCTGCAGCCGCTCCTTCTCCGCAGTGGCCTCCTCGATGCGCTGCTGGGCATCCTCCAGCTGGCCACGCAGGACCTCGTTGTCCTCCTTGGCGGCGTCCGCCTCCGAGCCCTTCTCCTCCAGCTCGCTCTGCAGCCGCTCCTTCTCTGCAGTGGCCTCCTCGATGCGCTGCTGGGCATCCTCCAGCTGGCCACGCAGGACCTCGTTGTCCTCCTTGGCGGCGTCCGCCTCCGAGCCCTTCTCCTCGAGCTCGCTCTGCAGCCGCTCCTTCTCCGCAGTGGCCTCCTCGATGCGCTGCTGGGCATCCTCCAGCTGGCCACGCAGGACCTCGTTGTCCTCCTTGGCGGCGTCCGCCTCCGAGCCCTTCTCCTCGAGCTCGCTCTGCAGCCGCTCCTTCTCCGCAGTGGCCTCCTCGATGCGCTGCTGGGCATCCTCCAGCTGGCCACGCAGGACCTCGTTGTCCTCCTTGGCGGCGTCCGCCTCCGAGCCCTTCTCCTCCAGCTCGCTCTGCAGCCGCTCCTTCTCCGCAGTGGCCTCCTCGATGCGCTGCTGGGCATCCTCCAGCTGGCCACGCAGGACCTCGTTGTCCTCCTTGGCGGCGTCCGCCTCCGAGCCCTTCTCCTCCAGCTCGCTCTGCAGCCGCTCCTTCTCCGCAGTGGCCTCCTCGATGCGCTGCTGGGCATCCTCCAGCTGGCCGCGCAGGACCTCGTTGTCCTCCTTGGCGGCGTCCGCCTCCGAGCCCTTCTCCTCGAGCTCGCTCTGCAGCCGCTCCTTCTCCGCAGTGGCCTCCTCGATGCGCTGCTGGGCATCCTCCAGCTGGCCACGCAGGACCTCGTTGTCCTCCTTGGCGGCGTCCGCCTCCGAGCCCTTCTCCTCCAGCTCGCTCTGCAGCCGCTCCTTCTCCGCAGTGGCCTCCTCGATGCGCTGCTGGGCATCCTCCAGCTGGCCACGCAGGACCTCGTTGTCCTCCTTGGCGGCGTCCGCCTCCGAGCCCTTCTCCTCCAGCTCGCTCTGCAGCCGCTCCTTCTCCGCAGTGGCCTCCTCGATGCGCTGCTGGGCATCCTCCAGCTGGCCACGCAGGACCTCGTTGTCCTCCTTGGCGGCGTCCGCCTCCGAGCCCTTCTCCTCCAGCTCGCTCTGCAGCCGCTCCTTCTCCGCAGTGGCCTCATCCAGCTGGCCACGCAGGACCTCGTTGTCCTCCTTGGCGGCGTCCGCCTCCGAGCCCTTCTCCTCGAGCTCGCTCTGCAGCCGCTCCTTCTCCGCAGTGGCCTCATCCAGCTGGCCACGCAGGACCTCGTTGTCCTCCTTGGCGGCGTCCGCCTCCGAGCCCTTCTCCTCGAGCTCGCTCTGCAGCCGCTCCTTCTCCGCAGTGGCCTCCTCGATGCGCTGCTGGGCATCCTCCAGCTGGCCACGCAGGACCTCGTTGTCCTCCTTGGCGGCGTCCGCCTCCGAGCCCTTCTCCTCGAGCTCGCTCTGCAGCCGCTCCTTCTCTGCAGTGGCCTCCTCGATGCGCTGCTGGGCATCCTCCAGCTGGCCACGCAGGACCTCGTTGTCCTCCTTGGCGGCGTCCGCCTCCGAGCCCTTCTCCTCCAGCTCGCTCTGCAGCCGCTCCTTCTCCGCAGTGGCCTCATCCAGCTGGCCACGCAGGACCTCGTTGTCCTCCTTGGCGGCGTCCGCCTCCGAGCCCTTCTCCTCGAGCTCGCTCTGCAGCCGCTCCTTCTCCGCAGTGGCCTCCTCGATGCGCTGCTGGGCATCCTCCAGCTGGCCACGCAGGACCTCGTTGTCCTCCTTGGCGGCGTCCGCCTCCGAGCCCTTCTCCTCGAGCTCGCTCTGCAGCCGCTCCTTCTCCGCAGTGGCCTCATCCAGCTGGCCACGCAGGACCTCGTTGTCCTCCTTGGCGGCGTCCGCCTCCGAGCCCTTCTCCTCCAGCTCGCTCTGCAGCCGCTCCTTCTCCGCAGTGGCCTCCTCGATGCGCTGCTGGGCATCCTCCAGCTGGCCACGCAGGACCTCGTTGTCCTCCTTGGCGGCGTCCGCCTCCGAGCCCTTCTCCTCGAGCTCGCTCTGCAGCCGCTCCTTCTCTGCAGTGGCCTCCTCGATGCGCTGCTGGGCATCCTCCAGCTGGCCACGCAGGACCTCGTTGTCCTCCTTGGCGGCGTCCGCCTCCGAGCCCTTCTCCTCGAGCTCGCTCTGCAGCCGCTCCTTCTCCGCAGTGGCCTCATCCAGCTGGCCACGCAGGACCTCGCTGTCCTCCTTGGCGGCGTCCGCCTCCGAGCCCTTCTCCTCGAGCTCGCTCTGCAGCCGCTCCTTCTCTGCAGTGGCCTCCTCGATGCGCTGCTGGGCATCCTCCAGCTGGCCACGCAGGACCTCGTTGTCCTCCTTGGCGGCGTCCGCCTCCGAGCCCTTCTCCTCCAGCTCGCTCTGCAGCCGCTCCTTCTCCGCAGTGGCCTCCTCGATGCGCTGCTGGGCATCCTCCAGCTGGCCACGCAGGACCTCGTTGTCCTCCTTGGCGGCGTCCGCCTCCGAGCCCTTCTCCTCCAGCTCGCTCTGCAGCCGCTCCTTCTCCGCAGTGGCCTCATCCAGCTGGCCACGCAGGACCTCGTTGTCCTCCTTGGCGGCGTCCGCCTCCGAGCCCTTCTCCTCGAGCTCGCTCTGCAGCCGCTCCTTCTCCGCAGTGGCCTCCTCGATGCGCTGCTGGGCATCCTCCAGCTGGCCACGCAGGACCTCGTTGTCCTCCTTGGCGGCGTCCGCCTCCGAGCCCTTCTCCTCGAGCTCGCTCTGCAGCCGCTCCTTCTCCGCAGTGGCCTCCTCGATGCGCTGCTGGGCATCCTCCAGCTGGCCACGCAGGACCTCGTTGTCCTCCTTGGCGGCGTCCGCCTCCGAGCCCTTCTCCTCCAGCTCGCTCTGCAGCCGCTCCTTCTCCGCAGTGGCCTCATCCAGCTGGCCACGCAGGACCTCGTTGTCCTCCTTGGCGGCGTCCGCCTCCGAGCCCTTCTCCTCCAGCTCGCTCTGCAGCCGCTCCTTCTCTGCAGTGGCCTCCTCGATGCGCTGCTGGGCATCCTCCAGCTGGCCACGCAGGACCTCGTTGTCCTCCTTGGCGGCGTCCGCCTCCGAGCCCTTCTCCTCGAGCTCGCTCTGCAGCCGCTCCTTCTCCGCAGTGGCCTCCTCGATGCGCTGCTGGGCATCCTCCAGCTGGCCACGCAGGACCTCGTTGTCCTCCTTGGCGGCGTCCGCCTCCGAGCTCTTCTCCTCCAGCTCGCTCTGCAGCCGCTCCTTCTCCGCAGTGGCCTCCTCGATGCGCTGCTGGGCATCCTCCAGCTGGCCGCGCAGGACCTCGTTGTCCTCCTTGGCGGCGTCCGCCTCCGAGCTCTTCTCCTCCAGCTCGCTCTGCAGCCGCTCCTTCTCCGCAGTGGCCTCATCCAGCTGGCCACGCAGGACCTCGTTGTCCTCCTTGGCGGCGTCCGCCTCCGAGCCCTTCTCCTCGAGCTCGCTCTGCAGCCGCTCCTTCTCCGCAGTGGCCTCCTCGATGCGCTGCTGGGCATCCTCCAGCTGGCCACGCAGGACCTCGTTGTCCTCCTTGGCGGCGTCCGCCTCCGAGCTCTTCTCCTCCAGCTCGCTCTGCAGCCGCTCCTTCTCCGCAGTGGCCTCATCCAGCTGGCCACGCAGGACCTCGTTGTCCTCCTTGGCGGCGTCCGCCTCCGAGCTCTTCTCCTCCAGCTCGCTCTGCAGCCGCTCCTTCTCCGCAGTGGCCTCATCCAGCTGGCCACGCAGGACCTCGTTGTCCTCCTTGGCGGCGTCCGCCTCCGAGCCCTTCTCCTCCAGCTCGCTCTGCAGCCGCTCCTTCTCCGCAGTGGCCTCCTCGATGCGCTGCTGGGCATCCTCCAGCTGGCCACGCAGGACCTCGTTGTCCTCCTTGGCGGCGTCCGCCTCCGAGCTCTTCTCCTCCAGCTCGCTCTGCAGCCGCTCCTTCTCTGCAGTGGCCTCCTCGATGCGCTGCTGGGCATCCTCCAGCTGGCCACGCAGGACCTCGTTGTCCTCCTTGGCGGCGTCCGCCTCCGAGCTCTTCTCCTCCAGCTCGCTCTGCAGCCGCTCCTTCTCCGCAGTGGCCTCATCCAGCTGGCCACGCAGGACCTCGTTGTCCTCCTTGGCGGCGTCCGCCTCCGAGCTCTTCTCCTCCAGCTCGCTCTGCAGCCGCTCCTTCTCCGCAGTGGCCTCCTCGATGCGCTGCTGGGCATCCTCCAGCTGGCCGCGCAGGACCTCGTTGTCCTCCTTGGCGGCGTCCGCCTCCGAGCTCTTCTCCTCCAGCTCGCTCTGCAGCCGCTCCTTCTCCGCAGTGGCCTCATCCAGCTGGCCACGCAGGACCTCGTTGTCCTCCTTGGCGGCGTCCGCCTCCGAGCTCTTCTCCTCCAGCTCGCTCTGCAGCCGCTCCTTCTCCGCAGTGGCCTCCTCGATGCGCTGCTGGGCATCCTCCAGCTGGCCGCGCAGGACCTCGTTGTCCTCCTTGGCGGCGTCCGCCTCCGAGCTCTTCTCCTCCAGCTCGCTCTGCAGCCGCTCCTTCTCCGCAGTGGCCTCATCCAGCTGGCCGCGCAGGACCTCGTTGTCCTCCTTGGCGGCGTCCGCCTCCGAGCCCTTCTCCTCGAGCTCGCTCTGCAGCCGCTCCTGCTCCGCAGTGGCCTCCTCGATGCGCTGCTGGGCATCCTCCAGCTGGCCACGCAGGACCTCGTTGTCCTCCTTGGCGGCGTCCGCCTCCGAGCCCTTCTCCTCCAGCTCGCTCTGCAGCCGCTCCTTCTCCGCAGTGGCCTCCTCGATGCGCTGCTGGGCATCCTCCAGCTGGCCACGCAGGACCTCGTTGTCCTCCTTGGCGGCGTCCGCCTCCGAGCCCTTCTCCTCGAGCTCGCTCTGCAGCCGCTCCTTCTCCGCAGTGGCCTCCTCGATGCGCTGCTGGGCATCCTCCAGCTGGCCACGCAGGACCTCGTTGTCCTCCTTGGCGGCGTCCGCCTCCGAGCCCTTCTCCTCGAGCTCGCTCTGCAGCCGCTCCTTCTCCGCAGTGGCCTCATCCAGCTGGCCACGCAGGACCTCGTTGTCCTCCTTGGCGGCGTCCGCCTCCGAGCCCTTCTCCTCGAGCTCGCTCTGCAGCCGCTCCTGCTCCGCAGTGGCCTCCTCGATGCGCTGCTGGGCATCCTCCAGCTGGCCACGCAGGACCTCGTTGTCCTCCTTGGCGGCGTCCGCCTCCGAGCCCTTCTCCTCGAGCTCGCTCTGCAGCCGCTCCTTCTCCGCAGTGGCCTCCTCGATGCGCTGCTGGGCATCCTCCAGCTGGCCGCGCAGGACCTCGTTGTCCTCCTTGGCGGCGTCCGCCTCCGAGCCCTTCTCCTCGAGCTCGCTCTGCAGCCGCTCCTTCTCCGCAGTGGCCTCATCCAGCTGGCCACGCAGGACCTCGTTGTCCTCCTTGGCGGCGTCCGCCTCCGAGCCCTTCTCCTCGAGCTCGCTCTGCAGCCGCTCCTTCTCCGCAGTGGCCTCCTCGATGCGCTGCTGGGCATCCTCCAGCTGGCCGCGCAGGACCTCGTTGTCCTCCTTGGCGGCGTCCGCCTCCGAGCCCTTCTCCTCGAGCTCGCTCTGCAGCCGCTCCTTCTCCGCAGTGGCCTCATCCAGCTGGCCACGCAGGACCTCGTTGTCCTCCTTGGCGGCGTCCGCCTCCGAGCCCTTCTCCTCCAGCTCGCTCTGCAGCCGCTCCTTCTCTGCAGTGGCCTCCTCGATGCGCTGCTGGGCATCCTCCAGCTGGCCACGCAGGACCTCGTTGTCCTCCTTGGCGGCGTCCGCCTCCGAGCCCTTCTCCTCGACCTCGCTCTGCAGCCGCTCCTTCTCCGCAGTGGCCTCCTCGATGCGCTGCTGGGCATCCTCCAGCTGGCCACGCAGGACCTCGTTGTCCTCCTTGGCGGCGTCCGCCTCCGAGCCCTTCTCCTCGAGCTCGCTCTGCAGCCGCTCCTTCTCTGCAGTGGCCTCCTCGATGCGCTGCTGGGCATCCTCCAGCTGGCCACGCAGGACCTCGTTGTCCTCCTTGGCGGCGTCCGCCTCCGAGCCCTTCTCCTCGAGCTCGCTCTGCAGCCGCTCCTTCTCCGCAGTGGCCTCCTCGATGCGCTGCTGGGCATCCTCCAGCTGGCCGCGCAGGACCTCGTTGTCCTCCTTGGCGGCGTCCGCCTCCGAGCCCTTCTCCTCGAGCTCGCTCTGCAGCCGCTCCTTCTCCGCAGTGGCCTCCTCGATGCGCTGCTGGGCATCCTCCAGCTGGCCGCGCAGGACCTCGTTGTCCTCCTTGGCGGCGTCCGCCTCCGAGCCCTTCTCCTCGAGCTCGCTCTGCAGCCGCTCCTTCTCCGCAGTGGCCTCCTCGATGCGCTGCTGGGCATCCTCCAGCTGGCCACGCAGGACCTCGTTGTCCTCCTTGGCGGCGTCCGCCTCCGAGCCCTTCTCCTCGAGCTCGCTCTGCAGCCGCTCCTTCTCCGCAGTGGCCTCATCCAGCTGGCCACGCAGGACCTCGTTGTCCTCCTTGGCGGCGTCCGCCTCCGAGCCCTTCTCCTCGAGCTCGCTCTGCAGCCGCTCCTTCTCCGCAGTGGCCTCATCCAGCTGGCCACGCAGGACCTCGTTGTCCTCCTTGGCGGCGTCCGCCTCCGAGCCCTTCTCCTCGAGCTCGCTCTGCAGCCGCTCCTTCTCCGCAGTGGCCTCCTCGATGCGCTGCTGGGCATCCTCCAGCTGGCCGCGCAGGACCTCGTTGTCCTCCTTGGCGGCGTCCGCCTCCGAGCCCTTCTCCTCCAGCTCGCTCTGCAGCCGCTCCTTCTCTGCAGTGGCCTCCTCGATGCGCTGCTGGGCATCCTCCAGCTGGCCACGCAGGACCTCGTTGTCCTCCTTGGCGGCGTCCGCCTCCGAGCCCTTCTCCTCGAGCTCGCTCTGCAGCCGCTCCTTCTCCGCAGTGGCCTCCTCGATGCGCTGCTGGGCATCCTCCAGCTGGCCACGCAGGACCTCGTTGTCCTCCTTGGCGGCGTCCGCCTCCGAGCCCTTCTCCTCGAGCTCGCTCTGCAGCCGCTCCTTCTCCGCAGTGGCCTCCTCGATGCGCTGCTGGGCATCCTCCAGCTGGCCACGCAGGACCTCGTTGTCCTCCTTGGCGGCGTCCGCCTCCGAGCCCTTCTCCTCGAGCTCGCTCTGCAGCCGCTCCTGCTCCGCAGTGGCCTCCTCGATGCGCTGCTGGGCATCCTCCAGCTGGCCACGCAGGACCTCGTTGTCCTCCTTGGCGGCGTCCGCCTCCGAGCCCTTCTCCTCGAGCTCGCTCTGCAGCCGCTCCTTCTCCGCAGTGGCCTCCTCGATGCGCTGCTGGGCATCCTCCAGCTGGCCGCGCAGGACCTCGTTGTCCTCCTTGGCGGCGTCCGCCTCCGAGCCCTTCTCCTCGAGCTCGCTCTGCAGCCGCTCCTTCTCTGCAGTGGCCTCCTCGATGCGCTGCTGGGCATCCTCCAGCTGGCCACGCAGGACCTCGTTGTCCTCCTTGGCGGCGTCCGCCTCCGAGCTCTTCTCCTCGAGCTCGCTCTGCAGCCGCTCCTTCTCCGCAGTGGCCTCCTCGATGCGCTGCTGGGCATCCTCCAGCTGGCCACGCAGGACCTCGTTGTCCTCCTTGGCGGCGTCCGCCTCCGAGCCCTTCTCCTCGAGCTCGCTCTGCAGCCGCTCCTTCTCCGCAGTGGCCTCCTCGATGCGCTGCTGGGCATCCTCCAGCTGGCCACGCAGGACCTCGTTGTCCTCCTTGGCGGCGTCCGCCTCCGAGCCCTTCTCCTCGAGCTCGCTCTGCAGCCGCTCCTTCTCTGCAGTGGCCTCCTCGATGCGCTGCTGGGCATCCTCCAGCTGGCCACGCAGGACCTCGTTGTCCTCCTTGGCGGCGTCCGCCTCCGAGCCCTTCTCCTCGAGCTCGCTCTGCAGCCGCTCCTTCTCCGCAGTGGCCTCCTCGATGCGCTGCTGGGCATCCTCCAGCTGGCCGCGCAGGACCTCGTTGTCCTCCTTGGCGGCGTCCGCCTCCGAGCCCTTCTCCTCCAGCTCGCTCTGCAGCCGCTCCTTCTCCGCAGTGGCCTCCTCGATGCGCTGCTGGGCATCCTCCAGCTGGCCACGCAGGACCTCGTTGTCCTCCTTGGCGGCGTCCGCCTCCGAGCCCTTCTCCTCGAGCTCGCTCTGCAGCCGCTCCTTCTCCGCAGTGGCCTCCTCGATGCGCTGCTGGGCATCCTCCAGCTGGCCACGCAGGACCTCGTTGTCCTCCTTGGCGGCGTCCGCCTCCGAGCTCTTCTCCTCGAGCTCGCTCTGCAGCCGCTCCTTCTCCGCAGTGGCCTCCTCGATGCGCTGCTGGGCATCCTCCAGCTGGCCGCGCAGGACCTCGTTGTCCTCCTTGGCGGCGTCCGCCTCCGAGCCCTTCTCCTCGAGCTCACTCTGCAGCCGCTCCTGCTCCGCAGTGGCCTCCTCGATGCGCTGCTGGGCATCCTCCAGCTGGCCACGCAGGACCTCGTTGTCCTCCTTGGCGGCGTCCGCCTCCGAGCCCTTCTCCTCGAGCTCGCTCTGCAGCCGCTCCTTCTCCGCAGTGGCCTCATCCAGCTGGCCACGCAGGACCTCGTTGTCCTCCTTGGCGGCGTCCGCCTCCGAGCTCTTCTCCTTGAGCTCGCTCTGCAGCCGCTCCTTCTCTGCAGTGGCCTCCTCGATGCGCTGCTGGGCATCCTCCAGCTGGCCACGCAGGACCTCGTTGTCCTCCTTGGCGGCGTCCGCCTCCGAGCCCTTCTCCTCGAGCTCGCTCTGCAGCCGCTCCTTCTCTGCAGTGGCCTCCTCGATGCGCTGCTGGGCATCCTCCAGCTGGCCACGCAGGACCTCGTTGTCCTCCTTGGCGGCGTCCGCCTCCGAGCCCTTCTCCTCGAGCTCGCTCTGCAGCCGCTCCTTCTCCGCAGTGGCCTCCTCGATGCGCTGCTGGGCATCCTCCAGCTGGCCACGCAGGACCTCGTTGTCCTCCTTGGCGGCGTCCGCCTCCGAGCCCTTCTCCTCGAGCTCGCTCTGCAGCCGCTCCTTCTCCGCAGTGGCCTCATCCAGCTGGCCACGCAGGACCTCGTTGTCCTCCTTGGCGGCGTCCGCCTCCGAGCCCTTCTCCTCGAGCTCGCTCTGCAGCCGCTCCTTCTCTGCAGTGGCCTCCTCGATGCGCTGCTGGGCATCCTCCAGCTGGCCACGCAGGACCTCGTTGTCCTCCTTGGCGGCGTCCGCCTCCGAGCCCTTCTCCTCGAGCTCGCTCTGCAGCCGCTCCTTCTCCGCAGTGGCCTCCTCGATGCGCTGCTGGGCATCCTCCAGCTGGCCACGCAGGACCTCGTTGTCCTCCTTGGCGGCGTCCGCCTCCGAGCCCTTCTCCTCGAGCTCGCTCTGCAGCCGCTCCTTCTCCGCAGTGGCCTCCTCGATGCGCTGCTGGGCATCCTCCAGCTGGCCACGCAGGACCTCGTTGTCCTCCTTGGCGGCGTCCGCCTCCGAGCCCTTCTCCTCGAGCTCGCTCTGCAGCCGCTCCTTCTCCGCAGTGGCCTCCTCGATGCGCTGCTGGGCATCCTCCAGCTGGCCACGCAGGACCTCGTTGTCCTCCTTGGCGGCGTCCGCCTCCGAGCCCTTCTCCTCGAGCTCGCTCTGCAGCCGCTCCTTCTCCGCAGTGGCCTCCTCGATGCGCTGCTGGGCATCCTCCAGCTGGCCACGCAGGACCTCGTTGTCCTCCTTGGCGGCGTCCGCCTCCGAGCCCTTCTCCTCGAGCTCGCTCTGCAGCCGCTCCTTCTCCGCAGTGGCCTCCTCGATGCGCTGCTGGGCATCCTCCAGCTGGCCACGCAGGACCTCGTTGTCCTCCTTGGCGGCGTCCGCCTCCGAGCCCTTCTCCTCGAGCTCGCTCTGCAGCCGCTCCTTCTCTGCAGTGGCCGTTTCGAATGCACTAGATATGGCCTGGTTATCTTGTTGCAATTTGTTTATCTGTGCACCGTCAGTGTCTTTCTGAGACCGTAACTGCTCGTTCTCTAGCGCAAGGGCATCGAGTCCAAAAGGCGGGTCATTGCGGCGCTCGTAGAGTTGTTGCATGCCTCGAAATGGGTAACCGTCAAGCCGAGCCGCGATTTCTTTAGAGGTCATTGTCTTTGGGTGCTGGACGTAGAATGTGGCGTGAAGGCTGCCAAGAGTGAACTTGAGACGTGTGATGCCGGATGGTCGGATGTGGCAGGCAAGGGCCACATCGTGGCGGAAGGTGCGGTCAAGCTCTCGTGGCTTCTCCTGCAGAATGATGCTCCACTCCTCCTGCGGGAATACCTTCGTGTGGCTCGACGTTGTAGTCGGCTCATCAGTTGCCGGGAAGTTCCACCGCTCGTCGTAGCGAGCCAGCTCATCCGCTGCTCGCTGTTGCTCGCTCAGCTGCTGCTCCAGAGCTTTCTCTGCCGCTTTCATCTGCGTCAGCTGCTCAGTCAGATTGTCGTTCTTTGCTGCCTCCTTGGCAATCGCGTCCAAAGCAGCAGCGTGTTGCGCCTGCGCCTGTGTCAGCGCATCCGCTGCGGCAGCCATCTGCTGTGCAAGAACCTCGTTTGCTGTCCTTGCCTCACCCAAGGCTGCACTATTCGCGGCAAGTTCGTCCGTTAGCTGTGCCTTCGCGTCGTCCGCCACGTGAAGGCTTTGGGTGGTGGCGAGAATTTGCTGCTGTGCAGCTTCGAATTTTGCGCGGAGGTCCTCCAGCGCCGCAGTGACGTCATCTGCCTCTGACGTCTTGTCCTTCAGCGCAGTTTGCAGCTGCGCCTTCTCATCAGCGGTGGCGTCCCGATCCCGCGTCGCAGCGTCGACCTCTCGACGAGTTGCGTCCAACTCCTGTCGCAAGGCAGTAATCTCCATTGCTGCTGCCGCGCTAGCCCGCGATGTCGCTTCCAGCTTCGAATTCAATGCTTCAAGGTGGTGCTGTGCTTTTTCGTCATCGACACGTTTCTGGTCTGCTGCATCCATTGCCGCCTTTGCCGCCGCCTTCAGTTCGCTCTCTGCCTTTTCCAGCTTGCGACGCAGCTCCGCTGCGTCCGCCTCGCACTGCTTCAAGTCTATCTTCAACTCGTCGTTTTCCTTCTTCCGCGACTGAGCGGCAGCGGTCGCTTCCTCGAGCTGACGTGTTGTCGTCCTCTGTAGCTCCACACCGCGCTGGAGTGCATCGCGAATCATCGCTCCGTAGGACCGTCGCAGCTCACAGACGAAGTCGTGGTAGAAGTTTCTGACGTGAAAGCCGCGCTCCTCCGCCTCGTGCAACTCCAGCAGGGTCGCCTGCCGCAGCCTCTGCTCCTCTTCCATCTTCATCTGCCACTCCTCACGGTGATTCTCCATCGAACACTCGCGTCGTTGCATCTCCTGTCGGTGGTTGTCCAACGACGCCTCACGCGCGCGCAGCAGTGCGTCTTTTTCTTTTTGAAGGACGAGCATGCGGCGGTTCTCCTCCTCCATCCGATCTGCCTGCGCGCGGCTGTCAGCGACCTGCTGCTCCAGCAAATCCGCCTTCTCCAGTAACTCCAGGCGTTCCGCCTCGGTCGCCTTCAGCATTAGGTCGCGAATCTCGTTCTTCTGCCGCTCCTTCTCCAGCGCCTGCAGGTCCGCCGCACGCTTCTGCGCCTCCGACTCCAGCAGCGCCAGCTTCTCCTCCAGCTCCGCGATGCGGGCAGGGTCACCACCAGCCATATTGAGTCGCATGTTCGCCATCTGCTCCTCCAGCTCGCGGATCCGCCGCGCGCGCGGGTCCTCGTTCACCTGCGCGACATTAACAATATCACGCGCACGCGACGCGTACCGCAGCGTGCTCAGCGTCTCCTCGTAGTTCATCGCGCTCGGGCTGACTGTGGCGATCATGAACGTCTTCGAGTTCCCACCCAGCGAGTCCTTCAGGATGAACGTCAGCTTCGCATCGCGGTACGGTGGTAAAGTCCACTGCGATTTACTTTTCTTCTTCGCCATGTCCGCTAACATGTCGATCACCCGCCCCAGCGTCGTCAGCGACAGGTTGATGTGCGTCGCCTCCTTGAACTGCTGCCCCTCCACCTGCGACTGCGCAACGCGCTCAGACCCCGCAAGGTCCACCAGGTTCATCCGGCTGTTCTTGCCCACGGTCTTGATCGTCTCCCCCGCCTTCGTCGTCATCGTCCGCTCCTCCCGCAGCAGCAGCATTATGATCGCGTGGCTGCGACTGCTCCGGTCGTTCATTTTCGTCGCAGCAGTGTGCCGCACACCGTTGCCAAGCTCGATCAGCTTCACAACGTCGTCCAGGCTCTTCACCTCCACGAGGCGCTGGCCCTCCAGGAACACGCCGCGGCTCGGGTGCTCGCGCACCTCCACGTACACCTCGTCCGCAGCCTTCGCGCCCTTCCTCCGCCTCCCCAGCAGGTCCGACACGCGCTCGTTGTACACCTCCACGTACCCGAGCTCCACCGACCACCGCGAGTGCCCCTCCGCCTCCACGCTCGCCTTGCGCGCGAAGATCTCCAGGCAGATGCGCGGCGTCACGCCGCTGCCCTCGCCGCCAAGCGCGTTCACGTCCGCGCCCATCATCGTGTACGTCTTCCCGCTGCCCGTCTGCCCGTACGCGAACAGGCACGAGTTGAAGCCGTCGAAGGCGTGCTGCACCAGCGGCAGCCCGATTGTCTCGAACACGTCCGCTTGCGTCGCGGGGCTGCCGCCGGACGCATCGGGCTTGTTCACCGACCAGAACACATGGTCGTACTGGAACACCTTTGATCCATCGCCAGACATCTCCTTCGGGTTTGGGTTGTGGATCTTCACGGTGGCCTTGCGGGTGTCGGTGACGAGGATGGACGTCATGTTGTTTCCCTGCTCGCGCTTGTTAAACGGACGAACGCGAATAGAGACTTTCACGCTTTCCGACTCGGTGCGTGGCGGGGCGTCGTCAATCGCACTCCGCTCCGTAGGAACCGGAGACTTCGGCTCCTCATTTTTGTCTAGCTTTGATTTGCCCATGATGTGCAAAAACGGCCGACTTGAAGAGTACGCCTTTGATGCCACTGTTTTTTTTTGTTGTTGTTGTTGTTGTGTGTGTGCGTGTGTCTTCTCTCTTTTCTCTTCAAGCCAAGTGCTTCTGAGTCAGTGTAAAGCCTATCGATGTCAAATCGCGACTAGAAGAAACCAAAAATACAAATGTAATGTAGAGGAAAGCGCACGGTTTCGAGTAACGGAACCACTAAAAGAGACAAAAAAAAAAAGCGGCAGATCTGCAAGTAAGCGCTTTTTGTTCTTTGCTCTTTTTTTTTTCTCCCTCTCTTTTCTTTGTTTCCTGAAAAGAAGGAGGGGATCTATCTATGGAGTGATTGTGTTTGAGTGTGTATGTGTGTACAAAGAGAGATCCACACGTTGAAGGGAGAAAAGAACACCACAACCCTCGATGTGAGAAGCAATAAAAAGCGATCAGCTCTTAAGTGATGACTGAAACGCAAAAAGAAAAAAAAAGTTTAAAGCGAAAAAAAAAAATGAAACAAAACTACAGTGTCAAAAGAGAAATAAAAAAAAAGTAGTGCACTGTATAGCCCGCTATTGAGTGCTTTTTTTTTTTTTTTCTTTCTTCTGTGCGTGTGTACGGTGATGAAGTCGACCCGAGAACACTGTCAGCAGTTTTTCGTTGATTTTTGACGAGAGTAACAGCAAAGACTGGTGGCGTACTCGTAAAAAAAAAAAAAGAAGAAAACAGAAAGCGGGCAGGCAACGAGTCACACCGGAACTTCACCAGAATCAGAAGGGAGGAACAGGAGTAGTAACAAAGGTGGCCGGCGACCATGTAACTTGGAGAGTGCGGAAAACCACAGAAGCATATATATATATATATATATATACTGTTACTGTGCGGCTCTAATAATAAGTGCTTGCAATCTTACAATGTGCAAACGGCAAAATAAAAAACAATGGAGGTAAAACAGTTGTAAACAATGAAAAGAGAAACAAAAAAAAAAGAAAAAAAAAAGCGCTGTTGTTCTCGAAAAAAAAATAATAAATAATAAAAAGAGAGGGAAAAGAGGTCACCTACTCCGGTTGCAAGGTTGGCGAATAGAAAATAAAATAAAATGTAAGCTCTATCTGAGAAAAAAAAAAAAGAAAATCACACAACGGAAGACGGTGTCCAGGTGGTCTAAGAGTGCAAGCAAGAATAAAAGAATAGCGACCTAGCTACATGCATGTACGTTCAGCGGATAGCACTTCGTTGTTGTTGTTGTTGTTGTTTTTTACTGTTACGCTGCCAGCCGGGGATGAAATAGGTGCGATCAAAGAAAGAGGTGAGAAAAAGACGGTCTAAAAGTCTAAAGGTAAAAAAAAAAAACTCTATTTAATAAAAATCTACGTGTGTTTTTGCTTGTTTGTTTGTTTTGTATGATTGAAAGTGACGAGGGTGAGCGAGAAGCGTCGTGCAACAAGTGTAACCAGATGACACGACAGACAATGTCATTTGAGGGAAGAAGAAGAAGAAACGTCAGAAGCCGCAACGCGGGACGCAGCACGGTGGGTGACCGCCGGCGGCAAAGGAAGGAAAGAGGAGGTGGAAGTAGAGAAAAAGAAAAGAGAGGGGGAAAAAAAAATGAGCCTTGCAGCACCTTTGCGGTAGCGGTGTTATTGTTGTTGTTGTCTCTTTTTACTAGTACGCTCTCGTGTTAACAACAGCAACGTAAGATTCGCTTCCCCTCACTTTTCGTTTTCTTCAATCTCTATTCCGTTTACTGTTGTTGTTGTTAAAATGATAAGCTAAAACGACTGCGGCATTGAGACAGATGCGCCGTCGAGGAAAGGAGGGGTTGATAGCATCACCGTACTCCCTTCTCTCTCCCCGGTAGCCCCGAAGTACAGAAAAAAAAAATGGGATATAACTGCGAACCGGCATACTGACAACAGTACTTCGATGAACCACCACCGTCTTCATCTTTTCTTTCGTTTTTCTTTTTTTACCTATTCCGACTGAAAAAAAAAAAAAAGCAGACAACAAGCAAACAAATAACAAAAAGAAAAGCAAGAGCAGAAGTTGATATAGAAAAAAAAAAGGGGGCGATGCGCTGATGAACAAGGAAAAAAAAAAAGGCCCCCTTCATCGCATCAAGCGCTTTTCAAGACAGCAGACAAGCCCGTTACAAGACGAAAGCGCACAAAAAAAAAAATAATAAACTCAACGCCGCTGGGTGAGAATGACGTCAACATGACAACATATAGTCGTTTACTACGCGCAACCACCAATTCCTCTATCCACTCCCCACAAGAATAAATAAAAAAAAAAAACACCTACCAAGAACGGAGGAAAACAAAAAAAAAAACAGCTAATCCGCTAATTCCCTACGTCTCAGAAGCTCAGCTAGCCGAGCCGTGACAGGATAGCCCATATCAACCAGACCTTCCTTTACCGTCAACGAAGAACCACCCCCACGCAATTCACCACTTACATCCGACGGCAGAAAAGCTAAGCCTTTTTCAACCATAGAGCGATGCAACTCCAACCGTATCCCCAATATCCCACATTGCGATTCCAGACCTTTGCAGCGTTCAACTTGTGTAGAAAGTTCCACACACAGAGAGGCAACACGCTCGTTAAGCTTCGCACACTCAACGGATAACACCCCAACCTGTCTCGTCAGTTCAACATTACAACCTGTCAACTCATCACGACCGTCCTTCAGAGCCACACACCTCTGAGAAAGCTCCGCGCTCGTCGACTCCAGCTTCTTGTGCGCCTTGCTCAGCTGCGCGTGCGCCTTCCCCAGCTCCGCGTGTTCCGCGCGCAGCTGAGCAAGCTCCTCCGACACCGCGGCAGACCTCGTGTCCGCGTCCGCTGCCCGCGCCCTCCACTCGTCGAGCTCCCGCACCAGCGCAGCCTTCGAGTCCGCAAGCTCCGCACTCGTCGACTCCAGCTTCTTGTGCGCCTTGCTCAGCTGCGCGTGCGCCTTCCCCAGCTCCGCGTGTTCCGCGCGCAGCTGAGCAAGCTCCTCCGACACCGCGGCAGACCTCGTGTCCGCGTCCGCTGCCCGCGCCCTCCACTCGTCGAGCTCCCGCACCAGCGCAGCCTTCGAGTCCGCAAGCTCCGCGCTCGTCGACTCCAGCTTCTTGTGTGCCTTCCCCAGCTCCGCGTGTTCCGCGCGCAGCTGAGCAAGCTCCTCCGACACCGCGGCAGACCTCGTGTCCGCGTCCGCTGCCCGCGCCCTCCACTCGTCGAGCTCCCGCACCAGCGCAGCCTTCGAGTCCGCAAGCTCCGCGCTCGTCGACTCCAGATTCTTGTGTGCCTTCCCCAGCTCCGCGTGTTCCGCGCGCAGCTGAGCAAGCTCCTCCGACACCGCGGCAGACCTCGTGTCCGCGTCCGCTGCCCGCGCCCTCCACTCGTCGAGCTCCCGCACCAGCGCAGCCTTCGAGTCCGCAAGCTCCGCGCTCGTCGACTCCAGCTTCTTGTGCGCCTTGCTCAGCTGCGCGTGCGCCTTCCCCAGCTCCGCGTGTTCCGCGCGCAGCTGAGCAAGCTCCTCCGACACCGCGGCAGACCTCGTGTCCGCGTCCGCTGCCCGCGCCCTCCACTCGTCGAGCTCCCGCACCAGCGCAGCCTTCGAGTCCGCAAGCTCCGCGCTCGTCGACTCCAGCTTCTTGTGCGCCTTGCTCAGCTGCGCGTGCGCCTTCCCCAGCTCCGCGTGTTCCGCGCGCAGCTGAGCAAGCTCCTCCGACACCGCGGCAGACCTCGTGTCCGCGTCCGCTGCCCGCGCCCTCCACTCGTCGAGCTCCCGCACCAGCGCAGCCTTCGAGTCCGCAAGCTCCGCGCTCGTCGACTCCAGCTTCTTGTGCGCCTTGCTCAGCTGCGCGTGCGCCTTCCCCAGCTCCGCGTGTTCCGCGCGCAGCTGAGCAAACTCCTCCGACACCGCGGCAGACCTCGTGTCCGCGTCCGCTGCCCGCGCCCTCCACTCGTCGAGCTCCCGCACCAGCGCAGCCTTCGAGTCCGCAAGCTCCGCGCTCGTCGACTCCAGATTCTTGTGTGCCTTCCCCAGCTCCGCGTGTTCCGCGCGCAGCTGAGCAAGCTCCTCCGACACCGCGGCAGACCTCGTGTCCGCGTCCGCTGCCCGCGCCCTCCACTCGTCGAGCTCCCGCACCAGCGCAGCCTTCGAGTCCGCAAGCTCCGCGCTCGTCGACTCCAGCTTCTTGTGCGCCTTGCTCAGCTGCGCGTGCGCCTTCCCCAGCTCCGCGTGTTCCGCGCGCAGCTGAGCAAGCTCCTCCGACACCGCGGCAGACCTCGTGTCCGCGTCCGCTGCCCGCGCCCTCCACTCGTCGAGCTCCCGCACCAGCGCAGCCTTCGAGTCCGCAAGCTCCGCGCTCATCGACTCCAGATTCTTGTGTGCCTTCCCCAGCTCCGCGTGTTCCGCGCGCAGCTGAGCAAGCTCCTCCGACACCGCGGCAGACCTCGTGTCCGCGTCCGCTGCCCGCGCCCTCCACTCGTCGAGCTCCCGCACCAGCGCAGCCTTCGAGTCCGCAAGCTCCGCGCTCGTCGACTCCAGATTCTTGTGTGCCTTCCCCAGCTCCGCGTGTTCCGCGCGCAGCTGAGCAAGCTCCTCCGACACCGCGGCAGACCTCGTGTCCGCGTCCGCTGCCCGCGCCCTCCACTCGTCGAGCTCCCGCACCAGCGCAGCCTTCGAGTCCGCAAGCTCCGCGCTCATCGACTCCAGATTCTTGTGTGCCTTCCCCAGCTCCGCGTGTTCCGCGCGCAGCTGAGCAAGCTCCTCCGACACCGCGGCAGACCTCGTGTCCGCGTCCGCTGCCCGCGCCCTCCACTCGTCGAGCTCCCGCACCAGCGCAGCCTTCGAGTCCGCAAGCTCCGCGCTCGTCGACTCCAGCTTCTTGTGCGCCTTGCTCAGCTGCGCGTGCGCCTTCCCCAGCTCCGCGTGTTCCGCGCGCAGCTGAGCAAGCTCCTCCGACACCGCGGCAGATCTCGTGTCCGCGTCCGCTGCCCGCGCCCTCCACTCGTCGAGCTCCCGCACCAGCGCAGCCTTCGAGTCCGCAAGCTCCGCGCTCGTCGACTCCAGCTTCTTGTGCGCCTTGCTCAGCTGCGCGTGCGCCTTCCCCAGCTCCGCGTGTTCCGCGCGCAGCTGAGCAAGCTCCTCCGACACCGCGGCAGATCTCGTGTCCGCGTCCGCTGCCCGCGCCCTCCACTCGTCGAGCTCCCGCACCAGCGCAGCCTTCGAGTCCGCAAGCTCCGCGCTCGTCGACTCCAGCTTCTTGTGCGCCTTGCTCAGCTGCGCGTGCGCCTTCCCCAGCTCCGCGTGTTCCGCGCGCAGCTGAGCAAGCTCCTCCGACACCGCGGCAGATCTCGTGTCCGCGTCCGCTGCCCGCGCCCTCCACTCGTCGAGCTCCCGCACCAGCGCAGCCTTCGAGTCCGCAAGCTCCGCGCTCGTCGACTCCAGCTTCTTGTGCGCCTTGCTCAGCTGCGCGTGCGCCTTCCCCAGCTCCGCGTGTTCCGCGCGCAGCTGAGCAAGCTCCTCCGACACCGCGGCAGATCTCGTGTCCGCGTCCGCTGCCCGCGCCCTCCACTCGTCGAGCTCCCGCACCAGCGCAGCCTTCGAGTCCGCAAGCTCCGCGCTCGTCGACTCCAGATTCTTGTGTGCCTTCCCCAGCTCCGCGTGTTCCGCGCGCAGCTGAGCAAGCTCCTCCGACACCGCGGCAGATCTCGTGTCCGCGTCCGCTGCCCGCGCCCTCCACTCGTCGAGCTCCCGCACCAGCGCAGCCTTCGAGTCCGCAAGCTCCGCGCTCGTCGACTCCAGCTTCTTGTGCGCCTTGCTCAGCTGCGCGTGCGCCTTCCCCAGCTCCGCGTGTTCCGCGCGCAGCTGAGCAAGCTCCTCCGACACCGCGGCAGATCTCGTGTCCGCGTCCGCTGCCCGCGCCCTCCACTCGTCGAGCTCCCGCACCAGCGCAGCCTTCGAGTCCGCAAGCTCCGCGCTCGTCGACTCCAGCTTCTTGTGCGCCTTGCTCAGCTGCGCGTGCGCCTTCCCCAGCTCCGCGTGTTCCGCGCGCAGCTGAGCAAGCTCCTCCGACACCGCGGCAGATCTCGTGTCCGCGTCCGCTGCCCGCGCCCTCCACTCGTCGAGCTCCCGCACCAGCGCAGCCTTCGAGTCCGCAAGCTCCGCGCTCGTCGACTCCAGATTCTTGTGTGCCTTCCCCAGCTCCGCGTGTTCCGCGCGCAGCTGAGCAAGCTCCTCCGACACCGCGGCAGATCTCGTGTCCGCGTCCGCTGCCCGCGCCCTCCACTCGTCGAGCTCCCGCACCAGCGCAGCCTTCGAGTCCGCAAGCTCCGCGCTCGTCGACTCCAGCTTCTTGTGCGCCTTGCTCAGCTGCGCGTGCGCCTTCCCCAGCTCCGCGTGTTCCGCGCGCAGCTGAGCAAGCTCCTCCGACACCGCGGCAGATCTCGTGTCCGCGTCCGCTGCCCGCGCCCTCCACTCGTCGAGCTCCCGCACCAGCGCAGCCTTCGAGTCCGCAAGCTCCGCGCTCGTCGACTCCAGATTCTTGTGTGCCTTCCCCAGCTCCGCGTGTTCCGCGCGCAGCTGAGCAAGCTCCTCCGACACCGCGGCAGATCTCGTGTCCGCGTCCGCTGCCCGCGCCCTCCACTCGTCGAGCTCCCGCACCAGCGCAGCCTTCGAGTCCGCAAGCTCCGCGCTCGTCGACTCCAGCTTCTTGTGCGCCTTGCTCAGCTGCGCGTGCGCCTTCCCCAGCTCCGCGTGTTCCGCGCGCAGCTGAGCAAGCTCCTCCGACACCGCGGCAGATCTCGTGTCCGCGTCCGCTGCCCGCGCCCTCCACTCGTCGAGCTCCCGCACCAGCGCAGCCTTCGAGTCCGCAAGCTCCGCGCTCGTCGACTCCAGCTTCTTGTGCGCCTTGCTCAGCTGCGCGTGCGCCTTCCCCAGCTCCGCGTGTTCCGCGCGCAGCTGAGCAAGCTCCTCCGACACCGCGGCAGATCTCGTGTCCGCGTCCGCTGCCCGCGCCCTCCACTCGTCGAGCTCCCGCACCAGCGCAGCCTTCGAGTCCGCAAGCTCCGCGCTCGTCGACTCCAGATTCTTGTGTGCCTTCCCCAGCTCCGCGTGTTCCGCGCGCAGCTGAGCAAGCTCCTCCGACACCGCGGCAGATCTCGTGTCCGCGTCCGCTGCCCGCGCCCTCCACTCGTCGAGCTCCCGCACCAGCGCAGCCTTCGAGTCCGCAAGCTCCGCGCTCGTCGACTCCAGCTTCTTGTGCGCCTTGCTCAGCTGCGCGTGCGCCTTCCCCAGCTCCGCGTGTTCCGCGCGCAGCTGAGCAAGCTCCTCCGACACCGCGGCAGATCTCGTGTCCGCGTCCGCTGCCCGCGCCCTCCACTCGTCGAGCTCCCGCACCAGCGCAGCCTTCGAGTCCGCAAGCTCCGCGCTCGTCGACTCCAGCTTCTTGTGCGCCTTGCTCAGCTGCGCGTGCGCCTTCCCCAGCTCCGCGTGTTCCGCGCGCAGCTGAGCAAGCTCCTCCGACACCGCGGCAGATCTCGTGTCCGCGTCCGCTGCCCGCGCCCTCCACTCGTCGAGCTCCCGCACCAGCGCAGCCTTCGAGTCCGCAAGCTCCGCGCTCGTCGACTCCAGCTTCTTGTGCGCCTTGCTCAGCTGCGCGTGCGCCTTCCCCAGCTCCGCGTGTTCCGCGCGCAGCTGAGCAAGCTCCTCCGACACCGCGGCAGATCTCGTGTCCGCGTCCGCTGCCCGCGCCCTCCACTCGTCGAGCTCCCGCACCAGCGCAGCCTTCGAGTCCGCAAGCTCCGCGCTCGTCGACTCCAGATTCTTGTGTGCCTTCCCCAGCTCCGCGTGTTCCGCGCGCAGCTGAGCAAGCTCCTCCGACACCGCGGCAGACCTCGTGTCCGCGTCCGCTGCCCGCGCCCTCCACTCGTCGAGCTCCCGCACCAGCGCAGCCTTCGAGTCCGCAAGCTCCGCGCTCGTCGACTCCAGCTTCTTGTGCGCCTTGCTCAGCTGCGCGTGCGCCTTCCCCAGCTCCGCGTGTTCCGCGCGCAGCTGAGCAAGCTCCTCCGACACCGCGGCAGATCTCGTGTCCGCGTCCGCTGCCCGCGCCCTCCACTCGTCGAGCTCCCGCACCAGCGCAGCCTTCGAGTCCGCAAGCTCCGCGCTCGTCGACTCCAGATTCTTGTGTGCCTTCCCCAGCTCCGCGTGTTCCGCGCGCAGCTGAGCAAGCTCCTCCGACACCGCGGCAGACCTCGTGTCCGCGTCCGCTGCCCGCGCCCTCCACTCGTCGAGCTCCCGCACCAGCGCAGCCTTCGAGTCCGCAAGCTCCGCGCTCGTCGACTCCAGCTTCTTGTGCGCCTTGCTCAGCTGCGCGTGTGCCTTCCCCAGCTCCGCGTGTTCCGCGCGCAGCTGAGCAAGCTCCTCCGACACCGCGGCAGACCTCGTGTCCGCGTCCGCTGCCCGCGCCCTCCACTCGTCGAGCTCCCGCACCAGCGCAGCCTTCGAGTCCGCAAGCTCCGCGCTCGTCGACTCCAGCTTCTTGTGCGCCTTGCTCAGCTGCGCGTGTGCCTTCCCCAGCTCCGCGTGTTCCGCGCGCAGCTGAGCAAGCTCCTCCGACACCGCGGCAGACCTCGTGTCCGCGTCCGCTGCCCGCGCCCTCCACTCGTCGAGCTCCCGCACCAGCGCAGCCTTCGAGTCCGCAAGCTCCGCGCTCGTCGACTCCAGATTCTTGTGTGCCTTCCCCAGCTCCGCGTGTTCCGCGCGCAGCTGAGCAAACTCCTCCGACACCGCGGCAGACCTCGTGTCCGCGTCCGCTGCCCGCGCCCTCCACTCGTCGAGTTCCCGCTGTAGAGTCGTTCTTGACGACGACAACTCTGTGCACTGCTGTCGGGCTTGCAAGTACTTCTTCTCGATAGCAGTTTCGTTCCTCTGCTGCTCTTTGAGACAGTTATTTAGTTCTGTCAGCTTCGCTGCACTCGATTCGTTCGCCAAATGAAGCTCCTTCTCCCTCTCTACTATTCTTTGTTCCAGCTCGACTATTTTGATGGTAAACAGGCGCCACTGCTCGTTTTGCTGAGCTTTGTGTATTTTCCAGCGCTGCTCGTAGTTTTGGAAGCAGAGCTCGCTGCGGCTCTGCATCTCCTCCTCTAGTACCGCGTTCATTCGGACCGCGGACAGCGCCTCATGCTCACTTCGCTTTAGTTGCCGCACAAGTCGTTCAACATATGCAGACTGTTGGCGCTGTTCACAAGCCCACTGCTGCTGGAGCTGGCGCCGCTCTTCCATCAGCGCGTTACGCTGCATCTCTGACTGAGCCATATCCAGCAGCGCCTGCTCCAACTTGCCTTGGTGCGTCCGTAAGTTTTGCATGACCGTCTCGTGAGCCCGTCGTTCCGTTTCCAAGTCGACGATCGTTTGACGAAGCGCGTTTTCCTTTTCTGCGACAAGACGGTGTTGTTCAACCACCGCCGCCTCCTTCTTCGCCATCTCCTCCAGCAGCTCGCGCTCCTTGCGCGCCTGCTCCTCCTTCAGCCGCAGGTTCTGCGCCTGCATCTCGTCCGCCTGCCGCCGCGTCGCGCTCATCTCCTGCTGCAGCGCAGCAGCGCGCGACTCCAGCTCGCTCTTCTCCGCCTCCGACGCCTTCAGCAGCCGCTCCTGCAGCTGGTTGTGCTCACGCTCCTTCTCCAGCGCCTGCAGGTCCGCCGCACGCTTCTGCGCCTCCGACTCCAGCAGCGCCAGCTTCTCCTCCAGCTCCGACACGTACGCAGGGTCCGCAGCGCTCAGGCTCTCGCGCATGTTCGCCATCTGCTCCTCCAGCTCGCGGATCCGCCGCGCGCGCGGGTCCTCGTTCACCTGCGCCACAGTCACGATCTCGCGCGCACGCGACGCGTACCGCAGCGTGCTCAGCGTCTCCTCGTAGTTCATCGCGCTCGGGCTCACCGCAGCCAGCATGAACGTCTTCGAGTTCCCGCCCAGCGAGTCCTTCAGGATGAACGTCAGCTTCGAGTCGCGGAACGGCGCAACCGTCACCGGTGCCCTCGCGCCCCGCTTCGACATGTCCGCCAGCGCGTCGATCACCCGCCCCAGCGTCGTCAGCGACAGGTTGATGTGCGTCGCCTCCTTGAACTGCTGCCCCTCCACCTGCGACTGCGCAACGCGCTCGGACCCCGCAAGGTCCACCAGGTTCATCCGGCTGTTCTTGCCCGCGGTCTTGATCGTCTCCCCCGCCTTCGTCGTCATCGTCCGCTCCTCCCGCAGCAGCAGCATTATGATCGCGTGGCTGCGACTGCTCCGGTCGTTCATTTTCGTCGCAGCAGTGTGCCGCACACCGTTGCCAAGCTCGATCAGCTTCACAACGTCGTCCAGGCTCTTCACCTCCACGAGGCGCTGGCCCTCCAGGAACACGCCGCGGCTCGGGTGCTCGCGCACCTCCACGTACACCTCGTCCGCAGCCTTCGCGCCCTTCCTCCGCCTCCCCAGCAGGTCCGACACGCGCTCGTTGTACACCTCCACGTACCCGAGCTCCACCGACCACCGCGAGTGCCCCTCCGCCTCCACGCTCGCCTTGCGCGCGAAGATCTCCAGGCAGATGCGCGGCGTCACGCCGCTGCCCTCGCCGCCAAGCGCGTTCACGTCCGCGCCCATCATCGTGTACGTCTTCCCGCTGCCCGTCTGCCCGTACGCGAACAGGCACGAGTTGAAGCCGTCGAAGGCGTGCTGCACCAGCGGCAGCCCGATCGTCTCGAACACGTCCGCCTGCGTCGCGGGGCTGCCGCCGGACGCATCGGGCTTGTTCACCGACCAGAACACATGGTCGAACTGGAAAAGTACACCGTTTGGATTTATGGCGCCGGAGAGGCGTGAAGCAGAGCCACTAGTCTTTCCCTCTGTGTCCTTATTCAACGGCGGCAGCAGACGTACGGTGCAACTGACGGAGTCCGTCTGAACACAGTCGCGTTGCATGTGCAGAGCCACCTCGCGTTCGCGCGTGTTAAACGGTCGCACCCGCACCGAGACGCGCAGGGATTCAGAGGAGACAACGGGCGGCTGAATCGCGGTACTGGTGCTGAGTGTGGAGCTCCGCATCTCCGACCGTGCCGAGGACGGAAACGAAAAGGACATGTTAAAACAGAGTCGTTTTTTTGCTTTCACGAAGAAGGCCTCAGCGGAGGCTGCGGTGTAGTGTGAGTGGGAAAGGTGAAAAGAAAAGCCGGTAAAGCAAAAAAAGAAGGAGCTGAAGCTCTTTTGCGGAAGGGTCTGGTTGAAAAAAAAAGAAGGCAAATAAGTTCCACTTATGAAGAACAGCAGTATCAGTTTCTTTTTTTTTTTTTTTGAATCTTCCCTGCCAGGAAGCAAAAAAAAAAAAGTAAGTAGATTAATAAAATCTAGGCAGTTCTGTGAGAGAGTAACTTCGAAAGGAGAAAAAAAAAAAAAGACAGACGACTTGAGGTGAGAAGAAGTGACAGGGCAACGAGGCAAACAAACGTAAATCCTCTCTTCCTTTTTTTTTTTTTTGTTTGTTTGTTTGTTTGTTTTTTTAATCGGAAGCGCTTACAAACACAGCAAGTTTATACAGTGAAGAGAATGAAACTGTTCTAGGTGCGTAAATGCAGGTGCGCGCGTTGTGGTGTACCCTGTGTGTCTGTGTATGAGTGCGAGTGTGAACGTATTATGTGTGGACGTGCGCGTCCTTGCTCTGTAAAAGGTGTCGCCAGTTCCTGCTATGGTGCACTGGATAATAGCACCCCTGAAGAAAAAAAAAAAATGGCCTGTTGAGCCGACAAAACGAAAACACCACTGATACTTCTATGCGGGATTCAAAAAAAAAAAAAACAAGAAAATAAAATTGAATTAATGAAGAAACTCTGTGAATCTAAAGGCAACAAGCTTGTGTGAATCTAGCACGGACGAATCCGTGTGAAGCACCCTCCCCATATACTCTGTCAGTACAAGAAGGGGGAAAAAAAAAGACTCTAAAAAAAAAAAAAAAGAGGCCACGCCTTGCGGAACTCAGCAAATTCAACGAAGTCCCTAATTGGGATGCCACCTCTGAGTATATTCAATAAAAAAAAAAATAATAAAGAGAAGTTTGTATGTGTGTTTCCCCGTTTGATACAACGGCTTCCAGACTCGGCTCTCACAGCCTCAAAAAAAAAAAAAAGAGAAGAGCAAGGACGGTTTAAGTAGAGAAAAAGGCAGGACAAGAAGGCGACGAAAAGTAACAAGACGCAATAGAGACTGATAACAACAGCCGCGAACACTGTAGTAGTCAAGTCCAAAACTCTGAAAAGGGCAGCGAAGAAAACCCGAAGTAGTCCAGCAGTAAAGCGGCCCGGACACGCATCTTATACATAATTCTGTATTGAAACAATGCAATCGTCCGCTCCTACTCAAACTTGAAAAAAAAAATATACCACTGGGTTCTGCCAACTGCTCTCCGTTGGAGGCGACATTACAATTTTGAAACAAGTGAAGCTTGAACAGCATGAACAACCCAAACTACCCATCACCCAAGCTGACCGCAAGAAAGAAGAACAAAAAA
Organism: Lotmaria passim; assembly: GCA_037349495.1. Taxonomy (NCBI): domain Eukaryota; phylum Euglenozoa; class Kinetoplastea; order Trypanosomatida; family Trypanosomatidae; genus Lotmaria; species Lotmaria passim. Next base: position 205,052 of record CP140208.1, read on the forward strand.
AAAAAAGCGCATGTACTAAAGAAGAACCTCTTCGCAGCTGCTTTTTTTTTTTTTTTGACAGAGCAACCTTCACTTCTTCTTTATTCGTCTTTTTTCTGCTCCACAAAAACAAACAACAAGAAGTAATTTAAAAAAGCCGCCGATTAAAGACAACAAAAAAAAAAAGCAGGATTTACATATCAAAAAAAAAAAAAACAGAAAATTAAAGCCTGAACTAACATTAAAAAAAAAAAAAGAAGGAAAACAGGATAGTCATAAAAGTTACAGCAACGGCAACACCAAGCACTACGAACACGACAAGAAACCGCATGAAAAACACTAACAAGCAAGTCCACTGCAATCGAAAAAAAAAAAACACTAAAACCAACAAAGAGTTTACAAATTCTGACGAACGGCATCACGAGCAGCTTTCAACCGCACCTCCAGTTCTACCTTCTCCATCTCGAGATGTTGCACGAGCTTCTTATACTTTGTCTTGTCCAACGAGAGCTTATCACAATCTACACGCAGCTTACCAAGCTGCTCCTCCAGCGCAGCACGCGTCGAGTCGCGGTCCTGCTCCACCGACGCCTTCGCGGCACTCGTCGCCTCCAGCTCGCTCTCCAGCGCAGCGGTCTTCGCCTGCGCAGTCCGCAGCTGCTCCTCCAGCGCAGCACGCGTCGAGTCGCGGTCCTGCTCCACCGACGCCTTCGCGGCACTCGTCGCCTCCAGCTCGCTCTCCAGCGCAGCGGTCTTCGCCTGCGCAGTCCGCAGCTGCTCCTCCAGCGCAGCACGCGTCGAGTCGCGGTCCTGCTCCACCGACGCCTTCGCGGCACTCGTCGCCTCCAGCTCGCTCTCCAGCGCAGCGGTCTTCGCCTGCGCAGTCCGCAGCTGCTCCTCCAGCGCAGCACGCGTCGAGTCGCGGTCCTGCTCCACCGACGCCTTCGCGGCACTCGTCGCCTCCAGCTCGCTCTCCAGCGCAGCGGTCTTCGCCTGCGCAGCCTGCAGCTGCTCCTCCAGCGCAGCACGCGTCGAGTCGCGGTCCTGCTCCACCGACGCCTTCGCGGCACTCGTCGCCTCCAGCTCGCTCTCCAGCGCAGCGGTCTTCGCCTGCGCAGTCCGCAGCTGCTCCTCCAGCGCAGCACGCGTCGAGTCGCGGTCCTGCTCCACCGACGCCTTCGCGGCACTCGTCGCCTCCAGCTCGCTCTCCAGCGCAGCGGTCTTCGCCTGCGCAGCCTGCAGCTGCTCCTCCAGCGCAGCACGCGTCGAGTCGCGGTCCTGCTCCACCGACGCCTTCGCGGCACTCGTCGCCTCCAGCTCGCTCTCCAGCGCAGCGGTCTTCGCCTGCGCAGCCTGCAGCTGCTCCTCCAGCGCAGCACGCGTCGAGTCGCGGTCCTGCTCCACCGACGCCTTCGCGGCACTCGTCGCCTCCAGCTCGCTCTCCAGAGCAGCGGTCTTCGCCTGCGCAGTCCGCAGCTGCTCCTCCAGCGCAGCACGCGTCGACTCGCGGTCCTGCTCCACCGACGCCTTCGCGGCACTCGTCGCCTCCAGCTCGCTCTCCAGCGCAGCGGTCTTCGCCTGCGCAGCCTGCAGCTGCTCCTCCAGCGCAGCACGCGTCGAGTCGCGGTCCTGCTCCACCGACGCCTTCGCGGCACTCGTCGCCTCCAGCTCGCTCTCCAGCGCAGCGGTCTTCGCCTGCGCAGTCCGCAGCTGCTCCTCCAGCGCAGCACGCGTCGACTCGCGGTCCTGCTCCACCGACGCCTTCGCGGCACTCGTCGCCTCCAGCTCGCTCTCCAGCGCAGCGGTCTTCGCCTGCGCAGCCTGCAGCTGCTCCTCCAGCGCAGCACGCGTCGAGTCGCGGTCCTGCTCCACCGACGCCTTCGCGGCACTCGTCGCCTCCAGCTCGCTCTCCAGCGCAGCGGTCTTCGCCTGCGCAGCCTGCAGCTGCTCCTCCAGCGCAGCACGCGTCGAGTCGCGGTCCTGCTCCACCGACGCCTTCGCGGCACTCGTCGCCTCCAGCTCGCTCTCCAGCGCAGCGGTCTTCGCCTGCGCAGCCTGCAGCTGCTCCTCCAGCGCAGCACGCGTCGAGTCGCGGTCCTGCTCCACCGACGCCTTCGCGGCACTCGTCGCCTCCAGCTCGCTCTCCAGCGCAGCGGTCTTCGCCTGCGCAGTCCGCAGCTGCTCCTCCAGCGCAGCACGCGTCGACTCGCGGTCCTGCTCCACCGACGCCTTCGCGGCACTCGTCGCCTCCAGCTCGCTCTCCAGCGCAGCGGTCTTCGCCTGCGCAGCCTGCAGCTGCTCCTCCAGCGCAGCACGCGTCGAGTCGCGGTCCTGCTCCACCGACGCCTTCGCGGCACTCGTCGCCTCCAGCTCGCTCTCCAGAGCAGCGGTCTTCGCCTGCGCAGTCCGCAGCTGCTCCTCCAGCGCAGCACGTGTCGAGTCGCGGTCCTGCTCCACCGACGCCTTCGCGGCACTCGTCGCCTCCAGCTCGCTCTCCAGCGCAGCGGTCTTCGCCTGCGCAGTCCGCAGCTGCTCCTCCAGCGCAGCACGCGTCGAGTCGCGGTCCTGCTCCACCGACGCCTTCGCGGCACTCGTCGCCTCCAGCTCGCTCTCCAGCGCAGCGGTCTTCGCCTGCGCAGTCCGCAGCTGCTCCTCCAGCGCAGCACGCGTCGAGTCGCGGTCCTGCTCCACCGACGCCTTCGCGGCACTCGTCGCCTCCAGCTCGCTCTCCAGCGCAGCGGTCTTCGCCTGCGCAGTCCGCAGCTGCTCCTCCAGCGCAGCACGCGTCGAGTCGCGGTCCTGCTCCACCGACGCCTTCGCGGCACTCGTCGCCTCCAGCTCGCTCTCCAGCGCAGCGGTCTTCGCCTGCGCAGTCCGCAGCTGCTCCTCCAGCGCAGCACGCGTCGAGTCGCGGTCCTGCTCCACCGACGCCTTCGCGGCACTCGTCGCCTCCAGCTCGCTCTCCAGCGCAGCGGTCTTCGCCTGCGCAGTCCGCAGCTGCTCCTCCAGCGCAGCACGCGTCGAGTCGCGGTCCTGCTCCACCGACGCCTTCGCGGCACTCGTCGCCTCCAGCTCGCTCTCCAGCGCAGCGGTCTTCGCCTGCGCAGCCTGCAGCTGCTCCTCCAGCGCAGCACGCGTCGAGTCGCGGTCCTGCTCCACCGACGCCTTCGCGGCACTCGTCGCCTCCAGCTCGCTCTCCAGCGCAGCGGTCTTCGCCTGCGCAGCCTGCAGCTGCTCCTCCAGCGCAGCACGCGTCGAGTCGCGGTCCTGCTCCACCGACGCCTTCGCGGCACTCGTCGCCTCCAGCTCGCTCTCCAGCGCAGCGGTCTTCGCCTGCGCAGCCTGCAGCTGCTCCTCCAGCGCAGCACGCGTCGAGTCGCGGTCCTGCTCCACCGACGCCTTCGCGGCACTCGTCGCCTCCAGCTCGCTCTCCAGAGCAGCGGTCTTCGCCTGCGCAGTCCGCAGCTGCTCCTCCAGCGCAGCACGCGTCGACTCGCGGTCCTGCTCCACCGACGCCTTCGCGGCACTCGTCGCCTCCAGCTCGCTCTCCAGCGCAGCGGTCTTCGCCTGCGCAGCCTGCAGCTGCTCCTCCAGCGCAGCACGCGTCGAGTCGCGGTCCTGCTCCACCGACGCCTTCGCGGCACTCGTCGCCTCCAGCTCGCTCTCCAGCGCAGCGGTCTTCGCCTGCGCAGCCTGCAGCTGCTCCTCCAGCGCAGCACGCGTCGAGTCGCGGTCCTGCTCCACCGACGCCTTCGCGGCACTCGTCGCCTCCAGCTCGCTCTCCAGAGCAGCGGTCTTCGCCTGCGCAGTCCGCAGCTGCTCCTCCAGCGCAGCACGCGTCGACTCGCGGTCCTGCTCCACCGACGCCTTCGCGGCACTCGTCGCCTCCAGCTCGCTCTCCAGCGCAGCGGTCTTCGCCTGCGCAGCCTGCAGCTGCTCCTCCAGCGCAGCACGCGTCGAGTCGCGGTCCTGCTCCACCGACGCCTTCGCGGCACTCGTCGCCTCCAGCTCGCTCTCCAGCGCAGCGGTCTTCGCCTGCGCAGCCTGCAGCTGCTCCTCCAGCGCAGCACGCGTCGAGTCGCGGTCCTGCTCCACCGACGCCTTCGCGGCACTCGTCGCCTCCAGCTCGCTCTCCAGCGCAGCGGTCTTCGCCTGCGCAGCCTGCAGCTGCTCCTCCAGCGCAGCACGCGTCGAGTCGCGGTCCTGCTCCACCGACGCCTTCGCGGCACTCGTCGCCTCCAGCTCGCTCTCCAGAGCAGCGGTCTTCGCCTGCGCAGTCCGCAGCTGCTCCTCCAGCGCAGCACGCGTCGACTCGCAGTCCTGCTCCACCGACGCCTTCGCGGCACTCGTCGCCTCCAGCTCGCTCTCCAGCGCAGCGGTCTTCGCCTGCGCAGCCTGCAGCTGCTCCTCCAGCGCAGCACGCGTCGAGTCGCGGTCCTGCTCCACCGACGCCTTCGCGGCACTCGTCGCCTCCAGCTCGCTCTCCAGCGCAGCGGTCTTCGCCTGCGCAGTCCGCAGCTGCTCCTCCAGCGCAGCACGCGTCGACTCGCGGTCCTGCTCCACCGACGCCTTCGCGGCACTCGTCGCCTCCAGCTCGCTCTCCAGCGCAGCGGTCTTCGCCTGCGCAGCCTGCAGCTGCTCCTCCAGCGCAGCACGCGTCGAGTCGCGGTCCTGCTCCACCGACGCCTTCGCGGCACTCGTCGCCTCCAGCTCGCTCTCCAGCGCAGCGGTCTTCGCCTGCGCAGTCCGCAGCTGCTCCTCCAGCGCAGCACGCGTCGACTCGCGGTCCTGCTCCACCGACGCCTTCGCGGCACTCGTCGCCTCCAGCTCGCTCTCCAGCGCAGCGGTCTTCGCCTGCGCAGCCTGCAGCTGCTCCTCCAGCGCAGCACGCGTCGAGTCGCGGTCCTGCTCCACCGACGCCTTCGCGGCACTCGTCGCCTCCAGCTCGCTCTCCAGAGCAGCGGTCTTCGCCTGCGCAGTCCGCAGCTGCTCCTCCAGCGCAGCACGCGTCGAGTCGCGGTCCTGCTCCACCGACGCCTTCGCGGCACTCGTCGCCTCCAGCTCGCTCTCCAGCGCAGCGGTCTTCGCCTGCGCAGTCCGCAGCTGCTCCTCCAGCGCAGCACGCGTCGAGTCGCGGTCCTGCTCCACCGACGCCTTCGCGGCACTCGTCGCCTCCAGCTCGTTCTCCAGCGCAGCGGTCTTCGCCTGCGCAGTCCGCAGCTGCTCCTCCAGCGCAGCACGCGTCGAGTCGCGGTCCTGCTCCACCGACGCCTTCGCGGCACTCGTCGCCTCCAGCTCGCTCTCCAGCGCAGCGGTCTTCGCCTGCGCAGCCTGCAGCTGCTCCTCCAGCGCAGCACGCGTCGAGTCGCGGTCCTGCTCCACCGACGCCTTCGCGGCACTCGTCGCCTCCAGCTCGCTCTCCAGCGCAGCGGTCTTCGCCTGCGCAGCCTGCAGCTGCTCCTCCAGCGCAGCACGCGTCGAGTCGCGGTCCTGCTCCACCGACGCCTTCGCGGCACTCGTCGCCTCCAGCTCGCTCTCCAGCGCAGCGGTCTTCGCCTGCGCAGCCTGCAGCTGCTCCTCCAGCGCAGCACGCGTCGACTCGCGGTCCTGCTCCACCGACGCCTTCGCGGCACTCGTCGCCTCCAGCTCGCTCTCCAGCGCAGCGGTCTTCGCCTGCGCAGCCTGCAGCTGCTCCTCCAGCGCAGCACGCGTCGAGTCGCGGTCCTGCTCCACCGACGCCTTCGCGGCACTCGTCGCCTCCAGCTCGCTCTCCAGCGCAGCGGTCTTCGCCTGCGCAGTCCGCAGCTGCTCCTCCAGCGCAGCACGTGTCGAGTCGCGGTCCTGCTCCACCGACGCCTTCGCGGCACTCGTCGCCTCCAGCTCGCTCTCCAGCGCAGCGGTCTTCGCCTGCGCAGTCCGCAGCTGCTCCTCCAGCGCAGCACGCGTCGAGTCGCGGTCCTGCTCCACCGACGCCTTCGCGGCACTCGTCGCCTCCAGCTCGCTCTCCAGCGCAGCGGTCTTCGCCTGCGCAGCCTGCAGCTGCTCCTCCAGCGCAGCACGCGTCGAGTCGCGGTCCTGCTCCACCGACGCCTTCGCGGCACTCGTCGCCTCCAGCTCGCTCTCCAGCGCAGCGGTCTTCGCCTGCGCAGCCTGCAGCTGCTCCTCCAGCGCAGCACGCGTCGAGTCGCGGTCCTGCTCCACCGACGCCTTCGCGGCACTCGTCGCCTCCAGCTCGCTCTCCAGCGCAGCGGTCTTCGCCTGCGCAGCCTGCAGCTGCTCCTCCAGCGCAGCACGCGTCGAGTCGCGGTCCTGCTCCACCGACGCCTTCGCGGCACTCGTCGCCTCCAGCTCGCTCTCCAGCGCAGCGGTCTTCGCCTGCGCAGTCCGCAGCTGCTCCTCCAGCGCAGCACGCGTCGAGTCGCGGTCCTGCTCCACCGACGCCTTCGCGGCACTCGTCGCCTCCAGCTCGCTCTCCAGCGCAGCGGTCTTCGCCTGCGCAGCCTGCAGCTGCTCCTCCAGCGCAGCACGCGTCGAGTCGCGGTCCTGCTCCACCGACGCCTTCGCGGCACTCGTCGCCTCCAGCTCGCTCTCCAGCGCAGCGGTCTTCGCCTGCGCAGCCTGCAGCTGCTCCTCCAGCGCAGCACGCGTCGAGTCGCGGTCCTGCTCCACCGACGCCTTCGCGGCACTCGTCGCCTCCAGCTCGCTCTCCAGCGCAGCGGTCTTCGCCTGCGCAGCCTGCAGCTGCTCCTCCAGCGCAGCACGCGTCGAGTCGCGGTCCTGCTCCACCGACGCCTTCGCGGCACTCGTCGCCTCCAGCTCGCTCTCCAGCGCAGCGGTCTTCGCCTGCGCAGCCTGCAGCTGCTCCTCCAGCGCAGCACGCGTCGAGTCGCGGTCCTGCTCCACCGACGCCTTCGCGGCACTCGTCGCCTCCAGCTCGCTCTCCAGCGCAGCGGTCTTCGCCTGCGCAGCCTGCAGCTGCTCCTCCAGCGCAGCACGCGTCGACTCGCGGTCCTGCTCCACCGACGCCTTCGCGGCACTCGTCGCCTCCAGCTCGCTCTCCAGCGCAGCGGTCTTCGCCTGCGCAGCCTGCAGCTGCTCCTCCAGCGCAGCACGCGTCGAGTCGCGGTCCTGCTCCACCGACGCCTTCGCGGCACTCGTCGCCTCCAGCTCGCTCTCCAGCGCAGCGGTCTTCGCCTGCGCAGCCTGCAGCTGCTCCTCCAGCGCAGCACGCGTCGAGTCGCGGTCCTGCTCCACCGACGCCTTCGCGGCACTCGTCGCCTCCAGCTCGCTCTCCAGCGCAGCGGTCTTCGCCTGCGCAGCCTGCAGCTGCTCCTCCAGCGCAGCACGCGTCGAGTCGCGGTCCTGCTCCACCGACGCCTTCGCGGCACTCGTCGCCTCCAGCTCGCTCTCCAGCGCAGCGGTCTTCGCCTGCGCAGCCTGCAGCTGCTCCTCCAGCGCAGCACGTGTCGAGTCGCGGTCCTGCTCCACCGACGCCTTCGCGGCACTCGTCGCCTCCAGCTCGCTCTCCAGCGCAGCGGTCTTCGCCTGCGCAGTCCGCAGCTGCTCCTCCAGCGCAGCACGCGTCGAGTCGCGGTCCTGCTCCACCGACGCCTTCGCGGCACTCGTCGCCTCCAGCTCGCTCTCCAGCGCAGCGGTCTTCGCCTGCGCAGCCTGCAGCTGCTCCTCCAGCGCAGCACGCGTCGAGTCGCGGTCCTGCTCCACCGACGCCTTCGCGGCACTCGTCGCCTCCAGCTCGCTCTCCAGCGCAGCGGTCTTCGCCTGCGCAGCCTGCAGCTGCTCCTCCAGCGCAGCACGCGTCGAGTCGCGGTCCTGCTCCACCGACGCCTTCGCGGCACTCGTCGCCTCCAGCTCGCTCTCCAGCGCAGCGGTCTTCGCCTGCGCAGCCTGCAGCTGCTCCTCCAGCGCAGCACGCGTCGAGTCGCGGTCCTGCTCCACCGACGCCTTCGCGGCACTCGTCGCCTCCAGCTCGCTCTCCAGCGCAGCGGTCTTCGCCTGCGCAGCCTGCAGCTGCTCCTCCAGCGCAGCACGCGTCGACTCGCGGTCCTGCTCCACCGACGCCTTCGCGGCACTCGTCGCCTCCAGCTCGCTCTCCAGCGCAGCGGTCTTCGCCTGCGCAGCCTGCAGCTGCTCCTCCAGCGCAGCACGCGTCGAGTCGCGGTCCTGCTCCACCGACGCCTTCGCGGCACTCGTCGCCTCCAGCTCGCTCTCCAGCGCAGCGGTCTTCGCCTGCGCAGTCCGCAGCTGCTCCTCCAGCGCAGCACGCGTCGAGTCGCGGTCCTGCTCCACCGACGCCTTCGCGGCACTCGTCGCCTCCAGCTCGCTCTCCAGCGCAGCGGTCTTCGCCTGCGCAGTCCGCAGCTGCTCCTCCAGCGCAGCACGCGTCGAGTCGCGGTCCTGCTCCACCGACGCCTTCGCGGCACTCGTCGCCTCCAGCTCGCTCTCCAGCGCAGCGGTCTTCGCCTGCGCAGCCTGCAGCTGCTCCTCCAGCGCAGCACGCGTCGAGTCGCGGTCCTGCTCCACCGACGCCTTCGCGGCACTCGTCGCCTCCAGCTCGCTCTCCAGCGCAGCGGTCTTCGCCTGCGCAGCCTGCAGCTGCTCCTCCAGCGCAGCACGCGTCGAGTCGCGGTCCTGCTCCACCGACGCCTTCGCGGCACTCGTCGCCTCCAGCTCGCTCTCCAGCGCAGCGGTCTTCGCCTGCGCAGCCTGCAGCTGCTCCTCCAGCGCAGCACGCGTCGACTCGCGGTCCTGCTCCACCGACGCCTTCGCGGCACTCGTCGCCTCCAGCTCGCTCTCCAGCGCAGCGGTCTTCGCCTGCGCAGCCTGCAGCTGCTCCTCCAGCGCAGCACGCGTCGAGTCGCGGTCCTGCTCCACCGACGCCTTCGCGGCACTCGTCGCCTCCAGCTCGCTCTCCAGCGCAGCGGTCTTCGCCTGCGCAGCCTGCAGCTGCTCCTCCAGCGCAGCACGCGTCGAGTCGCGGTCCTGCTCCACCGACGCCTTCGCGGCACTCGTCGCCTCCAGCTCGCTCTCCAGCGCAGCGGTCTTCGCCTGCGCAGCCTGCAGCTGCTCCTCCAGCGCAGCACGCGTCGAGTCGCGGTCCTGCTCCACCGACGCCTTCGCGGCACTCGTCGCCTCCAGCTCGCTCTCCAGCGCAGCGGTCTTCGCCTGCGCAGCCTGCAGCTGCTCCTCCAGCGCAGCACGCGTCGACTCGCGGTCCTGCTCCACCGACGCCTTCGCGGCACTCGTCGCCTCCAGCTCGCTCTCCAGCGCAGCGGTCTTCGCCTGCGCAGCCTGCAGCTGCTCCTCCAGCGCAGCACGCGTCGAGTCGCGGTCCTGCTCCACCGACGCCTTCGCGGCACTCGTCGCCTCCAGCTCGCTCTCCAGCGCAGCGGTCTTCGCCTGCGCAGCCTGCAGCTGCTCCTCCAGCGCAGCACGCGTCGAGTCGCGGTCCTGCTCCACCGACGCCTTCGCGGCACTCGTCGCCTCCAGCTCGCTCTCCAGCGCAGCGGTCTTCGCCTGCGCAGCCTGCAGCTGCTCCTCCAGCGCAGCACGCGTCGAGTCGCGGTCCTGCTCCACCGACGCCTTCGCGGCACTCGTCGCCTCCAGCTCGCTCTCCAGCGCAGCGGTCTTCGCCTGCGCAGCCTGCAGCTGCTCCTCCAGCGCAGCACGCGTCGACTCGCGGTCCTGCTCCACCGACGCCTTCGCGGCACTCGTCGCCTCCAGCTCGCTCTCCAGCGCAGCGGTCTTCGCCTGCGCAGTCCGCAGCTGCTCCTCCAGCGCAGCACGCGTCGACTCGCGGTCCTGCTCCACCGACGCCTTCGCGGCACTCGTCGCCTCCAGCTCGCTCTCCAGCGCAGCGGTCTTCGCCTGCGCAGCCTGCAGCTGCTCCTCCAGCGCAGCACGCGTCGAGTCGCGGTCCTGCTCCACCGACGCCTTCGCGGCACTCGTCGCCTCCAGCTCGCTCTCCAGCGCAGCGGTCTTCGCCTGCGCAGTCCGCAGCTGCTCCTCCAGCGCAGCACGCGTCGAGTCGCGGTCCTGCTCCACCGACGCCTTCGCGGCACTCGTCGCCTCCAGCTCGCTCTCCAGCGCAGCGGTCTTCGCCTGCGCAGCCTGCAACTGCTCCTCCAGCGCAGCACGCGTCGAGTCGCGGTCCTGCTCCACCGACGCCTTCGCGGCACTCGTCGCCTCCAGCTCGCTCTCCAGCGCAGCGGTCTTCGCCTGCGCAGCCTGCAGCTGCTCCTCCAGCGCAGCACGCGTCGAGTCGCGGTCCTGCTCCACCGACGCCTTCGCGGCACTCGTCGCCTCCAGCTCGCTCTCCAGCGCAGCGGTCTTCGCCTGCGCAGCCTGCAGCTGCTCCTCCAGCGCAGCACGCGTCGAGTCGCGGTCCTGCTCCACCGACGCCTTCGCGGCACTCGTCGCCTCCAGCTCGCTCTCCAGCGCAGCGGTCTTCGCCTGCGCAGTCCGCAGCTGCTCCTCCAGCGCAGCACGCGTCGAGTCGCGGTCCTGCTCCACCGACGCCTTCGCGGCACTCGTCGCCTCCAGCTCGCTCTCCAGCGCAGCGGTCTTCGCCTGCGCAGCCTGCAGCTGCTCCTCCAGCGCAGCACGCGTCGACTCGCGGTCCTGCTCCACCGACGCCTTCGCAGCACTCGTCGCCTCCAGCTCGCTCTCCAGCGCAGCGGTCTTCGCCTGCGCAGCCTGCAGCTGCTCCTCCAGCGCAGCACGCGTCGAGTCGCGGTCCTGCTCCACCGACGCCTTCGCGGCACTCGTCGCCTCCAGCTCGCTCTCCAGCGCAGCGGTCTTCGCCTGCGCAGCCTGCAGCTGCTCCTCCAGCGCAGCACGCGTCGAGTCGCGGTCCTGCTCCACCGACGCCTTCGCGGCACTCGTCGCCTCCAGCTCGCTCTCCAGCGCAGCGGTCTTCGCCTGCGCAGCCTGCAGCTGCTCCTCCAGCGCAGCACGCGTCGAGTCGCGGTCCTGCTCCACCGACGCCTTCGCGGCACTCGTCGCCTCCAGCTCGCTCTCCAGCGCAGCGGTCTTCGCCTGCGCAGCCTGCAGCTGCTCCTCCAGCGCAGCACGCGTCGAGTCGCGGTCCTGCTCCACCGACGCCTTCGCGGCACTCGTCGCCTCCAGCTCGCTCTCCAGCGCAGCGGTCTTCGCCTGCGCAGCCTGCAGCTGCTCCTCCAGCGCAGCACGCGTCGACTCGCGGTCCTGCTCCACCGACGCCTTCGCGGCACTCGTCGCCTCCAGCTCGCTCTCCAGCGCAGCGGTCTTCGCCTGCGCAGCCTGCAGCTGCTCCTCCAGCGCAGCACGCGTCGAGTCGCGGTCCTGCTCCACCGACGCCTTCGCGGCACTCGTCGCCTCCAGCTCGCTCTCCAGCGCAGCGGTCTTCGCCTGCGCAGTCCGCAGCTGCTCCTCCAGCGCAGCACGTGTCGAGTCGCGGTCCTGCTCCACCGACGCCTTCGCGGCACTCGTCGCCTCCAGCTCGCTCTCCAGCGCAGCGGTCTTCGCCTGCGCAGCCTGCAGCTGCTCCTCCAGCGCAGCACGCGTCGAGTCGCGGTCCTGCTCCACCGACGCCTTCGCGGCACTCGTCGCCTCCAGCTCGCTCTCCAGCGCAGCGGTCTTCGCCTGCGCAGCCTGCAACTGCTCCTCCAGCGCAGCACGCGTCGAGTCGCGGTCCTGCTCCACCGACGCCTTCGCGGCACTCGTCGCCTCCAGCTCGCTCTCCAGCGCAGCGGTCTTCGCCTGCGCAGCCTGCAGCTGCTCCTCCAGCGCAGCACGCGTCGAGTCGCGGTCCTGCTCCACCGACGCCTTCGCGGCACTCGTCGCCTCCAGCTCGCTCTCCAGCGCAGCGGTCTTCGCCTGCGCAGTCCGCAGCTGCTCCTCCAGCGCAGCACGCGTCGAGTCGCGGTCCTGCTCCACCGACGCCTTCGCGGCACTCGTCGCCTCCAGCTCGCTCTCCAGCGCAGCGGTCTTCGCCTGCGCAGCCTGCAGCTGCTCCTCCAGCGCAGCACGCGTCGAGTCGCGGTCCTGCTCCACCGACGCCTTCGCGGCACTCGTCGCCTCCAGCTCGCTCTCCAGCGCAGCGGTCTTCGCCTGCGCAGTCCGCAGCTGCTCCTCCAGCGCAGCACGCGTCGAGTCGCGGTCCTGCTCCACCGACGCCTTCGCGGCACTCGTCGCCTCCAGCTCGCTCTCCAGCGCAGCGGTCTTCGCCTGCGCAGTCCGCAGCTGCTCCTCCAGCGCAGCACGCGTCGAGTCGCGGTCCTGCTCCACCGACGCCTTCGCGGCACTCGTCGCCTCCAGCTCGCTCTCCAGCGCAGCGGTCTTCGCCTGCGCAGCCTGCAGCTGCTCCTCCAGCGCAGCACGCGTCGAGTCGCGGTCCTGCTCCACCGACGCCTTCGCGGCACTCGTCGCCTCCAGCTCGCTCTCCAGCGCAGCGGTCTTCGCCTGCGCAGCCTGCAGCTGCTCCTCCAGCGCAGCACGCGTCGAGTCGCGGTCCTGCTCCACCGACGCCTTCGCGGCACTCGTCGCCTCCAGCTCGCTCTCCAGCGCAGCGGTCTTCGCCTGCGCAGTCCGCAGCTGCTCCTCCAGCGCAGCACGCGTCGAGTCGCGGTCCTGCTCCACCGACGCCTTCGCGGCACTCGTCGCCTCCAGCTCGCTCTCCAGCGCAGCGGTCTTCGCCTGCGCAGCCTGCAGCTGCTCCTCCAGCGCAGCACGCGTCGACTCGCGGTCCTGCTCCACCGACGCCTTCGCAGCACTCGTCGCCTCCAGCTCGCTCTCCAGCGCAGCGGTCTTCGCCTGCGCAGCCTGCAGCTGCTCCTCCAGCGCAGCACGCGTCGAGTCGCGGTCCTGCTCCACCGACGCCTTCGCGGCACTCGTCGCCTCCAGCTCGCTCTCCAGCGCAGCGGTCTTCGCCTGCGCAGCCTGCAGCTGCTCCTCCAGCGCAGCACGCGTCGAGTCGCGGTCCTGCTCCACCGACGCCTTCGCGGCACTCGTCGCCTCCAGCTCGCTCTCCAGCGCAGCGGTCTTCGCCTGCGCAGCCTGCAGCTGCTCCTCCAGCGCAGCACGCGTCGACTCGCGGTCCTGCTCCACCGACGCCTTCGCGGCACTCGTCGCCTCCAGCTCGCTCTCCAGCGCAGCGGTCTTCGCCTGCGCAGCCTGCAGCTGCTCCTCCAGCGCAGCACGCGTCGAGTCGCGGTCCTGCTCCACCGACGCCTTCGCGGCACTCGTCGCCTCCAGCTCGCTCTCCAGCGCAGCGGTCTTCGCCTGCGCAGTCCGCAGCTGCTCCTCCAGCGCAGCACGTGTCGAGTCGCGGTCCTGCTCCACCGACGCCTTCGCGGCACTCGTCGCCTCCAGCTCGCTCTCCAGCGCAGCGGTCTTCGCCTGCGCAGCCTGCAGCTGCTCCTCCAGCGCAGCACGCGTCGAGTCGCGGTCCTGCTCCACCGACGCCTTCGCGGCACTCGTCGCCTCCAGCTCGCTCTCCAGCGCAGCGGTCTTCGCCTGCGCAGCCTGCAGCTGCTCCTCCAGCGCAGCACGCGTCGAGTCGCGGTCCTGCTCCACCGACGCCTTCGCGGCACTCGTCGCCTCCAGCTCGCTCTCCAGCGCAGCGGTCTTCGCCTGCGCAGCCTGCAGCTGCTCCTCCAGCGCAGCACGCGTCGAGTCGCGGTCCTGCTCCACCGACGCCTTCGCGGCACTCGTCGCCTCCAGCTCGCTCTCCAGCGCAGCGGTCTTCGCCTGCGCAGTCCGCAGCTGCTCCTCCAGCGCAGCACGCGTCGAGTCGCGGTCCTGCTCCACCGACGCCTTCGCGGCACTCGTCGCCTCCAGCTCGCTCTCCAGCGCAGCGGTCTTCGCCTGCGCAGCCTGCAGCTGCTCCTCCAGCGCAGCACGCGTCGAGTCGCGGTCCTGCTCCACCGACGCCTTCGCGGCACTCGTCGCCTCCAGCTCGCTCTCCAGAGCAGCGGTCTTCGCCTGCGCAGTCCGCAGCTGCTCCTCCAGCGCAGCACGCGTCGAGTCGCGGTCCTGCTCCACCGACGCCTTCGCGGCACTCGTCGCCTCCAGCTCGCTCTCCAGCGCAGCGGTCTTCGCCTGCGCAGCCTGCAGCTGCTCCTCCAGCGCAGCACGCGTCGAGTCGCGGTCCTGCTCCACCGACGCCTTCGCGGCACTCGTCGCCTCCAGCTCGCTCTCCAGCGCAGCGGTCTTCGCCTGCGCAGCCTGCAGCTGCTCCTCCAGCGCAGCACGCGTCGAGTCGCGGTCCTGCTCCACCGACGCCTTCGCGGCACTCGTCGCCTCCAGCTCGCTCTCCAGCGCAGCGGTCTTCGCCTGCGCAGCCTGCAGCTGCTCCTCCAGCGCAGCACGCGTCGAGTCGCGGTCCTGCTCCACCGACGCCTTCGCGGCACTCGTCGCCTCCAGCTCGCTCTCCAGCGCAGCGGTCTTCGCCTGCGCAGTCCGCAGCTGCTCCTCCAGCGCAGCACGCGTCGAGTCGCGGTCCTGCTCCACCGACGCCTTCGCGGCACTCGTCGCCTCCAGCTCGCTCTCCACCGCAGCGGTCTTCGCCTGCGCAGTCCGCAGCTGCGCCTCAAGGCTCTCGCGAGTCTGTTGCAGCTCATTCTGCGTCTTCTCCGCCGCAGCGGTGGCCTCGTCCAGGTCCGCTGCAGCAGCCGCGTCGCGCTCTGCGAGGGCACGCTCGTGCAGCTCCTCCTCCCAAGCAGTGGCGAATTCCAGCAACGTCAGCAGATGAAACACGCTCGCGTGGTAGCGCGCCTCCATCTCCTCCAACGCACACACCGCAGCGTCGCGCTGCAGCTCCGTCTCGTCGCACTCCTCCTGGATGCGCTGCAGGTCGCGGTTCAGCTTCTCCTGGTCACTCAGCACCTGCGATAGACGCACGCGCTCCTCCTGCAGCTGCGCCAGTTGCTGCTGCAGTGCGTCCCGCTCCGCAGCGGTGCGCTCAGTGCTTGCCAGCGCCGCCTGCAGCTTCTCCTGGTGCGCCTGCAGCGCGTCCAGCGCAGCCTCGCGGTCACGCTGCTCCTTCTCCAGCTGCGCAACCGTCGACTCCAGCTTCTCCCGCCCACTCGCGATCTCGGCGTCCTTGCGCCGCCGCACCATCGAGAACGCCGCCTCCTTCTTCGCCATCTCCTCCAGCAGCTCGCGCTCCTTGCGCGCCTGCTCCTCCTTCAGCCGCAGGTTCTGCGCCTGCATCTCGTCCGCCTGCCGCCGCGTCGCGCTCATCTCCTGCTGCAGCGCAGCAGCGCGCGACTCCAGCTCGCTCTTCTCCGCCTCCGACGCCTTCAGCAGCCGCTCCTGCAGCTGGTTGTGCTCACGCTCCTTCTCCAGCGCCTGCAGGTCCGCCGCACGCTTCTGCGCCTCCGACTCCAGCAGCGCCAGCTTCTCCTCCAGCTCCGACACGTACGCAGGGTCCGCAGCGCTCAGGCTCTCGCGCATGTTCGCCATCTGCTCCTCCAGCTCGCGGATCCGCCGCGCGCGCGGGTCCTCGTTCACCTGCGCCACAGTCACGATCTCGCGCGCACGCGACGCGTACCGCAGCGTGCTCAGCGTCTCCTCGTAGTTCATCGCGCTCGGGCTCACCGCAGCCAGCATGAACGTCTTCGAGTTCCCGCCCAGCGAGTCCTTCAGGATGAACGTCAGCTTCGAGTCGCGGAACGGCGCAACCGTCACCGGCGCCCTCGCGCCCCGCTTCGACATGTCCGCCAGCGCGTCGATCACCCGCCCCAGCGTCGTCAGCGACAGGTTGATGTGCGTCGCCTCCTTGAACTGCTGCCCCTCCACCTGCGACTGCGCAACGCGCTCAGACCCCGCAAGGTCCACCAGGTTCATCCGGCTGTTCTTGCCCACGGTCTTGATCGTCTCCCCCGCCTTCGTCGTCATCGTCCGCTCCTCCCGCAGCACCAGCATTATGATCGCGTGGCTGCGACTGCTCCGGTCGTTCATTTTCGTCGCAGCAGTGTGCCGCACACCGTTGCCAAGCTCGATCAGCTTCACAACGTCGTCCAGGCTCTTCACCTCCACGAGGCGCTGGCCCTCCAGGAACACGCCGCGGCTCGGGTGCTCGCGCACCTCCACGTACACCTCGTCCGCAGCCTTCGCGCCCTTCCTCCGCCTCCCCAGCAGGTCCGACACGCGCTCGTTGTACACCTCCACGTACCCGAGCTCCACCGACCACCGCGAGTGCCCCTCCGCCTCCACGCTCGCCTTGCGCGCGAAGATCTCCAGGCAGATGCGCGGCGTCACGCCGCTGCCCTCGCCGCCAAGCGCGTTCACGTCCGCGCCCATCATCGTGTACGTCTTCCCGCTGCCCGTCTGCCCGTACGCGAACAGGCACGAGTTGAAGCCGTCGAAGGCGTGCTGCACCAGCGGCAGCCCGATCGTCTCGAACACGTCCGCCTGCGTCGCGGGGCTGCCGCCGGACGCATCGGGCTTGTCCACCGACCAGAACACGTGGTCGAACTGGAAGTCCTGTGTAGACCTGCGGTTCCCCACCACGCCGTCCTCCGTCGCGTCGTTGCCGATGCTGCTCACAGGGGTCACGGATACGACCGAAGTTTGCTGGTTGGCGGTCACGGTGATGAGCGAGCCTTCCGCGGCTTTCTGCTCCCGCGGATTGAGGGGACGCACTCGCACGGAGACACGCACGCGCTCGGCTTCTCGCTTAGCTGCTGCTTGGTGCGCCATGGAGACTGTTGCACGTTGTAAAAGAAAGGAACTTCGGGGATGCACGCCGCAGCGGCCAAAACCACGCTGTTCAGCGTAAACGTGTGGTTTGATAGCTACCTATTAAGGCAATAAGAGGTGTCTACGGGAGAAGGTGGGGGGAGGAGAAACAAAGGCGTGCGTTCACGAAAATAAAGTTGTGAAGCTTGCACTGTTCGTTTTTTTTTTTGTGTGTGTGTCTTTCGTTTCTTCCTTAGTTGTTGAAATAGCAAGTTCTTTTCCTCGCCACTGAAAAAGTGCCGTTCGAAGCGCAACGAGAGCAGCAGAAAAAAAAAAATAAAACACCTTTTTTTCCTTTATTCTACTTTGATAAACAAGGTGAAACCGTTGTGCTCAAAAAAAAAAAAGTGAAATGCTACACACACACACACACACATACACGCATGCACGTTAAGATAAAAGACGGGTGTTTGGAAAAGGACGGGCCTGCACTCCGACTTGCGGATAGTACACGACGTTATCCGCAAGCTTCTGCAGTTAAAGGTGACAGAGTGCGTCGAGATCAGCGTGGCAGCACCCCCCTCCCCCCTAAAAAAAAAAAAGACACTCTTTTTTTTTTACTGTTGTTTTTCAGCGATGAAGTCAAAGCAGCTTGATCCAGAAAAAAAAAATAAGAAAAGCACAACCGCTAAAAGCGAAAAGGGCCAAAAAAAAAAAAACTGCCCTCTGATAAAGTAAGAACTAAAAAAAAAAAAAGCAACAAAGTAACTGTAAAGGAAAATGGTGCGGTACTTTTAAGAAGCAACTAAAGTAAAATCACGTAGTTAAAAGAAAAAGAACTTAATGCACATATATATATATGTATCTATATATATATGAGTTTAATGTCAGAGTCACGCAAATGTGGATAAGACAACTTTCAAAGTCCAGCGACACCGCGCCGATACAAGGAATGTAAGACTGTTTTTTTTTTTTGCTGTTGTTGTTGTTGCTTATGAAATTGGAAGTGTCCAATGCAGCCTCGTGTTTACTTTGTCCTTTTCTGTTCTTCACAGCAAGCATCACCTTTTACTTTACGACAGCTTTTGCAGAGTTGAAAAAGTGGCTCTTTTGACTGGTTTTCATGTACTTAAAAATATCTGTTCTCTTTTCTGTTTTTTTTTTTTTCCAAGATAGAGGGCAGCCTTCAATTCACATACTCAAGAAGAAACACCAAGGTAGCTCAGCTTTGTTTGACGTTATTGTGAAGAGGGAAGTATGAAAACAAAAGGACGACTCATGTGCTTCGACAGCAGACTTAGATCGCCGTTCTCTGAATTCAACGTTTTGACTTCGCTACAGGAGTACCTTTTTTTTCTTCTTGTTTTCTTTTTTAATCTCTCAGAAAGCCGAAAAGTACTAACGCCTCCAAGTACGTTCCTTCTCGTCGTATTTTCTTTTTTTTTTTTTCGACTAGATCAACTGTTGTATATAATGTGAGAAGCAGAACAATAATAAGAAATAATAATAAGAACAGCACACTAGTTCCATTTGTGTGTGTGTGTGTGTGTATGTACGTGGATATGACGCAGAGATAGACGAAGAAAATGGAGTGCAAAGTAAAATGTTTGAAAAAAAAAAAAAAGCACCATTCGCCCTAGCGAGGTACTTTTTTTTTTTTCTTTTTGTGTGTGCATGTGTGTGCATTATTGTGGAAGTCAACCACACACTATTTTGCTCTTCTTTTTTTTTTTTTTGCGCTTCTAGAGGCGCAACTGGAAGCTGAACAACGGCCTCTCGTGTTGGCTTGGCAGGCAAGCGTTTAGTCGCCCCTAACATGAAAAAAAAAAAACAGCAAGAGCAAAAGAAAGCAAACATGTACACATACAAAAAAAAAAAAAAGAGAGCGCGGCCTCAACACATACACATTTTCACAAGAAGACGCAGCCTTCCATACAATGCTATTTTGTAGCAGCCACAAACGTAGGAAAAGAAAAACGGCGCTCGCTCAAGCGAGCATGTGCGTCCCGACTCTGTGTTCTTCTCGATTCTACCTTTTTCCTCTCTCTCTAGCTAAATTCGAGACAGTAAATTGGGAGTAATATACAAACGCAACGAAGAAAAAGCACTTTATACGCGTCAGACATCTGAGAAGAAAAAAAAGACCGCTAGAAAGAAACAAAAAAAAAAAGAAGAAAGAAGCCAGCCCATGTACTCTTACCAAGCCTCCAAGTAACAAAAACAAAAACGAACTTCATCGCTACAGCAGTAGTCCTCCACAAACAACGTTAGCAAAAACCAGCTAAGCGCAGAGCACACACAACTGATCTCTCGTGAGCAGAAGAAACAGAAAAAAAAAAGAAAGACTTCTCTCCAATACCGGCAGACGAAAAAAAAAAACAAAAGCACGCAAAAACAACACCGCACCCAACACAGAAGACAGCGAAAAGTGACCGTGTACGAAATACAAGAACGACATCTACACAGATAAAAAACGAGACTACGAACCTTGCCCTTTGATATGCAGAGCATCACGCAACGCCTTCATCCGAGCATCATCCTCTCGTTTAACTCGCTCCATCAATTGAACTTTTCTCTTATAACGTTCCTTTCCGTCCTTTAACTCCTCGATCTCACTGCCCAGCGCAGCGGTCTTCGCCTGCGCAGCCTGCAGCTGCTCCTCCAGCGCAGCACGCGTCGAGTCGCGGTCCTGCTCCACCGACGCCTTCGCAGCACTCGTCGCCTCCAGCTCGCTCTCCAGCGCAGCGGTCTTCGCCTGCGCAGTCCGCAACTGCTCCTCCAGCGCAGCACGCGTCGAGTCGCGGTCCTGCTCCACCGACGCCTTCGCGGCACTCGTCGCCTCCAGCTCGCTCTCCAGCGCAGCGGTCTTCGCCTGCGCAGTCCGCAGCTGCTCCTCCAGCGCAGCACGCGTCGAGTCGCGGTCCTGCTCCACCGACGCCTTCGCGGCACTCGTCACCTCCAGCTCGCTCTCCAGCGCAGCGGTCTTCGCCTGCGCAGCCTGCAGCTGCTCCTCCAGCGCAGCACGCGTCGAGTCGCGGTCCTGCTCCACCGACGCCTTCGCGGCACTCGTCGCCTCCAGCTCGCTCTCCAGCGCAGCGGTCTTCGCCTGCGCAGCCTGCAGCTGCTCCTCCAGCGCAGCACGCGTCGAGTCGCGGTCCTGCTCCACCGACGCCTTCGCAGCACTCGTCGCCTCCAGCTCGCTCTCCAGCGCAGCGGTCTTCGCCTGCGCAGTCCGCAGCTGCTCCTCCAGCGCAGCACGCGTCGAGTCGCGGTCCTGCTCCACCGACGCCTTCGCGGCACTCGTCGCCTCCAGCTCGCTCTCCAGCGCAGCGGTCTTCGCCTGCGCAGTCCGCAGCTGCTCCTCCAGCGCAGCACGCGTCGAGTCGCGGTCCTGCTCCACCGACGCCTTCGCGGCACTCGTCGCCTCCAGCTCGCTCTCCAGCGCAGCGGTCTTCGCCTGCGCAGTCCGCAGCTGCTCCTCCAGCGCAGCACGCGTCGAGTCGCGGTCCTGCTCCACCGACGCCTTCGCGGCACTCGTCGCCTCCAGCTCGCTCTCCAGCGCAGCGGTCTTCGCCTGCGCAGCCTGCAGCTGCTCCTCCAGCGCAGCACGCGTCGAGTCGCGGTCCTGCTCCACCGACGCCTTCGCGGCACTCGTCGCCTCCAGCTCGCTCTCCAGCGCAGCGGTCTTCGCCTGCGCAGTCCGCAGCTGCTCCTCCAGCGCAGCACGCGTCGAGTCGCGGTCCTGCTCCACCGACGCCTTCGCGGCACTCGTCGCCTCCAGCTCGCTCTCCAGCGCAGCGGTCTTCGCCTGCGCAGCCTGCAGCTGCTCCTCCAGCGCAGCACGCGTCGAGTCGCGGTCCTGCTCCACCGACGCCTTCGCGGCACTCGTCGCCTCCAGCTCGCTCTCCAGCGCAGCGGTCTTCGCCTCCGCAGCCTGCAGCTGCTCCTCCAGCGCAGCACGCGTCGAGTCGCGGTCCTGCTCCACCGACGCCTTCGCGGCACTCGTCACCTCCAGCTCGCTCCCCAGCGCAGCGGTCTTCGCCTGCGCAGTCCGCAGCTGCTCCTCCAGCGCAGCACGCGTCGAGTCGCGGTCCTGCTCCACCGACGCCTTCGCGGCACTCGTCGCCTCCAGCTCGCTCTCCAGCGCAGCGGTCTTCGCCTGCGCAGTCCGCAGCTGCTCCTCCAGCGCAGCACGCGTCGAGTCGCGGTCCTGCTCCACCGACGCCTTCGCGGCACTCGTCGCCTCCAGCTCGCTCTCCAGCGCAGCGGTCTTCGCCTGCGCAGTCCGCAGCTGCTCCTCCAGCGCAGCACGCGTCGAGTCGCGGTCCTGCTCCACCGACGCCTTCGCGGCACTCGTCGCCTCCAGCTCGCTCTCCACCGCAGCGGTCTTCGCCTGCGCAGTCCGCAGCTGCGCCTCAAGGCTCTCACGAGTCTGTTGCAGCTCATTCTGCGTCTTCTCCGCCGCAGCGGTGGCCTCGTCCAGGTCCGCTGCAGCAGCCGCGTCGCGCTCTGCGAGGGCACGCTCGTGCAGCTCCTCCTCCCAAGCAGTGGCGAATTCCAGCAACGTCAGCAGATGAAACACGCTCGCGTGGTAGCGCGCCTCCATCTCCTCCAACGCACACACCGCAGCGTCGCGCTGCAGCTCCGTCTCGTCGCACTCCTCCTGGATGCGCTGCAGGTCGCGGTTCAGCTTCTCCTGGTCACTCAGCACCTGCGATAGACGCACGCGCTCCTCCTGCAGCTGCGCCAGTTGCTGCTGCAGTGCGTCCCGCTCCGCAGCCGTGCGCTCAGTGCTTGCCAGCGCCGCCTGCAGCTTCTCCTGGTGCGCCTGCAGCGCGTCCAGCGCAGCCTCGCGGTCACGCTGCTCCTTCTCCAGCTGCGCAACCGTCGACTCCAGCTTCTCCCGCCCACTCGCGATCTCGGCGTCCTTGCGCCGCCGCACCATCGAGAACGCCGCCTCCTTCTTCGCCATCTCCTCCAGCAGCTCGCGCTCCTTGCGCGCCTGCTCCTCCTTCAGCCGCAGGTTCTGCGCCTGCATCTCGTCCGCCTGCCGCCGCGTCGCGCTCATCTCCTGCTGCAGCGCAGCAGCGCGCGACTCCAGCTCGCTCTTCTCCGCCTCCGACGCCTTCAGCAGCCGCTCCTGCAGCTGGTTGTGCTCACGCTCCTTCTCCAGCGCCTGCAGGTCCGCCGCACGCTTCTGCGCCTCCGACTCCAGCAGCGCCAGCTTCTCCTCCAGCTCCGACACGTACGCAGGGTCCGCAGCGCTCAGGCTCTCGCGCATGTTCGCCATCTGCTCCTCCAGCTCGCGGATCCGCCGCGCGCGCGGGTCCTCGTTCACCTGCGCCACAGTCACGATCTCGCGCGCACGCGACGCGTACCGCAGCGTGCTCAGCGTCTCCTCGTAGTTCATCGCGCTCGGGCTCACCGCAGCCAGCATGAACGTCTTCGAGTTCCCGCCCAGCGAGTCCTTCAGGATGAACGTCAGCTTCGAGTCGCGGAACGGCGCAACCGTCACCGGCGCCCTCGCGCCCCGCTTCGACATGTCCGCCAGCGCGTCGATCACCCGCCCCAGCGTCGTCAGCGACAGGTTGATGTGTGTCGCCTCCTTGAACTGCTGCCCCTCCACCTGCGACTGCGCAACGCGCTCGGACCCCGCAAGGTCCACCAGGTTCATCCGGCTGTTCTTGCCCGCGGTCTTGATCGTCTCCCCCGCCTTCGTCGTCATCGTCCGCTCCTCCTGCAGCAGCAGCATTATGATCGCGTGGCTGCGACTGCTCCGGTCGTTCATTTTCGTCGCAGCAGTGTGCCGCACACCGTTGCCAAGCTCGATCAGCTTCACAACGTCGTCCAGGCTCTTCACCTCCACGAGGCGCTGGCCCTCCAGGAACACGCCGCGGCTCGGGTGCTCGCGCACCTCCACGTACACCTCGTCCGCAGCCTTCGCGCCCTTCCTCCGCCTCCCCAGCAGGTCCGACACGCGCTCGTTGTACACCTCCACGTACCCGAGCTCCACCGACCACCGCGAGTGCCCCTCCGCCTCCACGCTCGCCTTGCGCGCGAAGATCTCCAGGCAGATGCGCGGCGTCACGCCGCTGCCCTCGCCGCCAAGCGCGTTCACGTCCGCGCCCATCATCGTGTACGTCTTCCCGCTGCCCGTCTGCCCGTACGCGAACAGGCACGAGTTGAAGCCGTCGAAGGCGTGCTGCACCAGCGGCAGCCCGATCGTCTCGAACACGTCCGCCTGCGTCGCGGGGCTGCCGCCGGACGCATCGGGCTTGTCCACCGACCAGAACACGTGGTCGAACTGGAAGTCCTGTGTAGACCTGCGGTTCCCCACCACGCCGTCCTCCGTCGCGTCGTTGCCGATGCTGCTCACAGGGGTCACGGATACGACCGAAGTTTGCTGGTTGGCGGTCACGGTGATGAGCGAGCCTTCCGCGGCTTTCTGCTCCCGCGGATTGAGGGGACGCACTCGCACGGAGACACGCACGCGCTGTTCTACCCGCTTTGTGGCGGACGGACGAACCATCACGTATCAGCTATCGATTTCCTTCAGTTTTGTTTTGTTTTTTTACAAGAATGTTCGCTTATTGTAAGTTAAGGACGCGACATGATGGTATTCTCTAATGGGAGTACCGCAGCCTTCGGTTCGTTTCGCTTTCGAACTGAGATGAAAATGAGTGCTTGCTCGTGACAGCAGGCAAAAGAAAAGGGTGGAGGGTTGCAAGAGCAAAGACTCCTTTCTCGACAAGGTAGAACTCTGTTTACTCGGATTTCTTGTAAAGAAACGTCGCTGAATCGCGCGTGGTAGAGATAAATACCGCCGGTGTAGACTTACTTTTTTTTTTCTTCTTCGCTTGTATGTGTACGTGTTTGTGTTGTTGTTGTTGTTTTTTGGTGTCACAAAATATAAGCTCGCGTCGACGAATAGACTTTAAAAAACGCTAATCTGTTTTTTTTTTTTTTTTGCTGCAACGCACACAAAGAAACAACAAAAAAAAAAAAGAAAGAACAGCGGCAAGATTGAGAACGTGTTTGTGTGCGTTGGTGTTTATTTTTGTGTGTGTGTGTGTGTTTTGTGCATCACGTGGCAGCTTGCCTTTCCCCCTCGCACTTACATATGGAGAATTCTACCGTTGCTTCTACTCCCAGACAGGGCTGTGCATTCACGTTTCGCGGATGTCTTTCCGACGCAACGCTGGTTTCTCTGCTTCTGGTTTCCAAAAGATGTTGGCTATATATATATATATATATATATATATGTGTATGTATGATTCGAAGACGATCTGCGAAAAAAGTCGCCTACATAGTATTACACTTCTTTTTTTTTCTCTCTTCTTCTTTTGCTTTTAGAAATGTGAAGCTTGACGTGTCAGAATCTCGCAAACGACATCTTCGATCGTTTCCTGGGACATGCCCTCAGCCTTGTCGGTGCCGCCCTTCTCCGCCTTCTTGAGTTCCAGCACGCGACGGAACATTTCTAGCAAATCAGGCCGCACCGGACGAGCTCGCGGTACACCAATCGACTGGGCGGAGCTCGCGGCAGGCTCACCCAGTGGGGGCGCGCGATCGTCCTTCGACGCGGTCACGCTTCGTGTGAACAGTGCCGCGTACCCGTGCGTTGTGGGCGCGGGCAAGGGTGTAGTGGCGGCTTCTCGCGTGGGATCTCCCACACCTTCGTCCGCGTCGTCCGCATCGGAAACGCCGACGCGACACTCTTGAAGAAGAAAAGCGCCAACGAAGTGCAGCGGCACACACGGCGGGCACGTCGGCGCCGTTGGTGATCGAGGCGGCCCAAGCGACACCGCTGAGTCGGGCGCTTGCGGCTGTTGGGCTCTCGCGCCCTCCTGATGCGCCTCGGCTCGCACGCCGGCTGTCCGGCAAGTGGCCTCACCACTGCAGATGAGCACATCTTGTACGACCAACGCTGTTGTTTGTGCGGTCGCCGGCACCGATGCCTGCGTTGTCGTCGCATGGCCTAGCCTGACGTCGTCCAGCTTTGCAGTGCCGTTTCGCGCGTCGCGCAACCACGTCCGCCACTCAGACAACGTCGCGGCGTCAGCAGATCCTTGCATGAAGGCGCTGGGCGTTATCGTTGGCTCCCATAGCGACGCAAGTGTCTCTGCCTCCTGTCCTGACCCTCCGGTGTGTGTAGTGCTTGCCGTTTTTTCGGCCCATCTTTCGCGCACGGTCAACGCCGCATGCTCCGGCGCGTCGACGACGGCAGTGAGGAAGGTGTGTTCCGGGTGCTGAGCCAGGAAGTCAAGCACCGCCGCCACGGCGCGGCGGTACCACTCGCGCAACAGCACACGCTCGATCGCACGGTAATAGTGACGAGCAAGGTGCGCTGCCGTCGCCGTCACGTCTGTGGCGCTCGCATCGACGTTAAGCTGCCGCGCCGCACGAACGTATTTTCCCACCGCAAAGCGCTTGCTGTTGCCTCGTCTCATCTTGCTTAGCAAAGAGAGAGCTTCACTGGCTTGGTGCTCCGCGCGCGGCTCTGCACTGCTCATGATGTTGATGTTGCCGCCAGGACGACGGTGCCTGTTCACCTTTCCCTCTCCCTTTTCATGCGATGCTGCTGCTGCTGCGTCCTCTCCGCTGTCCACGTGGTGATGCAACGAGTCTTCGCAGCGCTTTTCCACGACCTGCAACGTACGCAGCACCCGCATCGCGTGCGACACAGACGATATTCGATCAAGCGGCAGTGCGAGAAGCAAAAATCGCCGGTGTACCTCGCCATTCGCTTCTTCTGCGCTCGTATTGGCGTCTGCAAGGCTGCCCTTGTCTAGCAGCGCGGCAGCGCGCAGGAATCGCACCGCCTCGCCCCACGTCTGCACGCCACCGCGCGTCAGCAGCCAGTTCAGCAGCATCGGCGGCAACAGTGAGGAGGAGGGCAGGACGGACCACAGCTGCTGACTGAGGGCCTGCGCAGCGCGGCGCACCGCGGCCTTCTCGGCAGCCGTCGACCACGTAACGGTGCTCGTCGGTGTCGCGCTGCTGCGCGTGGGCAGTCCGCGCACAGCTGCTTCACTGTCGCTGGCTGCCCACGCGCGCATCTCCTCCACCTGCCGCATGAGAAGATACAGCCACACCACTGCGTGCTCCTCCTCCGCCAGCAGCGACCGCGGACAGGTGCAGAGGAAGTCTAGCCATTCCCGCAAGCGTGCAAGAGGGATGGGGGAATCGCGCAGAGAAGATTCTGCTGCCACAGCGGTGGTGTCGACACCCGGCAAACGTGGAGCGTCGTCCCGCACTGCAGCGCTGTAGAGAGGCGGACTCGCCGTCATCGCAGCTTGTGTCCCTGTGGTCTTTGCTGATTTGCGCGCAGCGCCGCCTAGCACGTCAGCACGCGTCTGAAACTCCCATCGCAGCCCTGCCGCAGTGACGCAGCGACGCACGACTGCGTGCAGCGTGTCTATCGAGTCTGACAGCAGCGCTGACGGTTTTCCTCGATGCGGGGGCGCATGAGTCGACGACGACGACGTGTTCTGCGCTGCCGTGGCAAGGAACGAAGAAGAGGGCGGCAGCGTCGTGAGGGCGGACACCACGTCGTCAAACAGCAAGCCCACCTCACCCAGCCGCCCTCTCCTCTCTTTGTGCGTACAAAGCGAGTGGGTTGAAGCTAAAGAAGTGGCGGCGACGGCACTTGTTCGGCCGGTAGCGTCGTCACTACTCAAATCCGTCCATTGTTGGAACACACGTGTGAGATCTGCCACCATGGTAGACGCTGCCGCCGCACCTCCAGTGTCGAGGCGTTGTTGCTGCGGGTGCGGGTGTGATGCCGCTCCAGCGCCGGTGCCGTTGGCGCACCACCGCGCCGCAGCCGCAGCCGCGAGCAGCAGTTGGCGCGCCGCGCCGCCTTTGACACTACGCACTGCTAAGCTCCACCAGTCAAAGGCCTCCGCTTGTGTGAGGAATAACGATGAAAAGGCGCGATGCTGTTCGGCCAGTTGGGCCACCGCCTCCGCACGCCACACAGTGTTCACCTCGTCGTTTGCCAAACTCTTGCTGCGATGCCGCGCAGTGCTTGGAGAAGTGGACGCCTTACTTGACGGCAGAGGCGTTGACGCGGCCCACGCCTCTGCGCACCGGGCGTGGCAC
Organism: Lotmaria passim; assembly: GCA_037349495.1. Classification (NCBI taxonomy): domain Eukaryota; phylum Euglenozoa; class Kinetoplastea; order Trypanosomatida; family Trypanosomatidae; genus Lotmaria; species Lotmaria passim. Next base: position 231,815 of record CP140208.1, read on the forward strand.
GCAGCAAGGCTGTCCATCGCGGCGTCGTGCGCCGCCACAGGAAGCAGCCACCGCCGCACCAGCCGTGAAGCTGCAGCTGTCACGGATGCGTTCCACAAAGTGGTTTCCCGCAGAGAGGGCCGCGATCGGTGCGGAGCAGAGCCATAAAGCAGCCGCGACCATTTTCGAGAATCGAGCAGTTCCTGCTGTTTTCGGACGTCACCAACCTCGCATGGTTCCACGGCATCCAGACGTTGATCCTGCTCCTTCCCAGCTGCTGGTGTTACTGCTGGAGTTACTGCCGCTGTCGTGGTTGGATGGGCTTCGACGCGTGAGTCGCTCTGCCAGTACGGCGAGCAAACAACGTCGCACCAAAACGCAAGCCGCTCGCCCGCGTGCGGCTGCCGCGCCGGGCTGTGCGGAGACTCAAAAAAAGCGTCAAGGAGCTCCTCACACGTGGCAAACCCGACATCGCCGTTCAACACAACCGAGCCACTTGCAGGTGGGCCTGTGTGTGACGGTGCAGATGGAGGCGGCACGTGCGGCCAGAACTCGCGTAGCACTGCACAGACGGCCGACCATGATGGTGCGCGCCGCACTGCGCGCGTGAGAAGGCACAGCAGCACCGCACGCTGCTGCTGCTGTAGTGGCACTGTTTTATTAGCATTACTGTGCCTGTCCCTCGCACATTGCAGCGCAGGCATAGTCGGAGAGAGGAGGAGGCGCTGCAACCAGGTACACAGATTGGCGTAGGAAACAAAGCAAGTGGCGGTGCGCGTGAGGCGAAGAAGCGCGTCGCACTCGGCCCTTCGCAGCAAGGTGTCTTGTCGGCTCATCTGATAACCTTCTGCGGGAATCGGCCTCGCGACGACCGGACTGTTAGTGAAAAGCCGCATGGCATTCCACGCAAGATACACAACGTCGATCGTCACACATGCAAGCTCCGATGTGGACATCGTTGCCCCGTTGAAGCCAACATCGTCGGCCTCACCACCGCGTACTAATAAAGGGTGCAGAGACGCCGAGGCACCAGCCTGCGGCAAGGAGCGCACCATCGCAAGCGCCGCCGCCTCCGCAGACGACGCCGTTGCTGTCGCACTTGCAGCCGGTGCTGCGTGGGTGGAAGGCAAAAGTGAAGCGCGCACCACATTAGAGGGACGGTCCGTTTTCGCAGGCGTGCCGCCGTCATCACCGTCGTCAAGCACTGCTCTTACGGCACCATCTGGTTCAGCAAAGGCGACCTCGGCATTGGTAGTCCACGCCGTCGGCGAGGCTGCGGCAAGGAGACGCGCGTGGTGCGCCTCCCATGCCTCCTGCAGCGTCTGCAGGAGAAGTGTAAAGCACGGTCGCTGGTGGGCAGCGGCTTCCAGCGTCGCCTGTGCACGTCGCACCTCCTCACTCTCGTTTCGAACGGCAGCCCGCCGGCGGTCGTGCGTCCAGCCACTCCAGTCTTTTGTCGAGATCCGGTCGCACTGCTGCTGCAGTTCCGCTTCCGCCATCGTGCCGGCCGACGTGAGAGGCATCTCGTGTTGACTCGAATCGACTGCAGTGGATGCTACGCCGTCTGCGAGGGCAGCAAGGTAGTCCTCAGCGCCGCCGTAGCGCACAAGATGGTGAAGCACCCGCAACGCCATCCACCGTCGTCGTTGTTGTTGTTGTGTGCCCTGCTGCCCCTGTTCCTGCAGCTTCACGAACTCTGATGACGGAGATGTCGACGCTGTTGAGTGTGACGCGACAGCCGTGTCCCGCAGCATCTCGCCAAGCCCCACGTGGAGTACGGTGGCGACAGAGAGAAGTTGCGTTAGCGCCGTTGCTTGCTCCGGTGGCAGCGCGTCACGTGTAAGAGAGGTTCCCTGCCGCCGGTACGTGTGCTCCTGTGCACTTGCAGGATAGGAGACAAGGGGACTGACTTCGTCTGCGAAGGCTGCGGTGAGAACACGGCGGATCGGCTGCAAGGCTGCATGGTGCTGAGCGGCGTAGCAGAGAAAACGAAGAGCCGTCACATTCGCGCTCGACGACAAACACGAGAGAGACGCGTCTTCGCACGAGTCCCGCTGCAGGGCTGCTGCGCCGCCCAGCTGCGAAGACGCGCCATTGCCTCGCTGTTTCTCGTCTGTCCACGTTGCAACGAGATCTTCGTCGTTGTCATCGCTGGTTTTTGCTGTGGCTTCATCCTGCTTCATCATGTCTTGTGGCGCACGCCGGCGTAGGTTGGCGTAAAGGGACAGAATTGCCTCCAATGGCACTGCCTCGCATTGGCTCACTTTACTTCTATCCTCCCTGTCCGCCCCCGACGGCGACGCATCACTCCCGTTGGTGCGCATGTGCCTATTTCCAGCAGACTGGCGACACGTGCCATCCCGCTCGACCAGCTCGACGAAACACGCCAGCGAGTCTTGCCACGCGAGGGAAGATCCGCCGAGCAGCCGTGAAATGGAGACGCGCGTCACACTCGTAGCGGTTAATGGCGCTTTGCAACTGTTTTGCGCACCGCGCCGCTGAGGTGTGGCGCGGTGCCCTCCCTGCACGCCGCCGCGTGCCACCGCCCTTTCACTGTCAGCGCACCCAGCGCAGCGCGGCGTTGGGTTGCACGATGTGTCCTGCAATGCAGATGTAACGGCTGCGGTGCGTCGCCTCGCTGCAGATGCAGGTGCGACAGACGACAGACGAAATAGATCCACACGCTTCCACCGAGAGGACATTTGCGCAGGAGTAAAGAGGAAGCAGTTGACGTACTCAAGAACGACAAGCACGCGATTCACTAAACAGCAACCCTTTGTTGTTGTTTGTTTGTTTGTTTTGTTTTGCTTTTACTTTGACGTGAAACTCTCAAGCTTCGTTCTGAGGCCGTTATCGGTGAGCCTGCGCGCGCACACACACACATACCAAGAGCTTCCTGTCACAGTTCACCCCAAGAGAAACAGCGCATACGAACTATAAGAACTACAGCCCACAAGCCCACACGCTCACACACACACACATATATATAGCATACCCCTTAGTTGTCTTGGGGCGTATTGTGCTTGCAGAGTTTCGATTTTTCTTGTTCTCCGTTCCGTTCAAGGATAGGGAAGAGCGGGTGGGGAAGTAAGACAAGGAGAAGAAAAGAAAGAAAAGAAAACACGATGAAAAGTAGTCGACGCGCTGCGATGCAGACAGCACATCGACAATGTAAAAAGTGGCAATAAGAGAAAGGAACAACAACAAAAAAAAAAGAGTAGATATAGACAAAGCAGCGACAGCCAACATCAGCTCCGTTGCTGGCTCAACTAATAGCGCGTTTTTGTGGTAGAGGAGGCCGGCTATTGTTCTTTTTTAAACGACTGTTTTTATGGTGTACAGTGAGGAGCCGAACAGCCTTGCCTGAATAGGTTACGGGTACACCAACCTTTATTTGCTCCGCATCTCATCTTTTTTATTTTTGTGTGTCGTGTGTGTGTGTCGACGCAGCTGCAAACATCGAATTATGTTCCCCGACTTTTTCATCTTCCATCGTTCACGTTTTAATTCTGCTTCACTTCTTTGGCCACCATCTCCGGCTTCCGAGGCCTCCTATCCGCGAGCTTGTAGTACAGCATCTGCGCCAGAATGATGGCGTTCAGCGACGCGGCCACACCGAACTGCACAAGCATAATGGCCTTGCCTTTCTCCCAGGAGACATTCAGCGCTGTCGTCATCACACGCGCCACGCCCCCGCCAAACGCCAAGAAGAAGGTCAAGAAGGACAGCTGACCCCGACAGCGAGTCTGGTAGTTCGCGTAGATCTGCGGTACGCGGCTGGACATGTTCAGCAGCACCTGCCCGCTCAGCAGTGTCTCGTGCACGCTGCGCGGCACATGGCCGCCGGCAAAGGCGTAGAAGGTCAGCAGCTCCACCGCGAGGGCCAGGCAGGCGCTCCGTGTCTTGCGCTGCAGCTTCGCCACGAGAAGCAGCAGCACGACAAGCTGCACCGTGATAAGAAAGTTCTCGCCGTAATCGCGGAACGGCAGGCCCTGCACGATGCCCCAGCTCGTCGACACCACATAAGAGAGCAACTCAACGACGATCGAGATAAGTGAGATGCCGTCGGCTTTGTTGTTCTGCAACACCTTGAGGATCTGCGGCACCTTCAAGATGGAGGCACCCACCACCACCGCGTAGGAGAGGCAGTGGGAGATGAGGTAGCGCAGCGTTGACTCGATTGTCATTGTCTTTTTTCTTTCTGTCTTTTGTTTTTCTCTTATCTTTCCTTTTTTTTTTTTTGAGGTAAACGCAGAAAAAAAAAAGAAGAACAATCTGAAAGATTTGCGTGTACTTGTGTCGAAATGTGGAAAAAAAAAAAACGATCGTAGATCTTCCGGTGCGTGCTGTCGGGTAGAAAAGATGCAAATTGTGCGTCTTTTTTTTTTTTTCCTCCTTGTTTTGCTTTGTGTGTAGCCAACAGTGCCACGCAGAGCTTCGATAAGTGTGGGTTTTCTTCTGCAAAAACCGACGAGCTATATATATATTTGTGTTATTTTTTTTCCTCCTCTGCTTTTTTTGTTTTTTGTCGTTGTTGTTTTTTTTTTTTTTTTCTTTGGTCAAAAAAAAAAAAAAGGGCAGTTACGTGAGGAAAAAAAAAAGGAAAAGCGGAAATGCGAGTCAGCGGACACACACACACACACACGTGCTCATACAAACAGAGATCGTGGCACCAAGCAAAGAACAAGTACGTCTTCTGAAACAGAAGCAAAGAGCCGACAAGACACACATATTTTATAAGCACTTTGCACTTTCAGCAGTCAGTTCCACTCTCCTAATCGAGTGATCACTTCCTCGAACGATCATGTCACAAGAGAAAACAAAAAAAAAACTGCTGTGCAGACTCTTAAAAGCGCCTGAAGGAGGAGGTGCCTCAGTAATCGCCGTAGTGTTCCAGCCATTCCATCACTCGTACCGCCTTCTTCACAGCGCGAAAGAAGTACTTCGAGTTTGTGTAGAAGTGCAGGTAGTCGGGTGAGCTTCCATCGAAGATGCCCTCATTCACCACATCGCGCATGATGCTGCCATTGTGCGGGTACATGAAGACAACACGCAGCACATACTCGCTCGGGTTCGCAAAGGTGCGCCTAACAAGCCGCGACCACCGGTGGCCGGCCTGCGCGACAGGAGCCTTCACGAGCAGCGCCGCCTTCCGGCGAAGACTTGCGGTGAAGAGGGCGTAGTCGGCCGCGGCGTCCGCGAGTTGCGTGGCATCACCGCCGCTTCTCTTCCGCGCTGTATTGGACATGCGTTTCTTGTCATCCTCACCTACAGCAGGTGTTTCCATACCGTTTGGTCGACGACGCCTGTCTTTCTCACCATCCTCTTCCGAGAGGAGTGCGGACGCGTTGAAACGGGGCTGCAGCACAAGCAGACGTGCCACCGCCGCCTCATCGTACCAGAGCGGATAGGGGTAGCGCACCAGCTGCTCCGACATCGGATCGCCAGCGTCGACGAGGGTGACATGGGCGCGGATGTAGGCCCACTCCGCCGCATAGCGGCTCAGAACGTCCTTCGTGAAGTAATTGCAGCTCGGGCAGTCGCGGGTGCGCCCGCTGAAGAGCACGACCGGCTTGCGACAGACGGCAGGCAGCGCGAGCAGCGACACGGAGGGGTCCGTGCGGTTGGTCAACGTCGTCGCCGCGCCTGCAGCGGTAGAATGGCTGAAGTCGTGTTCTACGGTGTCTGTTAAGCGGGGTAGGGCACGTGTGGCAAAGCAGCCTGACTGTCGCATTGTCGTACGGAGTTTATGCCACGGCACCAGGAAGGGTTTTAAGTGTGCGTCGTAGCTAAACGCCTTCGGCTCATCTGGGTAGATTCGATCGACTTGGACATTTGGAGTTGTGAAAGCAGCAGCAGCAAAGACGACGCGTGGCATAACATGGGCACTTGCAGAAGTGCGCAAGGTTACAGCTTTACTGGGATAAAAAGCGGAAGGCATGCATACACTCGACTCACCAGCCGCTGTCGGTGCATGCCCACTGTAGAGTTTTAAAGAAGTAATGTCGCGCAGGATTATTTGGCAGATGAGAAAGCCGAGCACAAAGTTCAGGAGCTGCCACGCCCGCTGCCTTTGCAGTTGTCGTGAATATCGCGACCACATATGAGTATAACCTAACGTGTGTGTGTGTGTGTGTACTTTCAATGGTGCTTCTTTCATTTTTTGTTGTTGTTGTGAGAGGGAGGTTGTACCAGCGCCTCTTTTTCCCCCTCTCTCGGATCAAAACAGGCTGGACACAACGGTAAAATTCAAAAAAAAAAAAAAAAGAGCTGCACTGTTTTTTCGGTTTGTCCATAAATGGGAGAAGAGAGGAGACAAAGAAAAAAAAAGTCTAAAACGCCTTAGAGCCGAGCGCGTTTGACTCCTCCGATGCAGATCTGTGAAAGCAAAGCAGGTCATGAAAGCACTTGCGCATGAAAGCTGTTGTTTATCTGTTTGATTGTCTGTTTGGTTTTTTTTTCCTTGTCTGTCCGCGGGGATTCAAAGAAGTGCTTGAATAAATAGCGCACCCTATCTGCATGATCATCAGGATACGTTGACACCTTCGTAACATCCGCTTCCGCACAGCCGTATATTATGCTTAACAAAAAAAAAAAAAAAGTGCTTCATGCTTGACACACAAGCTTCCAATCACACTTTGCATACCTAGATTTAGTAGCCAGTCTAACCTTTCAAGGCTTCTTGTTTTTTTTTTTCTCTCCTTTTACTCTTTACACGTTTTTTTTTTGTTGTTGTTGTTGTTTTTTATCGGTAGCTCCGACGAGAGATGTCGACATTCGGTGAGCACTGTCCAACTTTCATTCAACAGCTAAAATGAAAACCATCAACAGAAGATAAAAGGCAGGAGGTCAAAGGTGGAAAGAAAAAAAAAAAGAAAACAAAAGCAAGATATTCTAAGTTGCAACACACGCGGACTGTGACCGAACCACAGAACCCGAGGGGAGGAAGAAAGGCTATAAAAAAAGTTCAACGAAGCACTCAAGCGTCAGCCTTAACTTCAACGTAAAACAAGAAACAGAGGAGGAAAAAAAAAACGCAAAAACACTGGAGGAAAAGACCAAAGCCTAAAGAAGAGCTAAAAACTCACAAAGAAGCAGTGACGAAACTCTCTCTTTTTCTATGTATAGACCACGAAACCCAGTCGATTCCCTCTCGTTGCGATCCCTTTGATAACAAAAGAGAAAAAAAAAAGAAACAAAGATCGGAGCAAAGCCGGGAGGTACGTATGTTGACCGTGGTTCTTTCTTGTTTTTTTTTTTCCCCCCCCCCTCCTTTCTCTTCCCTCTTCTTCATAAAACAAAACACACAAAACAAAACAAAACAAACAAAAAAAAACAGAAAGCACAAACTCGGAGCATAATCACATATACACATATACACACATTTACATATGTATATACTTAAAAGTGGAACGATGGTGCCTACAATACACACAAAAAAAAAAAAACACACACAAGAAATAAAGCCCATTCATTCAACATGCACTAAACAACAACAAAAAAAAAAAAGAAAACTCTAATGTAAAGCCCAGAAAAGCAAAACAAAAAACAAAGAGGAACAAACAACACAGGAGTAACCAATTCAAAAAAAAAAAAAAAGAAGGAGCACGTCAGACTGCAGCGGAAGGGTGCAACATACACAGAGAACAACACCGGATCGCAGGCCTACTCATCGTTTGTTTGTTTGGTTGTTTCTTTTTCGAGAAGATGAAGTGGACAAGTAAAGCGGACAGAGCGGCGAAAACACAAACAAAAAAAAAAAAAAAATACGGAGCCTTTTCCCATCTCCTCCCTCCTTCACTCCACCCCCTCCCCCTCCCCCTACCTCACACCTCACGAAACAAACGAAGAAAAACAGCATCAACAACAACTAAACACGCTCATTTTTGATAAAAGGATGGTTCAGCAACTGCTCCGTTGTGGGACGCTTCTTATGGTCAAGCGTCAAACATGCCTCGACAAATGAAATAAAATCCCGATCTACCATGTCCGCCGCCGCCAACTTCTCACGCAGCACGCTGTACGGCCCGGCAGGCGTGCGCACCATCTGTGCGGCCGCCGTTGTCGTCTTTGACCGCTTCGGCGCGTTGCACGTGTGGGGTACCATCGTCGGCACCGGTGTGTAGAGGCAGTACGGCTCCTCGCTGTCGTCGTTGCCCTTGCTGTTGTTGGCACCGCGGTCGTGCTGATCGTCGCCGGCGCCGCCGTATTCGTAAATGCAGCCGAACTTGTTTACGTAGTCGCTCGTGTGGCGGCCCTCCCACAGCATGTGCCGCGGGAACGGCATGCCGCAGACGTACACGATTCGGGCGAGCATCTCCGGCACGGTGTCGGAGGTGAATAGTACGTCACCGGTGACCATCTCCACCAAAATCGCGCCGAGCGACCAAACATCAATGCGGCCGTCGTAGTCGCAGCCCAGCACCACCTCCGGCGCACGGTAGCTGCGGCTCTGGATGTAGGAGCTGAGGTGATCGCTGAGGAAGCAGCTGCTGCCAAAGTCGATCACCTTCACAACGCAGCGGCTGTAGGAGACGAACATTATGTTCTCCGGCTTCAGGTCGGTGTGCATGAGGTTCAGCGAATGCACGTAGGTGAGCGCCTCGACGACTTGTCGGGTGAGGCGGCGCAGGCGCGGCACCGTGAAGTAAAACTCCTCCTCCTCCTCACGGTTGTACTTGCCGTAGTCGTACAGCGTGTCACGCAGCAGCTCCGTGACGAGCATGACGTGCTCCTTGTAGTAAAAGGCGTCAATGAGGCGGACAATGTGCGCCTCGTCCGGATCGCGGTGCTGGTTCAGAAGCCTCAGCAGTCGAATCTCATCCAACGCCTGGTCGAAGAAGTCCTTGGTGTTGTTAATGATCTTCAAGCAGACCTGACCATACCCGACGAGCTTCTTCTTCTTGGCACCGCTGCCGCTGCCCCTCTTCGTGCCTGACTGCTTCTTCTCTGACCCCGCCGCCGCCGCAGCAGCAGCAGCAGCGTCGCTGCTCTTTTTGCTGCTGCTGCTGTTGTTGTTGCTTACCTTTGCTTTGTCTGCTCCGTCAGCCCTGTCCCCCGCGGGGGAGGCGGAAGCGCCGGTCTCGTCGACGTTGTTGTCGTTGTTGTGTTCGCCGTCATCGTCGTCGCCATCGTCCTGCTCCTCCTCCTCGTCCTCCTCCTCGCCTGCCGTGTCGTAGATCGGATCCTGCAGGTCGTAGCACCGCACGGCACGGCTAAAGGTGGCCTTGCCCAGCATCTGAATGATCTCGTAGCGGCCGGCGATCACCGTACCAGGGATAATCGGAAAGTTCTTTTCCTCCTCAAAGCCGGTCTTGAAAGGGTCCATGATCACGCGAAGGTCAAACGTGCCCATCGTGGTCAGCGCTTGCTTCTCCTGGACCAGCCGCTTAAAGCGGCGTCGTCGCTCCTCGCGTGCCTTGACGGCGTCGAAGCGAACCTCGCGCTCCACCTCTACCACAAACTCGTAGGGCGAGGTCGGCTTGAAGGACTTCAGATCCAGCTGCGCCGTCCGCCCATCCACCTCGTCGTACGCGTAGGCGTCAAAAGCTGCTTTCGTGATCAGCTTCGGTCCCGTCGCGTTGGAGTGCAGATGCTCGCCGTTTTGGATGCAGGCGTCGAACTGCCGCTGTAGCAGCCGTGCCTGCTGCTCCGTCACGCCGCCGCCATACGGGAAGGCGGGGACGCGGTAAACCTTCATGGACCGCGTCGGCAACGACGGAGGCGCAGCTGCCGCCTTGAGTGTCTTATTGCGTGTGCTTACGGTCGTCATCGCCTCCTCCTCATCTTTGTCAGTTTCGGTGTCGACGCTGTCCTTGTTTTCGCTGTGGTGGTGGTGGTGATGGATGTCCTCCGCCTCTCTTCCCTCATCGCCGTCGCTGCTGTTGCTGCTGCTCCCGCTGCTGCTGCTGTTGTTGCTGTCATCAGGCTCTCTCTTCACCGCATTGCTGTCTTCCACTGGCACCCGCCTCGTCAGCCCCTCCGGCTTCCACGTGGAGGCCAGCACCTCTTGATAGGCGGTGCGGTTCACTGGTTTGAAGAGCACCTGTGTCTGCACGCCGTCGTAGGCCGTGCCGTCGTCATCCTCGTCGTCGTCCTCGTCGTTCTCGTGCGCATGACCCCGCGATGCAGCGGTACCACCACCAGAAGCAGCAGATCTGCGTGTCATCGTTTCCTGCGGCTTCGCGTGCGGCAGCTGCTCGTCCTCGTCCTCGCCCTCGCCCACTACGTCTTCATCTACATCGTCCTCTGCGATGTCCTCACGTGTGGTATCTGCTGGTACACGTGACGCCGCAGCCCTCACTGCCGCCGCAGCCGCTGTTGCGGCTCCTGCGGCCGGTGCACGTGCTACCGACGTCCATTCCTGCTTCACCGCTGCAACATTGGCAACGTTACGCCCCTTCGCCGCCTTGCTGCGCTGTTGTTGCTGCTGCAGCTGCTCCAGCTCCTGCAGCCGACGTATGCGACTGCCCGGGGACAGCTCTGCTGGGATGTCCGTCAGCTGCTCGATGAGGTCTTCGGAGAGGAGCTCCGACTCGGCCACGTCGCCCACGTTCGGGTCCGCGTGCTGCTGTGACCGCGGGTGCCGTTGCTGCTTCTCGTTGCCGGCAGGAGCCGCAGCAGCTGCAGCCGGGGCGCCGGCGATGGCTTCCTTACCTCCCACGCCGTTCGCATCTCCGTTCACGCGGTTCTCGATAGCGTGCATGAGGGCCTCGTACGAGTTGCGGTGCTCAATCGAGCTCGTCCGCCGCCGCGCTGCGTTCGTCGCCTCCAGCATCGACTTCGCCAGCGCCTTTAGCTCCTCAATCACCGAGTCCGTCGAGCAGGCGCTCTTGCCATCTGCGACGCCCACGGCACCGCTCGCCGTGCGCGGCGTGGTGAGGGTATTGTTGTTGTTTGAACTGATCACAGTCGTCGCATTTGTGGCCGCCGCAGCTCCCCTGCTGACGGGGTCACTCACGTTGGAGGCACTGGCGTTGACAGCGGCAGAGGCCGGTGCTGTTGCTGCCGCGGCTGCGGCGGAGGACAACGCTGTCGTGTTACGCACACCGCGCCGCGCGTTGCCGTAGTTGCTCATCGACGAGGCCGCAGAGACTGTGGTCGCGGGCTGATAGGAGCTCATTGCTGGCAAGGTTCTTCCTCTCAAAATTCCGAGCTTTAGATTTGAGAACGAGAAGAGAACTGGCCAAGAGAAACAGGAGACAGAGAAAAAAGGAAAGAAACAAAGACGCAAGGTCTTCTAATATGGTATGTGGAACTTCTATATGTATATATATACATATATACATATATATATATATATATATATATATATATCAGGAATGGCAAATGCTCCGTGCGATGGCCGTGAGAGCACGACAAGCAATAAACGAAAAAGAGGGTATAGTTCTGTTTTGTTAGCCTTTTTGGGGGGGGGGGCGTTCTGTTCTCTTATTATTATTGTCTTCTGAGGGCGGCCTTTCTTTTAAAGTGTAGAAAAAAAAAAAAAAGCACCAAGAGACCTCTTAAAAAAAAAACAATAACAAATAAATAAATAGAGGCTTGACTACAAAAAAGAAAAAAGAAAAAAGGGGGGTATTTACTCTAAAACGTTAGTTTTTTAACAAGATACAAGAAGAAAAAAAAAAAAGACTCACAGCAAGTAAGCAAAATATATATAAAGATGTAGGTATTTTTAAGAGCTGAATGATAAAACGAAGCGACGACTATAAACACTGGATCTGCTTCCGTTGTTGTGCTCTGCCGGCCAGTAGCGCCTCGAGAGAGAGAGAGAGAGAGAATGCGCACGGAGGCAAGGATGTCGTTTTTCAAGTAGAGTAGGAAGAGTCGTTAGCAGGGGAAAGAAAAAAAAAAGAAGAGACACAGTTGCAGAACAAATGTCTCGTTGTTGTTGATGTCCTGATGCTCTTTTTTGTTTTTTTTTCTTTTCTTTTCTCCTCTTCGTTGTCTTCCTTTGTATTTTCTTCTTTTTTTTTTTTCCTTCTCTTCTGTTCTTTTCTTGTTAATGCTGCCAGCGCTCAACGTACACAGGGACGTGGAAAATCTGCACAGGTTTGCAAAAGAGGTACATAAACAGAAAACCTCAATATGTGTGTTTATGTGTGTATGTGTTTGTGAGGAAATAAATAAACAAACAAAGAAAGCGAAACACAGTTTTTTTTTTTTTTGGTAACAGGAAGAGTAGCGGTGATGAGAAGAATCTGGACAGGAGCAAGCGTGAAAACGAAAAAAAAAAACTCTGTTTTTAACGAGCGCACGCAAGCAAAGCTAATGCGGAAAAAAAAAAACGTGTGATCGGCTTCGGCTACTTCCTTGCTTGGTTCAAGATGTCTTGACTTGAACAGTTGTATTTTTCCTTCTTTGCTGTTGTTATGAGTACGTCGAATTGGCTAACCACTGGTTCTTCTCGTCGTGACGGCGGCACCGCGAGCAGCCTCGCGGTATAAATCAAAACCAGCCACTATACTTCGATGCGAGGAATCACCACCGCACGTCAAGCACCGTCGAGTGTCTCTTTTTCATTGGCTTTTTTCTTCTTCTTCTTTGGCTTTTCATACATCCGTAATAAAAGAGGGCAGCATTATTTACATGCCCTTCCTGTACATGGTAACCGTTGGCTGTATTAATGCGCAGAGAGAAAAAAAAAAAAGCGAGTAGGAAGAAGTGAAAAAAAAAAAAACTAAAGATGGCAAGCTGACAGGTACGATAGCCTATGACTGCTATCTACATATTTAAAAAAAGAACGCCGTAAACGGAGTGAAGAGGGAAGGAAGTGAGAAATCGACAAGGAAAAGGCACGATAAAAAAAAAAAAAGAGGGAGCCGACATCATTACAAAAAAAGAAGTTTCACTGTGAAGGACAGAAGCCAAACAATGGAATACACTGCCACTCATATAAAAAAAAAAAGTACACATGTATGTGAGAGCGCGGATTAGTCATCCAACGCACACAAAGCAGCAACCCCACGCAGCGTCCAGTGATCACCCGTCACGCCATTCAACGAGGGCAGCGTCAAGGAGGTGACGTAGTTGGTCGAGATACCCGTCGTCGACAGAGTACCAGCCCGAGTGCGCACCTCGTACAGTGGGCACACGTACGCGTCCCCGCCAGACGTCCCGCGGCGGGACGGCGGCGGGGCTGCTTCTTCGGCCGTGACGGGCTCGAAATGAATCACGGGCAACTCGGTCGTCAAGGCGCCAGGGGCTGCCTCAATCAGGCCGCCGCGCCGGTGGTCCCACCCACAGCCCTCGAGATAAAGGCCATGAACGTAGGCGCCCACCACCGCGCTGCGCATCGTCCGCGCTTCGCCGCCCGCCATGTACGCGGTGTTGGCCGCCGTGACGCGCGCGCCTTCCTCGGGCGTCAGCACTCGGAAGCGCAGCTGCAGCGAATCGATCGGCACCCGCAGCGCACGACTGCGCGCCTGCAGCAGCGCCATTACAAAACCCTGAGGAAAAAAGACACCCGACAGCCAGAAGCTCGGCGGCAGCCCCGACTCCGACCAGCGGCGCATAAAGTGCACGCGACACAGGAGGTCCTCCATGAAGGACCCGAGCGGCTTGAGGGTGAGATAGCCGACCTGCGACCACAGCTCCGGCACCTGGCTGAAGGCGAGGCGCTGCATCAGCCGCTCCAGCCGCGCCGTGACGACGACTTCGCCCTTCAGCGCCTGCAGCAGTTCCGTCAAGGTGCCGCGCATCGTGTCGAGGAGACGGTTGTACAGGTCCGTCTCGTGTGCCAGCAGCGTCTGCAGTGGTGCCGGGTCAGCCAGCGCCGTGGTGACCGCGGTCCCGCAGGTGGGAGCGGGAGCGCTCACGACGGGGTCGCAGTGCGGCAACGGCGGGGGCAACTGCGCCAGGAGCCTCCGCGCCAACGCCGCCATCGGGTTCTCGGCTTCTGTGCTGTCGTGTTGCAGCAGCTGCAGCGCCTCACCTGCAGCAGCGGGCGGCGTCAATGTGCTGGCGACAGTACCACCGCCGCCAGCGTTCATAGCCACCAACGCATCGACCAAATTGAACGACAGCTGCTGCTCGACAGCGAGCGTGGCGTTGTCGTGCAGGCCGAAGTGCGTCGGACTCTCCGCAGCCCCGGCAGCAGCGGCGGCGGCAGGTGTTGTGAGACACGTAGTGCTTCCCTGGTTGTCGGCCTGCCTGTTTGCGCCGTCCGCGAGCGTCGTCTCGGCCAGTTGCAGCATCTCCGCGTAAGTCAGGCCTTCAGAAGGGAAGTCTGGCGGTGCGAGTGGGTCGGAGGGTGCTGCGACCGTTGCCGTCTCGCCAAAGTAACGTCGCGTCAGTACCTGCAGGCAGCGCGTGTCCCATTCATCCGTTACCCGGCCACCGTAGTCGATGACGCCCAGCATGTAGCACAGCTCCTCGGTGTGGAGGCGGACAGCCGCGGCGTCACGACTGCCGTTGCTGCGGGACAGCGCCGTCCGTACAGTGGCGACGCCCGCCGCGAAGTCGGGCAGCCCCCAGTCGTACGCGACGTTCCACCCCAGCGGGCTGAACCGGCGCCGCTCCATCACGGTACCATGGAAGAAGGCGAGCGTCCACACCAGACGCTGCAAGACCACCGGCGGCGTGGCCGTGTTGGCCGGAGCAGACTGCGCAGTGGCCGTTGCTGAGTCCGCCCATTGCGGGAACGAGGCCGTCGAGGCCATCACATTGGCTGCAGCGTCGGCGGCGGCGCACGCCCACACGTCCGCGACAACGGTGCTCTGCAGGATGCTCAGCACTTTCCCTCGCAGCCCCATTGGCGGCTCCTGTGTCAGCTTCAGCCCTGCCTGCAGCACCACAGCTGGAAAGCTCGGGGACGGGCTGCTGGTCAGCCACAGCCGGAAGTCGTCGTGAATCTCCGTCGGATTCATCGCCTCCACGAGCGCCTGCAGCTGCGGCATCCATGATGCGTAGACGTGGCAGTTCTGCAGGTACACCCAGGCACCCTCGTGCTGCCCGTCGCGAACCATCTGCGCCGCGCGCACGCCTTGATCCTGGCCGAGGGACAGCATGTACTTCCGCGAGCTGAAGCCGCGCTCCTCCGCGAAATCGAGAAAGAGTGAAGTCGGGTCTACGCCAGGGGAGAGAATAAGAATGATGGGCGTCATCTTGGTGCTGTCAGCAAAGACCTCCTGCAGGTGGCACGGCGGGGCCACCGTGTAGCGGTGGCCCAGCGTGTCGGCGACGAGCTCGGCAGCTATGTACGGCAGCTTGCTCGGCCGCAGCACCTTGATGGCCATGACCCGGTGCCACAGAGAAAGCCGCGCCAACGGAGCAGGCATGCGAGAGAGCACTTCCACTCCCCACGTCGACACAAGCCATACAGGCCACGGCAGCGGTCCATCTCTCGCAGCCTCTGCTGTTGCTGTTGTTGTTGCTGCTTCCTCTGCAGTTGGTGCAGAGGACAGAGACTCGAGAAAGCTGTCACGAACCTCCGCAAAAGGGTCGAGCGTGCAGAGGGCTCCAAAGTTGGCCCACGTGTCGATCGACACATACGCCGGCCGGCGACTTGCCTCGCCCGCCGTGCTCAGCGCGGCAGGCGAGGTGCCGTCCGCACTGCCACGCAGAAACAGTCGCCATTCCGCCTCGGTGACCGCCCCGGTGCTCCGAAGCAGCGTCGTCGCCAGCACGAAGCTGAAGAGCAGCTTGTGTGCACCAAAGAGCCCGCGGCAGAGCACGCGGTAGCTCGTCCACGTCACCTCCTCCACCAGCATCGCCACGCGGTCTCGCACCTCTTCCTCTGAGAGCGCGGCCTCGCCCGCAACGCCGTCACCGCTGCTTCGCTCTCCGCTCGCAAAAGCGGCGGCGCACTTTTCAAAGTCGAGCAAAACGCTGGGGCGGCGGCTGCGCGTGGTCTCCTCCCCCTCCTCCTCCCTCTGGAAGGTGCCAGACAACAACGACGACGACGACGGCGGCGGCGGCGGCGGCGGCGGCAGCGCAGGCCCGCCCGCGGCATTGCTTGGTGCGCGTCGCGTGGACTTCATAACGGACACCACCAGATCCTTGAAGAAAGGCAGGGAATACTCGTACATCGGGTCCACCTTCGCCATCTGCGCAATCGCGCTGTACAGCAGCGACCCACGCATGGCGAGCGGGCGGTACAGGTCACGCGCGGCGTTGATCGTCGCGTTCGTCTCCTCCACCGCGGCGAGCTCGACAGCGATTTTGTCCGAAGTTGCCTTCGACGTCTGCAGCGCGCGGATCAACTCGACGTTATCGAGCACGTCGCCGGTGGCGTCGCTGAGCTGCTGTAGCACTTGTGCCTCCAGCGCCGCGATCTTTTCCCGGTGGGCCGCGATGGACACGACGCAGCGATCGCCACGCTGCTGCAGCGACGCTCGCTCACTTCCGACGATGTCGGCCAGCAACTGCTCCGCTAGCCCCTCGCGCGTGACGGTAAAGTCGATCACCGTCAGCTTCACCTGCAGCTCCGGCGTCAGCACCGGGTTCATGAGTTTTGTCGTCATGTACAGGCGGAAGCGTTCATCGTAGGTGACTTCGCGATCGCCGAGCGTGACGACGCTGCGGCCTGCCACGCGGCGCACCTGATTTAGCAGAATAGGGTCGAGCGCGGCGTCCAGCGTCTCGCCGACGTCCTCCAACAGCACCGCCTGTCCTTTCCGTACCGCGTTCTCAATCTGCCGCATCAAGTCGGGGCTGCTCAACTTCAGCTGCAGCAGCCCCGCTGAAGCGGAGCTGTGGCCACGACTCTGCTCCAGCGTGCGCACGAACGTGTTTGCCTGCCCCTGTGGGTCAATCATGTAGCAACACTGCGTGCTGCGGTGAAGAATGGTGGCGTTCTGGATCGAGTACGTGTCACGTGGGAGGGAGTGCAGCGACCACTGTTGCACCGTCGCGTCCGGCTCCATCGCCGCCAGCGCGTACGTCGCGTCAAAGGCGATGCCGAGCGCTGTGCACTGCGCACGCCACCGCGACAGCAGCGCTTCGCGGTAGTCGAGTGGGAAGGGGCCGAGGTAGCCGATGCAGCCGGCCGCAAGTGCCGCCGTGCCCTCGACGCACCCGAGCTGGATCTCTAGCTTCGTCAACGCGGCTTCCCACCGCCCGCGCTCAGAGGCGAGCCCGGTGATCAGCTGATCGGCTCGCGTAAGCCGGCCCTGCGCCGTTTCGATCTCGCGCTGGAAGTGGTCCGCCTTGGCCTGGGCAGCAGCGGTGGCAGTCTGCAGCTGCGCGATGCGGTCCAGCACCTGCTGCAGCGCCGCCTGCTTCGCCTCCAGCTCCGTGCGAGCCGCCGCCACCTTCGTCTCCGCCGCCGCCAACCGGGCCCGCTTCGGCGCGACCTCCTTCGCGACGAAGTAGTACCTGTACACCGCGTGTACCCACATGCACATGGAACGGCAGGGCAGCGATGTCTTCTCGATCACATCCGGCACAAACTCGGGGTCCTGAACGAAGGTGGCGAGCTTGCGGATGCAGGCAGGGGTGATGGAGTCGCGGGGGTAGTCGGTGAGGCGCGAAATGAAGTCCATCTTGCCAAGGCACACCTTCGCGTTCGCCCAGCCGTCCTTCTCACCTAGAAGCAGCAACACCGCGTTCATCGTCTTCTCGACGTTGCTCGGCGGCGTCGCGAAGGTCTTGATTTCCTGGATGTCCTTCGCGCTAAGCGTCTGAAGGGCCTGCTTCGCAGCCTCCAGGGCGGGCAGCGCCTGCTGCAGGCCCTCCTCACACTCACGGCGTATGGATTCCGCCTCCTGCATAAGCGCCTTGGCTGCTGCCTCCTCCTTCGACTGTGCCTCACGCAGCACGTCGGCGTCCTGCTGCTCCACGGCGAGGCTTCGCTTCTGCGCCGCCACCTGCTCCGCAGCCGCGGTGAGGCCCGGCTGCATC
Organism: Lotmaria passim; assembly: GCA_037349495.1. Classification (NCBI taxonomy): domain Eukaryota; phylum Euglenozoa; class Kinetoplastea; order Trypanosomatida; family Trypanosomatidae; genus Lotmaria; species Lotmaria passim. The sequence goes on from CP140208.1 coordinate 249,635, forward strand.
TCACGGAGTTGCTGCTGCAACTGCGCAATCCTGACGTTGGCGTGGTCTAGCTTCTCCAGCCCGTTGCGATAGCGCTGCGCGTTTGTCTGCAGGTCATGTCGCAGCTGCTGCGCCGTCGCGTTGAAGAGAGCGAGGACGGCGAGGTAGCTGGTCGGGGTCACGTGGGTACGGCGGCGGCGCTGCTCGAAGAGATGCGTCGCCGCCTCCTTAACGGAGGCTTGCAGGTGCACCATGAGCGCGTCCAGCTTCGCCGTCGACGGCGGCTGCTGCGGGTTAGCGCTGTCCCTCAGCGTCGCCTGCGCCACCGCCAGGAGTGCCGTCTGCGGCCACTCCGAGAACCAGTCAATCGTGGTGCAGTTCACCAGCGCGGGGAACATGCGCAATCGGTCGCGGAAGACGCCGCTCATGGGCGACATGCAGAGGCACAAGTGGAAGCGCTCGCAGCACTGGGAGACGAAGTAGCCGTACACGCTCGAACGCGAGTCCGGCCGGCCAGTGGCGACGCAGGCCTCGCTGCAGCTGCGCATAATCACTTCCATCTCCTCCAGCCCCATCATGCCCGGCACCTCGCCGGCGTTCAGCAGGTTGTTGATATCCTCCAGCATCTCCCCACACACCAGCTGCGGGTCGGAGACGAGAAAAACTACCTCTCGGCCGTGCACACCGCAGTCTAGCAGCGCCTTTCGCACTTCGTCGCGGAAGTCGTTGATGCCGTAGTTGCGGGCGATGTGCACTGTCTGCACGTCCATGTTCATGATGAAGGCCGCAAGACGGCAGAGCGACGCGCGGCCGCTGCCGCCGACGCCAACGAGCAGCGCATGGCCGCGCGGCTGACTCACAATCCGGCACAGCCGCGAGAGATGCTGCACCGCCTCATCAAAAAACACAAGATTCATCGGTGTCGCGCTCTGCGCGTTGTACTCCGCGAGATGCTGCTGCGCCGCGGCCTGGAGATCTGTCTCCTGGTCTATGCGTTGATAGTCCCGCTTCCCGCTGCCAGTCCATGAGCCATACAGAATCGTGGGAAGCTGGCGCGCCAGATCGGCCACCACCGTCGTCGTCGCTGCCGCGGCGTCGGAGTCGGCGTCCACGTTGGGCTCCAGGCAGTCGTGGAAGTGCGCCGCGACGACCTCGGCGCAGCACCGCCACCACCACCCGCGGTCGGCGTCGTCGACGAGGCGGTCGTGGAAGACGCGCGATGCCTCATGGCTCCACAGCTGCATCAGTGCCACCGGCGTGGAGCAGTGGGCCGGCTTCACTTGCAGAATGCCTTGGAACACCTTGCTCACGTCGCGCAGATTGAAAGTGCAGTGCGTCTTATCCGGCGTCGGCAGACACTCCACCGCGATGCGGCGGTAGGCCTCGAGCGTGCTGTCCACGGCCGCGTCCACCGCGTCGCACACCGCCGCTGCGAAGCCGTGCGTGCGGAAGAAGCCGCCGAGGATGGCCGAGAAGATGGATTTCATGGAGGACGGCGTCAGATGTGGAGCGCAGAAGCACAGCAGCTTCGACGTAAACCGCGATGTCATTTCGTTCTTGCCGCCGCCCGGCTCGCCACAGCACGCAATCAGCACTGTCTGCACCACCGCCTTGAAGAAGAGCTTCTTGCGGTCGTAGAATCCGCCCTGGGTGATCATCTGCCGCAGCAGCTCGATCGGCGGCGCCGCGCCGTACTCCTCCAGCTGTGGCACGTTGCAGTCGTCAATCACGGCGATCACCGTCTGCTTGCCTGGCGGCGCGCCAAACTCGCGGTCGCCCTTGCGCCGCGCTAGCTTCATCTCGATGGTGCTCTGCAGCGCGTGAGCCGACGTCTGGGCGGAGAGGGTGAAGCGGAACGCCGCCGTCGCGCTCGCCGCCTCCTCGGTGTGCAGTACTTGCAGGAGGTAGCTGTTCACGGTGGAGGACTTGCCGGTGCCGGTGAGGCCGTTCAGCAGCAGGTGGTGCCGCGTGGTTGTCGCGCTCTTCAGCAGGTACTGTAGCGCAACTGTCTGCTCCGTCGGGACGAGGAGGTCGAAGTAGGGCGCGGCTGCGTTGTACTGGAACGGCGGCACCATCTCGCCCCAGCGCCGCCAGTCGCCGGCGTCCAAGTCGACGGCGTAGTCAAAGACGCCGCGCTGCTCCGTCTCGGCGCTGGCGGGGAAGTAGAGGGACGCCTGCCGCACCAGGGGCAGCATCGCCGACGCGAAGCGGGCGCGAGTGGCCTCCGTCAAGTTGCCGCCTACGCCCCACGCGCAGCTCTGTACAAAGAGCGCGTCGAAGAGGGAGTCGCCGAGCAGCAACACCGATGTGCGGGCGGCGAGAGAGCTGCGACGACGCGAGTAGCGCCGCGCCGCTGTGGAGGTGTCGGTGGCACCTGCTGCCCCCGACAGCGAGCCGCGGGGGCCGCGTGCCCTCATCACGGACGACGCGGCCACCGCCTCCTCCTCCTCCTCCTGCTGCTCCTGCCGGTCCTCTGCGATCATCACGCACAGCTGCTGCACGCCGGCCTTAAGGAGGTAGAAGAGGTTGAGACCGAGCTGCACGTTGCTGGTGCCGATGTACTCCTTGCACTCCTCACGAACGACGCGAAACAGCGCAGGGAGGGTGGTTTGGCAGAGCTGCATGAAACGGTCGTGGCGCCAGCGGCTGCCCAGTTCGGCCGCTGCAGCTTGTGAGCGACTTCGCAGCACCGGCGTCCACCCGTCGTCGACGCACTCCTCGTCAACGTACACCATGCCGCAGCGCGACACGGTGGCCGGTGACGCCACGCGCAGGTCCTGCACCTCGAACAGGAGCGAGATGGTGTCAGGAATGCGGATGCGTTCGCCATTCACGAGGCACAGCATCTTGCTGTCGTCCAGGACGGTGTTGAGGTTTTCCACCCAAGCGGCATCAACGGGGCCGTCGAAGACAACCCAGTGACGCGTCGCAACCCTCACGTCCTTCTCCGCCGCGCCCGCCTTCACGAGCTCGCGCACGATAGACGAGAAAACGCCGTCCTGCCACTCGCGCGTGAGGGGGTTGACGTCGCCGTACAACTCCGTCATGGAAACCGCCTTCGGGTTGAGCTCGATCGAGCGCGTTGCAGTGAAGTATGGCTGGCAGCGCGCATCAAGGCAACGCAGGGCGGCCACGGTGCTCGACTGCGGCTGCGGATCGGCGCGCGCGCTACTGCTGGCCCCTGAGCGAGGCGTGCTGTGGCGACTCGCTGCGCCGGCGCTCCCAGCGCGAGCGTCGCCGTGGCTGTTGGCCGCTGTCTGTTTGTCCGTCGTCCGGTCGAGGAGCGCGCCGAGTCGGGCCAGGACAGCGGCGAGCGTGTTGCGCACCGTGGTCTTGCCCGTCATGGCGCGGCCCACCAGCATCAGGCCATGACGGGTCATGAGCGTGTCGAAGAGCTGCTGGATCTTGAAGAGCAAACCCTCCGTCGCCTGCAGCTGTAGCGGGGTGGACATGGCACACGCGTGGCACTGTACCGGCTGCGCGGCAAGCACGCGCACCGCCTCCCCGCGGACCAGCTCACCCACCGGCGCTGCCGCCACCTGCGTAAAAGCAGGGAAGAAGTCGTGCAGGAGGGCCAAGAAGAGATGGCGGTCGTCGGCGAGGAACTTTGGCAGGTTCGCTTCGCGGATGGCGCGCACGAGCAGCAGCTCCTCCTCGGCGTCCGGGTCGGCGCGCTTCAGTCGGCCCGCAAGAACCAAGATAGACTTGACGGCGCGCATGCCAAAGTCGTAGTGGTCCTGCTTCGACAGCTGCTGCGACGCGAGCGAGTACAGGCGAATCATCTTGGCAGCCAACACCTGTGCCTTGCTGTAGCCCTCGGCGTAGAACATGATCTCCGCGATGAGCGCGTAGTTAGGGATCATCATGCACACGGGACGGAAGAGTGCCTTCAGGTTGTCGGGCAGCTCCGTGCGTCCGGCGTAGCCGGGGTTCATCGTGACGAAGACGCCAAAGTTGGGGTGCAGCTTGATGCGGTGGCCCTCGAAGTCGATGGATGTCTGCTTCTGCGTGATGGCGGTGGTGATGTCGAGCATCTGCTGTGCAATGACGGAGAGCACCTCGAGATCGATGCGGTTGAACTCGTCGAAACAGGCCCACGCGCCGGCCTGCGCCAGACCGGCAAACATCTGGCTCATCATGCGGTAGTCCAGGCCGTCAGAACAGTTGAAAACCACGACGGTGCGAGCCAGGGCCTTGCCCAGGTCCTTCACCGACTCTGTCTTGCCTGTCCCGGCAGGTCCTTGTGGGGCGGCGCCTTTTTGCATGTGCAGCGCCGCTGTGCAGGTAAGAAAGGCGCGTTCGGTGAGGGGCGTGATGACGAGCCGTGCCTGGTTGCCGAGGTACTCGTAGCCGTATGGCAGCTCCGCGGCGCCGTGGCGCACAACGCAGTCCGCGTTGCTGTTGCCGCCGCTGGCGCTCGCCCCTGCGGGAGTGCCGCTGTAGTAAAACCGTAGTTGCTTCTGCCACCCAAAATCGAGCACCGAGCTGCACACATGCGATGTCGGCTGCTGTGCATGCACCTCACAGCCCGCGCAGGCCAGCTCCGCGCAGACGTCGCGGCAGTGGACGCCCACCACGATGAGGTTGCAGACAACGGTGCGCTGCAACGCGGTGAGAGGACGCTTCACGAGCTCGACCGTCTCAAGCAGCTGCGCACTGAAGCGCGCCTGGTATTGCATCCAAGCAGAGGCAGACCCGTCTCCGGTGCCTGCAATGACGCCTTCGACGTCGCTGGTCCAGACAATTTGATCCACCGTGGTCACGCACTGCGCCGGGTGGTCGAAAACCCACGTCGTTCGCTTCGCCGGCGAGTAGGTGCGAAGGCAGAGTGCGAGTCGGTCGGCCAACGTCGTCCGCATCGCCTGCTCCACGTCGTTCAGCCAGCTCTCTACGTTGCCTATGACCTTCACAGGATTCGTAAAAGCCACCTCCTCGCCTTCAGAGCTTCGCATCGCAACGATGGTCTTTGCATCGGCGAAGACCAGGGACTTGATGTTGTCGAAACACTTCTGCAGGTGCGGCTGGACAGCGAGGGGGTTGCGCGAGTCTGACAAGATTGAGAGGAGCTCGTCGTTCGAGAGGAAGTAGAAACGCGGAAAGGCGACGCGCTTTGTTTCGAGATAATCGTCGATCTTCTTCTGAATGCACTCCAACTGGTGCGTGCACTTTTGCAGCTTCTTCAACGTCCTGCCGTCGGCGTCCAAGCACAGCGGCGCCATGCGTGGGTCCTCGACGCACCTGCGCATGAGGGAGCCGAAAAAGCGATCTGCCGAGGTGAAAAGAAGCGACTCGTCCGGCAGCTGCCGCTTGATGTCGTCGCTTGTGAAGATGAACTCGAGATACACCCACGCTTTCTGCGCGCAGACCCATTCCGCAAGGACGGAATGGATCAAATTGAGCTTTGCCTCCCACTCCACCAGCTTCGGCTGCACAGTGGCAACGTACTTAGAGCTGAGACACGTCTGCACCGTAATCTGCTGCTCCTCCAGGGTTTCAAGCGTTTCGTCAATGGCGTCCACGACAAATGCGTTCGACCTCCCCGCGTACGGCACCACCGTGAACGCGTGACTTGCCCAGTACTCCTCGAGTTTCGCCAGCTGGCGATCCAGCTCGTACACCCCGACGGCTCTTGAGACGACCGCACGAAGCATGGCAGCGTTTTCTTCGTTCATCAGGCCTGTTCGCTCCAATGCCCGAAGGGTGCGCCTGGCCGGTGGCAGTGGCGGTATTGAGGCACCCTTAAACAGCTCGGCCCAATGCTCCTCCGTCAACGCTGGGTTACAGAGCTCCACATACGTGGGCAACTTCGCCTTTTCGACTGCCAGAAACTCCACGAGGCGCTCCGCCGTGGTGCCGGGAGTACTGCGTTGAGCTTTGAACGCGCGTTGGAAGAGCGAAACGATGCTGTTCTCCAAGTCCTGCCCATTCAGGCTCTCGACTGCCTTCGAGTCCAGCAGATTCCGCAGCTGCGCCGCTTCCCTGTGAATGTTCCACAGCTCTACGTAGTTGCGCAGGTCGTCCTCAGCGACCGCGATTTCGGACCAATCGAACGGCTCCACGTCCAGTATCAGCGCGAAGGAGTCAAGCTGCTTGGCATCGCGGCGCATCACGGAGAGCATGCTATGGACGTCCTCCAACTTTTCAAGCGCGGGTGAGTCGACCTCGTTTGCGCTCTCGTCCGAGTATGTGCTAGCGAGGCGCCGCTCGGTAATGTGCAACGTGTTGATAGCGGCATTATACTCTTCGTGCAGCAGGTCTTTGACTCGACCGAAGTTTGCGGCGTGAAAGTCCTGTGCAGCTTTAGCAGAGTCCTGAAAGGGATCGCGAAGACTCGCTACCAAATCCGGCTCTTCTGCTGGCGGAGGCAGGCTTGCCTTCTCTCTCAACTCAGCTTGCAACCGGTAAAAGCTCTGCAAATCGGCCACATGATTGGCAAACGCGTCGTACACTGCCCCAGACTCCTGTAGATTCAGATACCATTTGACGAATGGCTCCACTTTGAGAGCCGGAAGACGCAGTTTTGCGACCCAGGTGCTGGATGTTGCCTTGAGTGTGCCGTAATTCGACTGGATCACTTGCTGGACCAACTCGTCGATTGTGCTCAAAACCATTTTCAGCTCCGTGGTGAGTTTGTGCAGCATATCGCCGCAGCTTACAGTAACAGTGCCAAAAGATCGAGTCGTGAGTTTCTCGAGCTCCATCTGCGACTTGAAAGTCCTCGTCGCGTAACTGCGTATTTCTTGCTCCGTGAGTTTCTCGAACACCGGTTCGCCGGACAATAGAATGTGCTGCCAGCGGCACGCGACATCGCGCCAGTCATTGAGAAAAGTCGACACCATCGTGAGGCTCTCGTATGAGTTGAGTTTGCTCTTCGCATCGTCGTAATCTGCCTCGATTCGGCGCAGAGCATTCTCTCTATACACGCCGATCAGCTCGTCGCTGAAAAGCGCGCGTCGAACAGTGATGGCGTCGCCTCTGGGAATAGAAGAACATAGATGCTCGTCGTCAGCGCACGTAGGGGTATTTGCCAGCGAGTTCAGCGCACCGCTCAGTACAGCGCTCACTGCCTCTAGCAGAGAGTCTTTTTCCGGTGCCAATGTGAGCTGCCTGTCGCCGCCGATAAAACACTCCACGCGGAAGTTCCATAGAGTGCACAGTCTTCGTTTACGGAGATTTACCTCCAGATCGCAGAATGTGGTACACGCCTGCTGAAAAACTGCCTCCAGCTGCAAATGATGCGCCAGTCGAATCAAAGCGGGTATATTTTCATAATTCACAACGAGCCGTTTTTGCTCCATTTGGAACTGTCGCAACATCTTGGCCGTAACTTCTTTGTTGACGCTTCCGGTAGTTTCGGGTAATTTTTGCACGAGTTTAAGTCCATTGACTAGCACCGTTGCGGCTTCGCTACGTCTTGCAACAATTGCTAGAATTCCCTGCGAATTGTCTGCCATGTACCGCGCAAGCTTTTTCCCATATATTTCCTGATTTGCGGAGAATTCATCGATAGAGTAGCCTATTGCCTGCGGTTTGTCCGCAGCTGTCTGGACCGACGAGACTTTTATGCAAGCCTTTCCTTCTGCGTGGCACTGCAGCTCAGCGACTCTGGCGCGTACCTCCATAATGTCACTCTGGAAAGCTGTGGTGCACAGCAACAATCGCTTAGCCAGAAGAGCACGATTTCGCTGAACTTTGACTCGCCGTACGGCACTCAGCAAGCGAAGCAGAGTTTTGTGGCGGAGGTAGCAGCGAAAAAAGTTAATTTTACATATTTCAGCAAAGCACTTTGCCTCACGGACCCATTCTTGCACCGTTGCGACACACTCGTACTCAGCCTCGCGGCGATTGACACGGACGATGTAGTCTTTCGTAACAACAAAGTAATTCTGCGGCCTGTTATCACGGCAGACGGTTCGAATGTTGTATGGGTCGAACTTGAGTCCAGAATCAACTCGTCCAAAGAACAAGTGACTAATTTGTGAGAAGGCGATGCCCTGGTGTCTCGCATTTTCTACTGTAGCGAAAAAAACTTGCGCGTCCTCCACCGTATTAAGAGGAAGCTCTTTGAGCTCCTGAACAATTCTAGACGTCATTCTAAATGTACCAGTTCTAATTAATCAAAACCTTCTTTTTTTTTTTTTCTCTCTCTCTCTCTGGTCTTCTTTTTTTTTTTTTCTTTCAATAGCTGCAATTGTATCAATGCACATTTTTTTATTTTCAATGTTAATTAGGCAGAAAGGAAAAAAGGGACGACGAAGAAAAGCATGACGGACAGGAGAAAGCTGACAGACAGAAGGCAACTGTAAATCAGGAAAAAAAGAAGAGCATTTTTTTTCTTTTTTAGCTCCGTCACGCATTGGTACCTCAAGTGCAAAGGGGAAATAAAAAATGGAGTGGTTTTCATCGCGCTAAACAATCAGTCCCTTGGGCCTACGGCCTTTGCGATCGAGAAACAAAAGACCTTTTGCCTCTTTTTTTTTTTTTTCAGGGCGCCACCAGTGCTGTGGAGAATAGTGTAAGCTAGCAGAAATGTGCTTGGGTACTACAACCATGCGAGCAAGAAGAAGTAGCGTTTGGTTTCAGGTTACCTTACGATAGGAACTGTGTTTTGCAGCACGACGAAAACACATGACGCAGAATAAACGGAGACTCATTTGGTTACCGTTGCCCACACTACGGGACAAGCATTACGTTGCTACGAGTGGCAATAGCAAACCTCAGAGGGAGGCAAACAAACTAACATGAGAAAAGTCCCAGCCGACTGCACAATACTGACACTGAAGACTTACAAAAAAAGAAAAAGAAAAGCAAATAAGCAAAGAGCCAAAACAACCCAAAACACTGAATTCGGCCCTAACATAGCCAAATCGAACGCTTCTTCAGACTCAAGTAAACAAAGAGAAAACCACCGAAAAAAGAAAAGAGCTGCATCTTTAACAGCACCAGCAAAAAAAAAAAAAAACTTTTGACGTTCACCTCGAAAGAGAGCTAAAAGAGGCTCATAGTAACCTTTTATGAGCAAAAAAAAAAGGCGGAAAACCGAACGCCGGGAGCTTCTTAAACGGCGGAAAAAAAAAAAAAAGCACCCCGTTAAAAAAAAAAAAAAAGCAACAAAAGGACATGGTCCAACGGTGCATTCGAAAAAGCACGGGCTTCTGAAAGCCCTTGAGTAAAACAGCCTGAGGGCTTGAAAAAGCCTCATCACGATTCGAAGGGAAAAAGGTAGATTTACTGCTCCATTGCACAGCCTTCGTGTTGTGGAGATTAGTGCAAAGTCAACACAAAGCTGACGCATGGAAGCAGTATACATTTGGTGCCAAACTTCTGATCATTCACAAGCACTTCGCCGCAGTTCTTCACTTGCCGCGCTTGCACAACTTGATCATTGTTTCATTTCCCTTTTTTTTTTTTAATCGAGACACATTTTCAACTCACCTTGGCAACTAATAGCCCGACCACTCAAGGCATTTCTGTGCGCGCGTGTAACACGGAGGAGCGACTGAAACAAAGTGCTCTGATCTATGAGCGTCCACTGGAGCGCCAGTTCGGTCTAACAACACTGCTTATAGAACAGCCTCTCCCGCGCAAGCCTATTTCACAAGTAGACAGCGCCGTCACAGCTCACATGAGTTTAGCTTCCTCTAGCCCACGGCATTACATAACTGACCCGTTCCATGGATGAACGCGGACAATGACTTTAGTTTTTTCCGGCCTTCCCTGTCAGCTTTTCCTGCTAGTATTTGCGCAGCTTTTTTACAGCCTTTCTTCCCTTTTCTTCGTCTCCTTATCCCCCCCCCCCATCTCTCTTTCACGCACATACCACCAGTTGACTTGATCATCACCTTCCACAGGTTTACTTGTTGATGCAAACCGCACACCTCAAAGTTGACTTGAGAAAGAAGGCGAAGAAACGTCTATAACGGGTAAAGTCGCCCTCATCTTGGACGACGGAGCACTTGAAAGGCCACGCAATTTAGTCATCAAAGCAGCGCGCTTTAAGTATCTAAGAAAAGGTACTTACAAGTTCGAGCCATGGGCTTCTTTCTTTTCATTCTCCAATTTTACCCCGTCAACAACGCACGTCGCACGGCCATAGTGGAAAAGTTAGCGCGCGACTCGAAAACAGGGGAAAAAGGGAAAAGATAAACTACGGTAAAAGGTCTTATATCTCTGTTGACTTGATTTGTTTCTGCGCTACAGCGAGTTTTTAAAGTACGTTGTCAAGGAGCTTTCATTGATGGTTTCGTTCTTTCTCATGTGCGCATGTTAAAACGTGTACTATTGTTTCAAAGTCGTGCGAAGAGTTTCGGCTCCAACCTCATCTATGAATTAGGCGACAACTTAATACCAATGTGAGCTTTCACGCGATTCCTTTCTCAAATGCCCTCCGTTTTTTTTTTTTTGCCTTTTCCCTTTTTCTCATCCATTGTCAACAATAGTCGATATGTTATCATTTGATTCAATAGCTTTGCCCTCTTTTATTTTAACACAGTGACTATGTGTGCGGCCCTTAATCATGCGAGCTTTCAGCTGCAAAATAAAATTCTCTCGGAAGCTGCAAAGCATGTCCGGTTGACCGGCTTTACAACTTCTGCTTTGACTGCGGCTCTCGCATCCATCGATGACAAGAACATAAACAACCGAATACTCTCACAGATTTTTAGCAGAGGTTTTCCGATTGCACTCGTTGAGTACGTTGTCAAGTCTACCAACCAGGCTGTACAGCGAGAGCTTGAATTATCCTATAGCAAAGACGCCATTCTTAGCGCAATTGAAGCAAATTTAGACAACTACATTCAGGGGCGTTTCGCACTGCCAACCGAGGGCGACGTCGCGGAAAAAGCGCTTTTAACGAAGGTTGAACTGCTCAAGCCGCTAGCGGCACACTGGCCAAGCGCGGTGGCTCTCGAATATTGCCCTTCCAATGTACCGTACACGGTCATCAATCTGGCCGAATTCGTGGATACTACGGCCTATTATATGGAGCGCGTTACTTCGCTTGGCGAACTGCTTGACCCGGCGCGCCGAGTTTTGCAGTCAAAGGCGATGGCGTCCCATATTCAGTTTGCCGGCACAAAAGAAAATGCGGGCTTAGCAGCCTCTTCCTTTCTAAGGAACTTTCTGCGAGGTATTCCGCTATCTTCCGGACCACACGCTGGACACTCTAGCTTTAATCCTTCCTGGTACTTGAAGCGAGGGCAACTGGCACTATTGTACGGAGCTGCGACAACTTCATTGCTAGGCGACGTGTCACGCAATGCCGCGGACACCCGTGCCTTGACGAAAAAAGCGGTGAGATCGTTTTTCTAGAGCTTCTTACTTGTAAAAAAAAAAAAAGAACGGTCCTTGTTTTGGCTATTTACTATGCACCTCAAATATTGGTCTCCCTTTTTTTCGTTTTTTCTTTAGCGGCAAGAATACGCTATCGACAAAGCATCAAATTACAGCAGAAACGAATTGCTTAGCTAAGTCGCGCTTACAATTATCTATGTGAGGCACAAGGCCGACTCCTTTTTTTTTTTGTTTTTTTTTTCCAGCCCAAACGAAAATAAAGACAAAGAAATAAAAACGCCTTGTTATAAGCGTAGTGGCAGTTGATGCTAAAAAAGCAATTTATGACAGTGTCGTGCATATACACATACATATATATGTTTATGTATATGTGTACATATATAGTTTTTTTTTTTTTGGATTTGTTGCTAAGCACAGTTTTGAGAAATTAATAAGATATAACAAACAAACGAATAAACAAGGAACCGTCAGTTTTTTCCTGCTTTTGGAAGTTATCTACTTACACTTATTTTTCACACTTTTCTTCTCTGCTTTACTTTTCTTCTTTGATGTTGGTAAACTGCATTTTTTCTTTATAAATTACTTGTTTCTTATTGTTGTCGTTTATCTGGCTGGTAAGACAAAGCAGGCGAAAATACAAGGAGGGACAATGCACTGTGTGTTTGTGCCCGGCAGAGGTCGTTTTGTAGAGGCTGCGTCAGATATTGCGGCAGGTAGCACGATTTTCAAAGAGGAAGCGTACTGCGTCGCACAGCGGCTTGGCAACTCGAAGACTAAACGCTGCGTTTTCTGTTGCGGCGATGTGCATCAGCCCTTTTCTGTGTGCAACGAGTGCGGCAGCGTTTACTGCTGCGAAAAATGCGCGACTACGCACTCAGGATCACACACGCGTACAGGTGAATGCTGTGCAATTATTTTTACTAAAATTGCGGCCAATAGCATTCCAGATGAAGATTTAGACACATTTGAAATGGCCTGCCTCATCCTAGCTCGTTGCGCGGCGGAGGGAAAGGGCGAGCAGCTAAGCTGGCGCGCCCACAATGCCGAGGCTACCTCTTTCGAGACGATTGGCTTTGGAAGTGAAACTGCCAGCCCGTTACGTTTTCTGAACACGGGAGCATCCGCGGACACCGTTTTTGTTCCTTCGTATGACCATGTTGCTTGCCTCGGAACAAACATGAGGGACACGATTCCAGAAATTGTAGAAGATTTCTCAAAACTCTACGACACTTACGAGTCAACGCTGCAGCATAAGAAATACCTACGGCAGACGCGCGATCATGAGCACCGGCTGCCATCGAACGTCAGCCGGGACACTTTTGTGGCTATCTGTACCGCCTTTTTGTGCAATGGCTTTGGAATTTGGAACGCTATTAATCGGCAGCTTGGTGTTGCTTTGTATCCGGAGAGCTCCTATTTTAATCACAGCTGCGCACCCAATATGGGGCGGAGGAACATCAAGAAAACTCGCATTATCGAGTTTTTTGCGGCGCGAAACATCCACAAAGGCGAGGCTCTTTGCATCTCGTATATCGATCTGAAGCTTCCAGTAGCGGAACGCAAGGCGAAACTCAGGGCAACGTACTCTTTTGATTGTTCTTGCGTGCGGTGCGCTCCCGAAGCCGACTTTATTGTCGCCAACACCGTCTGTTGCGATTGCGTGCCGGCGCTATGCTGTAGCTGCATCTCCAAGGTGATGCAACCATTGGGGAATGGGATGTATACATGTCCATGCTGTGACGAGAAACAGGAAGCGACGTAAACAGAGGGAAAGTAACAAATAAAAGTCATTGCTGCTTCATGTTCCAAAGCTGAGTGTATGCACTCAGCAGGTTTTTTTTTTGTAACTTAACGACTTTAATGACGTTTTTTTTTTTTCTGTTGAATGGCTGTTTTAATTCAAAATAAAAAAGGGCTCAGCTCTAATGGGACTTGCGTTGCAAAAATCACCAAATACTAAGAAACTGAATAAAAAGCGTTTAAACATCTTTGTCGTATATCTTTGTTATTCTTTTTGCTGTTCCTCATGGTTTTTGATTTCTTGTAGAATATTCTCTTTTTTTTTTTTTTTGTAATCGCACCGAAATTATGTTTAGAAAAACTACTGTTTTCTCCGGAAAAAAAAAAGGAGTCGTGTTATTTACGACATATGCTTTTACAAAACACATGTAATTACAGATATCAATTTAAATGCACATATATACATGTATTAGGATGTTCCTGTATCAGTTCTCTGTTGTAGTGACTCAGAGCACCACACTACTCACGTCGTGGTGGCTTCAACTGCTTGATTCACTTTTTTTTCTTCTTCTCTGCCTTCCTTTAATCCTCACAACGAGAAGCTCTTTTTTTTTTTTTAGTTTTGGTGCTTACTTGGTTCTTGTGTTTCGCAACGCTTTTTGCTGGGCGTCCTGTAAACAGGGAAACTACAAAAAAAAAAAAGTAGTAATAATATGCTCCTTGTAAAGCAACAACTCTTTTCACAAGCGTAAAATCGAAAATCAGAAAAGCCTACTAGTTTATTATATTGCTGTCTGCCTGCGAAGCCGCGTTTTCTCCGCCTGTTGAACAAAATAAACACCAAAAAAAAAAAGAGAAAAAGAGAATTGAAGTGTTTTTCTTATCAGCCCGCATCATGGAGTTTCAGCTGCTGCCTGAAACGGACTCGTTCTTCGAGGTCCTTTTGCGGCCAACGTTTGCAACCGCGTATTGCGTCATGGCTACGTTTATGATTGTGACAAACTACTTTATGGAAAAGTGGACTGTGGAGGAGAGCAGCGCGCCTGCAGCTCTTGTGAAAAGCGATCTTACGTTCAATGTGATGACGTTCACTTTATTCGTAGCCGGAATCACGTACGCGAACTCCGCACAAATTACCCGCGCCATTGCCCTTGGACAGAGCCCACGGATGAAGCTCTCACGGCTTCGTTCACTTCCTTGGCCGCTCTGCAACGTATGCGGCAGTAAGGGCGATCGCACACTTGTCCCGTTTCTCTTGTACTCGCTATTGTTTCCCGGTGCATTAGTGCTTGTTGCACTGCATGCAGCCAGCCTAGCTGTAAACGGCTATGAAAATGTCTTTTACTGGCAGATGCCTCTCAAGCGGTACCTTGCGTGGACCATGCTCTGGCGTCTTGTCGTCACAACCTGCGTCTTCACGGTCAACTACCTTGCAGCTCACAATCCGACGCAGAGTGTATTGATACCGAGTTCCGACAGCGACGCGACGCAATCATCAAATGCCAAGAAGGGCAACTGAGGATTTGTTTGCGCGGTGTTGCCTTTTTTTTTTTTTTTTGCCCGAAGCAAATGCAAATCCACGGTCAGGGGAAAAAAGCACGGGCGGTGCGTAAACGCACTTGCACCGATAAACACGTTTGCTTTCTTTTAGTGGCGTTTCTGCTACCTTATCCATCCTTGTCGCAAGTAAGAAAAAAAGTGTAACTCTGCGTTCTCACGACTTGTTTTGTGCTCATTCATTTTTCCGTGCCCCATCTTCGACAAAACACATATATTCTGATTCAAGATTTGCACATCAAAGCCTCTATTGGGCTGCGGCTCCTCTTCTTCTTTTTTTTTTTTTATGAAAGCCAAGCACGCCATATTGCTACTTTCTTTTTCCTTTCCGCCCATACTTCTCAATTATCTGTGTATTTGTTTGTTTCCCACTGCGGCTTCGATTCTGCTTGTCTTAATTGAGCTGTGAGTCTTCGAGTCTCAAGTCTGTTTTCGTTTTTTTCCTGCTTTTCTATCGAACACGCTTCACCACAGCAGCGTCAAAACTATACCACCCGAACAAACGTTACCTTTAGAAAGCACGCATCGCAAGCATGGACGCCACGAACCGCGGTCTTTCCTACCTGTGCTGCGTCGGCGGCTCGCTGAAGCCGTGGGCAGAGGGCCAGGATGAGGGTGACGACAAGTACGAGAGCCTGCAGGGCCCTGGTGGCCGCAACCTAACTGGCTCCGTGAACGACAAGCGCATTTGCGTGCCGCAGAAGATTGACCCCAAGACCTTCTTCGCCAATGAGCGTACTTTCCTGAAGTGGCTCTCCATCTCCGTCATGGTCGGTCTCATGTCACTCACTCTCCTGAACTTTGGTGACTCCACGAGCAACGGAGCGGAGCTGGCGGGCTTGGTGCTGTTGCCGGTGTCGATCATTTTCATGGTGTACTCGCTCTTCATATTCCGCGACCGCGCCAACAAGATTTACATGCGTGAGCCGATGCGTTACGACGACACCCGCGGCCCCACTATGCTTGTCATTGTACTAGGCTCCGCGCTGGTGCTCGCGACCATCTTCTCCCTCCAGCGCCAGTACTCGCAGACGGTGGTGTCTTCTTTCTCTGAATCAGCTCGCTTCTCGCAGTAATGACAAAACATGGTGAAGTGAAGCTCTTTTTTTTTTTTTTGCTTGTTAAGGCAGACAAGGGGTATCCACAAAAATGATGTGGTTGCGGAGATTACACCTCATTGGTTCTCCCGCGACAGCGTCAAACCATTAACAGGATTCGCCTTTGCTTTTCTTGGGAATGACAAATCTGACTTTTCCCTTTACCTTCAAAAACAGAAGAAGGGGAAAAACAAAGACAGTGTGTAGCCCCTCTTTTCCTTTTGATCACTGGAGCTTACAAGGCCAGCTTGCTGCAGTGCACTAGCGGTAGCTTGCCTTCCCTCTCCCCTTACTTTCCTCCCCCTTGTGTATCTGCGTATCTTTCGCATTTTCACATTTCCTTTTCTCTCCAACCGCTGCGGCTGCGCTGCGGCTGCATTGGGGAGCATATACAAGCTGATCTACGGTAATCTGTTCCACAGAACATTTTTGAGGAGCGATGCTGGGGCTGAAGTCGATGTCGGGGGTGCGTGACGTCGTCCGAGGCGGCGCTCTGCCTTTCCGTCTCGTCAACGCCCTCACCACGCGTGCAAAGTACGAGAGCTTTGAGTACGAGGCGGTCGTCAGCGACGCGTGCGCCGCCGCGAGCGTGGCGGTGCCGTCGGAAGCCGACCTGCCACACAGCCGCTGGTGGAAGAAGCTGTGCCGGGCGTGCCAGGAGAAAACCGGCACGACCAAGCACGGCAGTCAGCTGTTGCGCTCACGTCTCGTCAACGCCCTGGCACAGCGGATGGCCGTTGAGGAAGTGTACCGGCTCAGCGGCGGCGAGATCGCGAAGGAGGCGGCCATCGACAACCCTGTTGTTGTGATGGGGCTCCCGCGGTCGAATGGGCACATGGCTGCACACGTGCTGGCCCGTTCCGGCCTCTTCCTGACGCCGCGGCAGTGCGATACCCTTTCCCCCTCTCTCCTGCTCGACACGGAACGGCGCGACGCCTTTGCGAAGAAGTTTCGCGGCTTTGGTCTCTTGCACCCCGACTTTTTGTGTGTGCGGGTGCCACAGGTGGACCAAGTGGACGACGACCTCACCTTACACCTCATGACGCCGCAGTCCTATGCCTGGGGGCTGCTGCACGGTTTAGACGAGTACCTGCTGGAGTGTCTCGAGGAGGACCAGCTGCCCGTGTACACGGAAGTGCGCCGTGTGATGGAGCTGTTTCAGTGGTACCGCCGCTGCGGCCACTTCTCCGAGGCCGTCACGCGCGAGTTCGAGCCGATCGACAACGCGATGGAGACGCAGACCTACGGCACCAAGAACACCCTGCTGCAGCCCCAGTGGCTGTTGTACAGCCCCTTCGCGATCTTGAGCTCCGAGGCGCTCCACACGGTCTTCCCGAACATGAAAGCGATCTGGGTGCATCGCGCGCTGAGCCAATGCTTGCCATCCCTGTGCTCTTCCCTCTGCCTGCACAACGCCCTTTACACCGGCAAGCCGCCGAGCGACTCGCAGTTGGCGTCGATGGGGGAGAAGGTGCTTGGCATCTTCGGCTCCGGCACCGAGAACGCGATCGAGTTCTACGGCACGTTTGATCAGCGCCGGATGGCGCACTGGTCCAACCGCGACGTAAAGCGTCATGCGACCCGCGTGGCGCAGAAGACGCTGGACTACTTCGGCATCGAGCTGGACCGCTTCCGCCGCATGCAAATGATCAACGGGCAGACGGAGTACCTGTCCAACGCACGGCCCTTCCACGACGCGCAGATGCCGTACTTCTGCCTCCACGACGGCATCATTGGCGACGTCTTTCAGGACTACATCTTCCAGTTCGAGGAGTTTGCGTTTGAAAAGAAGTTTGGCGTTACCGTGAAGGAGTACACGCCACTGGCCGCGCCGGCGGACCAGGTGGCCATGAAAGGCATCTCACACGGTTCCAGCGAGGCGAAGAAGACACCAAGCCTCGGCGTAGGTCAGCCGATGGTGGGCCACTTTCAGCAAGAGGGCAAGGGCTTTCGGTAGAGGGAGCGTGTGCTTTTGGTGGGCGCCTCTTCGGCTGGAGGATGAACGAATGCAGTCTTTCTTTTTTCTTTCTTCTAGTACGATTAGCGTCATCCTATTCTGCATCACAGTATCCCTTAAAAAAAAAAAAAAAAAGAATGAAAAAAAGAAAAAGAACAGTGAGCTAATCGCGAAAAGAGTGCATGAGGATCTTGAATGGCGGCGTTGTGGGCTGGATGTCTGCTTTTGTACTTAACAGGCACATTAAAAGACGGCGTTAATCAAAGAAGGGGGAAAAAGCAACATGGAGAATTGAAATGACCTTTTCTTTTCCTTTCTTGGTTTCAGACACACACACATACATATGTGTATTTACTTGTGTTTACATCGCTAGATAAGCAAGGGAGGCTTTCTCTTTTTCTTTTTTTTTTTTCTTTCAAGTTCACACATCAGCGACACTGCGTTGGGCGTTCGGTCAGCTCCGGCTTTATTCGACGGCTCCCCCCCTTTTTTTTTCTCGACTTAGCAGCCAAGCGTGAAGAGAGGAAACACCAGGTCAGCCATGACGGAGGGCCGCCTGGAGACGGTGCACAACCTGCGTCCCACGAACTGGGACAACCGCCGGCACTGGACGAACTGGCACCACCTCTACGACTGCGAGGCGGACCACATCGCCCGCGAGAGTGCTCCCTTTCATGACCTGCGCGCAGGCGGACAGTTCCAGTACGAGTACGGCGCCGGCAGCGGCCCGTTTGCCGCGCCCGTCGCACCCGACCGCGTCGCCGCGCGTGCGGCGGGCGACCGCATGGACTTCGCCAAAGGCAACGGCACAGACCTGGGTGGCATGGGACACATCCCGCTGGACACAGAAGCGGGGCGGCCGGTGAAGCCCAACACGGCGCCGCGCCAGACCGCCATGTTTACCCGCAAGGACCCCCTTGAGCGCGGCCTCTTCTCGGAATATCCCTACATGCCGGACGGCGATGGCGCGAACAGGAATCGCGACCTGGACTTGGCAAGCGGGCCGTCGCCGCAGCGGACGGGTGGCATGCGGGCGGGCGGCCCCTGCAACTACCTCGGCGGGCAACCGGAGCACATCCCCGACCCGTACAACGACAAGGTGAGCCGCGGCCGTGTTGGGCACTTCCGCACCGGCCCGATCAAGTCCGACTACCCGCCGTGGATGCCACAGGGAGAGCCGGAGAAGAAGCCGCGCAAGACCTACGGCCCGTTTCGCGTGGGCAAGCCGGACAGGCTGCACACAGGCACGGACCCGGAGTGGATTCCCGACCCATACGAGAAGGGCAAGGTCCGCGGCTCTGGTCACCCCTTCCGCACCTGGCACACCCGCACAAAATGGTCGATGCCGGTGCACGCGCCGTGGAGGGCGGGTCTGACCACCGCAGAGCCACGCAAAGGGACGACGCTAGACTTGACCGAGAACAACCTGCCAAACCTGAAAAATAAGCCGCAAGGCTAACGGTGGCACAGACGATCGGAGGCCCGAGGCCGCCTTAGTCTCCATGCCGCCACCTTAACGAAGAGAGGGTAGGAAGGCAAAAACTAAAAGAGAGAGAAAAAAGGAAGAGATGAGGTGGAGGTAGCCGTCATGCAGTCGCGTCCTTTTTTTTTTTCGCGAAGGTGCAATTCTCCACAGCGTCTTGACGGAATTGAGAACACACGGCCTGCCAAACCTACTCTCGGTATTCGCTCTCTTCTTGGAGTTCGACTGAATCATGTATGCTGTTTTTTTTTTTCCTCCCCATTTTTACTCTCAGATGTGTGCGTTCCTAGATGCTCTTTTTTTTTTTTACGGTGCGTATGTGTAATTTTGAGTGCTCGTTTGTGTCGTCTTTGTTGTTTAGCTCTGGCTGTGAAGAGCGCTGCTTCCTGCTGATGTGTAGGTGGCACATGCTTGTCATCCTGTTTCATTATGTGCTTGCAGCCCTTTTTTTGTTGTTGTTGTTTCTCTTGTTTTTTTTTTTTTTTCTTCGCTTCTGTGACGGAAGAGATCCTTTTTTTTTTTTTAACTTTCCCCTTGCTCCCTGGATGTACTATTACCCATGTTATGTTATGCCTTCCTTTTTTTTTTTTCTTCTCGTCCAGCCTACAGAAGCTATGAGAATCAAAAGATTAACAACACGTGCCACTCTTATCATGAACAAATTCGTGCGATTCGGCTATTAAACGTGAGCGGATCGCTCTGCTAAGCGTTTTTCCTATTTTTCTTTTTTACCTTTGACGAGACGCAACGTGCAGCCGGAGGGCCAATTTCACTATTTCTGTCTATCTTAACTCCTTTCCTTGTTTTCTCTTCGCCTCGTTACTTGAAGCCCTTTTAAGTTTGTACAACCCCACATTACACCTCTAAGCAAACACGACAACGAAAGAACAGGAGCGATGCAATGAACTGCTCTACTGCTACAGCCACAGCGATCAGGTGTGCTGTGCAACGGGGTGTCTATTGCGCCTCGGACTCAGGCACGCCAGAGGCGGCGGTTCAGCTGCCTCAGCGGTGCAGATTGTGGCCTTCATTCGCTGCTGGCAGTATTCTGAGGCCCTCGCTTTCACGCGTGGTGTGGTGCCAACATCTCAAGTGCGCACCACGTGCTGCGCTGCGGCGATGCCACACCGCTGTACCACGTTGGCCAAACACCGCGACGCTCTCCTTTGACGCATCCGCTGCGACGCGTAGCGAGAGCGACGTCGAGGCTGTGTTTACGCCTTCTCCGCCTGCGGCAGCAAAGAGAGGCGACACGCGGAAGAAAGTTGAGGCGCAGCGCCGCCGTCATCGCCGTCGTCGCGGCAGTCATGAGCCTCGACAAGCGTCAAGCTCGGTGCGAAGCACTGCAGAGCGGGACCACGTTCTACAGTCGTCACCGACGCAGCCCTCTACGTCTCCGTTCGCTACGCGTTATCCGTTGTCCGACCTGGAAAAAGTGCTCTGTCAACACCTTCGGCGCAACGAGTTGGGGGCAGCTGTCGCGCTGCTGCAGCAGGAACAGGAACAGCATGAGAAGCGGTCGGAGCACCCCACCTTCACAGGAGGTGCGACAAAGCGGTTGTCGTCTGCCGTGGCCCCCGCGCACCTCACCTCAGAACAAAAACAGCAACAGCCTACAGATGGAGCAGTGGAGAAGCCTGAATGGAGCGTAGCCAGCAGAAGCGGCAGCGCGAGCGCGGCTCACGCGTCGTTGGCGGAGGAGTGCCTGTATCTTCTATTGTGGTGTGGCGAGGAGGCGGCAGCGTGGGGGGTGTGGCAAACGATGCGGACAGCACCGCCGCTCTCCTCTTCGCGGTCGTCGGCTTGCATACGTAATGCGCAGACGGTGCTTGTGCTAACGCTTTTTCTTCATTTTGGAGTGAGGGACAAGCTACGCACGCGTGACACGCTCCTCCTGCTGGAGATGACGTGGAAAGCGGGAGCGGATGTTGCAGTTAAGGGTGGGTCCCGCACCTCCGCTTCTACGTCCGAGGTGTGGACGAGCTTGTTCGTTGCTTGGCTGCGCTGTGTTGT
Source organism: Lotmaria passim (assembly GCA_037349495.1). NCBI lineage: Eukaryota > Euglenozoa > Kinetoplastea > Trypanosomatida > Trypanosomatidae > Lotmaria > Lotmaria passim. The sequence continues at coordinate 270,753 of CP140208.1, forward strand.
GCGGCGAGACCCAGAAAGGCCTAGTAACGCTTGCGCAGCCATGAGGAATGCTGCGTCACGTCACATGGCTGCTTGTCTTGAGGAAGACAACGTGGAGGGCGCACGAGTGGCCGCGCTGCTCCTGCTAAGTGTGCCACGCCAACCAGCCGTTGCGGCGGTCAGCAAAGGTGACAGAGAGACACGCGCTCCTGATGCCGACCCAGCCAACAGACTACGGCCACACGCAAGTCCTCCTTCCCTATCGACCTCATCAGCGGTGCAAACAACTCTGGATTTGGTGGAGGAGGAGCTCGCCCGTCGCAGTGGGGACGTGACATGGCTACCTGTGCAGCGCCCACCACGTGTATCCGAGCGAACAATGCAGGACACGCCTCCGAACTCGCTTTTATCGTCCGTCGAGCATCGCGGTGAAGGGCAAACAGACAAGCAGGCCCTCTCGCGTCAGCGGCGCCACCGCATTCAAGCGTGTTTCGCCGCCGCAGCGCGACAACTCTCGAAACTTCCACACACCGCTAATAAAGATAGTGTCACCCACGCGAACCACGATCCACGGTCGCCGGCGGACTTGACAACCTATCACTTCTGGTTTCGGCAGCTAATGAAAGCCCTGGGCTGTGCTGAGCTGTGGGCCGCCCTCGTCGAGGCATCCGTGAACACCTCCGCTGCCGTTAACTCACCAGGCAAAGGCATCAAGGATGGCGGTGACTTGTCTGCAGTGCGGAGGAGGCTGCAGAGAATCAACGAGGCAACGGATAGAGGGGACTGGGAAGCTGCGCTGCGACTCTGTTGCCTCGAGCACGCTGCGGAGTGTCACCGTGGCGACGATGACTGCGATGAAGGCAAGCGCAGCTCTTCGTCGTCTGTGCCCTGGCTGCGGCTGCTACGCAAAGGCCTCGCCGCCTGCGAGGCAGCCGCAAGGACAAACGGCGTGGTGCCCTGGCATGGTGTCCTGGCGCTGTGGCACGCCGCGCAGAACCACCAACAAGCGAAATCGACGCAGCGCAGCAGTGCGAGCCGCCGTCGTAGCGTCCGCGGCGACAGTCATGCGGGGGCACTGATACGGGAGTATGGGCGCATGTTTGTGCTGCTCGCCTCCGCCACGCGCTGGGCCGAGGCGCTGCAGTGCTTCTACGAGACGCCGACCGCAAGTCTCGACGGCTTCAGCGTGGCGCAGGTGGGCTACGCGTTGCGTGCGTCCGCGGCGCACCACGACAGGGCCGTGTTGGATCTCTGGGCGGCGTGGCGGTGCCGCTGTGGTGATAGGGCGGAGCCGACGGCAGAGTTGGTGGTGCAGCTGCTGCAGGCGATGCTACACTCTGCGGCGGCAGGTGCTTCGGGGGAGCTAGCGCGCGAGGTGGCAACAGGCCTGCTTGTCGCAGCTGCCGAGACCACGGAGGAGATTTACGCGGAGGGGAAAGCGAGCACGGCGAGTCTCTCTCCGCGTCTTCCGGGGACACGGGTGCCGTTGGATTGGCAGCATCGCCGCCACCTTGTGCACCGCATCCTCGCGGACCGCTGGAGCGGCACGTGGGCGGCGGCGCTGCAGGTCGCAGTCGCCAGTGGCGACGTGGCGTTGCTGCGGCTCGTGGCGCCGCGTGTACCGCCTCCCCGCTCCTCTTCGTCGCGCCAGGCCGTGAGCCTCTACGCGGACACGGTGCTTCGCCTGCGTGAGCGTGGCGTGGAGCTGACGGCAGCGGACCGTGCCGCGCTGTGGACGTTGTGGGGCAACACGCAGCCACGTAGCGAAAAAGTGCAGCACGCCAAGGCGCTGGATGAAGCGACAGGGCGCGTGGGCAGCAGCGTGCACCGAAAAAGTGGCACGGAAGCCTTGCACCCAGGTGACTTGGATGTGGCGCAGGTGACGCGGAACGCAGAGTCGCTTCTCGACGACCTGCTTGGCGAAGAGGCACCGCATCCGTGAACAGCGAGGCTGCACGAGGACATGACGTTTTATACACACACACATATATATATATATATATCAGGAGTGCCAGGAAAACCAAAACGGCTTTTTTCTCTCTTTTTTTTTTTTTCACTTCCTATTCATAACCGAACAACAGTGCACTGCGACACCATCTCTGTTGTTGTTGTTGTTGTTTTTTTTTTGGTTAGTGGAGGAGCTTTTCTAAGAAGAGAGAGAAAAAAAAAAAATAGAGCCTAGAGCCCGCTCTGGACCTCTTAAAACTGTGATGCTACGTGTATGTGACAGGCTCGCTGGGTTGCCATGATATACTCTTCTTTCCTCTTCCTTTTTTTTTTTTTTTTTGTGTGTGTGTGTGTGTGTGCGCGTGTGCTTATTTTGAATCTCTGTATTTTCATTTTGCTGCATTGAACACCATAGTTTGTTCTTTCATGAAAGAACAGCAAAGAAGGGGGAAAAAAAGAAAGGAGGCAAACATACGTAACACGGTACCATATCTCATCACTGAAGCGCGCGTAACTCGTCGCAAACTGAAGAAAAAGCGAGAGTAGGCACAGAAAACGAGAGAGAGAGAAAACACGTGTGCTTTCTAATACCGCGCTGCTTGAATGTAACGCTAAGTAAAAGCTGCTCTTTTCTTTTCTTTTTTCGTAATAGCATTTCGACGCCTCTACACTATCGAGAAGGTTCATTCTTTGATTCCGTTAGGACGCGGAAATCTTGCATTCGTTTAGCAGGGTTAGAGAAAAAAGGCTACTCTAGGGAAGGCAATCACTTGGCCATGGAAATCTACCATATTGTGCTGAGCAACGCCTTCGTGGCCTTCCTCACCGTCCCTCTCCGTCGTGTGCGCTATCTTCTCACGGTGGAAGATGACCTTATCGAAGAGGGCGTCCTACCGCCGCAAGGCTTCGGCGGTACTCTCGGCTGTATTCGCTTTCTCTACAACGTCAGCGGCGGCTCTTTTCGCGTCTTCTACCGCGGCGCTTTTCTGGAGGCATTCGGCTGCATCGGCAAGTACGAGCTGCAGCGCATCATCTCCATCCCGATTGCCCGTCGCGTGCCGCTACGCATGCAGCACGCCTTTTTCACCACGACCTTCGTCCATACCGCTCTCGTGTACTTCACCGTCGCCCCGCTGCAGACCGCGCTGGACACGATCGCCGTGAATAGCGTGACGACGTTCATAGTGGAGCAGCCGAAGCCGAAAGAAGGTGAAGGCAAGAACGCTGATACGACATCCACCGCTGCTGCTGCTGCTGTAGGTGATGAGGCGTCTCCAGCACCAGCATCAGCACGACCGCCGACAGTGCGGCTGCGCTTTGCCAGCGCGTGGGAGACCGCCAAGTACCTCTCCACGCACTTCCCCGTCTTTTCCATGGTGAGTCGGCTCTACCTGCTTGACTTTGGCTGCCGCTACGTCACCTCGCTGGCAAACAACAAGATCCTGAATTGGCTCATGAGCAAGGCGCAGAAGCACTACAACGGAGCCGAGATGACGTCTTTCCAGCGTTTTGTGATGTACTTCGGCTGCCCGCTAATAGCCTCGCTCGCGTTGAGTGTGGTGACCTATCCCTTCGCCACTTACCCGGTAGCCCACTTCCTGCGGCTGCGGTACTACCAGCGGTGCGACGAGGCGGCGGTGCGTACGACTGCTGCTGCTGCTGCGGTGGGCGACAGCAGCGCGAGCAACCATAGCCACGCCTCCACCTCCTTCACACCGAAAAAAGACGAGCGCTTTCGCTGGAAGGATCTCTTTTCACATGCGTTACACCTAGAAGTGCGTGGGTTTCTGTGGAAGTCGATGTACGGTCGCGAGGGCCCCGCCACGCCCGCCACCGCGTCGTCAACGCCGGCAAGGCAGGAATGCCCCGTTGGCGCTGGTGGTCGTAGCAGCACGAGGTGTGGCATCTGTCAGGTGTACCGCGGCTTCAGTCTGATGGCCCTGACGACGCTGCTGTCCTCCGCATTGGCGGTGGCGCTGAATCGAGCGACGGATTTCGTTCTCTACCACACAAACTGAGATGAGGATATAAAATAAAAAAAGGCGAAGCGAAACGGAGGGAGAAATGAGAAGAGAAGAGAAGGGTCCGTAGTGCTTTTTTTTTTTGTGTGTGTGCTGTTGCTGTCGCCGTGTGCGGTTGTGTGTGTGTGGTGAACGCAGCGAGCAGCCCACATGTATGGTGCCTATACTTCTCCCTTGTCTCTTTCACCTCTTTTCTTTTTTTGTACTTCTGTCGTTTTTTGTCCGTAATTCGACTGCTGCCTTTTTTTTTTTTTTGTTTCTTATGTTTTTTGTTTTTGTTCCTCCCCCTCTTAGCAATGCTGCTACACTTAAAAAAAAAAACCACTAGTTGAACGGCGGGCCATGTCTTATTTCTTGTCCGTGCTCGTTAGTTCTTTTTCTCCCTTACACTGTTCTTATACACAAAAAACACCCACTCATGTTTATCGCGGTCTTTGCACCAGCAAACCTTCATTTTTTTTTTTTTAATGCGCTGTCTTTGGTTCAATCAAAAAAAAAAAAAAATGTGTTTCCCTTTTACATGTCAGCTGCAGCTGTGGAGCACTTTCTTGGAAGGCGAATCGCCTCCAACGCCTACTCCAACTACAACACACACACATACACACACAAAAAAAAAGAAACTGATGATAATTCCATTCGTAGTAAAAAAAACGGTAAAAAAAAAGTTCTCCTTCTTCCTTTATATATATATATATATATATGTATATAACAAAGTGAACGGTAAGCTGTAACCTGCTGCTGTGTTAGCAAGAACAAATGAGGGCGCGATGGGAAAAAAGGGCGCAACACAGCTTTTATGGCGAGTATTAAAAAAAAAAAAAGAAAAAAAGAAACTGAAGCTGCTTCTGTCCATTGCGGAGGAGCATGCTCTTTTTGCGGGTCGTTTCGTGCTCTGGCCATCTTCGTCGTGCTTATCGTTGTATTTTTTTTTTTTTTAGGCGTAGTACATTTTTTTTTTTTCATCGTGGCTTTTCCACCTCACAACTCTCTTCTTCCTTCTCTCTTTGCCCTTGCCATTGAGCATCTTTCATCTCTATTATTATGAGAAAAGTCAAAGCAAGTACTAGTACGTGAAAGAGGAAAAAAAAAAAAAGTAAAGCACAAAAGGCAACGGCTTCTTTTGTGTGATATTCACACACGCAGATACACACACACACACGCACACACACACACACACTTTCAAAGACTGGGTCACGCATACGAGGATTGAAGTCAGCGTCTTTTTTTTTTCTTTTTTTTTTTATTTTTGGGAAATGTCTGCTGCTACTGCATCCCAGCAACCTGCAGAGCAGTCCGACGCCTCTACAGAGCAGGACGAAATCGATGCCTTCCTGCGCGAAGAGGGTGTGCCGATGGCGTCTACGGTGACGCGCAGCGACATAGCAAATGCCGTCGTGACGCTCGGCTACACCGCCGCGGCGGCCTCTGTGAAGTTTGTGGTGAAGGTAGCTCTGCGTCGCCTCGACACGCTTCTGTGTGTCGAGGGCGAGCTGCAAGCGGATGCGGCGCGCAAGGCGAAGGCGTCCGGTACGCCTTTGGCAGGACGTCGTCCCTCACGCACGAGTGTTGGCGGGTGGCTGCGTCACCTTTACGCGGAGGACCACCGCTCTGTCAAGACTTTTCTGCGCGGCGGCTGGGCAGAGTTCGGCTTCGTGCTCGCGACGGCGGTGGAGGAGACGGCGATGATAGTGGCGCTGCGGGCCGTTTTCGGCCGTCTCTTTGCTGCGAGGCAGGCTGCATCGGACAGTAGGGTTGGATGGGTGTCTCTGCACCTGCTCGCACCGATGCTCACGGCGGGTCTGCTGTCGTGGCCGCTGCGTGCAGTGCGAACGGCGTTGATGGTGAATTACATGGCAGACACAACCCTCCCGCGAGCGGCACAGTGCGCAGAGAACGCAGATGAGCAGACGCAGACCCCCACACACGCGGCGCACCGCTACACGAATGTGGTCGATGTGTGGCGGCAGGTGCGTCAGCGCGTGGGCCTGCGCGGCCTTCTGCGCAACGGCCTCGACGTGGATATGGCAGGTCGCGTTGTCTCCATGACACTCGTGTGGACCGTCGTGCAGCCGGCCATGCTGTGGATTCAGAAGGTAGGAGTGATGCGGACGAGAGCCAGGGCATCCGTGCAAATGCCGATGCCTGATGCCGCGTCGTCAGGGTCTTCGCTGCTGCTGCGCCTCGGGCAGTACCGCTGCTTTAACTTGGCTGCGCTGGTAGTGGTGGTAGGGACGGTGAACACCCTGCAGCGTCCCTTCGTGGTGCTGCTGCGGCGTATGGCCTTGTTGCCGGCGGACGATGGCGGCGAGGGAGATGACAAGGCGTTGCCGGGCTGCCGCTACAGGAATGGGTGGGACTGCGCCTGTCAGGTGGTGCGTCGTGAGGGCGCAACGGCGCTCTTTGCGGGCCTACCGTTGTGTCTGCTAACAAGCACGATTGTACCGCTGGTCGTCACGTTCTCTGGTTTGCCTACTGCTCCGTCCTTCTCGGGTGCTGCCGTGTGAGGTGAAGAAGAAAGTGAGAGAAAAAAAAAAACAGCCTTTTTTCGGCTTTTTTCTTCTGACCTTGTGCTTTTCATTCCACATTTCGAAAACGAGGCGGTTAATTCGACCACTGTTTTTTTTTTTTCCTCTTTTTCATTTCTGTTTGTTCTTACATCACACAAAAAAAAAATGAAAGAATCAAGGAAGCGCCGCGGAGTGGCTGAGTGAAGTGACTCCGGCGCTTCACGGATTGCCTTCTTGCTTTCTCTACGTGGTGACGCAATGGGCAAGCTGAACGTGAAGCGTACAGGCTCGCAGTTCTGTGTGTGTGTGTGCTATTTAGTCTTTGTTGTTTTTACACCCCAAAAACCATGTTCTTGATGTGTCTTGCTCGTGGGGGCCAAGCTTTTGCAATCCAGTCTTTTTGTTTTTGGGTTTCCCTCTCTCATTGTCCGTTCTCGGCCCCCTCGTTTTCCGCTTATTTCATCCGTTTGAATGATCTGACTATATATATATAAACGTCGATCGCGTTGCTGCGCTGCACTGCACTGCACTTCGTCGACGGTGGTCATCCTTCGTTTTTTTTTTTTCTTTTCTCTTCTCAGAGGTTCCTCGCACGTATAAGGAAAAAACTACGAACACCAGCACCTACAAAAATGTCCTCACAGGCTGCAGCAGCACCGCCGTCGCAGCAGCAGCAGCAGCAGCAGCCGATGCCTAGCGGGGGCAACGGCGCGTACGGCTCCCCCTACCCGCTTTCCCCTACGGATCTCGTCATCGACATGGCCATTCGTACCGTTTTGGATCTCATCCAGCGCTGCCTTGCTGCCCCGATCGACCGCGTGATGGTGCTGACGGCGGTGGAGGGCGAGCTGGTGCGTCAGGGCCGCCTGCCCGCTGGTGGCTTCCGTGGCATCCGCCGCCTCTACCAGCGCATCTGGCGGAAGGAGGGCGCGCGCGGGCTGCTGCGTGGTGTGATGGCGGACGCCGTGTTGACGCTGCCGAGCGGCATCGTCGATAACGTCGCCACCAACGCCGTCTTTGCTTGTTTGCAACGCGTGATCCCGATCAGCATGGCGGATCAAATGAGCACCCCAGTCGTCGTCGCTCTCTCCCTCGCGGCGACGAGCGCGGCGGTGTGGATCGCCACCCCGTACAACGCGATCCGCAAGACGATCATGACGAACTACTCAGCCGACATCGTTGCTCCGGTGGCTGGCGCGAAGCCGGAAAACAAGGAAAGGAAGGAGGAGGAGGAGAAGGATGCGAAGGAGGCCGCGGACGGCGACGACGACGAGGTCGAGGAAGCGTACCGCTACGCCACGGCGACGGAAACGGCACGACAGATTTACCAGCGCAAGGGCTGGCGTGGGTTCTATCGCGGTGCCGCGGTAGAACCGGTCACGGTGTGCGTCTACCGCGGACTCTACCTCGTCGCCTCCGTCCTCGTCAGCGAGCGGCTGCAGTTGTCGTACCCGTACGCGGTGGCGCGCGGACTGGCGATCGTGGCAGATGTGTTGACACAGCCGCTGGAGGTGGTGAGTCGTCGGCTGGTGCTAACAGCCTCCGACGACGACGAAACGCGCCGCTATCGTGGCATCCTGGACTGCGCGCGAACGATTGTGAAAGAAGAGGGAGTGACGGCGCTGTGGTCCGGTCTGCGCTTCCGACTCGTGGTCAGCGGTGCCAGCATTGCCATCCGCTGGATCTACATCGCCGGCTTTGGTGGGACGGATTAGAATGACGCGTGCGCGTGAAAACAGGGAGAAAAAGGGAGAGAAAGCTGTGATTCTCCTATGAAAAACGCACCGCTTCTCTCTCTATTGCGCGACATCTCATCCTCTTTCTTGTATTTCCTCCTTCATGTTCGCCTTTTTTTTTTTCTTGTTCATAGAAGAGCCGCGTGCCATGTTTTTTTTTTTTTTATCTTTCGTTCCGGATTATAGTAGTATGAACATGAGAAAAAAGAAGAAAAAAAAACGCTAAAGAGCAGCAAGGCTTCTGTTTCTGACTCTGATCTTTTTGTTGTTGTTGTTGTTGTTGATTGCTTTGGCTTTCGTGAGGTGTTATTGCTTGCGCGCAGAGGTATGCGTGTGTGCGTGTGTGTGTGTGTGAGGTAGAAAACACCGAAGTGTATTTCCATTATCTATTTATAACTCTCCCGTTTTCTTTTTTCTTCTTTATCACAGAAGAGGTTACGCATGTCGGCGTGCCTGTGTTTACGTTTAGTCTGTTTTTTTTTTTTTTCCGTTGTTGTTGTTGTTATGTGCGTATTGATATGGTTGTGTTTGGCTGACAGATTACGCTCGAATGAACTAAAGAGAGAAAAAAAAAAAAACTGAAGTCTACCTAAGATTGATTCTCTCTCGAGTCTCTCAGCTGCTTCTCAACTGAGATGACTGTTGATAATAGTAATAACAGAGAGCCGAAAAACGGTTGCGAGCGTTGACGTAAGATAAGTGCGTCACCAGCAAGAGTCTTTCTTGTTGGTCACCTCCACGAGTGTGGCACATAGCACCTGCTCTGCGGTATCGAGAGCCCCCCTCCCTCTTTTTTTCCCCCTTTTTTTCTTGCTTCTTTTCGACGAACATGAAGAGTAAGAAGAAAATCCTCTGGTCTTCGCTCTTTCACTTGTTCTCCTCTCCGCGTATTCTTTCTTCCCTGAATTCGTCTTGCTGTCTTCTTCTTCTTCTTCTTTTTTTTTTTTTTTGTTAATTGTCGCAACTTTACGCCTGTCCTTCCGCACTCATGTGCTGAAACGCGATTGTCACGCATTGGCGCCTTTCATACACATACACATATATATATATATGTGTGTGTGTGTATATTAATATATGCTAATTATCTGTCCGCTTTTCTACAAAGCTACCAAAACCAAGTTCTCTCTTTTGTCCCCTCATACACGTATTTTGTTCCTTTATAAACCAACTAGTGCTTCCTCTTCTTTTTTTTTTTCTTTTGTGATTTCCGTTATTACAGACTTCTTTGTTTGTTTGTTTCTTTTTTTTTTTTTTTTACCCTTTCCTGTCCTCTAGTTCAAAGTGCACCGTCTCCCCCGAACTCCTATTTCCTTAGTCTTTCTTACTCCATGCAAAACGGGCACGGCTACAATCGTGCGCAGCCTCACGAAGGAAATCTGAACAGCGCTGATGCAGCCGCTCGCCGCGTCGTGACGAGCAACAACGCGCCGCGTGACCAGCAGCCGCAGCTTGTTATCTCCACTCCCCCGGCTGCGGCTGCTGCTCTTACGGCACCAGCGGCACACTCGCGATCGACAAGCAGTCACACGCCTGTCTCCCATCCGCTCGATGCGAATTCGCGCGAGGGTGGCTCCGTCAGTAACTCCCTTTTTTTCCACTCGCCGAAGAGCACCGCCTCCGTCTTCCACCCGGAGATCCGTCATTCAACACTCGACCGTGAAGAGGGAAGCGACGTGATGATCACGGAGGGGCAGCCTTTCTCGGCCGAGAAGCGAGCTGCCGGCGAGCCAGCTAAGCCGCGCCAGCCTTTTGGCACGGTGAAGGGAGCGGTGGACAACGCCGATCCGTACTCTGACGTTGCTCTCGGCAGCCGCAACGGCGGTGATGCCGGAGACAATAACAACAACGATAACGATAACGATGATGATAATGATAACAACAACAGCGCAGATTACGCCTCCACGCGTGCCGCGGCGGACACTGGAAACACTCGCCAGCACCTCCTTTTTTCAGAGTCGTTCCGCAACCAGGCCTACGTGAAGGAGCTGCCGGACCACCTGGTGCCACTGGCCCACGAAATCCACCAGCTAGACGAGGACGACCTGGCGTACATCTCGGACGTGACGCACACTATGGCAAACCGCGACCTCTACTCGCTGCTGCCCTACACTGGCAGCAACTGGTTCCTCCCGTCGATTCGCGAGTGCGACGACGACGAGGCGCACTGGGAACTGCGCTACACCTGGAAGGAGGGCCTCATCATCGCCATCGGTGGTCGTCGTCTGTCCCTCCGCCTGCTGAACGTGTTCATCCGTGTGTGCTTCATCGTTTTGATTTGGTTCATGCTATGGAACATGCTGCCACGCTGGCTGGTGCAGCCGGGCGGCTACGTGTGGGACCCGGCAGTGCTCGTCGTCGTGGCGGCCATCGTGGGCGGTCTGATCTGCCGTATTATTCAAATGCCGCCGCTGGTCGGGGTGCTGTGGATGGGGATTATGTGGAACAACATCCCGACGTTAAAATACTTGACACATGGCATCGTGAAGGAGGTGTTTGACATCTGCTCAAAGCTGGGGCTCACCGTCATTCTCGCGCGCGCCGGCTACAAGCTCGCCATCAAGGAGATCATCCCGCACTGGAAACAGACGGCGCTGCTCGCCACGCTGCCCTTCGCCTTGGAGGGTGTCTCGCACAGCCTCATCGCGAACAAGATCTTCAAATACGAGAACAACTACAACTGGGCCTTCTTGCAGGGCATGCTGTGCAGCATCGTGTCGCCTGCGGTTGTCGTGCCCGGTAGCTTATACCTGCAGGACCTCGGCTACGGCCGCGGCGTCGGCCCGCTCTCCCTCATGCTTTCGGCGGTCGGTATTGAGATTGTGATCGGGGTGTGGTGTGCGAACTTCATTATCGGCCTCATCTTCTACGATCAGAAGCTGGCGGTTGCAATTGTGTTGGGTCCCGTGCAGTTCATCGGCGGCATCATCATCGGCATCGCCCTCGGCGTGCTCTTCTACTACATCGTGGAGCTGATCAAGCAGGAGGCGGACCGCATGCCGAACGGGAAGTACACCCGCGATCACCTCAAGAATTGTATGGACTTCGCCTACATGATCTTCCTCTTCGCCTGCTACGCGATGGTGTTCTTCGGCTACAAGGTCAGCCTCGCCGGGGGCGGCTGTGTGATGTGTGTCTTCTTCTCTGCCACCGTGGCACACATGTGGACCCGCACCGGCAAGGCCGAGCACGAGGACCACAAGAAATACGTCGCGTCGTGGCTAGCGTTCACCTGGGATGAGGCGATGATGCCGATTCTCTTCGCGACGATGGGCGCGAAGATCAACGTCAAGGCCATCTTCAACGCCACCTTCTTCCCCAAGGCGATCATCTGCATGGCCTGCAGTACGGCCGTGCGCCTCATTGTGACCTTTATCATCCAGCTGGGCAGCGGCATGCCTTACAAGGAGAAGCTGCTCGTGTGTGTCGGCTACCTGGGCAAGGCGTCCGCGCAGGCCTCCGTCGGCCCCATCGCGGCAAACCTTGTGGCAAGCAGGATGGCCGCCCTTCCGGCAGACCAGAAGAACTCGCTGAGCAAGATGGCCGAGTATGCGAACAACGTACAGCAGATCAGTGCGATGTACGTCATGTTCATGGCTTGCGTCGCTTCCTTCGGCCTGGTGCGTGGTGGCCAGGTCGTTTTGAAGCGCGATGGCAGCGCTAAGAACAAGAAGCACAAGAAACACAAGAAGCACAGCAAGTCAACTCAGCGGGGCGACGACGCGTTGTCGTCGTCGTCCGCAGCGGTGGCGGCCGCCACAGCGATGGCGGAGGTGGAACCGGACGATGGCACGCGCGCGAACGACGCGGCAGTGGCTGCACCGCGGGCAGACGGCAAGACGTTCAGGCACGCGCGCGAGGGCAGCTTTGGCTGCTCGGCAGCTGGTCAGGGCAGCAGCCATCACGTCTCTTTTGCGACGTTTGAGCCGCTTCACTATGACGACTGGCCCGACTCGGGCTCGAATCGTGATCGCGTGCATTGAGCTCACCCCTTCTGTTCCTCATGAGTAGCTCCCACAGCTGCCGCATCCTCTCGATACCGCTTCGACTTCTCTCCCCCTATTTTTTCTTTTTTTTTTTTAGTTATATGCTGCTCTTATTATTGTTATTACTCTGTTTTTTCTGGTTTTCACAACGGAATATATTTCCGAAACACTTTTTTTCTAGTCCCATTCAAAAAAAAAAAAAAACGCTCGAGAGTTACGCCTGCCTCCATTGTCATTTTGTTTGTTTGTTGTTTCTCATACATGTGTGTGTGTGTGTGCAAAAGACTAGGTTCTTCTTCATGATAAAAGAAGAAAAAAAACGTCGGGCTATTATTACATTTTTTTTTTTAAATGCCTTATGGTCGATATATAAATACATATAGATTTGTTTTTTTGAAATACACGCACAAAAATGTGAAAGATATTTCATCATTTTCAACTGGCAACTGACATAAATACAATGTGTGTGTGTATGACGGACAAGAGGCAAGCGAAAACGGTTAGTAAAAGAAGAAAGAGAGAAAAATGTGGGCTGCTTTGGATGTGCGCACCCCAAAACGAACCATGCTTATGGATGCCGAGGCAAATGCTCAAGGGTTAAGCACCGTTGGTAGGCCTTTTTTTTTTTTTCGTATGTGTGCCTGTTTCTCTTGACGGCTGGTATCGAAGGATGCTTGCTGGCAACCTTCACCACAGGGCAGTGGTGCAGTTTAACAACAAAAAAAAACGCTCTTTTATTTCCTTCATTCCCCTCCCCCCTCTTATCGACTTCACTCTTTCGCCATATTGTTGTGATTTACTTTTCACCCCCCCCCCCCTCCCTCCCTCTCTCACGGCATCTAACAACAACAATGACAACGACAAGACACCCAAGTTTTCAGATCGAGCATAAACACACACACACACACACACACACACACGAGAACGCCGTGGACTTGTTAGGTTTTTTTTTTTTTTACCGCCACAAGGAAGACAGGAAGAAGGAGGAGATTTTCTCTTATATTGCCAGCAGTTGGCCAATCTACTCATCAAAAGGTAACACCCCCCCCCCTCTCCCCGTTAAAAAAAAAAAAAGAGAAAAACGGAAGAAAAGTCTTCGTTGGGCTCTTTCCATTCTAACTTGACATCTTTTTTTTTTTGTTGTTGTTGTTGTTCTTTTTTTTTTTCCCCCCTCACTTTCTCTTCTGTGAGCTGCACACACGATGTCTTCCAAGAAGCCGCAATTTGTGAGGGATGAAGAGCTGCAGAAGGCGGTGGCGAAGATCGTCCAGGTCTACGAGCTGCAGGCAGAGAGCGTCAAGAACTACAACCCGGCATCGCCAGAGGCGCGTGTGCCGCGCGTGTTGGTGGCCATTGCCGGCCGCCCCGGCAGCGGGAAGTCCACTGTGGCGACCGTTCTGGCAGACGCCGTGCGGGCTTCCTTGAAGCAGCATCCCGATCCTCTCGCGCCCTACCGCAGCGTCGACATCCTTGACGCCGAGCGCAGGGAGACGGAGGATCATCCACGGGACACATACTACAACATCGCAGAGCAGCGCCAGGGTGTGGCGCGTGGTGTGGAGGTGTGTGTGATGCCGATGGACGGCTACCACCTTTACCGGAAGGAGCTGGCGGAGTTACCAAACCCGCTTGAGGCAGTACGCCGTCGCGGTGCGGAGTGGACCTTCAACCCGGTGAAGCTGTGCCATGATCTGAAGGCGATAAAGCACTTCAACGACCGCGGCATCTTCGACGACGTGCTCGTCCCGTCCTTCGACCACGGCGTCGGGGACCCGGTGCAGCGGGACATCCGCATTCCTGGTACCGCTGGCGTGATCATTGTGGAGGGCAACTACCTGCTCTACCGCGGCACGCGTGCGTGGGCGAACGTGAACGACTGCTTTGACGTGAAGATCTATCTCGCGTGCGACCGCAACGTGTGCATTCAGCGCCTGGCGAGGCGTCACATGAAGGCGTGGAATATTCCGATGGAGCAGGCGATGGAACGTGCGCAGGGCAGCGACACGGTAAACGGGGATTTGACAGATACGACGCTGCCGAACGCGGACGTGGTGCTGCATTCCGTAGAAGTGGACTCTAGCAAGCTTTAGATACAGAGATAAGAGGAGGGGAAAAGGAGAAGAAAAAAAGTAACATCCAGATGAAAGTGCAAAGTAAACCCTTGTGCATGTATCTTCCTTGCTTAAGCACAAACGCACATCTATCTGTAGATGTTTCCTGCGCTGGTGGGTGCTGGAGCTGCTCCTTTTCCACGTTCGCGGTGTCCCGTACTTGAATGTTTCACGTCTTTCCTCCTGGAAATGTCGTTCTTTTTTTTTTCTCTTACTTTCTTTCTGTTTTTGTTTTTTTCTTCGTCAGCCGTCTTGCTCTTGTGCTGCTTGGTGCACTTCCTTTCTTATTATATATATATATATATATATATATATATTTTTTAAGGTTATTGCGACTGCTCATCGAGTTACACCGCAACCCGTGTTAGGACGCACACAGACACAGACGGGGGGAAAAAAAAAAACAGGATCACTTTTTTTTCTCCTTCTTTTTAATTTAATTTGCACACTGTGCTTAAAAAAATGCGTCAGCCCTCCGTTTCTGTTTCGTTGTCGTTTTTCTTCTTCTTCTTTTCTTATTCTCTCTTTTTCTGTGTGTGCCATAAAAGTCATTGCCACAGGCTTTTACTCTCTTTCATCCGTTTCCACACCAAAGAGAACTCTCAATGAAGAAAAAAAAACAGCTTTTTCTCTATCTCTCTCTATTGCTGTGAAAACGATTCATGAATCGCGTGTGATGTAGAAATATCTGCCCTCACGAAATAATGAGGGTAGAGGTGCCCGGTAATGAAACAGTTGGTTCAGGCTTGCAGCGTTTTTTTTTCCCCCAAACATCGTTGCCTATCAGCAGTCAACACCATCCTCTTCTTTTCTTTTTTTTTTCTTCGTTATCCTCGCTCCCTCCGCATGTTGTGAATCCTTTTTTTTTTTTTTTTTGCTGCTGCCGTTCCCTTCTTATTCGACTTAGTTTTTAGTGCTGGGGAGCTTCACGCATCCCCATGTTGTGCATCTCTGGAATCATCTTGTTTTTTTTTTTTGTTGTTGTTCTGTTGTTTTTCGTTATAGACCCAGATCACAAATAATTCTGACTGTTTGTTTCTTTAAACTAATTTTCCTCTCGAATGAAGAAGAGGGGGAAAAAAAAGCGACATGAGCAAGTACTCTGCACTGTTTAACAGCCACAGTGGAAGCGGCGACACGACAACCACTACCACCACCGGCGCCACAGACCCTTTGTCTTCCCCCTCCTGCAGTAACGGTGATGCAGGTAGCTCTGCGGGTGCGTCAGCAACGTCAACGGCGACAACAACAGTGGCGACGTCGTCGTCTCCCCGCAGCCGGCTGGTGCGACGGCGACGCGACGGCGCAGCCAAAAGTGAAGTTTCACCCTCCCTTCCTTCTTCTACTGATGCGCAAAACACCAACAACACCAACACCAACGCCACCAGCAGCAGGAGCGATGCACGCAAAGACAACGCGGAAGAAAGCGAGAACACTTCTCACGCATCTGAGACGCCCGTAGCTTCGCCACCGATCGCTGCCAGGGGTGTGGAGGAGATGCCACGCGTCGGCTTCTTCGAGCAGCGTGAGGAAGACTTGCAGACACAGCTGCAACAGCAACGAGATGCAGATAACGCTGAAGGCGTGGCGGCGGATAGCATTAATCGCAGCGTTGATTCTCCGGCAGACGTCACTGATGCCGCCCTCGGTATCGCTAGTGTTGAGAACGGCAAATCACCATCGGCGGATTCGTTTTCGTCAGCGTTGTCCCCCTCTTCCTCCTCTTCTTCCTCTTCCTCGACCTCTCCGACCTCCTCGCCGGTGTGCTTGTACACCTGCGACGCCTGTCTGCACTTCGTCACGTCCTCGTATGGCGACTTGGCTCGCCACGCACTGGAGCAGCATGCCGACCTCCTCGTCGACTACACCCGTCTGCGCACCGTCGCCGAGAAACTGGTGCCGGTGTGGCCGCAGGTGCTGCAGCGCAAGCGCGCCGTCATCCAGAAGTGGGGCGAGGAGGTCTTCCGCGTAGCGGTCCAGCGCGACGCTGGAGCGGCGAAGATGGCGGAGGCCCACCGAGCACGTGCGCAGCTCGAGCTGGTGGTGCAGCGGTGGCACCCCAACGCGCGCGTGTTCATCTTTGGCAGCTCCGTCGCGTTTGGCGTGTGGGACGGCATATCTGACATCGACTTCACCGTGGTTGATGTCGAGGAGTTGGAGGCGGGCCTGTGGCCGCCGTCGGAAAAGAACGCGGTGCGCACCATCACAGAGCTGCTGCGTCGCGCCGGCTTCTCCTTCATCAATTTGGAGCCGATCAGCCACGCCCGGGTGCCGATCATCAAGCACCACGCGTCGCTGCCAATTCGGTTGACGGATGAGCAGCGCAGGCGGCTGCGTGAGGAGGCACAGGCGGCTGCGGCTGCGGCAGCTGGGGTGTCGACGTCCGCGTCCACCGCACTGCCACCCTCGCACGAGTCATCCCTGGATGGCGAGGGAAAAAGGGAGGGGGAAGAGAAGGAGGACACCCAGTTGGAGGCGGAGTTGATCATCGCGCGCAGCGTGCGCTACACCCTCAACCTGCCTGCCTCCGCGCTCGATAGCGCCATGCTGGAGGCGAGTATCCGCCTCGCCGTGGGTAGTGCAGCAGTGCAGCAGGTCTGGTGGAATCGCTCACGTGAGATGTGCTGCATGACCTTCGACACGACCACCAACGCAATTCGCGCTGCTACGTGCCCACTGCACTTCGCCTCGGCCGGGATGCGGGCCCGGGTCCAGCCCCTCCACGAGGAGTGTCGACCCGAGTTGTACGGCATGGACTTTGACTTGAGCTTTCGTGCGTTTGGCATCCGCAACTCGCACCTGCTGCGACGCTACCTCCTCAGCCACCCGTGCGCGCGGCCCGGTGCGCTGGTGCTGAAGGACTGGTCCAAGAGCAGCGGGGTGAACAACTCCGTCAACGGTTACCTGACGAGCTACGCGATCAACATCATGTGGATCTACTACCTCGTGCACCACCACCTCATCCCGTACGTGAGTCCGACAGACGACATTCCAGCCTCGCTGCGCGGCAACGTGTCAGGCGACCCCGAGTATGCGCCGATGGTCGACGCGACATGGTCGGCGGAAGAGCTGGCGGCCATGCAGGCGCAGGCGGGCGAGCTGCTCCTCGGCTTCTTTTACTACTACGCCTTCGACTTTGATTGGGAGCACCACGTTGTCTCGCTGAATCGCCCAGGCGTGACGACCAAGGCGATGCTGGGCTGGGATGTCGAGGACGTGGCGGTGTCGCCTCCCATGATGGACGGCGCGGCTGGCAGCCTTCTCGCGCCTCACCTACAACAGCAGCAGCAAATGGACTTTATCAACAGCAACAGCAGCAACGCTGCGGCAGGTGGTGGGCCGGCGGCACGCCGCAGCCGCATGACGACGACGCGCTACTCCTTCTGCATTGAGGACCCGTACGAGGAGAACCTAAACCTCGGACGGCACATGGGCGTTACGAAAACACTGCGGGTTCAGACGGAGTTGTACCGCGGGCTGCTGTCGCTGCTGAAGGATGACGTCCACCACTGCTGCGTCTTCGCCGGGTCAGCGGCCAGCACCGAGGCGACGCAAGCGACGACGCAGCGCTCCGCGCACGCCGGCGGGGAGGGCAACAAGGGAGAGCCGACGGAGCTGCCGCTGCGGGTGCTGTACCGTCTCATGGCGATATCCACGCGGGAGCTGGCCGCTGCCCGGCTGGCACACCCGCCCACCGCGACGTCGTCCAAGAACGACTTCCCCGGGATCTTGCTGGAAGAGCTGACGGCCGCCTTTGCGGCGACAGCGCCAGCGGAGTGGAAGGTGGCCAGTAACGCGTGGAATGTGCATCAACTGCTGCACCGCCTGGGCTTAAAGTTGCATGAGGGCCGGTACGTACTGCCGCGGCGTGAGATTGGGATGCGGCGGCTGGCGTCGCAGGTGCCGCCCGGTGTGGTGCTGTCCACCGCCCCAGAGCCCACCATAGCGGTGGCTTCCTATACTGAGGACGCAGCAGCAGCAACAACGAAGCTGGACGGTGAGGCGCCTGCTGCCTCTGCTGCTGCGCCGCAGATCACCAGCGCGGCGGAGGTGGCCGACAGAAACTGCCGGCTGTTGCAGTCCGTGCGCACGCGTTACCTCTCGAGCGATCTGATGTTGGCGGTCGCGCGTGGGTATGAGCACCTGACGCCGCAGTGGGTCGCTTGGTCGAAGCCGTGGGCAGCGCTGTCGGCCTGGTGGACAGACCGGCGGCCGACCTTGGCGGTAGCCCCTGCGGAGCAGCAGAAGACGGGAAGTACACTGCACAACCACCACAGCAGCAGCCGCAACAGCAACAGCAGCGATGGGAGGCAGACCTCCTCTCCAGCGTCGTCTTCGTCGTCGTCGTCGCCGCGTGTGTCGGTGCCGCCGAAGCAGACGGTGGGGGCGATGCGTCAGACTCGCAAGCAGCTGATGTACGTTGACCCGGCGCAAGGGGTGCGGTGGCACGTCACGGCGGATCTGCCGGTTCTCACACGCAGCGGCGGCAGCAAGCGAGCGATCAGCGCGGCTGTAGGGGTAGGACTTCCTCTAGGCGCTGCCACCACCACCACCACCACCACTGCCGCTGCTACCTTCTCTTCGCTGGGAGCCTTTCATCGTGTCTCGCGTCTTTTCTTTCACTAATAAAAAAAAGAAAAAGCTGCAATGAAGAGACAAGCGTGCCAGTCAAACACACACACACACACACTGCATGCTGACGCCGTTCTTTTTTTGGATACGGTGGCGGAGCTGGCGAAGTGTGCGAAGCCGGAGGGGAGGGGGTTAGAGCCATCTTCGCTGTTTTCCCCACTTATACCTTTTCCCTTTTTCTTTTTCTTCTTGTTCTGATTTAATATTTCACAGATTGTGCCTCGAAAATAGTACTTCATAGAGGACGGGAGAAAAAAAAAAAAAGAAGGAGAGACAAAACAGTATACACAGATGGCAAGCATCGCCAAAAAAAAAAAAAAAGAAAGTAGAGATGCGTGAGTGCGGTCAACGAAATATGGAGATCTGTATGTGTGTGTGTGCGTGTGCTGAATGCAGGGCGACCGCGCGCGCGGTTGCTTGCTTGCGACTACGTTTCTTGCGCGACACTTCTTTAACATTGCTGTAAAGGAGGGGAAACCTCATTTTTTTTTTTCAACGGGAGTTTGCTGTTTGTCATTGTCTCTCTCTCTCTCTGTGTGTTGCAAAACAGCGGCGTGGCTGCAAAATAAAGTGCAAAAATGTGTGCAACTTTCTTCTCGAATTCTCTTTACTGCTGTTGTAGTTTTTGAGATCCTCTACAATTCACTTGCAGGAGCATACATACATACATACCTACATACAGACAGGCAAGATACACGTGCGCAAGCGTACTTCCACAGAGCTTTTTTTTTTATTTTTTTCGAACAGAAGCGGAGACGGTTGTTTTTTTTTTTTCAGAACGCGTGCATGCGTGTTGTTGCGGCTTTTTTCTTTCCCTTTATATTGTGAATTCAACAATAACAACGAGTCAAGTTGACCAGCTGTTTTTTTTTTTTTTGTGTGTGTGTCACTAACGATTAGCAAAAGAGAAGAAAAGAACTGGCGAAGGTCCTTTGACGATGCAGTGCGCCCTATTGCGTCCGACCTCGCTGCTGCGGGCGTACCACTACGTCCATCCCAAGACAGGCCGTCCCATCCGTCAGTACCGCAAGTACGGTGACCCACGCTACATTAACAACGAGGTCGCCCTCATCCACGGCCTTTTCGCACTCATTACGACAGATTTCGGCATGGTGACGCAGTCACAGCTCGAAAACGCGCGTCTGGCGATCCTGCGCCGCATGCCGCGTGGGTCCTTCGCGCTGACGATGCACACTGACTACGAGGAGTTCCCAGTTATGAAGAAAAGCCCGGAATCGCGTATGGGTGCGGGTAAGAGCAACATCCATCACTTTGCGTACAAGTTCACCACAGGTGTCCCGCTGTTTGAGATTACGGCGCTGTCGTCGCGGCGGCTGAATCAGGCCGAGGCGGAGGGCATCTTCTTAGCTGGACGGCCGTTTATTCCGCTGCAGACGGCAGTGGTGCCGCGCGGACGTGTGGACGAGTACCACGTGTTCACGTAGTTGATTGGTCTTTATTTACTTATTTATTTGCGGACTTGTGTTGGAGTTGGATGGTAGGACTTTCCAGCTGCAAGGGAAACATCAGTCTTTCCATCTGTTTACTGAGTACTGTTTTTCGTCGCTATAGCTAAACCGGTGTTGTTTTCTTGTTCATTTTTTTTACACACACATACACACAAAATGCTCTTCTACCCACGAAAAAGAAAGACGATGGAATCACTTTCTGTTCCGCTCGGAAGGGGCTCGCTCGGTAGAGCAGAATCTTCCAAGAAAGAGCATCTCTCTCTCTCTATGTGCCTTTCTCGCTTTCAAAAGAGCGCCGCGACGACTGACAAAAGTAAAGTAATGCAGCATATTTCCTCGTTCTTTGCCGATGTCTGTTTTTTTTTTTTTTTTCTTCTTTCACTCTGTTCCTCTTTTCTCCAACACCATTCTCCTATCTGCTTTTTTTTTTTTCCTCCTCTTTTTCCTTCCTTTTAAGTTGGCAGCGAAGGAAGGAAGGCAGAAGTGGTTGCGTTGTCTTGTCAACTATTCCCTCGTCTGTGTCTCAGAATTTTCAAAAATAGCACAGGGTCTTTTTGTTTGTTTGTTTGTTTGTTTGTGGCTCTTCCTACGCTTTCCTGACGTGGGTCGCGTTCCTTTTTGGGCGTTTTTGGCAAAAGTGGATCACACATTCAAACATACACACACACACACAGAGAGACATTCCTTCCAAAGCAAGAAAAAGCTCTTTTTTCGTTTTTGTATGCTAATAACCCTCTCCTGCTCTACAAACACTCTTGTACTACCCAGGCACACATATACATCCTGATTTTCTTTTTTTTTAATGTGTGTGTGGTCGCCGTGGCTCTCTTTTTTGTTGTTTTGTTCTACATTGCATTGTTGTTTACCCAGATAAAATCTATATATATTCGTGTTCTTTCCCTATCCTCTTTTTTCTTTTTTTGTTTGTTTGTTTGTTCGTGTATGTGTTTCATTTTTCCATCGCACAATCGTTTCTCCCTCTTTTTTTTTTTAATGTTCTTCTGCTTCACTTTGTAAGGCACAGCCTCACTTCTTGTTTCTTTTTTATTTGTTAGATTATTATTATTGTTATACACGGCTGCAGTTTCTGAAAGGACGTCTTTGAGAGAAAAAAAGCGCGTTTTTTTTTCAATGTTGTAGTTTTTCAAACGGCGTCTTTCTCTTGTGTTTTTTACAGATCGCTGCAGTATTTCCTTTCCCCCCCCCTTTCCGTGGCGAGTTTTACTATACACTTTAGTGCTTTTTTTTTTTTTTTCTCGCTCGCTCTCTCTCTCTCTCCTATCCGAGTGCGCTAGCAGCATCCACTTCTCACTTTCCCCCTTTTTTTTACGAGTTTTATTCCGCGTCTTTTTGTTTTTTCCTTTTGTTTTTTCCTTTTGTTTTTCTTTTTCTTTTTATACTTGGAAGAAGAAGAAAAAAAAAGAAAAGAAGAGTAGTGCCGAATAGGCGTCCCGTTGGAAGAAAAGAACATAGATTGCCGCCATGCCCCTCAGAACAGTCGTGTCAATCCCCGCAGACTTGGAGGACAACGCGGCTGCAGCTGCAGCTGCAGCCGCGTTCACGCCAGTTTCCGCGACGTCCTCGGCGAGTCAACGGAACAGCAGCGGTGGCGACCCGCTACGCAGTAGCAACGGCACCTCTTCTTTTCCCTGCCGCTCCTCTGGCGACCGCGTCTCCGTCACGGTTGCCCGCGCCGCCTCGCCGTCCTACCGCCACAACCCGTACCTTGCTTCGCCCACCTCCGAGACCTGCCTCTACCTTGCTTCACCGGTAAGCATCGGTTTGGAGGAGGGCGAGCAGCGCTCCCGCAGCGCCGGTGCCGTTACGACCAGCACTGGCCAGCAAAGCAACAACAACTACTACGGTGTCGGTATGACGTCAGACCATCGCCTCGTCGTGCGCTCGCGCAGTCGTCCTGAGCAGACCCCGCCCACTCGCTCCATCTCGGAGGGCGACGCTCACAGCAATGGCCACCGCCGTGCCTCACCCGCCGTTGCCCACCCGCTGGCGGACACGCCGACGGCAGGCTTGGGCAGCGCCGGGGCTGCAGCAGCAGCAGCAGCAGCAGCAGACGTGCAGCGTGCCCGCCACGTCCGTCACGATTCCACCGCGTCGCTCTCGTGCGACAACTCCTCGTACAGCGCGGTGCTTTACTCCTGCCCCGACTCATCCTCCGCGTCACCGTCGGTGGGGCAAATCGCGTCTCTCATTCAAGCGCCCGCCTCCCCACTCGCCCCGGCCCCGTACACGCGCCGCCGCACTGAAAGCCAGTCAGTGAGCCAGCACAGCACGTTGAACAACTCCACCAGCCACGGCAGTCCCGATGCATCCTCGCTCTACTATAGCTTTGGCAACCACAGCGCCGGAACGGTGGCCAGCACAAGCAACAACCCCTACGCTGGGGTCCGCATTGCCCCAGAACCAACGGCAGCCCTTGTGGCGAGTCAAGGTGACGCAGCGCAGCAGCAGCGGCACTCGACGGTCCCACGGGCCAGCAATGCCAACGTGCGTCACCACCACCACCACCAGCACCAGGGCAGCGAGAGCCTCGGCAGTGGTAGCGCGTACAGCGCGCGTCGTACCCCGACGTCGGACGGCTACCCGTTCCGCATGGCCTGCGCGTACCCCTCCATTTCCTCTCCTTCCACCACACCGCAGAACTCGCCTGGTGCGGTGGTCTTGAACGCCAACGAGTTGGTCATGAGTATCCCCTCTACTTACGTCGCGTCGACCGCGGCCGCGCACGCGGCTGCAACCGCCGCAGCTGCGCGGAACAGTGGAGGCAACGCGCGCGAGACGGCGACGCCACGCTCGCAGTACTCTGACACGCCCCCGCCGTACAATCACCCCTCCAGTGCACCGCTCTCGCCCGACTCGGGCAACATGATCGTCCCGCCTTCGCACCCGGCGGCTGTGGCGCTGCAGTATGGAACGCTGCCTCCCTACGTCGTAGACCACGACGCCGTCCGCTCTGACGTCAGTAGCAGCAGTCGGAACAGCAACACCCACAACCCCTACGACTACACACCGCTGCAGCACCAACTACCGAATCAGCAGCAGCAGCAACAACAACAGCGACAGGGCGTAGGAGCGACGCCGCCGCCTCCGCCGGGGCCGTTCATGCCGCCTTCGCGCGCCACCTCTGCGACGGCGGCGAGCGCTCCGGCCCGTCCACCGCCGTACGACCACAGTCAACCCAACAACAACGCTGAGAGTGGCGTGCAGTTCCTTCACTCGATGCAGTCAGACCTGCCACTCTCCCCAACCGCAGCCGGTGCAGTCGCAGCAGAGACAGCAACGATGGCTGCAACCCTTTCAACCCCCGCCTTCAACGACACCGTCTCCGCCGCCACGACGCCTGACCAAACCGACGTGCTGACCGACGGGGCCCCGTCAACGCAGTTCCACGCCCTCCGCGCAGCGGGCGACGACCGCCGCCAGAGCAGCACGCATTATTTCCACAACACCAACAGCACCAACACTGACGTCGGGTCTGGCAGCGACGACGCGGCAGGCCACCTCCACTTGGCGGGGCAGAGGAAAGGAGGGGTGGCAGGGGCCACGCCGCGCACGGAGACCTCGATGACCTCTGCTAACGGAATGACGCGGACGATGGCGGGTCTGCCGGAGATGCCGTCCGGTGACCCGTCGACCGTGCCAGCTGACGATGACACGGTAACAACGACAACGGTGGGGACGGCGCCGCCGAAGAGAACGAAGAGTCTGCTCGTCAGCGGTGGGGCGAAGGCAGCAGCAGGAACAGCAGGAGCGTCTGATGAGGATGACGAGGGTGAAGAGGAGTACGAGGACGAGGAGGGCGCCGCTGCGGCTGCGCAGGTGGCATCCGCCAACGCCGCCGGCGCAGACGGCAAGAAGGCAAAGAACAAGAAAAAGCGCGCGCGTCGCAACCGCAAGCTGAAGTTTCTCGAAGACCTGCCGCCGGCTACAGAGATGAAGTTCTTGCCGCCCCCACCGCCGCCGCTGCCGGCACCGTACGACGGCACGCCTGCCACGACAACCGGCGTCAGCTTCGACCAGTACTATGGCGTGCTGCTGCGTTGGTACGAGCGTATTCTTGCGGATGAGGCAGACTTCGTCGCGGTGAACTACATCCCCATGTCCTTCGCGCAGCCAAGTTGGAGCGCGGTGGGCAGCACACAAAACACGGCCAGCCTTGAGGCGAGCCACGCCACCTTGCAGAACAGCGGCGTGCTACACAACTCAGGTAACTTCGCGGCGGGCGTGCCGGCCACGACACCCGCCGGGGCGGCACCCGGCACCGCCCCGGGCTCGACCGTCTTCACCCCCACAAACTTCAGCGCGGCGACGCGTGTGCGGCGCACGCCTGGCGGGGGTGAGGTTCCAATGCTGTGCCCACGCATCGAGCAGTACATGCCGCCCTGCGACATCCCGCCTGCGCTGAAGGGCGGCGGTGCGCCGAGCACACGCAAGTACTCATTGGCGTCCGGCTCATCCAACGCGGAGGACGGCAGTGGTGCTGCCGCGGCCTCGCCTGATGAAGCGGTGAAGCCCACGGAGGGAGGCGTGGCGGAGGCCACAACGTCCCGTTTGCACGTACAGAACGTAGAAAACGCGGTGCAGTGGGCGAAAGACCTCAACTCGTGGTGGCTCTACTACGTCCACCCGCACTCCTTCAACTCCCGCCGGCAGCACATCCCGCAAGGCTTCTCGATCCCGTCGGGAACGATGACGACAGCCGCTGCCGCCACCGCCGCAGCGACGACGACGCCAACGGCGTTCCCGCAGCCAAGCTCAGGCAGCAACATGGGCTCCATGTACGGCTGGCCGCCCTCCGCGATGATGATGACGGCGACGGGCTACGAAGGTGGACAGCCCTTCCACAGCCCTGGCGGGACGGGCAGCGGCAACGTCGGCATGAGTGTGATGGCCGGCAACGTGCCCGTCACCGCGACAGGGGTGCCGGAGCACGCGTACGCGGGTCTGCCCATGTCGCCCTACACGCCGTATTCGATGCCCGGCATGGCACCACCGCCACCGCCACCGCCACCGCCGCCGCCGCCACCGCCGCCGCTGTCGTCACCGCAGCACACGCATTCGCAGATGCCGCCTCCGTCCACGATGGGTGGTATGTACATGATGTACCAATAAACTAGCAAACTAAAAAAAAAAAAAGAAAAGGTGCACGCGTACGTGGTGTGTCTGTGCGTTCGGGAGATCCATCTGGCAGCGCTTTTTTTTTTTTTTGTTTGCTCGTTTTCGTGCTCCCCTCACGCGGAGTTTCCACACACGCGCAGCCGGCAGCTGCTAAGGTCGTTGGTTTGGGAAGTGGGGCGGTCCCAGGCTTATAATATTAGCAACAGCCCTTATTATTATTGTTTTTTCGCACTTCTCCCCACTTTTTTTTCTCTTTTTGTTATTCGACGTGTTTTCTCTACTCTGTTTTCCCACCGTAATATCACCGATCTCCAAAAAAAAAAAAAAAGAGAGAAGACGACTCGCATGCGCTTTGAATAAGTGGTTTATACACCTTCTCGCCTCGTCTCGTGGGTCTTACCCTCGCCTCAGTTTTTTTTTTTTTTTTATACCCACGTACTACACATGAAACTCTCTCTTTTTTTTTTTTCTTTACAACTGTTGTTATTGTTCTTGCTAGACAGCAACTGTTTTTCTTTTTTTTTTTTTCAATTTGAAAACCGTCTTTCAAATCGGCCCTCTACCGATGTGAAGAGTCCTACTTGACAGCCCGAGTTGCATCGAGTAGATCACAACATAAACTTGTCGCGCTTTTTTTTTTTTTTTTCTGTTGCTCCCCTATACTTTTTTTTTTTTTTCGATCTGCTGCCTTTTTTCTTCTTCTTTTTTTTTTTATCTCCATTATCCGCTGGCACGCATGTTACTAACTGTACTATCCTCATTACTATTATATCTTTTTTTTTTTTTGTGTGTGTGTGTGTTTGCATGTGCTTCTGTTCTTTTGGTTTTTTTTTTGTTGTTATTACTTTTTGAGTGCAGCCTCTGCCGCATTTTTTCCTCTTCATTTCCTTCCATATGCTCTCGGTCTTTTTTTTTTTTTTTCTTTTAAAGGTATCGTCGTGCTTCATTGGAAACAGCAAATACGACGATACTCTCCCTCTCTTTTTTTTTTTTCTTGTTTTCCTCTCACGGTGCCTGCAAAAAAAAAAAAGGAAATTGGTGTTTTCTGTTCATGGGTTTTAATCAACGCGAATGCAAGTGTGTTTTTTTTTTTTTTGCTTGTTGATGTCTCTCTTCCTTCAAAAAAAAAAAAAAAAGAAACGATGGAAAAACAACAACGTAACTCTACAGATCCCGACTCGAAACAAGTGTAAAAACACTTTTTTTTTTTCCGAGTCGTGCTTTACGAGAAAAGTAAATAAAAACAAAAAACAGCAGGTGAAAGCACGAAGCTGTCCCTTTGCCGCAACTTGCATCCAAGGGAAATAATAATGTTGCCGCATCACTGCCTATGTGTTTTGTCTTCTTTTTGTTTGTTTTTGCTTATTATTCTCCTTTAAGGGCGTCTCTTGTTTTGCTGAAGACACCTTCAGCTTGCAATGCACCCGACACGGATCCAGCACTCACTCCAGCAGTTGATTAGAAGAGAAGAAAAAAAAAAGTATGCCGCTTCCGATTTTTGGTGCACTGCAGAGCATACTCCAGTAGTCGTCAAACACCTCACAAACAAAAAAGACAAACACAGAGAGTGCTTCGCGTTTTTTTTTTTTCGCAATTCTCCGTCTTTTTTTCTTTCCTCGTTCCCCCTGCTCCTTCAAAAAAAAAAAAAAAACGCCGTTTTCACGCAAGAATCGAAACGCTTTCCATCGTACGCAGAACTTAGGTGTGAGCAAGCTCGTTTAGGTGGGTCTTCTTCTTTTTTTGTGGTCATCAATCTTTGTAACTGAATAACGTTTTGCGTGTTATTTTAACAACAACAAAAAAAAAAACGAAGAAGAGCTTCTGCTTGTTTTTTTTTTTTCTCTTCTGCTGCTGCTCTTCGCACCACACCTCCTCCCTCAGTCTCCTCTGTCTTTATATAGGTATACAGCACACACGCACACACACAGAGAGACACAGAGACACGCACATCGAAATCCAGAAAGGAAAAGAAAAAAAAGAAGAGGTTGAAGGTGAAACTACAGGAGCACAATCAGGGTATTAAGCAGAGTCAGAAGCAGTGAAGGCGTAACAGCAACGACAAGCAACAATCATGGCAACAAGCGTTGATCTCACGAGGGCGCCGAGCGCCACTGGCAAGAGCGTCGCGAGGACGATGGTGGCCATCTTCAAGGAGGAGGCCGACGCGCCGCGCGTGCTGGGCGAGTCCGATGCCTTCATCGCCTACACCCTGAAGAACCGTCGCGCGATTCGGCTGATTTGCCGCACGAACAATGACCGCGGCGCCTTCCGGCGACACGAGGGCGTCGTGCACGAGCTCCGCTTCGTCAACTTCCACAGCAACGTCGCCGCCTCTGCATCTGACGTGGATTTCTTCGTATGGGTCGCCGTGTCGGAGACGACGGCGGACGGCACAGCGTCGGAAAAAGCGGATCTGTCCACGCGGCTGACCGTGAAGCCGTACTTCAAGCTGGTGGACGCGGTTACGATCCAGCGTTTTCACTTCTTTATCAATCCGGCGAACAACATGCCAGACTTGCTCATCCTGTACAACAAGACCGCCGCGGTGCTGCAGAGTTCGAAGCTGATCTCGGAGTACAAGTCGGACATGCTAGAGGCGCGGCTGGGTCAGCAGAGCCGTGAGCTGCGTGGTCTGCCGCAGGAGGCGTCAATGCAGAGTCTCTGCTCGACCTTCACGGGCGGTTGGCTCGCCTTCACGGCGGAGGCGACGAAGGTGATGGCCTGCACGCTGCGTAACACGACAACGCCGGCGTGGAGCGGCTGCGAGGGTGAGGAGATTGTGCAGCTGAGCTTTGTTGGCGCCAACGCCACCACCACCACCGACAGCGCTGCCGCTGCTGCTGCTGCTACTGCCGCTGCCGCCACTGCCGGGTCGAACGACAGCAGCGCGCTGCTCGCCATCTGCTCCCACGCGAAGGTATGCCTGTGGAAGCTGACAGGAGTGGCGGAGCCGGTGCTGCTGCGCACATTCGTCTTTGGCCGCATCATCACGATGCTGTCCTCCCGCAACGCGTTCGTTGTCTTCAACACGGAGGGCAACGTGGCGCGTGTGCAGGTGCGGGACGAGGCTAACATGGATGCGGTGGTGTACGCGCTGAACGCGAACATCCGCCCGACGAGTGTGTGTTACCACGAAGCCGCGCACTTTGCGACGATTCTGGTCGACTCCGTCATGGAACTCCTCCTCTTTCAGCTCGCCACGGACCCCAGCAGCAACAACAACAACAGCAGCAGTGCCGCCGCCGCCGCCGCCGCCGCCGCCGGGGCGGGCAGCAGCAAGAGCTCCCCTGCCGCCGCTTCTGGTGCCACGGCTGCGACGGCAGCAACGAGCACGACTGCAAGCATGGTGAACACACCGTTTGTGGATCCATCCATCATCAGCACCGGCATCCCCTTCCGTCCGAACCTTAACAGCAACAACAACGTTGCACGTAGCACGCCCGATGCTGCAGCTGCAGCCGCGCCGTCAGCGCCGTTGTCGTCTTCGTCGCCGTCTGCTGGCCCGACTGGTGTTGCCGCGGCTCCCGCCGCGACGTCTGCCGCCGCCATCAACGCGAACCCGATGGCGGCCATGGCGGCCTTCCAGTCCGCCCGCGCCGCGCTGCAGAACGCGTCCTTGCCGCCGTCGCTGGACGGACTCGTGGCGAGCGCCGTGTACCAGAGCGACGAGAGCGTGCGCCGCTCCATCGAGGGCCTGCAGAACGTGCTGAAGAACATTACACAGATTCTACAGCTGACGCCGGACCAGCTGCTGCGCGATCATCAGCAACTCGTCTCGTTGGCGCTGGAGGCGCAGATGACGGAGCTGCAGCAGCAACAGCAGTCTAGCACCGCCGCAGCGACTGCGCCCTCTGCTGCGGCCCCTGCTTCAGCGGTCAGTGCGCGCCACAGCGAGGCCTTCAACAGCTACGCGCTGGCGAAGCTGCTGGCGCCGGTGGCGAGCGAGATCGCCATCGGCGTCACGCGCGGGGTGCGTGACACGCTGCGGGTGGAGTTGGATGCCGCCGTGAACGCCGCCTTCGGTGCTAACGTCCACGCCTCGCAAAAGGAGGTGCTGCGCCGCCGTCTCGACGAAGCCCTGCAGGGCAGCGCGCGCGTCCTCGGTGAGGACGTGGCGAGCCGGGTCGACCGCTACATCGACCAAGAGCTTAGCGAGTCGCTGGCGCGCGTGAACGCCAGCGTGAGCGCGCTGGAAGAGCAGAACCGCCGACTGCAGGCGGCGCTACACCAAGTGGCGAACTCCGGCGTGGTGCAGGAGGTAGAGGCGATGCGAGCGGAGCTCGCGCAGCTGCGGGCAGCCATCCAGCGCGGCGACGCTATCTCGGGCGACGGGGCGGCGGCGGCGGGTGGAAACGGGGCTTCGTCGGCCGCGGCACCGTCTCCGCAGACAGTGCTCGAGACCGCAGAGAAGTACGTCAAGGAGGGCCGCATCACACAGGGTCTCGCCTACATCGTGATGGCGCAGAACGCACGCTGTGTGGTGCAGCTGCTGTCGCGGCTGTCAGAGGACGACGTAGCCAATGTCGTATCGGATGCGGGCACGACGGAGACAACGTGGTCGAAGTTGCTGACGCAGCTGTGCGAGCCCGAAGCGGCAGATGGGGTGACGGAGCTGGAGACGGTGGCGTCTTTCCTGTTTGACGTGCTGTCCGATCACGAGGACCTTATTTTGAAGAAAACGGCGAAGGCACAGCAAATACGCAGTGATGTACGGCACTTCATCGCTCGTGCTCGTAGCAAGATCGACAGCAGCGAGGGCCGTCGCGTGTTGAAGGACTTGGAGAAGAGCATCCAGTGAGAGGAAAGAGGCTCGAAAGTCATCTCATTTGTTAGAGCAACGATATGTTGTTGTTGTCTTTTTCTTTTCTTTTTTTTTTTTTACTGTTATTCAATATCCAGTTTTACTTTCTGAGGTGCAGATTGGTGTTTATATATATAAATACATTTTTTTTTTCTGTGTGTGCGTGTGCGTTTTTTTTTTTTTTCCTGATGAGGAGAGAAGGAAGGAAGGTAGGGAAGAGGGTTGTTGCGATGTAGGCGGATACGTAAGAGCTAGGAAGGACAGAACATTTGCAGAAGAAAAAGAGCTACAACCTCCTGTTTTTTTTTTTTTTTGATTATTTTTCCAATTCCGTCGGGGTTTACAAATAGCTACGTAGGGCACCAAACTTTGGGTGTGGGAGCACACAACAACAACAACAAAAAAAAAAAAAGAAGAAGAAGAAAGGCTGCCTATCGCTATCGTTCCTGTTGTTATTTTGCGTGTCCTTCTTTACGAATCCTTGAAAAATATATATATATATATATGTTCTCACCGGCCCTCTGGCCGGCGCACAGGTCTCTCGCCACTTTCCCTTCTTCACACGGCCTCCTTTAGAAAGGCACTGCATGCAAACGTTTTTCTCTCTTTTAATTATTAACTACGAAGAGGCGCGTGATTGTCTCCCGTAAACGATGGCGTTTTTTTGTTTTTTTTTTTTCGTGTGTGTGTGATTGTGTGATTGAACTGTAGTTGCGTCCATCTTGAAGAGCGATGGATCTTTAATTAACAGTCGCATTTTTTTTTTTTTTTGGTCCCCGTTGATTTTCTTTTGGTGTTGTGTCTTACTTTCGTGCTTTTTCCGAAGCAGCACTCGAGGTAAGTGAAAAGGAAGAAAGAAAGAAAGAAAAAAAATAGGTGCCACAATAGGCGCGTGAAAAAAGATGCTTCACATTTCCTCGAAAAGTCGGTACTTCTTTTGTTTTTATTTTAAAGTACGGATGGCTTGCAGGCAGATTGTCTTTTCCTCCGCCTTTGGACGACAACAATGTTCCGTTCTTTTTTTTTTTTTTTTTACATTCATGCTACTGTAAGTGCAATGAACCGAAGGCGATACTGCTTTTTTTTTTTTCTTCGCGAGTGTGCCCCGTTGACGGTTTCCTCGCGACATGCATAGGACATCAAAAGGGGGGAAAAAAAAAAACAAGGCAGAAAAACTGCGCTTCATGCCAATAAGAGCTGAACTAAACTCTCGGTGTCTCACCACTTCTCCTTCTTTTTCTTCTTTCGTCTTTTTGCTTTGTCACACGTTCTTTCTTACTCCACCTCAAAGAGAAAGAGGAAAGGCGGAAAAAAAAAAAACGAAGGAAAAAGTATCGCGCTTGTAACTGTTGTGTGAGAAAGTGCGCACCTGCTGGCGATTCAAGGAAGGACGTCGCGCTTGCACACATACACACGAAAAAGGGCTTACAAGTAGCACAGAGAAAACCAAGCAGCTCTCTTTTTTTTTTTTTTCTGCACACAACGGGTGCTTACACCCATAACAAAAGCCAACACAGCACGACTAAAAAAGAGCATAAAGAGTAGAAAAATAGAAATCAATTTTGCATAGATTCTTCTTTTTAAGGGATCTTTTTTTTTTTTTCTCTCCTCAGACAGCCGCTCCTATTCCATTCTTTACTTGAAGGTATAAAAAAGAAAGGGAGCTTACTTAATTGTCTAAGCGAGCAGACGCAGAAGCACCTACAACAACGCTTAAAAAAAAAAAAAAGAAGTAATCACGAAGGCAGCGAAGATGTATCGCGCTGTCAGTGCATACCGAGTTGGCCCGGCTGTACATTGGGCGTCCGCTCCTGCGCTGATTTCTTTCGCTGCTACTTTTGCCGTACCTCCTTGTTCTTTAACGTCAGCCGAGAGTATTGATCGTTGTTTTTCTTCGGATCATGCTCGCAGGCCCACGTCTGCGCGCTCTCTTTGGGCTCTGCATACGCCCACACAATTCTACCATACGTCCTCCGTCTTGTTGACCTCGCCTGCCAACAACGATAACCACAACAGCCATGGTGGTGTTGGTGGTGGCGGCGGCGCTGGCAGTCCGAAGCGGCGACGCATCACCAAAGCAAAGCAAGTGCGGCAGCAAGCCTCCGGCAGCGCTGGTGTTGCTGGTGCGACAACAACAACAACGACAGCGGCGGCAGCTACAGCACAGCCCACCTCAGCAACAACAACAACCACAACCTTATCCGGCAGCTCTACAAGAAGGAGGAAGACGCGCTCGATGAAGTCGGGTGCATCACGTGCAGCACGACACAGCCGTAGTGACAGGAGCACCACCACCACTGCAACCACTGCAGCCACTGCGGCAGCGTCGTCGTACTACACGGTGCCTCCGCACGACGCCTCGGCAGCCGCCACAGCCGCCGTGGATGAGGCGGGCGACAGCGACGTGCGTCGACAAGAGGAGGTGGTGCGGCAGGACGACCACTACCTGGATTCGGTGGAGCGGCAGGAGATGGATAGCGAGACGGCGCCGGAGCATGCGACGGCGGCGGAGGCCGAGGATGCTGCATCGGCTGCTCGGATGCTGTACGACGGCGATGAGGAAGGAGAGGCCGCGACGGATATGGAGGACGAGCTGGCGGATGCACGAGCGTCCGCTGAGCAGGATGGAGAGACAGGAGAGGGCGAAGACGAAAAAGGTGAGCAGAGGTCCAGCAGCGAGGGCGACCTTGGGGAGGCAGAAGAAGTCGAGCTTGCAGCCAAGCTGCGGGAAGTGGCGGATGAAACGACGGACGAGGGCGGCGCGGTCGGCGTGGCAACTGCTGCCGACGCCTCGTCGTCTTCTCCTAATCCACAGTTGTCGTCGCCCTCCTCTACGTCTCTCTCTGCTGGTGCCGGCGCGGCGATGCCGAGCGTCGGTTCGCTGCTCGACTTTGAGAGTCCGCTGAACCTCCGCCTCGCCACCCTCACTCGTCAGCACGGCAAGGCCTTCCGCGCGATTGCCGTCTACATGCCTGAGGCGCGCACGACGATGAACTTCGACATCACTTTTGAGGACATCGCGAGCAGCGCCCGACTTGTATGTAAACTGGAGGAGGTGAAGTCCCGCTACTTTGAGTGGATCAGCCTCTTCCGTCCCTCTTACGTCGCGCTCTTCGTGCCGACCCTGCAGTCGCCCAACGCAACGTTGCTACAGAATGCAATCGGCAGCGCCAGACCAGCACGTCCACCGCCGCCGCCCGGTAGCTACCACCCCCGTCTGAACGAGGATGCCGACCACCTCTTCTTCTCCTACACGAAGCTGCGCGAGATCATCTCGCACAAGAAGAAGGACACGGTTGTGAATCCGCAGTTGCTGACGGTGACAGTGCTGAACGCGTACGCCGAGGAGTGGAAGAACTTTATCGCCACCCCTCTCTCCTGTGCCCCGCAGGCGTTCCTGTTAGCCGCCTTCAACTTCCAGGGCCCGACCCGCGACAACAGCGTCGGGGCGATGCTGAACAAGGAACTGCTGCAGGCGCAGCTCGGGGCCGCGGCGGACGCCATCGTTCTCTACTCCTCCGCGAGCGGGTCGCAGAACGCACGGCGGCGCACGGGCGCGTCCGCCGCCGCCCGCGCTGGGTTTTTACGCAGTGGCAGCGATCGGTGGAGCCTCATTTTTGTCTCCGCCCCGGCCCGGACGGCGGCGGGCACGGCGGCGATCCCGCCCATGCAGGACCTGCTCACGGGGCAGTTCGTCGAGCCGCTGACGCTGTCGGAGCTGAATGTGATCTACATCATCGGCACCGGCACGGCGGCGGAGTCGTTTGGCCGCTT
The DNA here is from genome assembly GCA_037349495.1 of Lotmaria passim. NCBI lineage: Eukaryota > Euglenozoa > Kinetoplastea > Trypanosomatida > Trypanosomatidae > Lotmaria > Lotmaria passim. The sequence goes on from CP140208.1 coordinate 304,849, forward strand.
CCCGCTCGCCCGCAAGGGCCGCTGCGCCTTCTCGATTCTTCTGCAGGACGTCGAGTCGCAGCTGGGGCTGCGGCGGCCGCACCGGTTCAGCGTCACGGCGATGCTCACGCAGGCCCTCGACGGCTTCTCGCGCATTACGTGGATGGGCCTGATGAAGGAGGAGACGGGCGAGCCCCGCACCCCGCATCCGAGCACCGCGTTCTACCAGCTGCAGCGGCGCAGCGTGCAGCGCGAGATCATGCCGAGCTTTCTCGAGCCGGTCTTCGCACCGGGCCCACGCTTCATGGGGGCTCGCGGTGGGACGGTGGATGCGATGGGTCGATCGATGCACAACGGCAGCTCCGGCGGCGGTCATCATCATCGCGCCGATGCTGGCGCCAGCAGCGGTGGTGGTGCTAATTCCTCCCGCGACAGCCGCGTCTCTATGCAGGCCAGCAAGCTTGTCGAGCAGCACATACAGGTCATCTTCAACAACGCGGAGCGGCTGGCCCGGGAAACGGCGCTGCGGGACGAGATGCGGAGCCGCGTGGCGTACTTCATGCACGTCACGACCGCCAGCGTCACCGCGGCGCGGCGAGCCGACAACCCCTTTTCCTCTCGCAACGGCATGGTTGATGTGCTAGGGCAGCTGTGGACCTCGCTGACGCTGATGAATCCACCGCCAGTGCGCCACCTCTCCGCCAAGGAGAACGACAAGACGGGGGAGATGCGGGAGTTCGTGGACCCCGAGGCGGTGCTGCCGGACTCGCTGCCCCTCGGACCACCCGACGCGCCAAATCCGAAGGACAGAGCCGAGAACGCCGTGCTCGTTGGCTGGGATCTCAAGCGCATCCTGCTCTTCCTGCGCCGCAGTGTGAAGCTGCGTAAGTTCCTCTACAACGGCGGCAAGATCTGGTGCGCGCAGTACGCGCAGTACCTGCTCAAGGGGTTTAACCACCTGCACCTCTCCACGATGGAGCGGACGGTGGTGCAGTTTCACGACGGTCCGCTGCAGGGCGCGATGCAGCCGCTGACGAAGCTGAAACTGATCTACGAAACTCAGCTCGATGCCGCGGTGGCCGCGCGGCAGATGTCGTCGCTGCAGCACCGCATGGACGGCCTCCTTGCGTCGATGGAGATGGAGCTGCAGGGTCTGCAGATCGTGCCGCAGTCGCAGGTCACCTACTTCGCCAACACGCTGCGACTCGACCACGAACGACTCGAAAAACTACTGCAGGCGAAGATCATGGACTTCACGCAGGCGATGGATGACGACGTGCGGCAGCGCATCAACTTTCGCTCCCCGCAGGATATTAGCACGATCATCTACGGTGGTGGGCTTTGCCGCCACCTCGGCTCGCGCTTTATTCCGATGAAGCCGACGAAACTCCCCGTGACGAGCTTGTTCCCGCATGCGGTGTGTCACGTGACGGGCACCCCGGTGCCGGAAGCGTACACCCAGGCGGAGGCGCTGCTCAGCACCGGGACGGCGGACAGCCTCGCCGGCAGCGCCGTCACCGTCCGCGATGTGCGGGCGAGTCTGGAGACGATTCAGCAGCTGTGCAAGCGAGGCACCCTGGACGCTCTTGTCCAGCAAACCGCCGTGGTCGTTGTCATCACAAAAGTGAAGATGGGTGGGCTGTTGGAGCAGATCTCGCTGTACTGCCCGAACGCGACAGGGCCGAACGCGCGGGAGCTGACGCTGCGCGTGGCCATCGACGACATCATCCCTGTCGCGGAGAAGCCCGACGTGGTGACAATTACGCAGCTGAAGGAACGGATCGCGAACTATGAGCCGCTGAAAAACCTGCTGCCTCCCGCGCCTGCCGCATCGGCAGGCAAGTCGAAAGCCGGGGCGCCGCGCAAGTCTGCTGGAAAGCGAAGCGGCCGCGGCAGCAACGGCAGCGACTGCGAATCGCCGCCGGATTTGCGCAACGTGCTCATCCTCACCAACTGTGCTTACGACCGACTTGAGCCACTCGTGGACAGCGGCGTGGTCGCCACCATCAAGAAGACGATCTTTGGATTAGAGACGCCTGCGTCGTCGTCGTCCAACAACAACAACAACAACAGCAGTAGAGCCCGAAGCAGCAGCAGCAGCAACAACAGCGGTGGTTGCGTGGCCCAGCTCGCAGGAGAGCCAGCGTCGCTGGAGCGCATCTGCTTTGCGGACCTGAGCAAGGCCTTTCCCCCACCCCCGCAAGGGGCCGACACCTTCGAGTCTGACTTTTCCGAGCTCTCCATCGCCAACTCGATCCCCTTTTCGGCGAAGAGCAACTGGGAGGCACACGCGAAGGAGCTCGTCTCGATGGGCGGGGTGGAAGGTGCCGTTAAGAGTGTGGTCTCGCAGTGCGCCTCCGTCATGGGCAGCCCGCGCGACGCCTTCCGGAATGCGCACCCGCTGCCCTCCAGCACGGTGCAGGGCCTGCACGGACAGGAGCAGGCCTCCACCTCCGGCATGCTGTGGATGGTGACGCCGGCAAAGCTGCACCCGCTGTTGCGACGCTTTCTGCGTGGCAAGTCCGCCTCCTCCGGTGCCGATGCGATGGAGCGGGTTACCGTGCTGCTCTCGCCATACAAGGACATCGACCTCTCCTTCTTCGCCGCCCTGCAGCAGCTGCGCTTCACCGAAAAAAAGATGCAGCTCTTCGAGGAGGGCTGCCTCTTCCGGGCAGTTCTCTCGGAGTGCCACGACCGCGTGCACGGCGAGCTGTGCCACTGCGTCACCGCGACGGGTCGCCTCTCCTCACAGTCGCCGAACCTGCAGAACATCCCGAAGGAGGAGGATCTGCGCCGCCTCATCGTCTCGCGCTTTGGCGCGCAGGGGATGATGATCGAGGCGGACTACAGCCAGCTCGAGGTGGTCGTGCTCGCCGCGCTCAGCCGCGACCCGCGCATGATGCAGGAGCTACGCGACAACGTCGACTTCCATTGCCTGCGTGTCTCGCTCATGACGAAGGAGCCCTACGAAGATATTGTCCGCAAGGCAAAGGTGGACAAGGACCCGCAGTACATCCAGCTGCGGCAGCAGGCGAAGGTGTTCTCGTTCCAGCGGCAGTACGGCGCCGGCGTGTCGACAATCGCCACGACAACGGGATTGACGGAGCAGGAAGTGGAGCGGCTGATCATCGCGGAGGAACACCACTACAAGGAGCTGAGCCGCTACTACCAGCTGGTGACGAGCTGCGTGTCGGCGGGCGCGGATCGCCTGCTGCGTCTGCGCACCCTCGACACCGCGATGTGGAACGCGAACTTGCGCCGTGTTGTCATGTTGACGGAGCCGACCAGCTACTTTGTGGTGCAGACGGGCAGCAAGTTCGACTTCGCAAAGGACCGGCGGAGTGGTCCGCGGTTGAAGAACTATCCCGTTCAAGGCCTCGCCGGCGAGATTGTGCAGATCATGTGTGGCGAGGTGGTGCGCGAGTTCTACAAGAAGCGCAACTACGGCGAGAAGGCGTTTCTGGTGAACACGGTGCACGACTGTGTGTGGGTGGACGCACACCGGTCGGTGGCGGACGAGGTGCAGGCGGATCTGAAGCGAATTATGGGTCACACGCAAGAGACGATTGCGGCGCTGTGGCCGGATATGAAGCTCGACGTGCCCTTTAAGGCGGAGATCCACTCCGGGCCGTCGCTGGGCGAGCTGTCGGTGTGAATTGCGAGGGGAGGGGGATCCAATTCTCTTTCCCCTGCATCACTTTTTTTTTTTTTTGTGTGTGTGTGTGTGTGTTCCGTATCGTGTTGCGTTCCGTATATGAACAATAACAACAAAAAGGCATAGACTGTGTGTTTTGCTCCTTCTTTTCTCTGGTATATTTATTTATTTATTTATTTCCCCCCCCCCCCCTCTTTCCCCACCCCCTTCTGGTTTTTACAGGATGGTGTGTAACTTGCTTTGTTTTTTTTTTTCTTTTTCCTTCTTTACTGGAAGGAGAAGGGGGAAAAAAAAAAGGGAGGAAAGCAGTTTTTTTTTTTTTTCTTTTTGGTGTATGTTACTTGAGTTATTTTCGTTGTTGTTGCTCTGTTGTGTACCTTGCGTTCTCACCACTGATGCCCAAAGATGACGGGGGAGGGGGGGGGAGGGGCAGGGCGAAGAAATCGCGGGGGCTACATAACGGATTCCAAATACAACGGTCCGATTGCGCTCTGAAGCTAGTTTTTTGTGTACCATTTCTTTTTTTTTTTCTCTCTCTCCGCACACAAGGCACACACACACACACACAGAGATATACATACAGATACACATATACAAAAAAAAAAAAAAAAGAGTTAAAGGAAACGAACTCAGCTCAAAGAGTGAAAAGAGAGATTTAAAAAAAAAAAGAAAAGGAAGAAGTGGTTTGGAAAAGAGAAGAGAACGGCGGAGGATTGTTAAGCGCATAATTAAAAAAAAAAAAAAGTGTCTTGCCTTTACTCCCACACCGTTGGCCATTGGTTCGAACCAGGTGTATTCGATGAAGGCTATAGGAAGCCGAAGATCCGCTAGCGCGTTTATATAGGGCATCCTGACTAGCCTTTTTTTTTTTCTCTGTTGTTGTTTTGAAGTGCCTTCGAACATACGTACATGTGTCTACCCGAAATACTGACGCTGTTTTTTTTTTTGTTGTTGTTGTTGTCAGTTGTTGTTGTTGTTACTGTTTTGCACTCTTCTTCTTTTTTTTTTTTTCCTCCTTTTCTTTTTCGTTATTTCGACACTCATTCACATATGTGTTGTTTCAAGAATTTTTTTTTTTCGCTGTTGTTGTTGTTGCTTACGGTAACGTATCCACCAGCAAGTCATCCTTCACCCACACCCGCACAGATAACATCTACGCTATTCCAAGACGTATCACATCGTGTCGTTCCTTCGAGCAAACAAGCAAACAACAACAATACAACAACAACAAAAAAAAAAAAGCAGACACACACACACACACACACGTCCTCCCCTCCCCCCTCTCCTTTCGTCGCTGTAACTGTCGCTATTACTACTCATTTATTACTGTTATTTTTTTTTTCCAGAAAAGCACATTAAAAAAAAAAAAAAGAAAAAGGAACGGAACCTAGTCTGGCTCAACGTACACACACACACACACACACACAAAAAGAATCAACCACACACACATACAAAAAAAAAAAAAAATGGCATCTACCAAAGATGTGCTGAGCACCCTCCCTAGCGAGGAGGAACTCACGGCGAAGTGTTTGGAGCTGGGCCTCATCATGCGCCAGTCCCCCACCTTCAACATCACCCACCCTGCTGTGGCCCTCCGACCACTGCCCATGAAGACAGAGGTACTCGAGCAGCTCTACGACCGTCAGCTGCTGTGGAATGAGGCCATCGACCGGACCGCGCGCAGCTACGCATTCTTGCGCGACGCGATGAAGTCTACGGCCGAGAGTGACCGCAACTTCACCGGCCGCCTCGTGACGATACTGGAGAACGTGTACCTGTCCACCCCGCCAGGTGCGCGGGCGCCGGTGTTTCAGCCGCTCATGCTCGGCATCTTCCGCACCGATTACATGCGCTCCGTTGACCCTGAGCCGTCGAAGGCGAAGGGAGGCACGGAGGTGTCCGCTGTGGACTCGGTCGAAACGGAAACGGCCCGACAGTGGAAGAACATTGAAATCAACACGATTAGCTGCTCCTTTGCCGGACTCTCACCGCTAGTCCAGCAGTTCCACACCTACCTGGACAAATACCGCGCGTCGTGCATGAGTTCAGCAGCGACAGTGGATACGGCGAAGGCGGCGTCCGTTGTCGCCGCGGCGGCGTCGCGGCACGACACGGTGCACACGGCGGACCACCGCCACAACTCCACACAGCAGGTGTCTGCATCTCTCGCGGCGACGGTGGCGGCCTGGCAGCGTGCCGTTCCCCTGGCGAGCTTCCTGCGGCAGTACGAGCAGCGCACGGGGGTCGCGCTCAAGCCGATCGTGCTCGTGGTGGTTCAAGAGAACGAGCGCAACACGGCGGACCAGTACAAGTTGCTGCTGGAGCTGCTCGAGCGACATGGCGTGCTGAGCATCCGCCGCACCTTGACGCAGCTGCACGCGACGATGCGGCTAGAACACGCGACGCTGGGCGACTACAGCAGTGACCGGTCCACCGCCACCAGACACGCCGCCGCGGTGCAGCCGCGGCCGCCGTTTGCCGTCGTCGAAGACAAATTCGTGGTGGCCGTAGCTTATTTCCGCAGTACCTACGTCCCAGCGGACTTCCCTAACGAAGGGGCGTGGCACACCCGCGGTGCGATCGAGGAGTCGAACGCGGTGAAGTGTCCCAGCATTCCGTATCACCTCATGACGTTCAAGAAGATGCAGCAGCTCATGTCGAACGTGTCGGCGGTGCTGACGCCGATCAGCTTTGCCGGGGATCAGCGCAAGGCGGAGGCCATGGCGGAGCATTTCGTGCCGCAGTACTCGCTGAACAAGGACGAGTACACCCGGTCGTCGGAGCACCGGCAAAAGAACGACGACGGCGTCGTGATCGACGACCCGGAGTACTGGATCGACGACGCCGCCGAGCACCCGGAGAAGTACGTGCTGAAGCCGCAGCTGGAAGGCGGCGGCAACCTGATTGCTGGCGTGAAGATGCAGCGCATGCTGCGTGAGACGACGCCGGCGGACCCGCTCTACCAGGCGATCCGTCGCGAGTATATCTTGATGCGCAAGATTCACTACCCCGTCGTCACTGGGATCCTTTTTCGGCAGGACAAGATTCACGTGCTGGAGCACAACGTGTGCTCGGAGCTGGGCATCTACGGCGTCACCCTCTCCGCAGAGGCGGGGAAATACTTGCTGAACGAGGCGGCTGGCTGCCTGGTGCGGACGAAGCCAGCGGACGTGGAGGACGGCGGCGTCATGGCGGGCGTTGCGGCGCTCGACAGCGTACGGCTGATCGGCAAGAGCGGACGGCGCGGAGGCGACGGCGGGTGGTGCGCCTGCCGGGCAATGGCCGCCATAGGAAGCATGGGAGCGGTGGCGGGTGTGATATTAGTCGTTGCGGCTGCCTGGGCTGCCAAGCAAAAACAGAATGCACAGTAGACCAGCACGCACACACATGAAAAGAGAAGGAGGTGAATACGAGAACCGTTTTTCTTTTTTTTTTTTTCTCGCCTTGCAAGCACAAGTGTATGTTGACAACGACTTTACATTCTTTTTTTTTTTTTTCATATTCCTGATCGCTGACGAGAACGTGTTTAGGCTCTTCCTTCTCTTTCCTACGACTGCTTCTGAGTTGCGTTGGGACGTTTCGCACCACCACGACGACTATTGTTATCATTATCATTATTGTTATGACTGTGATCGTGACTCCTATTATTATTCCTCAAGGAGAGCGATCCCTACTCTTTTTCTTGTCGTCCACATCTCCAATTCGGGTCTTATCGCTGACGTCCCTTGCTTTCAAGTAAATGTGAAAAAAAGTGGTTTTTTGTGCTTTTTTTCTCCTTTCTGTTTTTTTTTTTTAAACGAAACCAACAAGGAAGCTAGCAAGCAAACAACGAAAAAGAAAAGGAAGAGGAGAAAAACGATTTGTGTAGCTACGCAAGGAAGACTGCACGCTACTGCTGACACCTCTTTTTTTTTTTTCCCCTATGTCTTCTGCTATTTTTTTTTTTTTGTTGTGTGAATGGAAATCAGATGCCCCTCCCACCCCGATTCTCTACGTCCTTTGCATTGACAGAAGATAGTGCACTACAATAACAGGGCTCCCCGCCCTCCTTTACAGCAGTTATGAGTGACGGTGCAAAACAAGATCATTTCTTAATCTCTCCTTTCTCTCTCTCTCTCTCTTTGACCATTTGCTTTTCTTATTGTTTGTTTTTCGACTCCAAGAACCTTCTCGTTGCTGTTGTTGTTGTTGTTTTCATTGAGCTTCTTGGTTCATGGTTAGACACGACTGTACGTGATTGATTTGAAAACAGTGGTCTGCTTAGCGCGCTGTTGTCGTAGCGAAGTCGACTCATTTTAAGTGGCCCAAACGGAAGAACAACAACAACAACTCACACAGAGAAAAAAAAAAAAAAGCGCACATGATTGCGCAGTCGTTCGAGATGGAGTGGCTGGAGGGGTTAATCTGCTTCTTTGCAGCTTGCATGTTCACAAGTGATTAGTCAGCTGTGCCTTGTCGCGCGCTCTCGAAGTGCATCTTTCTGTAGACGGCTGCAGCGTTACACCACTTGAAGATCAAAAAAAAGAAAAAACGCAAGTTGGTGGGCTAGGGTGTGTGTGTGCACGGAAGACGTTTCAACTCACGAGAAGTCAACTACTTGATGTCTGCCGCGGTGGTGGATGGCCTCTGTCGTCTTGGGAGTTTAAACTCGTGTGGAGAGGTTATAAAGTAAAAACAAGAATGAAAAGGATACGAGAGGTTTCTCAGGCTGCTAGTTTTCCTTTTTCCAGCTCTTCTCAGCTTTCTACGGTAGGTCGCTGAACGCTGTGTGTGCTTGCGTCGTCTCTCAGGAGAAGGCAAAACGCGTTTCTCCCCTCGCTCAAAAACGAAGAGCAGCTTATGGAAAGGAGGCGCTTCTTTTTTTTTGGGGGGGGGGGGCTTTCAATGGCGGCGGCTGACGTAGTAGCGAGGGGCGATGCACCTGAGGAACTCTGTTTTTTTTTTTTTTTCTGTGGCTGCTCAGTCTGTGAAAGGGGATGAGTTGCTGTTAGTGTGTTTGTGTTCGTGAAGGTGTGGTGATGCTGAACTTCATTGACCATTATTAAGCTGACTATTTCTTATGTTAAGGAAGACAAGTCTTGAATCCGCAGAGAAGACTGAACACCTATTACTCATTTGCTGCTCTTGATATAGGAAGTGCGTCCCTGGCTTGCGCGGGTGGGGGTGGGGGGGGGGGGAGGAGCGGAGCTGCTTTACCTGCTGTTGTTATTATTTGGAGGCGGAAGGGTGTTGTACATTGCTGCCTTTCGTTATTGTTGTTGTTTTTGTTGTTTTCAGAGATGAACATCATCCGAAATGATGACACAACAGTATTTACACGTCAGTTTGACTCGTTTTTTTTTTTCTGTTTTTTTTTTTCTTTGTTTCTTCCGTGATACAATGCCATATTGCCGCACTTTGGAAGTGCATGCTTCTGACGCGGTGGGACCAGGGGGATTCACATGCGTCGTCTTTGGCTTGTCGCTTCGTGTAAAAAAAAAAAACGCAAGGCTGCGCTGACGAGGTGTTCTCGTTGAGAGAGTGGTCATGGCTGAAGGTAAGCTAGATCTTTTCTTGTTTTGTTTTTGTCTTCAGGCATAGCCAAATCCTTTCTTTGAGTCATTGTAGGTATTTCGTCCCGTTACCTTTCACTGAATTAGGGAGGGAGAGAAACGAGAAGATTGCCGAAGATGCACTCCGTGCTGCTAAATAGATGAGTGGAGGTATCTCAGATGTGGTGATAGTGTAGCAACAGCCTTTCTAGAGTCGTCGTTGTTGAGCAAAAGAACCTGCTGAAACGTGTGTGTTACGATTCCTTTGGATCGGCTCGCACGGACTCAGGTTTGATTACCAGTGTTCCAGCGATGTAGTTCACGAGGCCAGATCGTTATTTATTATTGTTATTATTATTGAGTGTTCTTTTGCAAGTTGAGTGCACCACCTGAGTGAAGAGTGGCGATGTCTCAGCTTCTTTATTTTCTGGGGGGTTGTTGTCGTTGCTGCTTCCTGCTGCTTCCTGGCATGTCTTTGTTTTTCCTTTTCCACCTATTTTAGAAGCTTGCTCTCGGTTTTTTCTTCTTTAGTCGTGAGTGAAACCCAGGGCTGAGGGGGCGAAAGCTCTCTACAGGCTTCTTCTAGAGGTGCGTTGCAACCGCCACCACCACCACCACCAGAGATTTAAAAAAAAAAATGAAGGAATACAACTGAAAGTGCAATGGCGCCAGAATTCTGTGGATGGCGTCACGTCCACGTTACACACCACATGCAAGGAGTTCAAGAAGGACGCAAGAGGTTTTTTTGTCTCTCGGCTCACATGGGCAAATTACCTCCATCCTCAAGAGAGGGGGAAAAAAAAAGCACTCAAAAGAAATTAAAAAAAGATAAACATTTTTTTGTTTCTCAACGGCTTACTCTCTCTCTGCTCCGTCCGTCCTTCTCTTTCCCTCTCTCTCTCTCTCTCCCTCTGGCATGCCTGCTTCTGCTTCTTTTGCTCTGAAGTGCCAGGGGTGCGTCGAGGACAACTAACGACAATCATCACCACCAACTTTTTTTGTTGTTGCTGTTGTTGTTTTGCCTCTTTTCACATCTTCTCGAAAGAGTCACTCAGGTACACAACTCAACATTCAACAACGCAAATACGCTTGAAAATTATATATATATATGTATGTAAACCTGCAAAAAAGAGAGAAAAAAAAAGGTGGATCTCTACCGTCTCTAGCAGCCGAGAATATATATACATATATATATATATATGTACTTTGGTTGTTGTTGCTATTTTTGTTTTTCTTATTTCTGTGCAGCGATATTGGCTCGACGCTTGCGACGCCAAAGTCCTTTTTTTTTCCCCCCTGCAGCGTCTGCAAAGCCGCATCTGAACCACCACCGTTGCATATAATACAAAAAAGAAAAAACTGACCTCGATTTTTGCTTCCTGCTACCTGTGTGGGGTCAATTTCTTGGTTATTTGACCTTGTTGCTCTGCTTGTGTAAATGGTGGTGGGCGTGTGTATGTGTGTGTGTGTGTTTTTTTTTTTTTTTGAAAAGCGTCTTTTTTTTTTCTCTCTCTTCTCCTTTTATAAGAGAAAGAGGTTATTGCTTTTTTTTGCTTGATAATTAAACAGGGTCGACTCCCACTTCTTTCACTGTTTCCTGTTTTACCGTGTTCCTCAGCGTTTTTTTTTTTTCCCCCCCCCACTTTCTTTCAAGCAAATCGGTTCTTTTGATTGCTTGTCTATTTTCTCCGTTTACTCTTTTTTTTTTTTTTTCGTTGCTGATCAATTGCTTACCTTTTTTTTTTTCTTCGAATCTCTTATTTTTCTAGACATAAATCTTAGTAGTTTTTTTTTTTTTTTCCTTGCTTCCTAGCAGCAGCAGCAACAGCAGCAACAGCCGCTGATCATCATAGTTACAGCTGCTCTTTTTGTTTGTTTGCTTGTGCGTCGTCCGGTGTTACTTGCCACAGACATCAAAAAAAAAAAAGACCAAAAACGCGATAATCAAAAAAAAAAAAAAGGTAGCAAGAACAACACACAAGGAACGTTAAAAGGGCTGCTCATTTCACTTCGCCAATGAGTACGCTGGAGAAGGCGAGCAGCTCCGTCCGTCGACGTCGCGCGTCGCTCGGAACTGACCCGCGCACACCCGCCACACCTGCCGTGGCTTCCCCCTCCTTCGCCCGTCGCTCCTCCGCGCCACAGCCGCCGCCGCCGGAGTGGGATGACCGCATCAACGTGGAAGAACAAGCACCGGCAAAGGCGAACACGCAGTCCACCGTCACTCCAGCCGGCGTCTCTGTCACCCCGAGCGATGCCGACCTCGCTCATTGGTCGACGATGGCGAAAGCCGGTAAAACGTCAACGAAAGTCACGGCGTCGTCTAAACCACCCACGCCTGCTGACGGCAACAGCAACAACAACAGCAAGACGAGAGAAGTGAAGGAAGCATCAACAGGCGAGGGAGCAGCCAAGAAGATATCCAAGACGGCGACGACGGGAGCAAAGCAGCGACCCAGTTTGACCCTGGTGTCCACCGAGGATTCCGCCACATCCCTCTCATCCACACCCATGCTAGCCACCCGCTCGACTGTCTTCACGGCGACGAGCACGGCGGTGTCACAGCAGCGCGGCGATGGCGACAGTCATCACGATCGCCACCCAAGTCCGCATGCCCGGCAAGGCTCTCTGCACGAAGCATCAGAGGACGGCTGGCGCAGCAGCAAGGTGCGCGACATCGACAGCAATGAAAGCAGCAATAATATCAATTACAGTAAAAACGATAAGAACAGCAGCGGCGGTGTTACGCAGAAGGACAACGCCTCGCACGCCACGCCGCGCCAGCAGCGTCATGCGGAGTCGGCGGCGGACTTAATTGAGCTGGATGTGTCCTCCCAAACTAGCAGCAGCAGCAGCAGCAGCCACCACAACTCGGACTTCGACTTTCAGATGCAGGAGACGCCGATGGGTGCAGCGACGTCGACCTCGCGTGCTTTGTCGTCCGCGGCTGCCCTTCCATCACTACCTCCGACCTCGGCCTCTGCGGAGGGCGCGGACTGGGTGCGGGTCTCGTCGCAACAGGTGTCACAACAGGAAGGCGCTCCGACGACGGGGGCCGTGGCGCTGCCGTGCCCGGCTGGCCCGGTCACGCCCGTATGCTCTGTCAGCAACTCCTCGTTCTCGTCGCCATCATCGCCGCCGCCGCCAGTGACGTCGACGACACCACCACCACCACCACCGCGTGACGTATCATCGGAAGAAGATGGTGAGCCGGACGGCAGGTCGGCTAATGCTGTTACGGCAGCTGCTGTTGATGGTGGTAAGGACGATGGTGGTGTCGATGTGTCGGCTTTGAAGGAGAACGTACGGAAGGCGCCAGCCGAGTTGGAGGCGGTGTTCGAGAGCAGCAGCAACAACAACGCCTCCCCTTCTTCGCCAGCTGCCGCGGCGGAGCGCCGTGCGGAGAAGACGCCGGCGGCAACGCCGACGACAACGGCCCCGACAGCCGAAACAGCCAGTTCTAAAAAGCCAGCGAGGCGAACCAGCGAAACGAACGGTACGAGAAGGGAAGATATGCAGAAGGCCAACAAGGAGAAGGTGGACTCGCCAGAGTTGTCGTTGCACCCCGCACCCGCCGACGAGGCCGCAGTGCACGGCGAGGCGGAATGGAATGGCAACGTAGCGAAGGAAGAGGAGGTGAAGGCAGCCTCCACAGCAGCGCAGTCCGCGGCCACGTCCACAGACGGGACTCCTCCTGCTGTCGTCGCGGCTGCCACAGCACCGGCTGAGGAAGAAAAGAAGAGCGACGGTATGGGCGTCGAGGCCGCCTGTTCGGTGGAACAGTCCACCACGATGTCCGCCTCGCCGCTGGCAAAGGCGCCGAGCATGCGTCTGCCGCGGTACATGACGGGCACCAGCGCACGGCCGGTCGTCGGTCTCACCCCGGCTTCCAGTACGGCGGCCTCGCCCGTGCGCAGCATCTCACGCGCGCGCGCGCGGCTTGCCAGCACGGATCCGCTGCAGCAGCGCAGATCCGCGTCTCTACGTCGCTCATCACAGCCGCCGCCGCCGCCGCAGAAACTGACTGTCTCATCGCCGGCCTTGCTGTCTCCCCTCACGACGCAAGTAAACCCAGCGGACACCTCGCACGCAGGGATGATGCAGCGTACTTCATCGATGACGTCGCCGGGGCTGCAAGCCGTCTCGGCGGCCTCGTCGGCCTCGTCTACACGCTTCTCTCGCACGTCGTCGCTGGCGGAGCCGTCGTCGTCCGAGAGCTCCGTCGCTCGCCGTCGCGCTCGCCGGGCTGCGATGGCTACCGCCGCCATGGACAGCAACAAAAACAGCTTCATTCACCGGAGTAGTGTTGCGGCGTCGACGTCGTCGCCGAGCTGGGCGTCGACGCTGCGCCGCAGCAACTCGGAGCCGATCAACGTGCGCCGATACGAAGAGCAGCAGAAGAGGCAAGGCCGTTTTTCACGCGACTCCTCCGTCGCCTCGGCGCGGCGAGGTGCGCCGGCCGTCGCTGCTGCCGCGTCGCTGGCCTCCCGTTCGTCACAATCGGTCGAACCGCAACCGCAGCAGCAGCAACCGGTGCTGTCGTTCGACTTGATGGACCGGTGCATCTACCAAGCCGTGATGGTCGACCCGCCGTCGATCAATGAACGAATGTCTATGCCACCTGTCATGGAGCGTCCACTGTCGTACTACGAGCAGGGGATGTACAACCGCCACAAGGAAAACGCACCGGCACACTACAAGAAGGCGCTCCTGCACGAGCAGCGGGCACTGCTGCGTAACACGGCGTGGCTACCTGTGAGTCGCATCTTGGATCAGCGCAGCGGTGGCGTCGGCGCGATGATGATGGACGACTTTCGACACATGGCACGTGTGATCCGCTACGTGCAGGAGATGGAGAATTGGAGGGCGGCGCTGACGCAACAGGCGAAGTACGAAGCGCGCTGCGCGGAGCTGGTGCAAGCCGCGGCACGTCGCAGCGGCACAGTGCTGACCAACTCGTTGAAGTCGGTCAGCGGATCTGGGTCACCAAAGGCGGCCAGCCCGTCGGTACACCGCGACAACGGCCTCGTGGAGGGCGTCTATGACGGTGTCCACGCCGACGCGCGGGCGACCAGCATGGCCGCCGTCGCATTGGACGATCCAAACGCCAAGGCGTCGCCACCGCTGCACAAGCCTGTACTCTCACCCGCCACAGCAGCCGAGACAACAATGTCCACTGCTGAAGTTCCCCGCACGCCCACACCGGCAACGAGCGTCGCGGCATGCAAATCGTCGTTGCACAACCCGGACTACTCCGACAGCGACGTGGACGAAGATGGCAAGCCCATCTCGAAGATCGCAGAGGTGCCACAGCAACAGCCAGCGTTCGCCAAAGCACATATGGACGAAAATGCGCCGTCACCGCACTCCGCACACGCGTCATCGCCGTCGCCCTCGGCGAAGAGGCCCACCATGAGCGGCCATCACTCCGCTGCCGCCGCCGCCGCCAAGAAGACTGCGGTAGGCGCAGCATCGACGACAACGTCAACGGCAGCGAAGAAAACGAAGAAGACGGAGGAGAAGTCTAAGTCACACGCTGCGAAGAACAAAGACAAGGACAAGGACAAAAAGAAAAAAGACAAGACGGACGCACCGACATTTCTCAGTTGGCTAGCGGACACCTTTGGCGTGAAGAAGAATAAAAAAGAGGGGAAAGACACGAAGCCGGCCAAAGAGGAAAAGGAAAAGTTGCACGCCCATCACAAAGCTAAGGCGGACAAGAAGCCCAGCTCTTCATCCTCTCCCACTGCCACCAAGGATGCGTCAGGTAAATCGAAGTCCGTCGCCAAGCCAGATACCTCGCTGGAAGGACCCAAGATCGCTCCACCCTCCGTTCTCGTCAAGCATGCCGCCGGCGAAGCAAAGAAGTCCACGACCTCCGCTACCACCAAGGCGTCGAGTGAGCCTGCGTTGTCGAAGCAGTGGGAGCAGGAGCGGGGCTCTTCCACGGCAAAAGCCTCCACACAGCCGGCGGCGGCGTCGGCTCCGCAGAAGTCGTTGCCCAACGCTGCCTCGCCCTTGCCATATTCCCTCACGACGAAAGCCGCACCTACGGCTTCCGCTGCTGCTGCGGCTACGACAACGATGTCCATGGACGCCTCCTCGTCCTTTACGGAGGACCTGCATCTCTCGCGCTTTCAGGAGCGCAATGCACGCTGCTGCTCCGTCGAGCTGCCCCGGCCACCCGTCCCCGTTTTTCGTCTGTACAACTTCCACCCACTGGAGGTGGTGCAGGAGCTGAAGCGGATGGTGTGGTGGGCCGCCACACACCGTTTCCCCGTCTTCCGTGTGCTGACGGGCACCACAGCGTCGGCCGCCGCCGCCGTCGCAATGGAAGAGGACGAGGACGACGATGGTGATGGAACGAGCTTCAGCATGTCCACGCGGCGACGCCGGCAGCGCGGTGATGATCCTCCTTACCAGAACAGCGACAGCCGTGGCAGGCGTAACACGTCGTCCTCGCTGTCAACCTCTCCCATGCACGACCACGACGACGGCGCCCGGTCTTCCTCCTCCACCCCCACGCTGGACGATTCTCCCTCGCCGTCGTGGGACAGCCTCGATAACTCCACCACTGCCTACGACAACGCTGGTGCCCAGCACGAGGCGGTGTACTTCAACACTGTGCTGCTCAACCTGCGCATTGATCGGTGGTTGCTCCGTCACGTCGTACTGACACGTCGCGATGCCGCGCGCGGTTTGGTGGAGCTGGAGACGACGGAGGTGACCGAGGCCGAGGCTGCCGACGCAGCGTTGCGGGACGAGGAAATGGCAGAGACGATGGCGCAGCGGCCCTCAAGCAGCCACAGTCGCGCGAACACCAGCGTTGCGGATCGACAGATGATGACGGCAATGACCTACTTCTTCAACGCTGACACACGCACGCCGCGCTGAGTCGTGGCTTTGCTTTGTACTCTGTCCCTCCCTTCCTCCTGGTCGATGTTTTTTTTTTTTTTTCTTCAACTTGCCTGGCTTGCTTCATGTTTTTTTTTTTTCTTTGTGTATGAGCATGTCTGTTTGTTTGTTTTTTGTTGTCGCATCTTTTCGGGTTTTCACTGCTTGCGTTCTTTTTTTTTTTTTTTCTATTTTGTCTTTACCTTCTCACACTGGTTTGTACGTATGTGTGCTTTGAGAGTTAGATCATCCCTCTCACACACACGCTTCGTGCGAACATAATACGGACTTCGACTACTACAATTCGCCTCACTTTATATTGTATAAACAGCTTTGTGGGAAACGTGTCGCCATGTGTGTGTGGTTTTTTTTTTTTAGGCCCCCCCCCCTTTCCCTCCCTGAACTGCTCCATAGGCCAAAAAAAAAAAAAAGATCTGATGGCGATGTGAGAAAACTACGTAGAAGGTCTAAAGGGATTTAGCGCACCCGAACTTTGCAAGAGCTGCTTCGCTATTTCTCTTTTTTTCCCCCCCCCCCCTCCTCTGTTGTTGTGTGCTTGCTTGTATGTTTCCCTCTTCACGTGACTGCCGTTCTCCATTCTCTATTTCGTCTTGTACCTTTTTTTTCTTATTTTTTTTTTGTTTGTCTCTTGTCGAACGTGTCAGCAACCATTTTCCGTTAACCAGAGGAAAGCCTCAAAAATCATGGTCGCCTCTTCACGACAGCAGCAGCAGCTCAGCTGGAAGGCCCGACTTCACAACTTTTATCTGGCAAAGAAGCGCGACATCTTTTTCGGCTTCGTAGCCTTCTTCGCACTCGCCACGGTGGCGCGGTCGGAGATGATGCGCAAAGGTGTGCTGGACCGTCCCAAGGCGCAGGAGGTGTACCCGAAGGTGACGCGCGAATTTGGGAAGAGTCGCCGCAACTCTGGAGAATGAAAACCAGCGGATGAGCTTTTTTTTTTGTTTGTTTGCGTGTGTGTGTGTCTGTGTCTGTGTGAGGCGCGTCGGTGAGGCGAGCTGCGTGATAACAAAGCAGCGTCGACATGCAGTCGTAAGCTCAGCTACAGTTTTTGGCCTGGACGAGATGCTCTTTACAGTCCGTTCAACAAGAAACATCTAAAAAAAGGGGGAAAATAAGATAAATTATACGACAAGTAGAGAAAAATAAAGTCTACCGTTTACCACAGAAAGAGAGCAGTGCTGTAAAACTACAGTGTTGAAGTCACCTTTGTTCAGCATTGTGTGTTTTTTTTTTTTTTTCTCATCGGTGGGGTTGATGCACCAAAAAAAAAAACCTACAGTATCCGCTTCTTCTGACCGCTGAATGTAGTGCTTTTTTTTTTTTTTTTAGCATGTGTTTGCATGTGTGTTTTGAATCTCTCACCTCAATTCCTATAATCCTCTTTTTTTTTTCTTGTTTTCTTTTTTTTATATATATACGTACACTTCTTCACGGTTCGATATACGTGACATATCTACCTTATCTTGAGCATCTACAGCAGAAAGATCGAAACAGAAGCAGAGAGAAGAAGAGAGAGAGGCGACAGGGGCGTCATTTGCTTGATCTTCCTCGCCTTTTTTCACAGTTTTGCTACACGACATCGACACGACAGCTTTATTCGGCCGCTTCGTTGTTTTGTGGTGGCTGCAGAACGGCTCTTCGCGGGAAAAGACACACACACACACACACGCTCACGCATCAGAATTCACTCTCCTTCACTTCGTAATCTGTGCTTTCTCACGCTCGCATCTTTTATTACTACTATTGTTAAAGATCACTTGCTTGCATTACTGATTTTTGTTTTGGAAGAGAAAAAGAGCAGTTACATTTTTTTTTTCTCTCTGTGTGTGTGTGTGTGTGTTGGTTTTGTTTTACATCTTTCACTTTGCTTTTCTTTTGTTTTCTTCCTTTTTTTTTTTTCTGCAGAATTACTCACACCTTCTCCACGCACATTAAAAAAAAAAAAAGTCGTCGTTTTTTTTTTTTTTCTGTTGTTGTCGTTGTTAAGCTCTGACCTTTTTTTTTTTTTCTCTCTCGGTATTCGAGCCGGCACAGCACCTCCTCCAGTTTCGGGGATCTGCCTCTGCAAATTGACGACATAACTCCTGTCTTTGAGGAGTCTTTCTTTTATTATTATTATTTTGAAGTTAATCACTCGTAGTTGTCTACTATGGTACTCAAAGCTAGTCGGAACCCAGGCCCACGGTCCGACGCAGTTTCGCCTGCCACTACCAGTAGCCCCAGCACCAGCCCACGCACCAATGCCGTCTCTGCAAGCGCCGCCGCCGCCGCCGTCGTTGGTAGCCGTGGCGGAGGCAACCCGCGGCGCGGCAGTCGCGTCAGCGAGCTTCAAAACGCCACTCGTCGCACCAGCCTTCTCTACCAGGTGTACGACTCCGCCTCGGTGACCGGCGCCAACGCCGCCGGTGCACCGTCGCCATCGCACGCCGCCGTCGTGGCCGCTGCGGCGGTGATTGCGAATCCGTCCGGCCGTGTCACCCCTTCGTCCACTTCCAGCGTTGGAAATGGCAGAACAGCAAATGGCCCTCACATGATGCGTGGCAGGGGTGGTGGCCGTCGTTCTAGTCTCGCAAGCGGCACCGCCGCAGCAGCGACTCGGTCGCGAAAGACGAGCAATGGGCCTGCGCCGTCAACCAACGTGCGGGGAGAGGGCCGCAGTGATGTACATCCCGATCCACCCAGTGCCTCGAACGACCAAGGAGGCACAACAGCGGCAACGGCGGCCCCCTCTTCCTCCTCGTCGCGCGGGCTAACGTGCGTGCCGCACAACCATGGTAATCACAGCCAGCATGGTACGAGCAGTGACGACACGATGCTGCCACGCCCCTTCGCCAAGGGCGGCAGCTACGCCAATGAGAATCCGCGTCTCATCGTGTCGGACCCACTGCCCACGACCAGCACGGGCGGCACCGCCATCATACCCACCTCGACCTCACCGGTCACGGCAACGCTCCGCAGCCACAGCAACGCCAGCGAACGCCCACGCGCGTTGTCGCTACCTCGCACGCGCAAGAGCGTCGCCGAGGTGCTGCCACGACTGCGTCCGGTGCGTAGCTCGAAAAGCAACACCAACTTACCAGGAAACACATATCACATCAGCGACTCATTGGATGCGGACTTGAGTGCCGCAAGCCACCCACGCGCCGGCCCAGGCGAGTCGCTGCGGCCTTCGCCGCCACCAGCTGCCGCTTTCAACGGCAACAGTGGCGACGGAGGCGCGGCGGATGGCGATGAGCTGCGGGAGGTGCTGAGTGCGCCACCTGGCACGCTCAACGATCTCAAGAGAAGTTCGTCACCGCGGCTGCGCACGCGCCGTGTCTGCGACGGTGGGTCAGAAAACCCAGTAGCCACCTCTTGTGGAGTTGGTGGCTTAAATCACAATGACGATGACCGCGATGATGATCGACAGCGGGAGTTCCCGGCGGAGTTGGAGGCGGTGTCGGAAGGCGGTACGGGTCGCGACCGCAGTATGGCCGCACCGCGGCATCTAGGCAACGGCGCTTTCATGCATTCCATTGAGGTGAAGTCGCTGCCAACGCCCCTTCGGGCAGCCAAGGAAAAAGAAGCAACCAAGAAGCGCTGGAGTGAGTCGGAAGCGGTAACGGATATGGTCGACGACGACGACGAGAACTGGGGCGACCCAGAGACGAGCAGTCAGGAGGACGCTACGGGACACATGTTCAGCAGCACGCAGCTGCTCTCGAGTCTCCGCCAATCAAACGCAAAAGGGAACGAAACACGCACGAGCAGCAATGATGGTAGTCCTTCCACGAGCGCAGCGCAGCAGCAAGCACTGCACCAATCTGCCGTGCCGTCTATCACACGTCCACACCCGACCCCGCCACCCACACCCGATGCCTCCGTCTCGCCGGCATATAAGTTCAACGTCGTCCTGAGCAGCGGCAAGACCGCCACCGTGCCCATCTCTCTCATCGCCGGCAGCGGCTGCGTGCAGGGCATGCGACCAACCATGGAAGACGCGCACTTCATCGAACTCAACGCGGCCCACGTCCATGGGCAGCCGGTGTCGCTCATGGCGGTGCTGGACGGTCACTGCGGGCGACGCGTGGCGGACCTTGGAGCGAAGTGGCTGCCGCACTATGTTCTGAGTCACGCCGCACTGGGCGAGAACAATGCCCTCGCGTTAGTTGAGTCGATCCTGCAGACGGACCGAGAGATTTTTCACACGTTGCAGGCGAAGAAGCGGGAGCTGGAACAGCAGCGGAAGGAGGGCCGCAGCACCGGCCGTCGCCGCCGCGACGTGTGCGAGGAGATGATGGACGAGACGACCGGCGCCAACGGTGGGTCGACGCTGATTGTGGCAGCGGTGTGTGGCCGCATGTTGTACGTGGCCTGTCTGGGCGATGCTCGAGCGGTGCTGTACGACGGACACACCACCATCGCAATGAGCGAAGATCACAAGCCTGGCAACTCGGATGAGTCTCGCCGTATTGCAAAGTGTGGCGGCTTTGTCCAGTTCGGACGGGTGTGCGGTATCCTGGCGGTGAGTCGAGCGCTGGGTGACTTCGAATTCAAGTTTCACCCCACACCGAACTCGGAGGAGGAGGAGGACCTTGTAACAGGCATTCCGCCAAGTCCGCGGCGAGAGGGTGACGGTGGTGGCCATAACAGCAGCGACGAGAGCGCCGCGATGCCGCAGTCGCCTGTCTCGTCCGCCATGAACAACAACAACAACAACAACAGCGCATCGTCGCGGCCGTCCTCGCAGGCCAACTGCCGCTTTATCTCGAACCGCGACTTGATGGTGAGCAACGTGGCCGATGTCCGGCAGCTGAACCTGACAGACGCGTCAGCTTTTCTGCTGCTGGCCTGCGACGGTCTGTGGGACGTGCTCAGCAACGAGGAGGCGACTGAGTTCGTGCGCGACTTTCTGAGCTACACGCCGGACGTGTGCGACCCGCGCATCCTCTCCGGCGAGAAGCCGCGTCCGTCGCCGGAGGTGGTGCGACGGGTGCTGAACAACTGCTGTCAGAAGCTGACCGAGTTCGCCGTAGACCGCGGTAGCATGGACAACGTGTCCGCCATGGTGCTGTTCTTTCACGACGTGGTCGACACGGTGGCGCGTTTCAACGGCCGATTACCAGCGTCGCACGCAAACCGCAGCAGCGGCAACAGCAGCAGCATGAGCGATGCCGGTTCACGCAATTCAAGGACGCGGCAAGGTCGCGGCACCGTGCAGCCGCCGCCGCCGCCGTCGAGCTTTGACTTGACGAACAATCAGCCGAAGGTGCGCAACGGCCGCGTCGTGACTCGGCGGTAATGGGTTACCGCTATTTGTTCAAATATATATATATATATATATGTTTGTTTTTTATGCAACATATTGGTGCTCGGTCAACTGCGTTTGCTTGTTTTTTTTTCCCCCTACCTTTGATGCCGTTGTAGCTCCTTGGGCTTAACGGCGAGCTTTTCGGTCTCCGCCGGCCTCTTAAATTCGCTTCAACGCAAAGCATCTCTCTTTTGCTTGTAATTTGTAGTCCCTGACTTTGATCATTGTACTAAAGAAGAAAAAGGAAGTACATATAAACACATACACATGAGCAAGTGTATGTGCGAAAAACGCAGAATTATATGTTAGCTTGCTTTTTTTTTTTTTTCTTGTTACTGTTGCTTTGTGATGATGCCATTTTATGTTCTTTTTTTTTTTTTCGGGGAAGTCATGTATATGTAGATCTTCCTTATCAGATTCAACTTCTCGTCTCTTTTTTTATTTTTCCATTTTTTTTTTTTAGTGGTTGCGTTTGATGATGGCATGCTCGTTCGCGTTTGTTTAGTTGTGTTAAAGCGTATCGGGCAATGTATGTAATTACTATTATTATCTTCTTTTTTTTTCTTGTAATCAGTCTTTTTTTTTTTTTGGAGCTTGTTGCTCATGTTTCACAAAAACTCTTCTCCCTTGTCTGAAGTCGAGATGAAAAGACGTCGCTGTTTGTGTGTGTTTGCGTGTTTTAGCTTTTTTTTTTCTTTGAATTCTCACTTTATAGACTACTGTTCTTCTTATTATGATTTGCTTTCTCTTTGTACATCAGCGTAGCTTCCTTCCCTCGTTTCTTCTTTTCGCTTTCTAGAAGAAAAGGGAGAAAAAAAAAAAGCTTCTTGTATATAGCTTTCCCTGAGATATTTGCCTTGGTGCCATTTTTTTTTTTTCTTTCATGGCTTTCTTTTTCTTTTCCTGGTTTTCTTCATGTTTGCATTGTGCGTGATGACTTCTCACATTCTGCTTGCGTTTTCGCCGGTTCACCCTTTTTTTTCCCCCCTTTTCCTTTGTCTTTGTCACTACTGTCTTTTTGGATGTCGGCTATTATTATTATTTTTTTTTTTTTCACGCGAAGGGGACTTAATCGTCAAAAGATGAGAGAGGATCACTGCTTTATCGAAGGCAATTCAAGCGTTGTTGCGTAGGTTTCAACAACAACAACAAAGAGTAACAGCAACAAGAACAGCAAAAAAAAAAAAAAAAGAAACACGCATGTTGTGTGTTTCTTTTTTTTTTTTTTTTCGACTAAGAACAAGTGTGAAGGACAAGAGAAGGGACGTCACCATCAAAGGCCAATTGCGTCTTTTGACGATGCTTTTTTTTTTTTTTTTGAAGCATGCCTTCTTTCGCACAGGGGACACAAATAGATGAGAGAGGGGAAAGAGGAGCCACTCCTACTCCCATGAAGCTGCCTAACACTCGTTGCCCTTTCTTTCTCTTTCTCCACGTTTCCCTCTTTTTCCAGGCTTTGTGAAGTGCTGGCGTTAAAGATCATTCTGAAGACGCCTTTCTCGGTCATTTTTGTGTTCGCCGATAGGGAGAAGAAGAAGAAGAAAAAAAAGGGGGAAAAATAGAAAAAGAAAGAAGAAGAAGAAGAAAAAAAAAAAAAAAGAAGGCGCTGGTGTGACAACGTCGATTCTTTTTTTTTTTTTTCCTCTCTCTCTCTCTCCCCCCTCACACGAGCTAAAGTCACTTGTGTGATTCTACGAACAGCAAGACTCTTTCTTTTTTTTTTTTTGTGTGTGTGGGAGACGTTGTGAGAAGAAGGACTGCTGGGAATATTCTGTTTTGACTGTGGACGTGAAACCTCGCTGGTTGGCTTGCGAGACGCCTCCCTGCCTTTTTCTTTTTTTTTCTTTGCTTCGTAGCTTCCCTTCCCAGATATCCCTGTTCACCATGATTCTCACAAAGGACGAGATTCAGGTTATCACCCTCAATGCAAAGTTCGTGCACAAGTACGCCGACCAGGCCTTCTTCGCCAATGAGCTGAACGCGGCACCGCAGCGCATCGGCGACCAGCCTTTTCTCAACTTCTTCGTCCGCTACCATCGCAGCGATGCCCCGGAGCGCTACACATGGTCGCGGGTGCGTCGCGTCGTACTTTTAGAAGATGTCATTGCAGCTGCGCAGCAGCGCGGCACCATGCCGCCGTCGCAGACACCGACAGTGGAGTGGCGTGGGAAGACGATGTGGGTCTGCCTGGCGGTGGAGCCCGTCGAGCCGACGCACGCGTCGGCGTCGTCGTCGTCGCCCTCCTCCTCTCCCGATGTAGGAAAAAAGGAAGGGGAGGCGGAGGAGGAGTTGGTGATGCTGCCGCAGCTGTCGAACACGGTGCCCACGGACGAGGAAGTGCTTGCCTTCTGCGTGGCGAGCGCCAATCACCGCCCTACGGAGAAGTACGTGGACGGCGTGCTGGGCGATGCGCCGGTTGTGCCGCCCGTGCTGCATGTTCCAGCAGCAGCAGCAGCAGCAGCGACAACATCAACGGTCGCTGCATCAACGGCAGCAGCAGCCGGACAGGCGGAGCAGCCCGCGTCGCTCAACCCCCGTCTTTTCGTCCCCACCGCACGCCAGGTTGACCTGCTGCGTCAGTATAGGAAGCATCACTTCACGTACCACCAGTGGGTGGAGGAAGAGATCGAGCAGTCCAAGGCGCTGCGGGAGCGCTACAGCAGCATCGGCGTCGCGGCGGCACCCGTGCGCACCGTCGCCTATGAACACGAGCACCGCGCCGTGGAGCGGCGGCATCAGCGCACCACTGCTGCACCAGCCAGTCCGATGGGCGCGCTGCTGGGGGAGGTGGAGGTATCGCAGGACCCTCTCTCGCAGTCCGCGCAGACGGAGGATCTGCACTCAGCCCCGCCCACGCAGCGCAGCGCGCCATCGTCGCCGTCGGCGCTGCTCGCCAACAGCGACGCCCCGGTTTCACCGTTCTTGCCGCGGAGCATCCTACGTGGTCGGCAGGAGCAGCAACAGCAGCAGCGGTCCAGTTTATGTGCCTTTGCGAATCGAACTTCGTCGGACAACCCGCTGTCCTTCTCGCAGACGCCGCATCCGCTAACGCAGGACCCTCTGCAGATGAACGATTTGATGCAGAATAGCACGACTCACCAGGATCACAACGGGGGCGGCTCGCCGAGCGTAGACTCGCTCGCGGCGCTGTCACAGCAGCAGCAGCAGCACCACCTCTCGCAGCTGCGCGCCACTGAGGATTCCTTCTTTCAGTACGTCCGCGACGAGAAGCGCAGCTACTACTTGAACCAGCTAGCAAACATCACGCTACGCAACAGGGAAACGAATGCGCAGAACCGCCGTCGCGGCATCGCCAACGAGCGCCGTCTGGAGCGAAAGGGCAATCTGCTCGAGTCGCGTGGTCTGTGGATCACCGATGACAAGGAGCGAGCCAAGCAGGCGGAGGACTACGTGAAGGCCTCCGTCTCCGGCTTCTCTGACGCGCAGAACGACGAGAAGCGGGCGGCGAAGAACGCCGTAGTGGGTGGGGCGGCGGGCGAGAGCAGCGACACCGCCAAAAATGCCGAGGACGTTTTTGTGGAGAAGTTTAAGGCCTACCACGACGCTCAGCTGATCTCGTTCGCGGACTGTGCAGGTGACTTGTTGAGCGGGACGGACGCGGATGTGGAGTCGATGCTACAGGCCGCCTCTGCGACGACTGCTGACAATGGCAACAACGTCAGCGGACGTGATGGTGCCTCTAGTGCCGTGCGGGTGACTCGACGGGCTGTTCGTCGGCTGTTGCCGAATCGGCTGAACACGGAGGAGGCGTCGCCGCGGTCGGTGCAGGCGCAGCTGGTCCACCGCAGCACCCTCCGCATGGCGAAGCGTGCTCGTGGGGAGTAGCGCACCGGACAACCTGCTGGTCGTGTTGCTTTCCCTCTGTGTATCTGTGCTTGTGTGTGTGTGTGTGTGTGTGTGTGTGTTTGTGTTTTTGAAGAGAAGAGAAGAGTTGACAAGGCAGACAAGGAGGAAACGTGCTGCAATTCTATAAGAGGTGCTGATTAAGGTTCTAATTAAAAGGCAAAAGAAAATACTTGGCGTGCTCGCCAGCTTTTTTTTTTTTTTTGCCACCTCTCGGTTTTCCTAGTCAAATGTACGTTTGAACGATCTTCTTTCTTTATACACATTGTGTTCTTTCTTTTTGAGTTTTCCAGCACCAAGATTGAGGAAAGAACAAAGAAAAGACAGAAAGGCGGCACTTCATCCTCAAAAGAGTACTCACGCGTTCCCAGACTGCGGAGTGGTTTTTTTTTTTTCCTAGTACCTCCCTCGACTTCCAGGTGGTGCCAACTCCGGGTACTTCGTGTGTATGGGAAACTTCTAACACCAGCGTTGGTCTTGTTTCCCCCCCCCCTCCTCCCTCCCTCCGTTGCTTTTGTGTAGCAGTATTTTAAGTCGTGTATAAGTCGTTTGGGAACGGAGGAAAAAAAAAGCTCTTTTTTCTTCTCCCTCCCGGTTTTCTCATCCTTTACCTTTTTTTTTTTTTTGTGTGTGTGTGTGCGTGTGCTTGTCTTTTTAACCCTGAATTCTGCTTTCGACGAGCAGAGCCTTGACCGAGCAAGAACAACATTCACAAACGTACATAAACACACGCGAAAGAGAAAAAAAGGGCGTGCAGCCTCCTCTCTCTCACTCTTTTCATGAGTAGAGATGGAGGACCGCAGAGCAGACGTCACCGCTTTTCAGCTCGCCGCCGAACTCGCGTCCAATGCGTCGACGTCCGCCTCCGCGTCTCCACCGCTGCCGAACGGTGCCGATGAAAATGTGAGAGCGTCGCATCAACGTAGCACAACCCGCAGTGAGAGAAGCACAGGCAAAGGCAACAACACAACCTCGGCAAGGCAACACGGCGCGCGTGCACCGGAACACCAACTTTTAGAAGACCAGCGTCGCTCTGCCCTTCGCGGTGGCGCATCTTCACATGGCACTGGCGCCACTCATGCAGCTGCGTCATCGTCGTCGTCGCTTTCCTCGTTGAAGCCGCCGCATCGAATCCAGCGTGACATGTACGGCCGCACTGCCCTCCCCTCCGCCGAGTCGACGACGTCAGCGTTGCTGGAGGCAGTTCGACGCTGGGGACTTGGGAGGGATGACGATAACAGTCTTTTTGAGAGCAGCGGCGGTGCTGCGTCCGCTTCCTCTTCGCCTCTTCTCCGCTACTCGTGGCGTCTCGTGGAGGCGGGGAGCCGACGCACGGCAGTAGCGGGCACAGCCTCTCCTCTGCCGAACTCATGGAGCCTTGGGCAGCGGTGGGAAAGGTCCGACGACGTGACCCAAGCCAACGCTTTACTGCGATCTCTCCAGCACGAGGCGACGCAACGACGCAGTGGCACTGACAACGATGACAGCAGCCGCAACGCGCTCAGTGCGGCGTGTGATTCTTCTTTGCTTTATGAGTCTGGACTGCGGCTCTGTGCGGAGAGCGCGCGAGGCGCCGCCTCCTTGGCAGCGTGCCTCGCCGCCACGTCGTCTCCGTCGCTCGCGTTCTTCACGTTTTCCGAAGAAGAGTATAACGCGTTGAGGCAGCCGTCGTTGCCACTGCTTCATCCACAGTCCACCTTCACGTTCACTTACGCGTCCGCGTGTTACCTTTTCGAGTTGTGGTCACGTTTTGGCAACCCAGTGGTGGTGGTGGATCGATGGGCCTTCGGCGCCAAGCGGCGCGAACACGCCCCACAGCCGCAGCAGCAGGCGCGTCCGTGTGTCTTCGCAAGCCCACCTCACGACGCATCAGCGAACACGGAGACAGAAGGTGTCGTGCCGCCTTGTCCGACCGTGGAGCAGGTGTGTGCGGAGTACAGCCGCGTGACGAGCGGCGTGCTGCAGCAGCGTCAGCAGTGCCTTCTGCAAGCCGTACTTGCCCTGCAAGACGAGCGGCAACAGCAGCAGGACAGCACACCGACGTCAGGGAAACCTGCCGCTGTGAGCGCGGCTGAGGCGTCTCGGCGACGCAAGACGGCGAAGGAGCGGACGACGTTCAACGCAGCCGTCAATGCGCACACATCATTCATCGCCTCTTTTGGCCGCTACGCGTTGCTGCGCTCCACCGCCGAGGAAAACAGGGACAACGGTGACAAGGGCGACGACGAGGCCGCCACCACCACCACAGCGGAGCCATCGCCGCCGCCCTCCCAAGCATTAGCAGTAGCAGCACCGATTTTGACCGCTCGAGACGAGCACACTAGCGAGGTCTCCCGCGTGTCCGTGCAACCTGTTGCTGCTGCTGCATCGCCTCTTTCTTCAACGGAGGCGCTTCCACCGCCGCAGCGGCTGGCCTACTACACGACACCGCATCCATGGTACCAGTACGGTGCGGAGGCGCAGCGCCGCGCTGCGGTGCGGGGGCTGCTGCTGTGTGAGGGGGCCACGAACATGCCCTACCAGCACGCCGCGGCGATGTATCTGACCGTGGCCACCAGCGCAGCGCAGGCCTTGCAGCGTGCTTCTTTTGTCTTTGACGACCGCGACAGGGAGGAGGAGGCGGTGGAAGAAAAAGAGGAGGAGACGGCGCGGCTGCATGGCGCACACAACCACGAAAACGACGCTGCTGCTGGTGCTGGTGACGCTGATGCATCTTTTTGCACGGTAAGTCAAGGTCGCGCGAGGGCGGCGCCGTCGGTGCCCCCGCGCCACGCTTTTGCGGTGCAACTGCAGCCGCTGCCCAACGTGGACCCGGTAGCGTGGAAAGCTGCGGCGGCCGCACTGCGCCGTGCGGCCGCCGCGGTGCTTGGCACCGCTGCGAACTCGTCCCGCGCTGTCGCCGTGGAAAAGCCAGGGGTCCGGCGCTGCCGCCCGACGCATCCCGCAAAGCGCGCTCGATCTGGCGTCTCTGCGAAGTGCGTAAAACGACGCGTCGAGGAGGGTGGAAGGACCGCGGCGGCGGCGGGGGTTGCCCAGACGCCGAAGGAAGAGTCCAGCATCAAGACAGAGAGCGCGGCTGACGATGATGATGATGATGTTGTCGGTGGTCTTCGGGAGGGCAGCAGCGAATCCTCGCTCGCTGCACAGACGGACAGCAGCGCATCTAAAAACAATGAAAACGACTTGAGCGACAGCAGCAACAGCAGTACCGACGACGGCGGTGACGACAACGACGACGATAAGAGCGACTCTACGAGAGAGGAGGGAGGCGAGTCCGACGACGCGACCCCGCACCTCTCGCAGGACCACGATGCGGTAGCGGTCGAGTCAGAGGAAGGGTTTGGCGACGCGGACGAGCTCCTCCAGACGCCGCTGCGAAAACGAAGCGGTCGGACCAGATCCGTAGCGCGCGGCGGCGGCGCACGCCGACGTGCCTGCAACGTCGCCACGTTCTCTTCGTCTCCCTCGCCTGCGCCACAGCCCGCACACCTGCCATCCGACCCAAGTTACCGCACACTGCAGGCGTACATCACAGACGTTGTCCCTTTTCGCTGCACTCGACTGCGTGTCGCGGCGCAGGCAGGGTGGCTGCTTCCACCACCATTACCAGCGGCGCTGCCACACTCGTTGACGGACCGGCTGGACGAAAAAGAGGTGGTGCTGGTGGACGTTCGGGCTGCACAGCCTCTTTCTTCGCTTCTTTCCCCGTCGCAGCCCACCTTCTCCGCCTCGCGTGACGCAGCCATTCCTGTCGCGCTAACCAGCGGCTGCGATGATGCGGCTGGCTCCGTCGCAGGCACCCCGTCTGCATGCCATGACGCCTCACCCAACAACCTTCAAGAAGACCTTTATCGGCCGATTCTATCCGAGGACGACTACCAGGAGTTGCGCAAAGTCAGCGCGGCGGCGGTGTGCAATCGCGTGGTCAGTCACACCGGCGAGGCCGTACTGCTGTCGCTGCCGCCGACCCTGCCTCGGTTACATCGCGAGGTGGAACAGGAGTTGGAGCGGTACCTTTATGACGACACGTCCGCCATGATGGAGGTGAACGCGACGGCACAGTCGTTGTTGGCACAGATTCGTGTTGCCTACACGCAGAACACCTACCTGCAGCGCTACGCCGTTCGCCTGGAACACGTTGTGGAGAACCTGAAGAAGGTCGAGCAGGACTGCAAAGACGCAGGGAGGGGCTAGTGTGCTGATCCTGTGGCATCATAATGAGCGCTGGTACGCCCGTCGTGCAAGAGAGGGAAAGAAAAGCTACGATTCATGTATACACACATATATATATATATATATATATATATATATATAAAGAAAGGGAGAGCAGAAGCTAAATCTGACGTACGCCTTCAACATTAGCTTTGATTCATGTGTTTGTGTGGCTCGAATGGCCGCGCGACTGTCCTCTTGTGCTTCATTACTAGAGAGGGAAAGGAGTTGAGCCACGCGGTGATGCTGCTAATCTGCTGTAAAAGAAAAAAAAAGAACAACCGCATCTATTTGCACAGAGCAAATAGAGAATGTTGATTGATCTCTTGTTAGTGCTCGAAGCACTTGTACCGTTCCGTGAAGGACTGTGCATGTTCAGGCCTGAAAAGTTGTCCCAATTCCCTGTTTCGCCATTCTGTTTCGTCCTGTTTTTTATTCGCCTGTTCTGCTTCCACACACCCAAACTCTCGGACTCTTCTCTGGTTTAGAATGGAAAAGCACACAATAGTGTAAAGCGCTACGGGATAGCGAAGTTGCTGCTGTTCTCGCTCCGCCGAAATAAAGGAAAGAGCAAAGAGAACCAAAAAAAAAAAAAAGAGAAGAGAAAAGAAAAAAAAAAAAAGAGGCCAGGTCGCACTAATGCGACAGCCACGGCTGAGGACAACAGCACCGCGCTTGCTGTCCGCGTCAGCTGAGTCTCTTGCTAAAGCAGGCACGTCCAGATTGACGAGGCCTCTTGTCGCAGCTACGGCATCAGTTAATGTCGTAAGCCTGCTGCCTCGACCGCCACCGTCCCTTTCCCTCTCCGCTGCTCCACTCTGCGACCAATTCGGTCGAGAGAAGCCGACGCCTCTTGTGCGCGCGGAGGTGCGTGCCGGGCATCGCGCGGCGACTCAGAAGTGCTGCCGCACGCACTGTCCGCTATTCACACCGTTAAGGCTGCACTGTACCACCAGCACCTCCCTTTCAGCGTCGACGAAGCGATGCCTCACCTCGCCAAAAAATGCGAAGGAGGAGGAAGAGGAGGAGCTGAAAGCGCTGGTGCTGGCATGTCTGCCACGTGCACCACTCTTCGCAAAGGTGGCGCAAAGCCAGATGCTCGTGCAATACTACGAGTCAACGCAGTATTTGTGGGGACCGATCAGCGACGGCACCACCGCGCTGCAGGGCGGCAACGACGAGGAGAAAAAGGACGAAGCGGCGAAACCGTCTCCGCAGCCACGGCAGCAACGTGTGTCCAGCAGCAGCAGCAGCAGCAGCACCGCCTCCCCCAGCGCTTCGGCGGAACACAAAAATCAGTCTAACACTGCTCAGCGGAGCAGTGCGAACACGTCCGCGAGGAAGCCGCGTCGTGTCATTCACCACGAAAACCGTCTCCACCGCATCCGTACCGCGTACGGCTCCTTCAAGGGGATGCTGCTTGCGATGGCTGGGGAGCGTCTCAGCAGCATGAAAGCAGGCGACGTGGAGGGAGAAGAGGATGGAAAGGCGGCGGAAGAAAAAGTCTACCGTGGGGGTGGTCGATACGGCATCTACCTCTCCTGTGACCTCACCTTCGTCACGGTGGCATCGTCCGTGCGCGAGGCGGGTATGACGTTCAAAGAAGCCTACTTACCTCTTACATCGAGTGACGTGCTCTTTATTCAGAACACGGTAGAAAAAGCCGCGCAAGCCTTCACAGACGATGCGAAGAAGCCGCAGCAGCAACTCAAGTCCGCCGGTGCACGCGCTTCGTCTCTGCCTATCTCGTCGTCGCGTTTGCCAGAAGTCGAAAGTGCGGAGGTAAACTACGAGGACATCGTCGTGGAGGAGTCAGGCGTCGTCTCACCAGAAGACTACTGCTACCCGATCTTGTCTTCGAAGCGTCGACTGACGCAGGCCGAGCAGCTGGCGCAGCGGCGGAGTCACTGTCTGTCGCAGGCGCTGAACCTGCGCTCGGGCAAAACGGAAGAGTTGTTGAACGACCTTTACCTGCCCTACTTCGGTCACGACTTTATCCCTCCGCCGCCGCCGTCCTTGCCGTTTACCGAGGCAGTGATCACACCTTCCGGCACTACGACCACAGCAGAGGCTGGCGTGGATGCTAGTCGAGCGTCAAATCGCATGCCGTCAACACAGCATCGAAAGGCCTCTGCGGCTGTGGCTCCGGCTGTGCCTTCCGCAAACACCTTCACACCACAGCAGATCGGCACGTTGCTGCCGACGTACTTCGTGCCCATGGACGCCCTCCTCGCGCAGCTGCCGCCGGGCTACACGGCGGCGCATGTGCGCGCCATTTTCAGCGAGACGGGTGCGGTAGAGACGGTGCAGCTGGGGAACAACCTGTTTGTGCGTTTTCACGGCGGCAGGCGTGGCGACGGCTTCTCCGCTGTCGTCTCACAGCGTCAACAAGAACGGTTCGACGCGGTTGAGCAAGAACAAAGCGAGTTCGCTGACAAGGGCAGCAGCACGGACGGTAGAAACAATGCTGATTATCACGAGAGCTACGCCACGGCGGAGCAGCAGCTGCGCCGCTACATCACCGCCTACAAGCCGGACCCCTACCTCTTCTACGCCTTCACCCCCTGTTTTGTTCGTCCCTTCCAGTGGGTGGGGCTCTACGACGTAGTGCAGCACGCCCCCGCCGCGGTGCAGGCGCGCCTCTGTCCATTGCAGCAGCAGCTGACACTGCTGTACTTCGCCCAGCAGCAGCAGCACGTGCAGTTTACCCCGCAAAACGGCGGCGCACTCGCGCTTTGCTTCCCGCCGACGCGTGCGCTGCGGCCAGAGACGACACCGCTGCCGCGCGTGCTGGCGGAGGTGGCGGCGCTGCTGACGAACCGCGGCGTGGTTTACGTGGCCGACCTCGAGACGGACGCCACGCCGCCGCTCAGCGACTACGCAAAGCGACACATCATCGCGTACTTCGGCACGTTGCGCCGCTTCCTCTTTCAGCACGCGGCGACGTTCCGCCTCTCCGTTTTTAGGTCGCTGCTGACGGCGTGCGAGGAAAGCGCGCAGAAGCAAAAAGAGGCCGAACAACAGAGCGGCGACGCCGCCGCTGCCGCCCCTTCATCAAACGAAGCGGTATCACTCTCGCCTCCGCCCTTGCCAGTGTCGTTGCCGCGGCCTGGAGCCGGCTTCGCCAGCACCGCCCAGCCGTTCTATTACGGCGACGCCGCGTCCGTTGCCGAGGCGACGCTGCAAGGCGGCGTCCAGGACACTTCCCGCGAGGACGCGCAGCTGGACGCGGAGGGCTTTCCACGTTGGCTGCTTTCCCGCGACCTGGCCGTGCAGCTCGAGGATGAGGCGAAGCTGCAGGAGCATAACCGCGACTCGATCGAAGCGCAGCTGGAGGCGCTGCAAGGGACGCATTCAAAGATAAAGACTCGCAAGCTGCGCCGCCGACTGGCTGCCATGGCGAACCCGAACTCCCCCTTCAGCGACCCTGTGGTGCTGCTCGACAACATCCTCCGCTACCTGCCTCCGAAAGGGCACGTCTCTCTGAAAGCGCTGCTGGCCGAGCTGCCCATGTCGATGCGGGACTTTCTGCCAAACGACCCTATCGGGCTTTTCCGCAATGCACCGGACAAGGTGCAGCTATTTGAATACCGTCGCAAGAACCACCTGCGGGTGATGCGGCCAGGGCTGCCGCTGCCCGACGGGCGACTGCGCCGCGCCTACACCGATGAGGAGCTGCTCCACCTGATCGCAGCGCAGCTGCTGCCTGGGCAGGCCAAGGCGGCCTCGACGCTCTACGGTGGGCTGCCTTACGGAGGCCGAGAAACAGTCCGACTCCGACACCGCCACCTCGTGAACTTCCTTGAAACGTATCCCCAGTTCTTTCTCGTAATGTACCAGGACACGAAGAAAGACCTGAAGCACCTTGCCCGCATTTCCCTGCTGCAGCCACCGCCGGCGCCGCAGACGTGGACGGCGGAGGACAACGCGGTGCTGACAGAGCTGACGTCAGAGGAAACGGAGGCAGTGACGAAGGCGGACCGGGCAATCCTGCTCTCGAGTATGTCAGCGGAGCTTCGTCAGACGCTGGAGCAGCAAAAGAACGAGTAGCCTCGTGTCTCTCTTTTTTTTTTTTTGTACGTATCACATGCCATTTGGATAATGAAGAAACCCGGACTTTTTGATACACATATATACATACATATATCTATGTATGTATATATGTGTCGATTTAGCTTACCTTAACTCGTTTGGCAGCCGCAACCGCTTTCTTTTTTTTTTTTTTTGGTCATGCTGTACGAGCAGCTTGTCAAGACACCTGTCGTCACATAAAAGCACGTTCATAACTAGCAAACAAACAAACACAAAAAGTAGCGAAATCACTATGCTTCTAGTCCTGTTATCGTTGCTCTTCACGAGTGGCAAATAAGCAAATCATGATGATAATACGAAAGCAAAGAAGCACAGTTTTTTTTTGTTTGTGTGTGTGTTCATGAGGTCGTCAAGGCACACACGGGATGCGACCTCTGAATCGCTTTTTTTCCTCGCCTTCTGTTCTTTTTTTTTTTCCTTTCCACATACACACACGCGTGCAGCTTCAAGACCAGCAAGCACTACGCCCAATAGTCACGTAATTCCCACCTCATATATGTATGCTTATAAAGCAAGATGGAGGAGAGCTACAAGAGTCTGTACTCCACGGTTCTGCGCGAGCACGAGGCGGTGTTCGCGAAGCAGGACTTGGGCCAGCTGCGCGAATTCATAGACGCGATTAAAAACTGCAGTCGCAACATCTTCGTGGTGGGCTGCGGCCGCGAGGGCATCGCCGCACGCTCCTTCGCAATGCGGCTGGCGCACCTCGGCAAGCAGGTGCACTGGCTGTGGGATGACACAACGCCTGGCATGCACGCCGATGACCTGTTCATTTGCGTGAACGGCTCCGGCGTCATCGGCAACATCATGTACACCTACGAGCAGGCGCAGAAGACTGGCGTGGATGTGGCCATGATCACCGGCGATCCGATTCGCTGCCCAAAAAACGTGGCGCACACGTTGTTCGTGCCGGCGATGGTGTACCGCGGCACCTGCCCTGATGTCGTGCACTCCGATCAGCCGATGGGCAACTTGTTTGAGCAACATCTCTTCCTGTTGTTTGACGTGATCATAATGCTCTTAGAGAAGGAGATGCAGCAGAGCCACAATGAGATGGAGGCGCGCCATCGTAATATCGAGTAGTGCGTTGCTGACTGTTAGTTCAATCATCATCGACACCATCAATTGCGGTCGTGCGTATTTTAGGTGTCGCCATAATGGAGCGCTTTTCCGTTCTTTCCCCCCCCCCCCTCCCCCCTCTTGTCAGCTGTATTTCTTCTTTTGTTTTCATGGTAATTCTCATATCCGTATAACAATGGACTTTTTTTTTTTTGTTGTTGTTGTTGTTGTTGTTTTGCTTCTCAATCACTCACCTTTTTCCCCCTTTTTTTTCTCAGTTCATGTTCTCTTTTTTTTTTTCCCCTGTATCTTCGCCTCAGCGGAAAATAAATGAGAGGCAACGTCGGAGGGAGGGGGGGGGGGAGGGGAGGACGTTTTTTCTTTTTTCTTTTTCCCCTCTTACCTTCTTCGGTTGAAGGTACGCCAAAAGTACAAAAGAAAACAAACAAATGAAAACAATAAATACAGTACAAATACATCAGTAGTTCTGAAAGCGAGGAAGTAGAGGATCTTTTTCTTCCTCAAAACGCTATTGTTCTTATTACTTGCTATTTTGTGTGTGTGTGTGTGCCACAATTCGTTCTTGCCGTTCTTGTTTTTTTTTTAACTTTCATCGCCTTCATCGGGCCTATGTTGCCCAAGTGCGCTCGCAGAAAAGCACACACACACACACACAAAAAAAAAAAAGAGAGTTTCTTCTTTTTCGATGTGTCACATTGACAACACGCGCCACTTCCGCGGTTTTAAGCTCTAAAAAAAAGTGCTGTTTTTTTTTTTTGTATTCGTAATGCCTACATGGAATGCCTCCCACTTGCTGTTGTTGGCTATAATTTCCGCTCTTTGCGTCTCTTTTTTTTTTTTTTTTTGTTTCTTCTGATGCTAACGTCTCATGTGCTACCTTTCTCCTCGACACGCCACTGTTTCCTTCTTTTTTCTTTTTTTTCTAACTAATAGTATCCTAGTCTCTCTTATACTAGCACCACGTTCAACGAATTCCTTAACGTTTTTTTCCCCCTTCTTTCCCTTTCAAAACTATACTTGCCTCTCAAGCCCCCCTCCTCATCATGTCCGAGATCAGCTACGAGAACGGCCAGCCCGCTTACACCGGCGACACCGTCGTGAAGTGCTTCAAGGACAACGGCAACGGGCTGTTGTTCCGCATTGTCAACAACGACGAGCACAAGTGGGCCTTCTACAACGACACCACCAACTACAACATGACGGTGAAGGTGTCCTTCGGTAAGGACAGCAAGATCGAGGCGATCGGCAACACGAAGATGGCGAAGGACGAGGAGACAGGCGAGTTCAAGTGCGAGCTGCACATTGCCCCGACGACGACAGAGATGTTCATTCAGGGCGAGCCGAACGGCTACAAGATCAGCTTCGAGGCTGATCCGATCCCGAAGGCGTAGAGCGCACGCGCAAAAATGACAAAAAAAAAATGCACGTAACGCTCGTTGACACAAAGACAGCAAATGGAATCGAAGCGTCTTGCCTTTCTATCGCTTTTTTTTTTCCGTCCTCTGAACCTCCTCACAAGCATGTATTTTTTTTTTTTTTTTGTGTGTGTGTGTTCTGGTGACTGTTGTTAGGCTGAAGCAGAGAGGGTACAAGCTAAACCTGGGGTAACGTGATTGGAGCTGTTGTCCCGCCGAAAGTACGTGAGAGAGTGAAAACTGTGGGGGAAGGGCAGAGGCGAGCAGCATTCCTCAATGCTCCCTCGCCTGCCTTTTATGGAATTTCCGTTGAAAGCGTCGTCTGGGCGCTTTTTTTTTTTCTTTCCAAGAAACCACTCTCTCTCTACCCCTCCTTACACATGTAAAGGGCTTTTTGCAGCTGAGTGGATGATTATGGTTGCAGCTCCAGGCAGAATCGACCCCGCGCGCTCCCTCTCCCTCTTTCTTTTCTATCTGCAGATTTGCTTGTTCAACCTTTTTTGAGCCTTACACGACCAAGCTTGCCGCAGCATCGTTTCCAGTGATCGGACACTTGGTTAGTGCAGTAGATTCTCTTTTTTTTTTTTCCTCTTCTTTTTTTTTTTTTTTTTTTGTGTTTCCCTATTGTTCTCTTGTTGAGAACTGCATGTCGATTCTTATATCTGGCATGTAGTATTTTTCCCCCTTTTTTTTTTCTTATGAGACAATCGTCACGTTTTTTTTTTTTTTTGTCTTCCGTGCTTTGCATGATTACTCCCCCTAGGCAAAGTGACAACAAAAGAAGAAAAAAAAAAAAAGCAGAAAATAATACTGTTTCAAGCGGCGAGCTCGAGGCGTCCCTTGTGGGAGGAAGGAGTGGAAGCCGCTAACCTTCCTCTCCCTCTCTCTTACTTACTTGTTCGTCAATAAAAATGGCTTTTTTTTTTATATCTCAGCCCTGCTATGGACTGCTTTCCATTCACGGCTTATGGTGAGAGCCACTTTCTTTCGCACATTTGCTTTAACCTCCGATCAAAGCAGCTCACGTCTGCAGGCTAAAGAGCATCTCTGTACTCGTGCGAGCGCATCTGGGGATTTGGGGAGGGGGTGTCCATTGGAACTCATCGCTCATGATTCGCTGTCATTGCTGTTATTATCACTCTCTTCACTTTTGCTTGCATCCTTTCCCTCTTTTTTTTTTTTTTTACATCTGTTTTCTACTCTCAGACTGCGGCGACGGCTTTGTTATTATTGTTATTTCAAGCCCGCTTCATATGTTCTTTTTTTTTTCTTTCTCCCCCCC
The DNA here is from genome assembly GCA_037349495.1 of Lotmaria passim. Taxonomy (NCBI): domain Eukaryota; phylum Euglenozoa; class Kinetoplastea; order Trypanosomatida; family Trypanosomatidae; genus Lotmaria; species Lotmaria passim. The sequence continues at coordinate 342,167 of CP140208.1, forward strand.
CCCCCACCACCTAACGGCAGCTGCTATTGAATTATCATTATTTTCTAATAGATGCTGCTTTTCACCTCTTTCGCCGACCTTTACAAGCTGCATTCCCTGTGAATTTAATAACCTCAGCCCGTGCCTTCCTTGACAGCAAACACAGCGAGAAAAAAAAAAACCAACAAAAAGAAAAGGAAACTGTCAAAGTAAGTGAGGAAAGGAAAAACTCACCAGCTCAGGTTTCTCGCTGCGTCTTTCATGTCGTTTTCCCTCAAGGAAAAGAACTTTCGTTCTTTCAGCAACGCTGTTTTAATCGACGCACTCAAGCGTTTTTTCCTGTGGGCTTCTTTTTGATCAGGCGACGCAAAAAAAAAAAAAGTGTACCATACATATAGTTTTTTTTTTGTGTGTGTGTGTGACCATGCATGACGAGATCACCTACCTGAACGGTCAGCCCACCTACACCGGCGACATTGTCGTACGGTGCTTTATGGGCGACAACAACGGCCTGCTCTTCCGCATTATCAACGAAAAGGAGTACCGCTGGGCCTTCTACAATGACACCACCAACTACATCATGACGGTGAAGGTGTCCTTCGGTGGCATGAGTAAGGTTGAACCGCTCGGCAACACGAAAATGCGCCGCAATGAATGGACGACAGAATTTGAGTTAGAGGTGACGGTGATGCCCCGTGCGACGGAGATGTTCATGGAGGGCGAGCCGGACGGCTTCAAAATCAACTTTGATGTCCAGCGCATTTCAAAGCGTAATGGGAAGTTGAGCAAGCCAGTGGCTCTCGCCGCGCCTCTACCACCACCTCCACAAAACGAGAAGAGCCACAGTGCTTCTGAGAAGGAAGAAGAGACAAACGATAGGATGCCCTTTTAGCTTAAAAGAGAGAATCACTTACCTTCTTGTTTTTTTTTTTTTTTCCGATAAACATGGTGGCACTTCTTGTGTTTAAGCTGCTGCACCCGGTGCGCATGCAACGTTACGCCGGCTCTTTCTTTTTTTTTTTTTTTTCATGCGTCCACAAGAGCATGTGGGCACAACCAACAGTTTTCCTGCAATCACAGAACCTTCATTTTTTTTCTTTTATTCTTGCAATTGGTTTCGTTTTTTTTTTTTTCCCGCAGGTGCGCTGAACTCCCCTTGCTTCTCCAGTTTGTGCTTATGGAATGTCTCTGGGTTTCGCGCCGCACTGAGAGCGCGATGAAGATCGAGGAGGGTCTTTTTCCCTTTTACATTGATACTTTCGATATACATGAATATACTTGTTTGCAAGATTATCCCCAGGAGTGCACACCTTTTCTGTTATTCACCAACCTTCAGGCTTTCCTCCTGCTTTTTTTTCTTTTTTTTTTTTTAGCAGAAGTGTATACTGAAGTGTCATTTTTGCTGGTGTTTTAGTAGTCTGTTTTTTTTTTTTTTTCGTCAGACTTTCCACTTGTTTCTATTATCAATTTTCTTTTTCCTTCCGTGGGCATGCGTTTGCATGGGCTTCTTCTTTTTTTTTTTTTTCATTATCCTTTTTCCCTTTCCACTTTATACAGGGATACTCTACACCCAACATGTCTACTATTATTGTTATTGTTTTTGTTTGTTGTTGGTTGTTTGTTTGTGTGTGTGTGTTTTTTTTTTTTCCAGTATTCAAGCTTCACCACGTATACTGCATCTATTTCCATGCTTTTACATTGGCAGGTCTTCAGAGGCATAATTGCATCTGAAAAGTGTTATATGTATATTTACAGCCTTCCGTTTTTTTTTTTTATCCACTAGTACTCAATTATAGATGTTTGGAGAAACGGGTAAACCAAAGCACAGCGCATCAAGGATAATGTGTAGTCGCAGGAGTTCTATTTTCCTTTTTCTTTTGCTGATTTATTTTTACATATTCAGTGAACTTCTCAACTATTCTTCCTTTGTTTTTCGTGTGGTGCTTTACTACGTACATCTGGCTTACCCTCCACACCTCTTTTTTTTTTTTTAATGCAGATAACTGTGTTTATTAGCAACAAGCACACCAAGAGCATATATGTTATACTTCTATTTTAAAACGCAATGCACTTTATAGTGCTTTTGTGATAAGTGCCTTTAAAAAAAAAAAGAAGCAAAAAAAGAAAATGAGAAAAAGTAGCATTAAGAGCTGCTCTGCTTCTAAAGTGACAGGGCTGTTTCCTTCTAAGCTCGTAACAACATCAACAACGAGAAAAAAAAAAAAAAGAGAGAAGAAAAACAGCAAGCCGAGCACGCTTGAGTGGATCTGAAAGTCATTACCGGCTTCTGTGTAGTATCCCAATATGAGTCTTTTCTAGCTGTCCGAGATAAGAAAAGAAGAAGGAGTGGTTGAACAACCTCATGTATTTTTCACTCAGTTTTTTTTTTTTTTCTTCGTCGTGAAGATTGAGTCTTTCTTTCTTTCTCACCCCCTCCCCCTTCCCCATTTTCATTCATACTGAACAATCTGCCTGGGCAATTCCTTTTCTGTGCTTCTCTTACGTTTTTCCACCCACGCATACACCGCGTACACACAAAACAACACAAAAAAAAAAAAACGGTGCTTTTTACCCCTTTTGGAAAAAAGAAAAAAAGGTTATCTATCGTGCCTAAGACTAAGCTCCTCACCAAAAAAAAAGGTCTCAAGTGTGTACATGCATGCAAGCACTTAGGGCAACACCACAACGACCCGTACACATCTTTCATCTTCGCCACGTTTAAACGTTTTACTGCCGCACGTGCAATTGTCTTATCGTTGTCGTCGCTGCTCTGTCTCCTCCTTTTCTCGTTCAGTGGCGCACCTCTCATTTTTTTTTTCTTCTTCCCCGTTTTTTTTTTTTTCATTTTTATTCGTCTTATTTTCTTTTTTTTTTTTTTAATTTGCTTTGTTGCTGTAGTTTTTTTTTTTTTTTTTAACAACTGAGTCAGCAGCGCTTTTCCTTCACTCTCCTCTGTTTTTCTTCAGTTTTTTTTTTCCTTATTTCTTCAATCTATTTAAGCGATTCGAACTTGTGTTCCTTACTGCCTCCTTTTAAGAGTTTTATTCCCTCTTTTTTTTTTTTTCTTATTTCTTCTTGCTGTTGTTGCAGTTGTTATTTCAGAGTAGGTATCGAAAGGGTTTTATTTCTCCATCCCCTCTTTTTTTTTTTTCCTCCCGTTTTTCCTGTTTCACGGCTACCCATCAAACACGTGCTGACTGTTCCCGAACTGTTTCGCTGACTACCGTTTTTTTTTTCTTGTTTTCTTGTTTTCTTGTTTTTTTTTTTTTTTCTTGTGTCAGTTGTTGTTGTCACTTGGTATCGAGTCGTACAAATATGCATACAGACGCATACAACTAGTATTTTTATTATTACACAGAAAAAAATATATATGCTGCCGACGATTCTTATCTGCGTGGATCTCCCCCAGGAGGAGGAGGCGGAGCCTAAGAAGGATACTGCGGAGCCTACTCTATCTGGCGAGGTCAGCCGCGTCAACATAGTCCGTGACTCTGTTTTTCACGACCCGTCCATGAGTACGGCTTCCGTCTCGGAGGACGACGAGGTCGAATTCGAGAATGGCCAGCCCACCTACAGGGGCACCTGCATCTTCAAGTGCTTCAAGAACCGCGGCAACGGTCTGCTCTTCCGCATCGTCAACAACGACGAGTTCAAGTGGGCCTTCTACAACGACTTGAACGACTACATCGTGACAGTCACATGCAAGACAGGCGCGAACAGTCATGTGACACCGCTGGGCACGACCACGATGAGGACGAATGTGGCCAACGGCGATAAGGTGCTCGTGGCAAGGGTGGGTCCGTGCGAGACGGCGATGTTCTTGGATGGTGTGCCGAAAGGCTTCAAGCTGAACTACGAGGCAAAACCGATCCCGCGTGCAGAGTGTCTAGCGCGGAACATCAAAATTACGGACGCAAGCTCCCTCTCTCTGAACATGCAAGGGGCTTCCGATGACGAATCACACCAGCGAGGCAGCACTGTGAAGGACACTCCCACCTGACAAGCGAGTGTTCTCCGTTTCTTTTCTTTTATTTTTCTTCTTTTTTTTTTTTTCTTTGTGTATGTGTGTGTGTGTGTTTGTCTGTTTGTTTGAGATTGCGCCAAGAAAAAAAAAAAAAAAGCGGCGGCGAGAATTTCGGTTCGAGCCAAACTATCGGTTAGGCGCATCAAGAGCAAGCTAAAAAAGAAGAGCAGCGGACAGTGTGAAAAAGAAAGGAGAAGGTGTATTCAGCTCTCTCTTTGCGTATGTGTGTATGTGTATATTTGACGGGTACATTTTATTCTCTGCTTGCCTTTTGGTTTTTTCTTTTTCGTGTAATGAAATGTACTCAAAGCTGTTTTTTTTTTTTTTATTCTTCTTCTGTGTGTGTGTATATATATATATATCTGTTGTTAACTTCACCAATCAGTAGCGCTTTGTCTTTTTTTTTTTTTTCTTCTTTACCCTTTACTTTTTTCGTTTCCTAGTACTCGCTCGATTAGAAACGTTAAAAAAAAAAAAAAAGTAAAATAAAATAAAAAACTCCGTCTCCACGATGTGCAGTGCCCAATGGTCTTTATACTGTTTTTTTTTTTTTTTGTTGTTGTTGTTGTTGTTTTTTGAGTCGCCTTTCTATCCTTCATTTCTCTTCTTCTTTTCTGCTTTCATAATCAACCTTTTTTTTTTTTTCTCATTTTACTACTCCAGATTCTCCATTTTGCGTGATTCATTTTTTTTTTTCCCCTTCTTTCCCTTTCAAAACTATACTTGCCTCTCAAGCCCCCCTCCTCATCATGTCCGAGATCAGCTACGAGAACGGCCAGCCCGCTTACACCGGCGACACCGTCGTGAAGTGCTTCAAGGACAACGGCAACGGGCTGTTGTTCCGCATTGTCAACAACGACGAGCACAAGTGGGCCTTCTACAACGACACCACCAACTACAACATGATAGTGAAGGTGTCCTTCGGTAAGGACAGCAAGATCGAGGCGATCGGCAACACGAAGATGGCGAAGGACGAGGAGACAGGCGAGTTCAAGTGCGAGCTGCACATTGCCCCGACGACGACAGAGATGTTCATTCAGGGCGAGCCGAACGGCTACAAGATCAGCTTCGAAGCCAACCCGATCCCGAGATCGAAGAATGCTAACGAAGCAGCCTGAAGCAAAGAGAAACACTTGTTCGATATGACACACACATTACCGCGGTTGGTTCTGTATTCAAGCGAGTGTATTCATAATGCGGTGCACGTATGTTGACGGGCCAACTTTATGTGTGTGTGTTTGTGTGTGTTTATTTTTTTCCTGTTTTTATTGAGGTCCACCTTTTTTTTTGCCGTTTTTTTTTTCCACCCTTTGACTTCTATGTTTATTCATCAACTTACGGCTGTGCTTACGTGCTACTTCGTTCTTTTTTCTTTATGTTTTTTTTTTGTTTATTTGTTTCAGTTCTCTGGTTTGACGAAGAAGGAAAAAAGAGGATTAAAAGAGCTGAATAGAAAAAAAGAAACGCAAACCGTTGGTTTAGTCGTGTACGGGGAAAAAAAAAATGAGGATCATATTTGCTCGATACTGTGCGGCGTGCTTCCCGATTCGGGGTGATTGGTGTGTCTTCGTTGGCTTTTTTTTTTTTTTGGCCCGCACACATGCCGCTCGACGGAGGGATTATCACTGCAAACGGGGCTCTTACGAAATGATAAGGTGTACTATCTTCAAAAAAAAAAAAGTGATATGTAGTGTTTTTTTTTTTCGTTTTTTTTTGTGTGTGTGTTTTTGTTTGTTTTACCGTCGAGCTTCGCCGATGCATCTGCCCGCATGTTTCGAGCTGCACACACACGCAAGATCATTTATTTTTGACTCGCGTGGTTCCGTGGCGATTTCAAAACAGTGACCACCGTCTTGCAATAAAAGGTGAAAGAGGTTTGCTGTTTGGTGTAGACGGCTTTGCAAGCTCCAGCTTGTCTTTTTCTTTTCTTTTTTTTTTTTTCTCCCTGAGGTTTGCCGTTAGTCTTTGGAAAAAAAAAAAAAGCGGTCTTTAGGCTCCAAGGAGCAGAACGTAGTGCTAGTGCGTGCTTGGCGTGTGTAACAGAGTTTACAGTAATGATTGAAATTACCCCCCCCCTCTCCTCCAAAAAAAAAAAAAGAAAAAGGTGGAGGGGATTACTCAGTCCTATCGGTGTATGTGTGTGTCTGCTTTAAGACTCAAGCAACTTGTCCGGTTATAGTGCGTTAGATTTTCAAAGTGAGGCTAGGAGAAAAAGGCTGAATAACCCTACTATCGTTCTTCTTATGCCGTGTGATTTAAAGAACAGTTCAACGTCATTGTCTTTTTTCACAGACACACACACACACGTCAAAAAAAAAAAAAACGATCATAATGGCAATACTGAAATCCCGCTTCACCTCATGTTGCTCTCTCCCCCCCCCTTCCCTTCCACTCCCCCTTCTTCTGTTCTTTTTTTTTTTTTAATGAAACTGCTTTTTTTTTTTTTTGTAGACTTTAAGCGTTCACCTCTCCGTTGTATTACGACAAGGCAACTTTAACTTCTTTTTTTTTTTTCGCTTTTTTTTTCTCCCGGTAAGGCTGTTTGCCCGATTATTATTATTATTATAAGCCTGAAAAAAAAAGAAGCAGTTCATACACGTCCTTTCAACGGCTTACCCGGTCATGTCCGACAACATCACGTTCGAAAACGGTACACCGTCTTACTCGGGCAACACCGTCGTGAAGTGCTTCAAGGACAACGGCAACGGGCTGTTGTTCCGCATCGAGAACGACTTGGAATTGAAGTGGGCCTTCTACAACGACACCACCAACTACAACATGACGGTGAAGGCGGTATTTCGTAAAACTGAAAAAATCGTGCCGCTAGGTAACACGAAGATGACAAAGGACGAGGAGACAGGCGACTTCACGTGCGAGCTGCAAGTTGCCCCTACGACGACAGAGATGTTCATTCAGGGCGACCCGAACGGCTATCAATTTAGCTACAACGCTCAGCTCATCCCGAAGGGCTCGGAAAAAGCGACTGACAAAGAAAACGACAGCACAAAGGCCAAGAAAAGCAAGGATTCGAAGAAGAAAAATAAGTAACATCTCTGTATCCTCCCTTCTTGTCTTGTAGAAAAGAGAAAGAAAATAAGAGCACAAGTTGGTAATACGCAACGACTTATGCAGCGTTTTTTTTTTTTCTCTTTTTTTTTTTTCGCTCATTTGCCACAACTACACTCTATTTAATGACCTTTTTTTCTCGGTTTTTTTTTTTTTGCTGTATAATTGTTTTTTTTTTCTGTTGTGTTTATCACAAAAAAAAAAATAGAATAACATTATATTGACTATTCCTGCGTTTCTTTTGTTGATGTTCTTCTTTATGTATTTAATACTACACAGTGGTGATAAAGGTGTTACTGCACGTCTTCGTACTCAGCGTTCACTTTTGGTCTCTCGTCGTGCATCGTTGTATCATTGTATGTCCCTCTTTCCAATCTTCCTTCTTCTTTTTGAATGCAGTCCTTTCACCCTTGCACTTCCCATGGTACGATGATTTTTCTTTTTTTTTTTTCATGGTATTTATACGTGACCATCTCGAAGCTAGCACTTTGTTTTATCAGTTTTTTTTTTTTTTGATAGCTCTTCTTCTGCCTAATCCACCCTCTCCTCTTTTTTTTTTTTTTTTGAATGGCAAGAAAAATACACCAAGGTTTGAGTAAAGGTGTCAAAAAGCGCGGATGCCAGCCACACCGCAGTTAAAGACGACTAGTCTTCAACTACAGCGTGGCAAGCGAAGCGGAGATGGGCTTGATGAGTCCCCCATCGCGACTCTATTTACCTGTGATCGTAAAAACAACATAAAAAAAAAATGTCTCCTGCCGTTTACTTCTGTCCTTTATTATTACTAATATTCTCTTCTTGTTGTCTGCCTTAAGTCTTACGGTTCATTCTATCATACGCACTTTCAATCACCACCACCAGTGTAAGCGTTTTGGCCTAATAAACAGCGACGTACCATTACATATAAATACGCACTCTGTGCTTACATGTATTTACACCCGAATGCAGTGGACAAAGTCCAGTTTTATATCCACTCTGATCGGTAGGCCTTTGAACTGCTTGTTTTTTTTTTTTTCTTTCTCCTTTCTCTCCTTACTTCTATCATCATCATCATCATCACTTCATCTGGATAAATACAGGTTTTCTTTTTTTTTTTCTGCGACTACTACGAGTAGTTAATGCTGTTAAGTGTTGGCTTAAAAAAAAAAAAAAGAACAAACTCACATTAGAGTTAAAAGCCATTTTTTTTTTCTCTCTTTCTGTGAAGAGCATATACACTTTTTGTTTGTTTGTTTGTCTTTATTTGTGGAACGCATTTTAACTGTCTTTTTTTTTTTTTTTTCAAAAACTGATCGAGGTAAGGAGACCACGCAGCAGAGCAGGTGTGACCACCTTTTCTTTTCATTACTCATACGAGTAATTCAAAAAAAAGGGGGAAAAAAAAGGAGGAGACGGAAAGTCGCAGCAGCGCTCCATGGCGGACGACCTCGCCACGTTGCGCCCATTCGGCACCTTCCAAGACGAGGAGGAGATGCGGCAGGAGGTGGCGGCGCGTGTCGTGGCCAACTCCTCCCGCGCCGCCCTCGACGACGAGGAAAAGATGGCGCAGGCCTGGCGCGATCTCGAGAAGGCCGAGCGCCGCGTGACGGAGCTCGAGATGGACCTGAGCGAGGCGCAGTCCACCGCGGCGCAGGCGTCGTCGTCGCCGGTGCTGCAGCAGCTCCTGTCGTCGTCGCCTCCGCCCGAGGCAGAGGCGCCTACCGCGGCGGAGGCTGCTGTGCGGCGCGTCTCCGACCTCAAATTTCAGCTGCACGCCGCGCAAGTTGAGCTGAAACGTGTCGATGCGGCGGTGCGGCAGACGCAAAAGGAGGTGGACCGCCGACAGGCTGCCCGGCTGGCCGAGGCGCAGCGGAAGGAGAGGGAGCAGGCGGCGGCGGATCGGCTGGCTGCAGCAACACCACGTACGGCCACGGTTGCGACTGCTCCACTACATGCTGGCGCCCCAAGCACGCATGTGGCCAGCAGCACAAGTTCAAACAACAGTATAGCTGCTGCTGCTGCTGCTGCTAACTCAGGTGCAAGTGCGCCAACAGCGACGTCTGTGCCGACAACACGGACCACGACACGCGTGCTCTACCGCGTGCCGCGCCACCTGCGCGGGGTGACCCAAAGCGACTACAGCGGTGGCGAGGTGCTGCCATCGCTGAGTCGAGTGCAAGTCACACGAGCCGACATCCGCTCGAAGCAGCGTCGTTACCAGGACGACTCGGACATGACCCACTACCTTGAGCGGATTGCGAAGCGGCAGCGGCTCGAGGCCATGGCGAGTCAACAGCGGCGACTGGCCGCGGCGTCGTCGTCCTCCGCGGCGGAAGTGAAGCCGAGCTCGCCCGCCATCGCAGCGGTGGAAGGTACTGCCGCGGTGAGGTCGGCGGAGTCGATCAGCGACACACGACGAGGTGGCGGTGGCGATGGCGGTGGTGGTGGTGGCAAAGCGTTACGCATGAAGCAGGAGTCCGGCGCCACTGCGGCCGAGGCAGAGGCAGAATCCAGCAACAGCCGTGGCACTACGACGACGACGAGAAAGAGAAAAAGCAGGGACACAAGGGCCGTGAAAAAAGAGGAAGAGGAAGAGGCGAACGACGTGTTTCGGCCACAGCTTAAGGCGATGAAACGTGAAGAGGACGCGGAACGCGTGCCCGTCGCGGAAGAAGACGACAGCGACGAGAACAGCGTGATCGACGTCGACGCGCTGATGGAAGACGACGACGACGCCGCGGTGGAGGCGGCCATGCACCGCGCCTCTGTCCACCTGCACAAGGCCGGCAGTCTCCCCAGCGGCACCACAACCCCGCAGCTGTCGCAGCTTTCACAGCCCGCATACGAGGCGGAGGGGGAGTTGACGGATCTGGTGGTGGAGATGGAGGAGGTGACGCTGCTGCCTGGTGTGCGCATGGACGCGACCATCTACAACCGACTCCTCGACTACCAGCAAGAGGGCCTGCTCTGGTTGCTCTCGTTGCACGCTCGCCGCGCGGGTGGCATTCTTGGCGATGAGATGGGTCTGGGCAAGACGATTCAGGTTGCCGCGCTGCTGAACGCGCTGCACCACTCATGCATGCTGCGCGGACCTGTGTTGATTGTTTCCCCGATGACGGTGCTGCGGCAGTGGCTGGCCGAGCTACATCGCTGGGCGCCGTACATGCGCTCCTGTGTCATGCACGAGAGCAGCGGCAGCGACGGCGGCACCCGCGAGTCGCTCCTGCGCTCCGTACAGGGCACTCCGGCGGTGGTGGTGACGACGTACGCGGCAATGCGGGCTCACTGCGCGCTGCTGCAGCGCACTGGCTTCCAGTACGTGATTCTCGATGAAGGCCACAAAATCAGCAACCCAGAGGCCGGCGTGACCCTCGCCGCGAAGTCCTTCACGACGCCACACCGCCTCATCTTGAGTGGCAGCCCTATTCAAAACTCACTCAAGGAGTTGTGGTGCTTGTTCGATTTTGTGCGGCCCGGACTGCTCGGCACGATGAATCGCTTCATCGACGAGTTCGAGCTGCCCATCTCGCAGAGCCGGAACGTGCGGGCCAGCCCGCTGGCGCTCGCGACGGCGGTGGAGTGCGCCAAGACACTGCAGCACCACATCGCCCCGTACCTGCTGCGACGACTGAAGCGGCAGGTGAACACGAAGCTGCCGCCCAAGTACGAGCGTGTGCTGCGGGTGCCCCTGACGGACCAGCAGCTCGAGCAGTACCTGCAGGTGCTGTCCTCCCCGGTCGTTCAGCGTCTTTTTGCGCAGACGGTGATGTACGGCTCCAGCACGGGCGGCCTCGACCGTGACGGTCGCGACAGCACCGGCTCGCTGCATGTCGCCGGCGCTCGGCTGAATATGGCAACGCGACGCAACAACAGCGGGGTGCGGCTGGAGTCCTTCCGGTTGATGAACCAGCTGCGGCAGATCTGTAACCACGCCGACATCTACTCCGTGCAGCGTGGCGCGGATGAGGAGGATCGCATGCTGTTGAGTCGACGCGGCGCGGCAGCCGCGGCGGGGCGTGCGCCGCCACTGCGTCCCGGGCAGCACCGCTCCTTCCGCAGCAACAACCCTGTGAACCTCCTCGGCAGTGGCAAGCTCAACGCCCTGCTTATGATGCTGCAGGAGTGGAAGGCGTTTGACCACCGCGTGCTGGTCTTCTCGCAGACGCGCATGATGCTGGATATTATCGAGAACATGTGCGAGCAGCAGGGCTACACGTACATCCGCATGGACGGAGCGACGAACGGACATCACCGGCAGGAGCTGATGGACCGTTTTAACGAAGACGAGAACATCTTCGTGGCGCTGCTCACGACGCGTGTTGGCGGCATCGGCGTGAACTTAATCGGAGCCGACCGCGTCGTCATCTTTGACCCGGACTGGAACCCGACCACCGACGTGCAGGCGCGTGAGCGGGCCTGGCGCATCGGCCAGCGACGCGAAGTCTGCGTGTACCGCCTTATCACGAGTGGCAGCGTGGAGGAGGCCATCCTGCGTCGGCAGCTGGCGAAGATGTACGTGACGGACAAGGTGCTGAACGACCCGGAGCTGCAGCGCTTCTTCCACGTGCAGGACAGTTTCATGGAGAACTTCCTGCTAGGCGCTGAATACGAGCCGCGGGTGCCGATGGACAAGAAGTACCTCCTGACTGCGCATCAGCTGCACAACTCCACATCAGCCACGCGCAGAGCAAACGGCGACGCCGCGACGTCTGCGCGTCGGCTACCCATGGTGGATGAGACGTTGGGTGACTATGGCGCGCCCGTGCCTGGCGATGACGATGACAGCAGCACCGACAGCAGCGACGCGGAAGTGATGCCTGTTAAAGCTGAGGGCGAGGATGAAGTGGTCAAAAAGAATGAAGGTAATGTCGATGATGGTGTCAAGCAACAGCACGGGGATAATAAGCCAAAGCAGGAACGGGACTTCGGTCTACTCGTACCCATCAAGGACGAAGATTACGACGCCAACGACGATGACGGCGTCACTACCGGCCAGCACGGCAGTACTTCTGCTGCTACTACTGCGGTTTTTGCTAACGGAACTCGTACGCCCGCCTCTCTCTCCTCTTCGGCAAACAACACGAACAGAGGACACAAAAACGGCAAGGAGTGGAGCGAGACGCAGCTGCTGCAGAGCCTGGTGGACCACCAAGACGTCGCAGTGACGGGTAACGACCGTGTGGCGCACCGGCTGGCGCGGAGGAAGGCACAGGACATGATGCAGCGAGTGTCGTCGCGAGCTTCGGTGGTGGAGAGGATGCAGCAGCAGCAGCGCCAGTTTAGCCTGCTGAACGCGTTGGAGGAAAAAAAGGCGGCCGAGGCCGCGGAGCGGGAGGAGTGGCGGCAGAGTTACCAGGAGGAGATGCTCGCCGTGGCGTCCAAGCGGCGCCGGCGGGAGGAGTAGCATGGTGATACCTTCTCCCTGGGGTTTGTGACGCCTGCTTCCTTTTTTTTATATTAATGTGTTTAGGATCGGTTTTGTTTTTTTTTCCCCAGCCTTCCTTCTCTATTTCTTTTTTTTTTTTCATTTTTCTATTTCAGCCGTATTGTGCTTTTCTTTTTCTATTATTATTATTATTATTATTATTATTATTGTTGTTACTATTTGTGGTATACACACATCTTGTTTGACTGCTGTTTTCAACAATCGAAAAAAAAAAAAAAGAGAAAGAGAAAAGAGAGAGAGAAACTCATTCATGGCATAAAGAACGAAAGCGCGCTTGGCCAGCCCCAAGTTCCTCTAAAGCACAAGGCACCCTTTCGCTTGGGAAATAGTCGATGTTGTAAGTTGCCTCGTGCAGTGTGCCAGCGTGTTCCCCCATCCCCCTTCCTCTCCCATCTCTCACTTCCACTTCTTTCTTGTGATTTACCCTCAATTAAAACGACTTAATGTGCTATTTCATACACACACAAAAAAAAAATGCCGTTCTGGAAAGTGGACACTGTTTGCGAGGTTCTTTACCTCCTCCTGTCCGTTTTAACACGTTTATTTTCTCAAACATATATATATATATGTTCTTTGTTTGTTTTCTGCTTTCTCCCTTGTTTCTTTGCAATCAATAATAACAATAAAGTTGCTTTTTTTTTTTTTTTCTGGTGGTCCATCTTCACTGGTAAACTTGGGTCTTTTTTTTTTTTTTTGTGAGGGAGGGGGGAGCAAAAGCCAAGTATTCGCACGCTCTCTTCATGTTTATGAGAGCGTAGCACGCGCGTGGCCTCTTTCGTCTCTCTCTCTCTCTCTGTTTGTTTGTTTGTTTGTTTGTTTTTGGCTGTTTGCTGTTTGTTCTTCTCTTTCCTTCATAGGGTCACGTGCTGCTGCTCCGCTTTACGGTGTGGTTTAAAGATTGTCTTTCAGTTTACGCCAACAAGACCTGTTATTGTCATTGTCATTACTACTATTCCTTGGCTTTTTTTTTTTTTTGTAGACATAAACTACTGTACTATTACAAGGAAAAGGGGAAAGGGGAGGAGGAGGGGGGGAATAAATAAATAAATAAAACACAAAAGCAGCGACTCGTATATTCAAGTTCTCTTTTTTTTTTTTTTTTGTTGTTGTTGTCTCCTCTTTTTTTTTCCCCCTTCTTATTCTTCTCTGTTCGGTCGTTAGAGTTCTAAACGAAAACACCACCTGTGTTACGCTACTTATTTATCGAAGCACACAGCGGCAACAATAATAACAACAACACACACACACAAAAAAAAAAAAGAAGAAGAAAAGAAAGAAGGCACATATGGTCACATGTTTTTTTTTTTTTCTAAGTCACTTCTTTGCCATATTTCACTCAGAAAGAACCTTTTTTTGTTGTTGTTGTTATTATTGTTTGTCTTTTGAGCGAGCTGCGGCACCGTTGTTAGCGCAAGAGTCAAACCGAAACAAGAGAAGGAGAAGAAAGGAAAGGAGAAAAAAAAAACGGAAAAGAGAAGCAGGTTCAAGAGTGCAAGCCTCGTGAATGAGCTCAGACCGGTTCAGCAGCTACCGGTTACCTGGGACTATAGTCCCAGGTAGTGGCAGCAGCAGCAGCAGCACTGGAGGAGGAGTCAATGCAAGTCGACAACAGCAAAAACAACAACAACAACAACGAGAAGCTCTTTCGGCGCCCTCGGCTTCGCCACCGCCGCTGCTGCAGCCATCAAGTGGTGCGCCAGACTCCCACAGCACCACAACCTTCACCGTCAGTTTCACCTCCGGTGTCGGACAGGAGCCGCGGGCTCCGCTGGTGTCGATGTCCTCCTCCAACGCCTACGGCAGTGGCGTGTCGAAGCACGTCGACGCCGCCACAATGACCACCACCACCAACGCCACCACTGCAACGACAGGCAGTCCAGCCAGGCATCGGTTCATGGGCAAGGCAGTGCCTTATTCCCATACACACGCTGGCGGGGCAGGTAGTGGCTATTACCGCCCCCCACGGCAGCAAGCACAACACCCACCGCAGGCGCCGTGGGCGTACACGCAAAGCACGTCGACGTCGTCGCCAGCCACGTCGATTCACGTGAGCAGCAGCCGGTCGACGCATGAGGCGGTGTCTGCGTGCACGATCAACGCACCCCATGGTGCGAGCGGTGGCGACGGATCTACCGTTGGCGGGCCCTCGCACTGGCGTGGTGCTGGCGGTGCTAGCCACAGCAGCCGTAGTGGTGGTGGTGGTGGTTACACAAGTAGTCAAGGTGACTATCAACGGCGTCGCAATAGCGCCACTGGTGGTAATGGTGAGGGTCGGTCGCACGGGGAGTCGTTCCAAGCTCCTCGAAGAACGCAGCAGCAGCTGCAGCAGCACCTGCCGTCGCAACGCTTGCAGCACGGACGACCTCGTGGCGGCCACGGCAGCACCGATGCGAACCTCCACACCCGATCTCTGCCGCAGTCGCTCACTGACCCCGACATGTGGCCGCCCTCGCTCGTCACCAGCGGCGGAGACGCGGAGCTTCTGTCCGCCTCACCTCCTCACGCGGCGGCCGTCAGCACCACCAACACCGCCACTACACACGGAAGCACGAACACCAACAACAACAGCCACATCAGTGGTGGTGGTGTGGGCACTGCTGCTGCCGCTGTTGTGCCGCTCCCGTTCACGCATGGAGGGGCTTCTGCGCGTCACGGCAGTGCAGCCAGCGGTGGAAGCAGCGGGGGCGGGTCGGGTACCGCACATCGCTTCAGCGGTGCTGCTGACCCGGCCTTCACGCAGCCATCACAGCAGCAGCAGCAGCAGCAGCACCTGTCGTCGGCGTCCTCTGGTATGGCAGTCGGGACGGCCGGCGCGGCGCCATCCGCAACAGCTGCGGGCGAACCGCGAGGAGGTGCAGCGGCCACCGCTTCCACGTCGTCCCCTCCACCACAGCAGCAGCAGCAGCAGCAGCAGCAGCAAGTAAGCGGATCTGCCGGCGTCAGCAGGTCTGGTGTTTCCACGTCGTCCACTGCTGCTGCTGCGGCTGCGCGCTACGCTCGCCTTCGTGGAGAGGAGCGGCCCACCGTGGCGCTGTCGCAGAACATCATGTCCGTCTATCAGACCATCAACGAGATCTTCTATCAGGAGCGGCAGAAGCTGCTGGCGGCCCCGGCAAAGTACGCGGCGCGCAAGTACGAGGACACGTCGGGGCACTACGTGCCGTGCGAGGGCGAGGTCATCGCAGACCGCTACGTCTTCAAGGAGCTCGTCGGGCAGGGCAGCTTTGGCAAGGTCCTGCACTGCATCGACCGCAAGTATAACGAGCCCGTCGCGGTGAAGGTAATACGAAGCGGTCCCTACTTCGAGAGTCAGGGCTGGTTCGAGGCGCAGGTCGTGGCACACCTGAACAGCGACCCCTCGCTGCAGAATCTAGTGGTGCAGCTGCGCAAGGTGTTTCTGTGGAAGGGCCACATAGTGCTCGTCTTCGAGCCCCTCAGCTTCAGCCTGTACAAGCTCATCACTCTCACGAAGCACAACGGCGTCAGCCTCGACCTTACGCGCAAGTTCGCCTACCAGATGGTGAAGGTCCTTCTTGTCCTGGAGCAGCATCAGCCGCCGATTATTCACTGTGACTTGAAGCCAGAGAACGTGCTGCTGCGCGACCCAAGTCGAAGCGGAGTGCGCGTGATCGACTTTGGCTCGGCGTGTTATCAGCAGCAGGCGGTATGGCGGCTGCCGCCGGCGCTGGTGACGCTGCCCGCGTCGTCGCCAAGCGCCTTCGCCGGACCGCCGTGGGACACCGCCGCGGAGGACCGGCGGGGCGGGGCAGCTGCCACAACAGCGGCAGCCACAGCAACAAGCACAGCAGCAGCAGCAGGCGCAGCAGGAGCAGGGTTGAGTGGTAGCAACAACAACAACAGCACGGCAGACGCATCTGCTCGCGTGTCTCTGCCTGCGGCATCTGCCTCGGCTGACCGAACAGCGGCGACGGCAGCAGGCGGTGACACCGCGACTGGGCCTGCAGCAGCACCACCAGCAGCAGCCGGAAACAGCGCGTCGAGCACGGCGGACGGGGTGCCAGCGACTAAAAACGCTGCTGCCAGCACCGCCGCAGCGTCAGATGTGGAGGTGATTATGCCAAAGTACATTCAGTCTCGCTACTACCGCAGCCCGGAGGTGATTCTCGAGCTGGGTTACACGACGGCGATTGATCGGTGGTCGCTCGGGTGCTTCCTGACCGAGATGCACACCGGTCGGCCACTTTTCCAAGGCAATAATGAGGCAGATATGCTCGCCTACTTCACCATGGTGCGGGGACCGCTGCCGGACTACATGATCGCCTCTAGTCCAAAGCGCACTCGACTCTACCACACTTGTCCCATCGACAGTGGTGGTAGTGATGGTGGTGGTGGCGGCAGTGGAGACGGCAGCGCACCATCCACTGCCACCGCAGCCGCACAGGCGCTTCTCCTTCAGCAGCAACAGCAGCAGCAGCGAGCCGCGTCGCCCCTGTTGGCTTTTACTACGCCGCCTTCCCCAGCCTTGACTCCCTTCACCGAGGCGCCAGGGCACGCCGTGGGATCGCCTTTCTTTCTTCGTGCCCCACTGGTGGAGGACATGGAGTCGGCCACCGCCTACGCCGTGCGCGCCGACGGCCCTGGCACGCCGCTGGAAAAAGTACTCGGAGTGCACACAGGAGGCCCGCGTGGGTGCCGCTCCGGTCAGCCGGGGCACGACGAGGCCACGTACGAAACCTTTTACGATTTCATCGACAAGCTGTTGCAGTACGACCCACGAAAGCGCATGAGCTGCTCGCAGGCGATTCAACATCCATTTTTGGAGCCGATTCGCGTGCTGGAAGCGCGTGCGGCCGCCGCTGCCGCTGCCGCAGCTAGTGTTGCTGCTGCTGCCAACGATACAGAAGCTGCTGGGACTCCTCCGCGGACCGACGCCGGACCAGGAGTTGTGGGTGAGAACGCCTCGGCGTCAGCGGGCGGCGGCGGCGGCGGCGGCAACGGTGCTGCTGGCGCTGCGTCGACCGCGGATAAGGGCAGCGAGCCGCCGAAGGCGTGACGATGGGTCTGCCTTCTGGTGGCCTTCTTCATGATGCAGCCAAGGCGGAGCCGCTGATGCACTTAGGTGAAGGTGCTTGCTTTGTAGTTTTTCTTTTTCTTTTTTTTTTCCCTCGCAGCGACCGCCAGTCTTTTACGTGATCACCTTTTTTTTTTTTTTCCTCCATACAACGGCTGATGCATTCAGCACCTTTTTTTTTTTTTTAACTCTCTCTTTTTTTTTTTTTTTTCTGTTTTTTTTTTTTTTGTATTTTGACTTGCTGATTCTACACTCATAACCTCTACCTAGACCTGTCAATGCTCACCAAACCAAAAACAACGCAGGAAAAGAAAGGTCGTGTTGTTATTGTTGCTGTTGTTTCACAACAACGCAGTTCCGTTGAGGCGGGCGGTGCGAAAAAAAAAAAAAACCGTCTCCACAACGAGTTAAAAAGGGACACTTCCCCCCCCCCCCCCTCCCTAATACGTCAAGTCCGCCACATGCAAAGTTGTCCTAAGCCAAGCAGTTGCGTCGGCTTCATCAATACAGACAGTTTTTCTTCTGCTGTTGTTGTTGTTGATCACACTCCTCAACAGATCACCACGCAACTGCTATTTTCTTCCTGTCAACCTTCTTTTTTTCTTTCTTTTTAATCTAAAATTTACACCGTATTCCCTGATGATGCCGGCCACCTCAATGTGGTATCAGGGTCTAGTACCCATTAAGTGGGGAAGCCAAGAGCCTGCAGCCTGTCCTTGTGTCAGGTTGCGGGCGATTGGCGGCGGCGGACAGGTCTGAGTCGTGCATATGCTGGAGGGACTTGCAGCAATTCACGCGTTCGACACGGCTCGTGAAAACGCGTGTCTACGGGTTGTGAAAACCGTAAGATGGGCCGCTGACGTTATGTTATCCCCCCTCCACAAGCAGCACGCTCGCAGACGCACCGCAGCAGCTACCGTCGACTGGTCCGAAGATTCAGCAGTGTCGGCGATGCGAGCACGCCTCGTCCACGATACCGGGCATCATCTACCATCTACCATGTCCAGACCCACCACCCCGATGTTACACGTTTGCAGGTCCTAGAGGGGGAAAATAAGAAGAAGTGGATACCGATACGCCCAAGGATACACACATGTCCAGATTGTTGTCGGGCTTTTATCACGCCCAACGGCCTGCTGAGGCACCGGGTGGTTAAGCACGGTCTACGTGCCCCGAGACCCTTAGAGATGTCCATACGCTTGACGTGTGAAGGGACATCGGGTCACCTCTTGGTCTGTCCTGAATTACAGGCACTTCGAGAGAAGCACGACATGGAAACACCTCACGGAGTAAAGGCGGTCGCAGACGTAAAGCTCGCCAATTTTCTCCTCGTGATGATCCGGCACATTCCTCACCCATACTCACTGATAAGTTCCGAAAGCCGCCCCGGGGTGGCTGCCAACGGCACGAACAATGCTATTTCCCAAGTGCCCTTAATAGAATTTTCTTTAATTAACGCGTCCTCCGAAGGGGTGTCGAACCGCAGGCGTCGCAGAGATGGGGCAAACGAAGTACCGCCGCCTCCTTCACGCATCGTCCAGTACCGCGGCGGACGGTTTGCGGTGATAGATTAGGATATAGCCGCAGTGTAGTTTAATTTAATTGAAGCATCCATTGGAGGTGAGCAGGGATATCCTACCGTGCTTTGTATGAAATGACACACATGAAAAAAAAAAGTAGTAAGAAAGCCGCTGAAACTGTCTCTCTCTCTCTCTCTCTCTTCCCCCCCCCCCCTCTCGTCTCCCTCTCGTTCTTTCCTCCATTTTATTTTACGTTTGTTGTGTTGTCTTTTTTTTTTTTTTTTTGGTCCGAACCATCAGAGTTGTGGCCGTGTGTATTGTTGTTGATTTTGTTTTTTTTTTTTTTGTTTAGATTGTTTTTTTTTTTTTTTTTGCAGTGCCATGGATAGCACCGCGACTCCGCCGCAGCGCAGTCGATGCCGCAGCGACGCCGCCACGCCGCCCCCGGCTGCCGAGAACACCAACAGCAGCCCCGCGGCGACGACCGCCTCTGGGGAAGACTTCAACGCACTCCTTGTCGCGTTTTACACACGCACCTACCCGACCGCGGAGGCCTTCGCGGACGATGCCGCAGCGCTCGATCTGAGCGAGGTCAACGACGCCGTGACGGAGCTGGCGACGGAAGTGGCGGCGCTGCGCGAGGAGACGGAGGTGCTCGGGGCGCAGGTGCAGACGCTGCAGCAACACCGGCCTGGCGGCGAAAATGGTGGTGGGCGGCTTTCTGATGGAGCACCGGCGGAGGGTAACGCCGTGGGTGGTGCCGGTGGTGCCGGCGCAGCCGTCTCGCAGAACGACACGAGCACCGCAGCGGTGACGATTGTTGGCACGGACGGTGCGAACAACAGCAGCAACACCAACAGCAGCAGCTCGGCCATCCCGGCGCACCATGCAGGCAGCGTGAGCAACCGCCGTGGACGCAGCTACCGTCGCCGTTCCCTCGGCGCGCTGGACCTGTTTATGCGGGTGGAGGACAAGGCGGCGCTGCTGCGACAGGAAACGGCGCGGCTGCGCAGTCAAGAGGAGCGGATCACGAAGGAGGCGGATGGTGTGCAGGAGGTGTTGGTGGCCACGGTCCAGGAGGCAATGCGACGCCGGCAAGAGCTGCAGTTGGAGCTGCTGCAGTTCAATCGCGACGTCATCGGGAGCGCGGGGGTGGGCAACGCCGCGGTAGAAGGCACCTCCGCCCATCGGCGCAATCCACTACAGGAGACGGCAGAGCTGACCGTGTCCACGGCGGCCGCGGCGACAACGGCGGACGAGCTGCTTCGCTACCTAGAGCGCCGGCACACCACGCAGGTGAACTACCTAGACAAGCTTGAGATGCAGTGTCAGGCGGTGGAGCAGGACATCGCGCGTGCGCAGCAGCTCGTCCGTCAGCGCCGCATCGCCGGCGAGGCTTTTCAAGCCGTCGACCTGGAGCAGCTGCGGATCGAACACCAGCAGCTCACCGAACGCATGGCGGCGAAGAACAACGAGTTGGCAGAACTGAAAGGCACCTCAACGCGCACGGTGCAGCTGCTGAACCAGCTGATTGGGCAGCTGAACGACCTCGCGAGCGAGCAGACGCGGCTGCGGCGGGAGTCGAAGAGCCGCACGGAGTATCTGTCACGCTGCGACAAGGAGTACACCGCGGCATCCGCAGAGGCGGTGCTTGCGGAGTCGAAGCACGACGCACTGAAGGCGCAGCAGGAGGCGATCAAAGCCCCGAAGATCGAGGAGTATATGGCCCAAAAGGCAGAGGAAGTGGAGCTGGCGAAGGCGGTGAAAAACTGGGAGCGGAAGGTGCAAATCGCGGAAGGGCAAGCCTCGGTGGTGCGGCAGCACGTTCGGCGGATGGAGAAGCAGCACACCGCCGCGATCAAGTACGCAAGTGAGAAGCTCCAGCACCATCCACAGCCGCAGCAAGAACAACGGCTGTCGATGGCGGCGTCGGCGAAGCCGGTGGTGGGTGGGACGCGTAGTTTGCTTCAGCAGCGGCGACAGCAACAGCAACAGCAAAGAGAAGAACAGGCGATACTAGGAGCAGTGGCCAGCACTCCAGCGATGGCTGCGGCAGCAGTAACGGCAGCAGCAGAACCGACAACTATGTAAATAGAGATTCTCAAATAGTTTTTTTTTTTTCAGTGCCATCTCGCTTTTTTTTTTTTTTTCGCTTTTCCTTCTCCTTCTTCATTTCGTGTACTTTTTTTTTTTTTCTTCTGCTGCTGTTCGTACCACGATGGTTAAGTGATCGTGGTGTTCCCGTGTAGTCTTCTTCATGTATGTCATCACGTCCTTGTATGACGTGTTTACTTCCTTCCAAAAAAAAAAAAAATAATAGTACTAATATTACATAGCTTAGAACTCCACACACTTGCCATCCAAACAGTGCTGTCCCCTGACTGCGGTCTTGCACACAGCAATGGAAGAACGAAAAGTGGTGCTAAACGGAGGTGTAAGCACCTGCCGTTGTTGTTCCTGTTATTCGAATGCCAAAGTGGTTCATGTAGAATTCGAGTCGTCCTTCCTTTTGGAGGTTGAGTCGCTTGCTGTTTCTCTTTTTTTACGAGCAAGCCCATTAAAAACAGTCAGCCATACACACACACACACACACGTGGCCACGATATCTTTTTCTTTGCAGTCCTAACGGTTTGGCATATCAGGGGAGGAAAAAAAAGAAAAAAAAGACGCGTTGCAGTGATGGTGCGCCACGTCGTTACCTTTATGCTTCTTTCTCTTCATTAGTATCATCATCCCCACCCCCCCCCCTCCACCTCTGACACCTTTTTTCGTTTTGTTATTGTGTAGTAGTAGTAGTAGTCGTCGCGAAGGAAGAGGAAGAGGAGGGGGACGAGGAGCCTAAAGAAAAAAAAAAAAGGATACCTTTGCTCGTCTCTTAGCTCCCTCCCTCCCCCCCCCCCCCCCAGTCGCAGTCCTCCGCCGCCGTTGCGGACAACCTGCATATCGAGAACCCCCTTTTCCCTTTTTTTCTCTTTTCTTTTTCTTTTTTGTTGTTGTTCTTTTTTTTTTTTCTTCCATTAGATTGATTTGAAGGTCTTTTTTTTTTTTTTTTAGTGCACAGAGATTTCATGTAGTACAGAGCTTCGTCTGTTTCTTTTTTTCTTTTTTTTCTTTTTTTTTTTTTATTTATTTTAGCCAGTGTTCACTTTTCTGCTCCTTTTCCTCAAAAGCACCCACACACGCACACCCACACACACATACACATACACACCATATTAGTCCATGTCACTGCCTCCTATTAATGGCGAGAGGGCCAGTGCGTCCCGTCCGGCTGGATCGAATAAGTCGAGAGGAAACGGTGCCGTCTCGCGGAACGCCGCTTCACAAAAGCCGCCACCGTCGTCGTCGTTGTCCGCGTCGCCGCCACTCTTTGACGATGACGAAACAACGGACGATTTTGCCGGCACGAGCGGCACCGGCAGCGCCACGGACCGGCGTGACGCATCGGACTTCCGCATTCTTGTCGCCACCCGCATTCGCCCCTTCACGGAGCGCGAGGTGCGGCAGTGGCGGCAGGAGCGGCGCACAGCCGAGGCGCACGACGTGGACGCCGAGGAGGCCCGTCGCGCACGTGCAGGGCTGCGCCAGCCTTTTGGCCCCGATCACATGTTACTGAATGCCACACAGCAAGGGCTCGATGGAACATGGACGATGCGGCGCCACGACGACAGCGTGAATCACCGCCACAGCAACAGCAGCAACAACAACGGTGACGGTGACGGTGGTGGTGTCGGTAGTGTGGATGCCAGCTCGAATCGAGGCTCCTTCGATGCGCTGGATATGCCTCCGCCGGTGGTGGAGGTCGAGAGCGATGGCAAGACGGTGATATTGCTCGATGTGCAGAGCCGCGGGAACGACGGGGCGAATGACGCATCGCCTGTGCGCAGTGCCTTCACCTACGACTTTGTGTTCAGCAGCTTCGCGCCGAACGTGGAGCTCGATGCTCAGCTGGTCGATCCAGGTCTGACCGGGCGGCGTGGAGGAGAAGCGAGGACGACGTCGTACGTTATAATGGACCGCGACGATGCAGAGGATATAGCAACAGCGCATGGTAGCTCGTCACACACGCCCGCGCAGGAGCAGCAAGCGGAAGAAGAGCAAGTAGCAATTTACGAGCAGCTGGCCATTCCCCTCGTCAACGCCGCGCTTCATGGCTACAACACGTGCATGTTTGCCTACGGGCAGACAGGGAGTGGAAAAACGTACACGATGATGGGGACGCCGCGGCACCCCGGATTAATCCCGCGACTTTGTCGGCTGCTTTTTTCCGAGGTGGCCGCACGCAACGACGCGGACGCCGCTGGCAGCGCGAGTGGCACCAGCTGCCCAGCCTCAATCGTGCTCCAGCTCTCGTACATGGAGATCTATAACGAGCAGGTGCGCGACTTGCTGAAGCAGCGGCCGAAAAACGCGATTCTGCATTACAAGAGTCGCTTCGACAAGAAGGACGTGGACAGCGACGAGTACCGCATGTTGAAGGTGCGACACCACCCCTCCAAAGGCATCTACGTAGACGGCTTAACGAGCTTGCCCGTGCGCACCTGGGATGAGTGCGAAGTCTACTTACAGCAGGGCAACGCCTTCCGTACGCAGTGCAGCACCGTTATGAACGCGAACTCGAGTCGCTCGCACGCCATTTTTCAGCTGCAGATGACGCAGCGTGAGAGCACGGGCGGACGCGTGCGCGGACGTGAAGTGGCGCTGGAGACGTTCAGCAAAATCAACCTCGTCGACCTCGCCGGCAGCGAGCGTAACACGCATGCGAAGACAACGGGAAAGCACCTGGCGGAGGCGAACAGCATCAACGCCTCCCTCTCTACGCTGCGTCGCGTCTTGGACGGCTTAATTGCCAACCGCGCTCTGGCCCTCAGCAGCGACAACGCAAAGGCAGCGAGCAAGAGTACGGGTAGGCACAGCAAAGGAAGAAAAGGCGGCGGCGCGGTGATCCCGTACCGCGAGAGTCTGCTGACCTACGTGCTGTCCGACAACTTGGGTGGGAACAGCTTCACCGTCATGTGCGCCAACGTGTCGCCGTGCGCCGCGAACGCCGGGGAGACGGAGTCGACACTGCGCTACGCCACACTGGCCCAAAACGTCATCAACCACGCGAAGCGGAACGCGTCACCAACGGCGCGGGTGATGCATGAAATGCGAGATCAGCTGCGGGTCATGCAGGAGGCGCTGCGCCGGGCACCAGACCCGTCGCGCGTGGCGGCGCTCGAGGAGGGCGTGCACCTGAGCGAGGAGTTGCTGCGTGAGATGAAAAGCCGCGAAGAGACGTACGAGGCGCAGTTGCAGGAGCAGGCGGCGCAGGCGACGGCGCTACGGCGCGCCGTCGAGGAGCACTGCCAGCAGGAGGCGTACTGGCGCGCAGAGGCGCAGCGGCAGCAGCGGGAGGTGGAGGAGCTGCGCGAAGCTCTCTTCGAGGCAACGCAGAACGGCGGCAGCGGCAGCGGCAGCGGCGAGGTGGTGCCCGCCAAGAACAAGAAGCTCTACCGTCAGCAACTCGATCAAAAGAAAAGTCCGCCCAGCTGCGAGCGGGAGGGCGAGAGTGACGGGGAGGCGCCATTGTCGCCTGCGTCGCGTGACTGGAAGCCGACGCGGGCACGGGGTACGCCACTGTCGCTGATGGGCCTGCGTGGCGAGCAACACCGCCCCTCCCGCACTTCGCTGCCCACGCTGCTGACAGGGATGCCGGCCAGCGCGCCGACGAAGACATTAACCAGCGGAGGGGCACGCCGCGCAAGTCGCTCGACCGCCAGCTACAACAGCAATAATGCCACTCCCACCGCTGCGCTGGCACCGCGGCCGTCTCTGTCGAAGTCGCCCGGGCCGACGAAGCGAAGAAGCAGCCCACGTGCGAAGAGCGTTGGCACCGCGGAGCCGAGCGGGGCCAGCGGCCGTAGCGGCGATGATGTGCTGCCTGTCATAGCCGAGGGCGAGGAGGAAGAAGAGGTGCCGTCCGTCTACCATACCGAGCAATACCTCACGCACGCCGCCGACGCGGCGGAAAGTTCCAGCGACTCGGAGGTGCACGAGCCGTCGAATTCGCAACAGCTGCAGTTGGCCCAGGCCTATCGCAGCGGTCCCTTTGGTGATGGTGGGAGCAACAATGGTGGTCTTGCGATTGAAGGCGTGGCGGCTACGCCGTCGCAGCATGGATCCACACCCTCCCTTCGCGTGGCGGCGGCGCGGCAGGCGCAAGCGGCTCGTGATCGCCGTCGCAGTT
The DNA here is from genome assembly GCA_037349495.1 of Lotmaria passim. NCBI lineage: Eukaryota > Euglenozoa > Kinetoplastea > Trypanosomatida > Trypanosomatidae > Lotmaria > Lotmaria passim. The sequence goes on from CP140208.1 coordinate 367,442, forward strand.
CCACCATCGCTGCAGCGGCAGCGAAGCGGACAAGGAAGGCGGCTGGCAGAGAAGTGAAGGCGGATGCGCTCGTAGTGCCGTCGCGTGAGCCTGTGGCGGAGGCAGGGCAGGCGTGGCTGCCGCACAAGATCGCAATGTCAGCCGACAACGTGGGCGCGGAGAATGACGCAGCGGAAAACAGGGACCACCTCCCAGCTCTCAAGTACGCTGACGAACCTGCCGATGCTAATGACAGTGAAGAGGGTGGGAATCCAACGCCCCGTGCGTCGCGCAGCCCGCACGGAGACGAAGGGTTGACTGACGTGCATTCCACCAACGCGGAAGACCACGAGGAGGAGGAGGAGGACGACGAAGACGAAGACGAGGACGAGGAAGACGCGGCAGCAGCTGCGCTGTCCAGCTGCAGCAACAGCAACCATCCGCAAGTAAACGGGCTTTGCGCCGATGACACCGACAGTGTCGCCGCGTCGTTCAGTCAGTCTGGTAAGACGGCAGCGGCAAAGATGACGCAGCAGTTTCTCAAGAAGAAGAAGACCCCGCAAAGTAACGCTCATCGTCAGAGGAGCGAGAGTGACGTGGCGAATGAGCGACATTATTTCACGGTGGACACCCTTCACTGAAAAGGCGCGGGGAAAAAAAGGGTGAGCTTTTTTTCTTCTTCGTCCCTCTTTTTTCGGATTTATCGGCATCTGTACTTATTATTATTTATCTTATATTATTATTTATTTATTTATTTATTTTCTTTTTTCTTGATTTGGAATTGCCTTCTGATGTAAAATAAACAACTCTGGTGCTTGATTGTAACAGTGAGTTTGTTTGCTTGTTTTTTGTTTTTCATGTGTTTGGAATTGTGCTCCTTTGAAATGTACTTTCTTCTTTTTTTTTTTATTTCCTGTTGTGTGTCAAGCTTACTTGAGTTTCACCCTTTTTTTTCTGTTTTTTCTTCCCCATTTATTCACTCCTTTACATGTATCAGTCGTTCCTGCTTCTCGTGACGTGCAACCAAATCGGAACAACGATAAAAAAAAGAAAAGACTGAGAGAAAAAAAAAAAAGCACGCTCTTGTTTTTTGTTCGGTTTTGTTTCGTTTTGTTTTTTGTACATCTTGAAAGATTGTGGAGATCCTCTTCGCTCCACTGAAAAGTCACTGCTTTCTTCAAAGCTTGATATAACGGCGCATGATGGGCGTGGAAAAAAAAAAAGTGAGCGTGTTTCAAAAAAAAAAAAAAGTCGTTTCTTTTTTTTTGTTTGTTTGTTTGATTTTTGCTTCCTCTGTGATGTCGCTGTTGCTTCCCCCTCGTCCGTTGCTCTAAAAAAAAAAAAAAGAACGCACTTTGCCTCGAGTCACTTTCTGTGAAAAGAAAAAAGGCCATAACACCAGAACGGATCTCCCTTTTCTGCTCGCCCGGACGCTGCTTTCCCCCCCCCCCTCATCTTCCTTCGAGAGTTCTTCACCATTGACATCTTTTTTTTTTTTTTGCAGCTCAGAGCTTCTAGCCTCTGGCCTGAGTTGTTTATAAAGATCACACCCACCCCACTTCATTCCCCTAACACACACAATAAGGCAAAAAAAGAAAATCTGATATGGACCTTGACGCTTTCCTCGCCAAAAGCACAAAGAAAAACTCCAAGAAGGCGGCCAAGCACAGGGCAAGCGAGGACGCGGCCCTCGGTGGCTTCGGCCTCGACGGTGCACCCCTGACGACCGCCAAGGCAAAGCCGCCGCCGCCGCTGCCGCCGACGGGCGTCCCGGCTTCCACTGACCCGGAAGCTGCAAAGACGACGACGGCCACAGCCACCGCAGGAAGCGAGCCGGCCAGCGGTGCCGCGCCAGTGGCGATGGCACCAGATAAGCCTTACAAGGCCGTCGCTGCACCGGTCGTGGTGGTGAATTTGGCGTCGGGTAACACGACCCGCGCGGCCAAGACGTGGGATACCGTGAAGATGGAACGGGAGGCGAAGCGGCAGGAGGAGGAGGAGCGCGCAGCAGCTGAAAAGGCGAAGGCCGAGGCCGAGGCGGCTGCGCGTGCGGCGGAGCGTGCCGCAGCTGGGGAGGACGATGTCGACGAAGCCGCCACGGAAGACGAGTCGACAGCGGAGGCGAAGCCGGCGAAGTTCATTGCCCGCGGACACCGCAACGCGACGGGCACGCTGCACAGCAGTGGCAGCCCGACGTCCTCAAGCCCGACGGGTCGCCTCGCCCCGCGCACGCAGAGCGGCTTCAGCATGGATAACCTGCCAACGCTGGAGGAGACCTTTGGCAACGCGAGCAAGAAGACGCCGCAGGCCTCGCCAAAACCGGAGCAGCCCGCGGCATCAGAAGCAACGCCAGAGAAGGTCAGCTCTCCTGCGCCGCAGCAGGCGGAGGAGTCGTCGGTATCAGCAGCGGCAACTGGTAGCGCAGGCGTGTACAGGCCGCCCGCGTCGTCCGGCGCGGGTGCGTACAGGCCCCCAAGCTCCTCTGGCGAAGCCTACAAGCCGCCGGCCGGTGCCAGCAGTGCAGGTGCCTACAGACCTCCTGCATCCTCCAGCGCCGGCGCGTACAAGCCACCCAGTAGTGGTGGTGCGGGTGCCTACAAGCCTCCAAGCAGCGGTGGTGCAGGCGCTTACAGGCCTCCCGTGTCTTCAGGTGCCGGTGCGTACAAGCCTCCAAGCAGCGGTGGCGCAGGCGCCTACAAGCCACCGGTGCCGACGACTGCTGAGTCGACAAGCCCGACCGAGCCGTCGAGTAATGCCTACAAGCCTCCCACGTCTTCTGGCGCGGGCGCTTACAAGCCCCCTACTTCTTCTGGTGCTGGTGTGTACAAGCCGCCAACGTCGTCGGGTGCTGGTGCCTACAAGCCACCCAGCAGTGGTAGTGCAGGTGCGTACAGGCCCCCGTCAAAGCGCGAAGGTGCCAGCGCATAAGCACATGTTCCTCGCGTGTGTGTGTCTGTGCTTAAAACTGTATTTTTTTTTTTTTTAATTGGAGTCTGTGCTCTATTTTTCTTGTTTTCCTTTTGAGGGAGAAAGGAATTCAGCTCCACTCGTTTTTTTTTTGTTGTTGTTGTTGTTGTTTAGTTTGTTTTTATTTACTGACGGAATTTCACTAACAGCTTTTTTGTTGTTGTTGTTGTTGTTTTTGTTTTTGTCTGTGAGCGTGTGTGTATACAACTTTTTTTTTTTTACTAAAGGAAAAGGCTGAGATTCTCAGAGAGGGTAAATTCACTCGGCATGGAGAGAGAAACGGCAGAAGGGTGTGTGTGTGTGTGCGTTTTCTCGATGGTACTGTGGTAGCTGCTGTTTTGACAATCGCAGCCCTCTCCTTTTTTTTTTTTCTCCCTGTTTGATAAGACACTCTAATAGGCGGTAACCTTCCTCTTAATAGTTGTCCTGATATAATTTACTTAAAACAGAGTCAGGCTTAAAAAAAAAAAAAGCGCCGTTTTTGGGAGAGGGGAGCGAAACCGTGTGCGAAAAACGCAAAAGCTGATACTATGTGTATGTGTGTTGTTGTTGTTTTCCTGAATATTTGGTTCCTTTAAGTGAACATGCGTGAAGTGTCTCGTTGAAGAAAATGGACGCTTGAATGACTGCGCACTAGAAAAAAAAAAAGGTGGGGGAGTGAAAAGAAATGAAAAGGCTGCCGCTTCCGACACTTATTTGCCAAGGAAGAAAAGAAAGCAACTGTGTTTCTACGGGTACACACATACACACACATACACACACACACACACGTTTAATAACATCTCGTTGGCTCGTTCTTTTCTTTGTTTTTTTTTTTCTTTACATATGTGCATTTGAAAGTAAACACCCTTCCAAAGGAAAAAAAAAACCACATCTGCACACACGCCTCACCAGCGACTCTTACTCCTATAGGGACGCGGAAGCATCCAAACACACACACACACACACACACACACAAACACAAAAGAAAGAAAGAAGGTCAAGTCAAAAGATCCGGTCAATGCAGGACGACGGCAGCGGAGCGGCCGCCGCCGCCGGGCCGTCCCCCGCCGTGGAAGTCGTTGACGGACGAGATAATCTTGTGCAGGTGATCGCCCGCTACGTGCGGAGACGTGTCTGTCAAGCTCGAGCAACAGCGTTGGAGTACGGAGGAACAGTACAAAGAAAGCACACGTACTCCCCAAACCATAAAGTCATCACTACTGGCCACGTGCGTCGTCACAGTGATGATGCAGAGGAAGAGGCCCGCCTCATTAACGCGGCACAGCTGCTCGAGGCGCGGCTGCTGCAATGTCTGTTACGCGTGCAGCTGAATCCCAGCGAAGTGCCCAATCAGCCCGAGCTGCCTGGAGACGTCAGCGCGCACGAAACACAGCGGATGGGCGTGGCTGTCGCCGCTGAGTCCTCCGAGAAGACGGTGGTGGCGCCGTCGTCGGAGACAGAGCCAACCGAGAGGCATCGTAGCCGCCGCCACCGCAGTCGGCACATCATGGAAGAGGAGAACGGCAGGAAAGCAGCCGATGCAAGTGCAGGTGCAGCTGATACCCTCTCCCCACCGCCGCGTAAACCCCGGCTTCCCTTTGCTGAGGAAGAGCCCATTCAGCGACAAGTGTCCCCCATCAACGCGGCGGTCGCAGCTCCACCACACATCCGTGACCGCCCGAAAGGCACCCGCATGAGCAGTGCGCCCTCTGGAGGACCTGACATCACAGCCCAATCTTCTCCATCCGCCACCCTCTCCCGCTCTCCTAGCGGGACCAAAGCGAAGGAACTCTACTACGCCTACACACATCAAAGTTTGCCGCCACCACCACCACCGGCGGCGGCAGCGGTTCGGCGGCGTACCGGCAGCGCGCACGCGGTACCAGCGAGCTCTCCCTCGTCTCCTGTTCCTGCTCCGTCCGCGGCGGCAGTCGCTGGCACGACGAGCACGGCATTGGAGAGTGCAGCGGGACCTCAGAGCGCCGGCCAAAGGCGGCGTCTCAGTCAGCCGGGAGGCGAACACCAGAGACGGCGACTCAGTCAACGTCCGGCAAGCCCTGTCGAACCCGCAAGTTCGCTGATCGTCGATCGGCCACGTGATGGAGCTGCACCCCCTAATGCGTCAACGAAGACGACCGACACCCACAGCAGCAGCAGCAGCAGCAGCAGCAGCAACAGCAGCAATGAAGATAATAACAACGACAACAGTAACGACGGCAAGCGTGTGGCACCTTCGCAAGGTAAAGCAGAAGAGGCACACGTGGCTGCATCCACCGTCTACTGCCCACGCGGCGGTACGGTCCGACCGTTGACGCCAGCCGAAGTCGCAGCCGCGATGGGGTCATGGCCGTCTCGTATGATCCAATACAGTCTCGCAAAGAAGCTAGCGGAGGCGGCCGTGGTTGAGTCCGCCACAGAGGCAAGCGCCGCGGACGGGAGAGAGACATCTACAGAGCGTGACAAGGAAAAGGGGGGAGAAGAGGACGGACAACGGGAGAAGGGCCGGGCTGCTGAGCAGCAACCTCAGGCGACGAACTTAGACGGCGACGGCGTGTTGCACTATTCCGTTGAGGAAGACACCGAGCTACTGGACTTCATTCAGCGCCTGCATGATGTGCTGCAATACACGACCCTGACGACAGGAGAGGTCGCCGACGTGACGAATGAAGAGCGTGATGGGAAGAGGGAAGGACGAATAGGCGACAGCGATGCCACGGCCGCCGCCACCACCGCTACCACTGTTTCAACGACGGCGGTGAGCATCCCATTTCCGTCCTTTGCGCGCTTCTACCTATCAAAACCGGCGTTGACGACCAACCTACATGACGTTAACGGCGGTGTCGGATGCAGCTGCGATGACGTAGTGCAGTTCTTTTTGGCGCAGCTTACCGATGCGCTCGTGTCTGCTGCTGTCGTGCCTGACACAGCAGCAGCAACAACAACGCCAACAGTGGTCTCGACTGACGAAGATGACGACCAACACGCTGTTGGAGAAGTGGGGACGGAGGTGAGAGACGCTCAAACGAAAAACGACGACGAGAACCGCAAAAAAGCGAGCCTCACTGGCGAAGCCGAAGACCAGCACGGCGGCGGTGGCGGTGGCAGTCCCAACGCCAGCGTTACGAAGACAACGGGAGACGAAACCGCCGAGGCAGGAGCGTCGCTGGTGCTCACGGGCGATATGGTGCGGGACATTGAACTGCTACTAAAGCACACACCCACCGTCCTTACCGCCTCTTCACCCTCACCATTAGCCTACGCGCCTGCACCCCACGCAGACGCTGCTACTGTAAACCTTGCCACCGCGCCTTGTCCTTCCCCTCCTCTTGCAGCAGCGGCAGCGCGGCTGTCATCCCCGACGCGATCGGCGGTGCGGCGCGCACTGCGTCAACTTCTGCGTCTCTCGCCATCCACGTACAATGCGACGATGTGTACGACGCCACTTGTCGTTGGTGTATTGCGACGGTACGGCACCACGATAGACGCAGATGAAGATGATGATGACGATAGTGACGGTGGTGTGGAGCACGGAACGCAGAAAAAGTGCATGCGTGCGCTCCGCATACGACTCGTGCCCGCCGCAGAGGCAATGAAAAGCACAGGAGTATCTCAACCTACCGTCGTGGCCAGCCGTCACGACAACGAGACTGCCGCGCCAATGTGCTACAATGCCTTAATCATCGAAGTAACGGGTGGTGACGTGGTGTACGCATCGACGGAAAACGATGGCAGCGATGGGGGCAGCAGCAACAGCAACCGTAACAGTAAGAACGACGACGACGGCGTGGAAAGCCACCGCGGCGCAGCTGCGGAGGACGCACTGCCGCTAGAGGAGGAAGACGAGGCAAAGACGATCTTTCACGCAGACGTGCCGGAGATGTATCGCCGGCCGCGCTCGCGTGATCGCCGCGCAGCATCGCCACATCAGTTGCAGCGGAGTAGTTTCAGAGAAGGGCTGACGGAGGCAGGCGAAGCGAGTGGAGTGCAACACGATATTGCGCGCTCGCGGTCGCGGCTGTCTCGTCAGCAGTGCGTCCTGTGGCAGCAGCTACTTTCCGTAGCGCAGTTCATACACGTCACTGGCACTCCCCTGCAGGTGGAGACGACGGCGCGATACATCGCCTTAGCAATTCGACGCCGACGCGAAGCGCGTCAACAACAACAACAACGCTCCCACAACCAGGAGACTCCACTGTTTTCTTCGTCCGTCCCGTTTTACGGTGCGGCGGCACCGCCGTCTGTAGCGGAAAGCGCCTTTCCCGTTTCCGTCCCTGCCTTTTTCTTTACGCTGACCGAGACGTCGTCCCTCGCAACGGCCGCAGCAGCAACACGGACGCTGCAGTACGGCGACAACGACGGCGATGACGACGACGGTGACAACAACGATCTCCTTCGTGTGACGTCAGAGCCGAAGGCGCAGCAGCACGGCGCCACCCTCGTGGCTGGTATGCACGATGCACAGTTGATGGGGATGAATCCAAAGGAATTGCGCGAACGACAGGCACGTCAATCGAGTGCTGGTGTTGGTGTCGGAGGTGCCACGACGGCCGCTCCTCCTGCTACGCCGGTAGCGCGGTCAGGTTTTTTTTCGTCTGGCCCTGGACTTGGTCTGCGCGCACTGCTGGGCTGGCGGACTCCCGCTGCCGCCGCCGCCACCACCGCACCACCGAAGTCGCCTTCACCACCATGCCAGCCTCGGTTGTCATCGCCGTCTCCCGATCCGGCCACCGCGCACAACACCGCCACCGCCGTCTCCGCGGTGGCGTCTGCGGAGGATCTGATGCTGCAGTGGATGCACGACACGTTGATTCCCATCTTCTACGAAACAACCGTGACTTTTAGTGAAGCTGGCGAGATCGACCTATCAGCACCAGATAATGCTGGGGACAAACCTGCGTGTGCGGCTGCCGACGTCAGGTCCGGTTCGAAGAGTAGCACCGTCGGCAACCGGCGCCACCGGTACCGCCTGCGTCGACAGCATGCACTGCTTGGTCGGGTGCAGGCCATTACCGCGGCGATGATAGGCAACAGCAACAGCGACGCTAAGACGCCGTCCGCCTCTGCGCGCGTCGTCGGGACCCAGCTGATCTCGTACCTGCTGCTGCACCAACTTTTCTTCCTCGACGCTGCAGAAACGGCGGTGGCTGCAACTGCGGCTGACAGCGTCGACACCGTCGCCCCACACGGCGGTTCACGTCGGGCATATTCCGTCCCCACACCCCGAACTGCAGCGACGACGACGACGATGGCAAACGACACAGTACACGACGTCATCGACCACCATAATACCCATCACAACAACAGTAACTGCATCGATGGCGGATCGCTGCGGCAGCGTCGTCGTGCGTTCTCGGCGACGCCGCACCGCGGCACCCGCGCCGCGCAGCCACGTCGCGTCAGTTTTCGCGAAAACGATGGCAGTGCATCCGCGTCACAGCAGCTCGTCACCCTGTCGGAGGCGCCACACGCGACGACTCAACAGCAGCAACACCAGCATCACGGCGACCACGAAAACACAGCGGGTGAGGTGAGTTTGGAAAGGTCAGATGTCACCGCGGCCACCACGCGCCTCGAGTCGCCCTCGTCGTTGCCCTCGCCGAAGAGTATTCTCAAGTCCGGTCGTCGCTACAGAGCCGAGAGGCTCGTGCGCTCCAGCGCTCCCGCCACCCCCGTCGTGCCATTTCGCAGTTTTCTTTTGTGGCGGTGGTTGGCGGCGGAGGCATTCACGGCCTCTCACGTTGAAGCGAGAGACGAGCCTGCGCGTACGACCGCAGAAACGCACGTGCCGTCCGCCGCGCAGCTCTCACCGATGCTGCATCTCAGCTCTGCCTCGTACGTGGCACAAGCGCAGTCGCTGGCGGTGACGGTGGCGACAGATGTGACGGAAGCACTGCTGCTCGCCGGGATTCAGGCGGAACAGTACGCGTGCTACGCGCAGCTGCACCAAGAGCCTGCATCCAGTCTCGCGAGTGAAGACGATGGTACGAGCCACGGCGAGAAAGAACCGACGATCAATCCACACGCGTCTACCGCCGCCTCCGCAGTAGCAGCACGTGCTAGCGCCACGAGGTACGAAAAGGCGGGTGGGGATCGGGTCGACGCCGCATCTCCATCGCCAGCGGCGGTGCTCGCGACGCGCCATGCGACAATGTTCAAGTGTGACGAGATCCTGCCACTGGCAAAGAGCGTTGCGGAGGCGGTGGTAAAGGCCGCGCTGGCGCCGCTGATCTGCGAAGCCGACGTGCCACTGCAGCTGCGGAGTGTCATGCAGGAAGGCGACCTTGCCGCGGTTCACTCAGGCGACGAGGACGTCGCTGACGACGATAGTGCTGCGGCTGCTGGGGAGGGCAGCGACGACAGTAGGATCGACGGTGGTGACGATGGCTTTTGCGCCTCCGGCCCCGCCATCTCTCTCCTCTCCCCCAACCTGTCACCCGACGTCTACCACCGCTTTCAGGTGCTCTTCGCCGTCTGCACCTACCGTGTGCAACGCGAGGTGTTATCAAGTGTGGCGCGACCACTCGATCTGGCTCTGCGCCGCCTCACCTGGGGCCTTGCCCAGCACCGACTGCACCTGCTCTGCCAGCCACTGCGTGTGTTTTGGAAGACAGAGTTCGTGGCGTTGAGTGAGGCTGCCGCGCTGCTCTCCTCTTCTTTGACCTTCCCCTCCGCCTCCTCGTCGTTCTTGTCCCGTGCGAAGACGTCGATAGAGGTACAGGAGCTGCAGAAAAGGTGCGTGGCGGCGCAGCGCGGCCTGTGCGTGTTGGTCAACCAAGTACTTCAGTTCTACGAAGACTGCTTGGTGCTGCCGCACCTGCTGACCAGAGTGGGAGCATCCCGTCCCGTGGAGCTGAGTGTTGGTGAGGAGGAGAACGACTTGGGGGCGGAAGAGGGAGGTGATGGGAAAACGTTATCGCACAGCATGAAGCAACACGGCAATACGATCAGTAATAACAATAATAATAATAATAGTAATAAGAGCAGTAGCGACGACAACAATGGAAACAGCGATGGAGCGCAGGCGTCGAAGCTGTGCAAGCGGTACCCGTCGCCGTTGACGCCCCTGGGTGGGGGGCAGCTCCCGTCACCACCGCCATCGCCTCAGAGAGCGCATCGTGCTGTGAACAGCGCGGTCTATTTAGCGCAGCAGCCGCCATCACCCCATCAGCAGCAACAGGAAGAGCAGCAGCAGCAGCAGCAGCGCAGTGTCAGCGCCTTTGTCCCCTTGTCCTTTGGCGAGGTGAGGCTTCCACATCAGCCCACCGTGACCACCTTCGCCACGCCAGCCGAGGGTTCTGTCTCGCCTACGTCACTGCAGCAACAGCAGCAGCAGCAGTCGTCGATGCCGCAGTGGTCCTGCATCGCCGCGCTCAGTGCATGGAATCCGATTGATGTCGACACCAGCTTCGACCTGCACAGTTCCCTCTGCGATGACTGGCGCTCACTGCGGCTGAGTGGGGCGGGCGGCGAGCTCGGCAGGGCAGCAAGCGATTTCGCCGTTGCGGTGGCCGCCGTCTCCTCGCTGCGTGTCCACCCTCCGTCGGCTCTCCACATCATCAGTCACGCCGCGCCGCACAATGCCACCGCCACGTCCTCCTCCCGAGTCGCGGAGTCCACCACCGCAGTGACGGCAACGGCAGCTACGTTTTCGATGCCAGATGTACTGCTCAGCGCGAGCAGTGACGTGCTCCACGCTGGTGGCACATCCCAGAGCGAATGCACCCGTGACGGCAAGAACAGCGGTGACACGGTGCCGGCAAGCAGTCCCGCACCAACGTCAGCATCAGCGCGCACACCAGCAGCAACAACAGATGCAACCTTACAGCAACAACAACAGCAGCAGCAATCGTTACTGCGAATGCAATCCCCCAGTGTCAGCTTTGCCTCGCCCTTCGCTGAAGCAGACGCGGCCCCCGTGCGGCCGTGCTTTTCGATAAATTGGGTGAAGCCGCTGCCCTATCACGAACAGCAGGAACTACAATACGCCCACGACTCGCAAGGTGTGTTGTCGCACTCCAGCTTCCTGACGCTGAACGTGGTGACGCCGCCGCAGCAGCGCTTTTATGTGCCGATCTTTGGTGGTAGTGCTGGTGAAGGTACAAAAGGAGGCAGTGTTTTCGTTGTTCCTGCAGTTCAGCAAGGCGAAGTAACAGCAGCGGTCGCGGTTGAGTCCGCTCCGCTGCGTGACGCTCCAGACGCCACGACTGAGTCATCCGTCTCTGCAAACGTGCGCGCCGTGGCAGCGGCGAGAGGGGAAAGGAACATGGGCGGAGAAGGAGAAGAGGAGAGAGCTGAAGAAGCGGCCGATGCACCGTCGGTGCCTGCGCTGGAGCACGCGAGTCCGCCGCCCGTCTCACGCACGCTCCCGCTCTTTGCCGCAGCGCGGCTGCGGAATGGAAATGTCGTCGAAAGCCATCTGCTCAGTCCTTTCGTGGAGGAGGCAAAGCGGATGTTGACGGGCCTGCTGCTGCAGCACTGGGTGCTGCCGCGGTGGGGCCTACTCACGCAGCTCAGCGTGGATGCAACGGAGCGGGCGGAGAAGGGGGTGAAGAGCACGGCGCGGCCGCCACCGCCGCTCGTGCAGCGCAGCTCGACACAGGCGCAGACGGACGCCCCGCTTCCTACGCCTCCCCAACCACAAAAGGAGCAGAAACAGCAGAGCGAGAAGAAGCCGGAGTGTATTCCTCGCGGCAGTGAATTGGCGGGCGAGCATCATGAACATGACGGTCAGCATCATCGTCAACAGGACAAGGACGACGATGATTGTATTGCACGTTGTACCGCAAAGCTATCTTTCGATGTTCCGACGTTCGTGGATCAAAGCAAAGAAGCTGGCAAGCGTAATGAGGTGTGCAACGGCGCCACACCGCTGGCGCCGCCGTTGCCATCGCCGTCGCCTTCCGGCTCCCCGCCAACGCCTTCTGCAGTCGTAGAAAACACAGGCAGCGCACAAGCACTCGAGGAGGAGAAGGTGAAGAACACAGCCGATGCCGTCACCGTTGTCGAGCCGATAACGCACGGGGGGAACGCGGAGCTGCAAGCACGCAGGGAGCTGATGCAGCGCGTGTTAGACGACATTGTCCAGTCCTGTCGAAGTCTGGCGACGGCCGCCACGCAATACGAGCTGGCGCTTGTTCTGGCGGGTTCCACATCGTTGCCCTCGATGATGACGTCGAACTGGCGGAGCCACGACCCAGACGTAGACGTCGACGACGCGAAGGAGAAAGACATGCAGGCAACGTTGTCGCAGCACGATGCCTCGATGCGTGCCCGCTCATCCTCCGCGACGCTGCCGGCCGCATCGGAGAGTCCCTCCTCCACGTCTCCTCCCTCTGCCGTACAGACGCCCCCAACGCCGCCGCCGCCGCCACCATCGTCCGCCTCTCGGGATTTTTTGAGTAAAACGCGAAGAGAACGAGAGCGCATTCTTGCGCTCTGCCGGCGCATGTCTGATCTGCTGGCAGGCAAGACAGTAACAGCAGCAGCAGTAGAAACGCTTGAAGAGGATGCAGATTTCCACCTGAAGCCCTTGCAATGCAGTAACACGCATCGTGGCGATGAGGGCGACGTGCACGCGGCAGGCACTCCGCCGAACCACAGTCAGCATGAGCTTTCGTCAGCGCCGTTCAACTCCCTCAGTCAAGGCATCTGTGGCCCGCCCTGCCCCACACCGCTATCCTGTGAACTCACAGCAGCAGGAGCGGCAGCAGAAGACTCGCAGCAGCTACAAGTTCCCCGCCCCGAGTCTTTCCCGGGCAGCAGCGGCCCTTCGCAACTATTTATCCCCTTGCGCGAGCCCACCCATCTCCTCAGCACGGCCTTCACGCTGTCTTCCATGCCTGTCCCGCTAGCAGGTGCGCTGTCAAGCGCGCCGCTGTCGACACTGTCAAGTGAAGTCGACGAAGCGACGACAACGACGACGACGCTGCTGGATGGCAGTGCGCTCGTGTCGGTGCCGGCACCGACTGCCGCGGCGGCGGTGGTGCCGCTCTCCGCACCGCACCTTCTGCAATTCCAGCTCAGCAGTGGAGAAGGGACGGAAATTTTGCCGCGGGCGCCGGCGCAGCTGAGCGCTACGGAGGAGGCAGCCACAAGTGAAGGTGTGCAGGCGCAGCCTCCTGTAATTTCTCGTCAAAATGACGCCCAGCAGACGGAAACAGACGAGGGCAGCGCACCGGCGAGGGATGACGCCAGCACGCAGATGCCACTCTGTCCCGGTCCCGCTTCCGCACCGCCGCAAGCAGCCGCGGTTGAAGGTGTCGACGACGTTGTGGACGACAGGAAGCAGGAAAGGAGTCCAATGCCCAAGGTGGGCTCGCAGCGTTCCGTGGAGACGGCTGAAGTGACACCCTACAAGCACCGTCACCGCCGCTCGCGTCACTGCCGTGCACCTTCAGGGGAAGCAGGTGCAGATGACAACGGCGATCGTGGTCATGAGAAGAGACAGCGTTCAACGGGTAAGGAGGATCTCGACGACTCCTCCACCACTACGACCACCACCTCCTCGTCCTCCTCCTCCACCCTCTCTCCCGTCTCGGTGCACTCGTCCGCTCAACTGTCCAACGCGTTCCTGTCCGGTTGCTCTTCACCGATGTTGTCCAACGCGTCGACGAGCTCGCTCGCCGTCGCTGCGGCGTCCCTCGCACCCGACGTGCAGCAGCAGCGTCTTGCCCTACCGCCACACGCATGGTGCGCGGACGTCGAGGAGGGAGGGAAAGGGAGGGACGAGGTTGCAGACACACCACGGCGCACGGGCACGACGGCGGCGGGCAGCGGCGAGGAGGGGGCAGCGGATTCCCACGTCGAAGCAACGCACCGAGGTCAAAAACAGACGGCGGTGAGGTCAGCAGACAGCGCAGCCACTAAGTCAACTACAACAAAGGCATACACATCGACATGGTCGCCGCCGCCGTCGCCGTGGCGAGAGCACACCCCGACTCGACACAGTGAAGCCGCGGTCAGCGCCTTGGCTGACCTACAGCAGCGCCTGAGCGGGTCGAACAGCACCGTCGTCGAACTCCGCCAACGGCTTGAGAAGGCAGAGGCGGACGTCTGCGCAAAGGAGAAGGCCCTCACACGCGTGCAGCAGCAGCTGGCGACGACGGAGGCGGCACTGCGCAGAGCCATGGTGTCGCAGGAGGCGGAGCTCGAGAACATGCAGCTGCGTCCGCCCCCACCGCTCACACCAGCGCGCTGCTCGGTGGCGATAAGCACCGTCGGTGTCCCTGAACCCCAAAAGTCCAAAGAAGAAGAACTGCCACTGCAGCAGCAGCAGCAGCAGCCATCACGACGTTCGTTGTCACCTTTGGTGTCTTCTACACCCGTTAAAGAGGTCAAGGCAGTGCCGCTGGCGGTGGACCGAGTGGAAGCTGGTGTGCAGGTGTCCCTCAAGGCTCCGACGCTACCACCGTCTACACGAGATCAGGATGAGTCAGAGGCTTTGCAAGGCCCTCCACCCCCAGCTGCCGTGAGCGCAAACACCGTCACAACACAGACAGCACCGCCCGATGTGACGCTGCTGGCCTCTCACAACGCCACAGAGTGCCGCGTGCGTGAGATGGAGGCAGAACTTCGCAATGCCAATTTCCGCATGGCGCAGTGGAAGGCGTTGCTCGAGGCGGAGCGACACGCGCGCGCGGTGCAGGTGGACCAGCTCTCACAGCAGCTGGAGAACGAGCAGCGACGGTTGCGGCATCGCGGCAGCAGCAGTGGTGCGAGTGGGCGTAGTAGTCTCAGTCGCAGTCTGTCGCCTCTTCAGCCGGAAAAACTGTTGATTCGTGATGGTTATGGCGGTGATGGCGATGTCGTGATGGAGGGAATTACTTCGCCTCTCGCATCCCTGCCCCCGCCTCCAAATTTGGTGAACAAGCAAGCCTGTGAGCTTCGAGGCGCAGCAGCACGGGCAGCGGAGTGTGGCGCATCCAACGCGACGAATAAAGTGGAAGCAAACAACAAGGAGGAAAAGGCAGATGAAGAACAGCAGCAGCAGCAGCAGCAGACGGCTGAGCTGAAGGCACGCGAGGAGGCCCTTCAGCAACACATCGCACGTGTGCTGTATCGCCTGCACGTGGCGGAGACGCAACTGGACGAGCAGCGACAGCAGGCCCAGCACGACGCCGCGGCAGCAGCAGCAGCAGCCGTCGTCAGCGAAGGCGAACGCACGCGGCTGGAGCAGCGCGTGGCAGCGCTCGAAAGCGAAGTGAAAGCGGCAAACGTGTGTTTACACGAGCAGGCGAGCGCGTCGTCGTTGTCGTCGTCACTGCCGGTGGAGCCCGCAAAGGTGCAGCAGCAGCGAGCGGACGACAAGGTCCAGCATGAAAGGGAAATGGCGGCGCTGCGGCGTGAGGCGCAGGAGAAGTCACGAGAGGCGCACGAGCGCAGCAGCGCTCTGGCAGAGGAGCAGGCGGCGCACGCGCGTTCGAAAATGGCACTCAGCACAGCACAAGCTGCAATGGCCGCAGCTCAAGTGGTCCACAAAGCGGAGACGGCGTTTCTTCAGCGCGGCGCTACCGTTTGGTGGACATCCTTTGAAGACTTAGGTTCAAGGTGGACAGATGAAAAGGTACGACTGGTGCTCACTGCCTACGCGGAGCGCCTTGTCTCGGCGGAAGAGCACCACCGCGCCGCGCTCGCAGGTGCCAGCGAGACAGCGGCGGTACAGGACTCCACATTAGCCACCCTCCGCGTTGCCCTCGCCACCACGCGCGATGAGGCAGCGCGGCGTGAGGCCGACTTGCAACGTGAAGTGAGCGCGCTGCGGCAAGAGGTGACGGCGCTGGCTGCCGCACGCATCGCCGCCGCCGCCACGGCAGAGCAACACGCACGCGCACACGCAGCGCAGGCGGCACGCTACTGGTCGTCGGCGACGGCATGGTGGTCAGCGGAGCGGAGTTGTACGGCGCAGTGGGCGGAGGCGAAGCTCGCGTGCGCCGTCGCCGCCTACGCGAGTCAACGGTGCACGCGAGAGCAGCAGCATGGCGAGCAGATCGCGGAGGCGCAGAACGTTGTCGTCGCGCAGGAGGCCACCATTACCACGCTGCAGGAGGAACTGGATGGGACGCAGCAGGACCTAAAAGAGGCGCGTGAAAGCATGCACGCTCAAGAAGAGGCACACGAACGTGTCGTTGCGGAGTTGAGTCGTGTTCAGGTTGCGCATGCAGCAGCGCAGGAGGCGCTCCGCAAGGACACGGCACACTTTCTGCGCTGCGTCGAGTCTTGGTGGGCCGCCGGTGCCTCCTGCCTTGCTGAGTGTACCCTGTCAAAAGCCTCTGCGGTGGGCACAACGTGTACATCGATGCTGCAGGTGCTTGCACAGGAGCATCGTGAAGCGTTGCGAAAGGCTGCCTCCGCAACAACGGCGCACGAGGCTGCGGTCGAGAGGCTTCACCGAGCGCTCGCTGACGCGCAAAGCATAGCGCAGAATCAGGAGTCGAAGCTGCATGAAGAGACGAAGGCGCACACCCGCACTGTCGCCGCTCTTCAGGCCACGCAAGCCGCGTCTGAGGTCATGCGGCGAAGCGAGGCTGCACAGCAGACACGACTGCAGCGTAACACGGCGGTGTGGTGGGCAGCGCGTGAGGCCTGCGCGGCGGACTGGACAGACGCGAAGATGCTGCTCTTGCAGGACGCCTATGCGTCGCAGCAGCAGCACTTTGCTCAATCGGTCTCAGCAACTGTGAATGAGCATGTCCGGCAATTAGAGGCCGTGCAGCTCCTCACACCAATTAAGGAGGCGGAAGCTCACCCGCCTGCAGTTGCGCCTGCGGTGTTGCCGACCGCCACCGCGACCCCGGTTCAGGTTGACGATGGTGCTGTGGGTCGTTCTCGACGTAGTAGACAGCAACACCACCAGAAACGTAGCCACTCCGACAAGAAAAGAGATGAAGCGAGGTCGTCCAGCAGGTCAGCGGCGGACGGTTCGCCTGAGGTGCTTGTCATGTCCCTTGAAGATCCGCTGGGTCTGCGTTACGAACTCCAGCGCAAGACGCGTCGCCTGCACAGCGCGGAGGAGCAGGTGCGGCAGCTGGAAATGGCACACAAGGCCGATCGAGAGGCGCTCGCAGCGATCCAGGCGATGCTACAGCAGGAGCGGTGCGCTGCCGTCAGTCCGCCGTCCGCGTCTATCACGGCTGGAATGCCCGACATGCCCTCACCTTTGCCGTATAGGAGCAGCAGCAGCAGCAACAACAGCCAGGCATGGCCTGCGCCACGGTCGATGCCTTCCGCGGCCGCCACGTCGTCGCGCTCGCCAAGCTTTGCGATGAGTCGACGTCTCACGCCAAGTGAGTATTGCCAGCGTTTTGCCGGTGTGTAAGGGGAAAAAAAAAAAAGAAATAGAAAGAAAGCCAACAACGTCACTTTCGTTTCCCTTTTCTTCTTTTTGTTATCTAACGTGTGCGCGTTGATTCCCAAAAATCGAGATGACTTCCAAAGCCATCTCTTGACTCAGTTGAAAGCGCAGTGAATGACAGCACCACTGTTGTTGTTGTTGTTGTTGTTGTTGTTTATTTCATCAACACGTTTGCAGACAAATGACGATGTTTCTCCAGATGTAGAAGCGTGCTTCCACAGCGCAATTCTGTCCTTTGATAATAGCCATGTTTATTTGGCCCACTATCTTCTCTTTATTTCTCTTCTTTTTTCTCACCTGTGCACATTCAATTGTGCTCTTGCGTATATGTATGCGCGTGTCTGTGTGCTCATCTTGTTGCTTTCATTTTCCTATAGCTTGTTGTTTCTGCTGTTCAGACACACCACACACACACACTTCCTGTGGTCATGCTGCGGTCCGCCAACCCTGCCATCACGAAAGCGCTGCAGCCCCTCCTGGAAGGGCCCAAGTTCGCCGTCGTGTACTGCGGCAACCATCAGTACAAGGTAACCCCAGGCGACGTCATCGCCGTCCAGCGCCTACGTGCGCCCATCGGCAGCCAAATCGCGCTGAAGAAGGTTCTAATGGTCGGTGGCCCGCGCTTCACGGCGATTGGCAGGCCGCTGCTAGAGAACGTCCGCGTGACCGCCGACGTCGAGGAGCAGAAGCGGATGCGTAACGTCGTCTCCCTCTTCACCACGGCAGGACGTCGTCGCATGCGGTGGGTGGATGCAAACCACGCGGCCACCATCCTGCGCATTCGAGAAGTGATTTACGAGCCGACGGTGGTGGGGGAGCTCGACAAGTACGATGGGGTGGTGCTGAAGGACTTTGTGGCGGAGCAGCACCCGAACCCGGTCTTCTCGGCGAACGACGGCTACGATCTCTACTACAAGAAGGACTGGGACAAGGTCGAGAATGCCACCACGTTTTTGGACATGATGGGCGACGACGGAGCTGCTGCTGCTGCTGCGGGTAAGCCGTAAGAAGAAGAAAATACAAAAAGACATGTGGAATAGGCATGTTTCCGGTTAATTCAGGGTCATTGTGTGTGTGTGTGTGTGTGTGTGTGTGTTTGCCTCCCTCCTGGCCTGTCAGCTATTCTCGTAGTACCGCGAGAGCGTGCATGTGTCTTTTTGTTATGTTTTGGTGTTGGTTTGGTTGCATAGGAAAACACATTGCCGTTGTTGAATGCGTTGGACTCCTTGTGGGTTTTCTTCGTTACTTATCTTTCTCCTGTTTTGTTTTACTTTTCTTTTTTTTTTTCTCACACTAGGCAGACGAACTGCACTCGCACAACAACAGCAAAAAAAAAAAAGAGAGAAGATATTTAGGTTTTGATAGGGCAATCAAACGCAAAAGTTGTGCCGTTTTTGGCGCCTAATGCACTGAAGATTAAGAGAAAAAACACTGCCTTACGTCACATGAACCAATTGACCACTGCCTTGAAGGATAAGTTGAGCTAAAGGTGCTTGCTCGTCTCACAAGCAACAGGATTGCATTGCTTGTCAGAGAAAGGTTGGGCATCTGTTGAGGCTCCACATCAGCAGTGATTATGTAGGATCATGAGAGCATGCAGGGGGAGAAAAGGCACTTTCTTTTTTTTTTCTATCTTCTTCGCATCGATACCTTCATTGTCTCTCTCTATTCTCCTCCACAGTGTTAGTATCTCCTGTAACACTCACTATTGTAGTTTCTGTGTTTTTTTTTTTTAAAGTTAATATTGATTGTTTTTTTGTTAGCATCTATTTAAGTAGCATGGAGTTTATCCCTCGGTGCCGTTATTACAGGCAAAGAGCCGTTCTTGTTCTAGCCCTGTGCGTCCTAGTGTGCAGCGTAGCTGTGACCTCTGCTCTGGTGGCCACTGAACACCAGCCAGCCGGCTTACAGCGCGAGGGATCCTCTCCGCTGCTCTCCTCGTCGCCACCACTGCAGGCACCGCAGCCGTCCGTGCGGCGCACGCTGGTTCGAGAAGTCGAACGAGAAGATTGGTACCTTCTCGACGGCGACCAGCTCATTCCTGCTCACCAGAGCGATCATCACCCCGCCGCCCCCGACGCCCAGCGTAGCCTCCGCGCTCACACGGCGGCCCGCAGTGCTGCGCCAGGGCATGTCAATCCAAATCGGCAACTCAGCGTAGAGGAACAGGGCGGGCGACCGGCTGTGTCGACCATCCTCGCCGAACCGCGAAGGGCCGCTTCTTCATTGACTGAGCCCAAACCACCACAACAACTACAAGAACAGGAGGACCCGGATACTGTTGCTGCCGCGGCGCCACCGCCTTCAGACGTGGACAGGCCTATGAGGCAAAACCACGTCCTGTTGCATCAAAAGGCACACCACCCAGTGCGAGGCGAAAGCAAAGGTGCAGAAACAGTCAAAATTGCCCTGCAGTCTCTGCGGCTCGTAGTGCGGCTGGTGGACAAGGAAGAGGAGGAGGCAGAGGAGGTCAATGGGAAGATGGCCATATTTGGAAAAGCCGGCACGCCACGTCGCACGCACGGTCGCGTTGGTGGTGGTGGTAGTGATAGCCCGTCGGTGCTGCTTGCCTCCCCACCAGGCGGGCAGCGTGTGCTTCAGCCCTTAAAGCGTGCACACGTGCAAGCCGACGCTGCAGCAGGAAAAAAAACCGTTCCTACAAGGGACGCTTTCGGTCCACTTTCGAAGAATGTCCACGAGGAAGGCGTGGCCGCGACTAAAACAGCGGAGGAAGCCATATTATCCCAATCCGCGACGACGCACGTCTACACGGACGCGGAGTTGCGGCGGCGGTGCGTGGAGGCGAACGGGCGTGCGACGGAGCCGGCGCTGCTGCGCGCGATAATGGAGGGTAAGCTGCGGAAGAACTGCTTGATTGTGGCGGCGGATGTTGGTAACGAAATACCAATGAACAAGAACAACGCGAAGGGCGCGGTGGCGATTGTGTCGTTGCTGGTGTCGACGCTGTTTCTCGTCTTTGTCTCTGTTTTTTAAGCGACCTTTGTGTGGATGGTGACTTCTGTGCTTTCTTTGTTTCTCCTGCTTCTCTTTCTTCTCTTTCTTTCCCCCATCGTTACATTCTATAAATAGTAGTGAACAACGATTAGATTCTGTGCGCTCTACTTTTTTTTTTCTTTGCTTAGTTCAAGGAAGTCGCGTATATGTAACACAAACTCAACAAGGTTTTTTTTTTTTTACTCACCAGATTTTGTCGTTGTTGTCTTCTTTTTCTCTTTAGCTGTGTTTTTTCTTTTTTTTTTTTTTGAGTTGTGCATCATATAGTGTAGTATAGTTGTTGCGCATATGTAAGCACCTGTTCTTTATTCTGTCTGACTTCAGACTTGCTCTCGTGCATTAAATGCGAACGGTGTGCGTCTATGTTCTTCTTTTTTTTTTTTTTTTACTTTTCTTTGTTGTTTATACAGCAATGGTTACTTGTGCTACCTTTTTTTTTTTTTTCATTTTTATTTTTTTTTTCTCCTCTCTCTGTGCGTATAATGAAGTGCCTTTCGAGTCTCTCTCTCTCTCATTTTTTTTATATGTGTGTGTGTGTGTTTGTGCGTGTTTTCTTTTTTTTTCTGTAGGAGACAGAGTTGTTCCCGTAATGATCTCTTGTTGATGTTGTTTTTCTACACCAAGGAAAAAAGGAAGTCGTCATGTCGTCGCTTATGCTCATCTACGAGCCCTTACCTTCTTTTTTTTTTTTGCATAGCAGCAGCCTTTTTTTTTTTTCTATACGGAAGTGCAAATTACTATTATTATTGCCGCAAATCTGCTCTTATTTTTCTTTTTCGTTGTTCTTGTGCATTATTCGATTCGGGAGCGCAGCACTGTTCGCTTTAATATTAACTCCCTTGGAAAAAAAGAAAAGAAAGGAGAGAAAAAAAAAAAGAATGAATGACAGTGAAGTGCTTCAGCAAAGCAACACGAAGGCTGGGCCACGGTTAATGATGATGATTATGGCTGTGGGGAGCATCACATTAGCTGAGCGCCTTTTACAGCAAAACAAAAAGTAAAAAAAAAAAAAGAAAATGAAAGTGTTTAGTAAACCAATGCAAGAGCATTTCTCATGTTTCCCTTTTTTTTTTTTTTGACATCCTGTGTATACGCATCCTTTTTCCCCCCCCCCCTTGCCTATCTTCTTTCCACGTCCTGCGCCGTGTGCACTCAAGGGCGAGTCCTATTTCTGTTCCGCTTGCGTTCTTTAATTTACAAGAAAAACTGAGCACCCGCTCTGCTTTTGTGTGTGTGTGTGTTTGTGTGTGTGTGTGTCCTGTACGATTAAAAACGCGCATTTAAAGTGTTAAGTACTCCTCGTTGCTGTTACTATTGTTGTTTGTTTGTGTTTCTGTTTCCCTCCCTTTCGAAGCTGCAGTTGTTGTTGTTGTTGTTTCACTTTACTACCTTATCATTTTAGCTACACACTTGGCAGTTCACTTTCGACGTTTGCTGCTTTGTTTTCTATTGTTTATTTGTTGTTTCTTCTTTTGGGGCGTCAAGACTGCACTCCATATAGATTTTCTTTTCTGCTCTTTTTTTTTTTTTTCGTATGTGTGTGTGTGTGTGTGCGTGTGTTTGAGAAGCACTCTGCGATTTATTGTTGTCTCGTTGTGTTGTGTGCGCAGTCATAGCTGCTTTACAACGACGACCACTTGAGGCCCCTTAAAAAAAAAAAACTACCACATGCACCAAAAAGATGAACGGTACCCTTCGTGTCAATATTAGCGACGACGAGGACAGCGAAGGCTGCAGGGACAACCACGTCGACGCCTCCGCCTCGCCGCCCAAGCCGCTGGCCTCCCCGCCAGAAGTGAAGCGGCGGCAGTCGGCCGTCTACGTTTCCTATCCATGCTCCGTAGTTCACCTTCACGGCGTCGACGCCGCACCCATCATGCCCTCCACGGTCGGTCCTCACAACGGCTTCCTGCGCACCTACAAAATCCTTTTAGTGGGTGAGGCAGCGGTAGGCAAGTCGAACCTCATAAGCCGCTACTGCCACAACAAGTACGACCCCACCCTACAGTCAACCCTCGGTGCGGAGTTCTGCTCTCGCGAGGTGCGCATCCCTGCCGGCTCGGTCGGGCAGACCGAAAGGGTCGTGCTGCAGCTGTGGGACACCGCAGGACAGGAGCGCAATGCCGGCGTCATCAGCAACGCATTCTACCGCAATGCCGTAGGTGCGATTGTGGTGTACGACGTCACGCGTCGCGAGACGCTGCTGAACGTGCCGCGGTGGGTAGCGCGAGTGATGGAGTTGGCACGTGAGGACTGTGTCTGCGTGGTGGTGGGGACGAAAGTCGATCTGCTGAAGACGCCGCAGGGGACACCGTTGTCGAAGACGGAGATGGGGGCGCTGCAGCTGGAGGCCGACCGCATCTCCCACGCTCTCGGCCTGCGCAACTTCTTCGCCTCTGCCCTCTCAGGGGAGGGTGTGCTGGAGGTGTTCACCCACCTCGTCTTGGCCGTGGACGCCGTGCAGGCAGCTCCGCAGGCGGCGCGGGCGGCGCGGGCGGAGGTCATGTCGGAGGGGTCGGAGATGTGGACAGCAGCTTCGACGGTGCCGGCGTCACCGCTGGCTCTCTTTAGCAGCCTGAGCACTCACCGCTTGGCTGACGAGCTGAGTCCCGAGCGACACTTGAACACAAGCAGATCCGTCGCGTCGGCGTCGCAGTGTCCGCCAGTGATGACGCCCTCCACCCCCGGGTACATGTCGCCCGGCGCCGTCGGCAACACATCGCTGCCAGCGTCGCCGTTTCGGGCAAAAAAGTCGCTGGACCTGCGCGGCTTCGGTCCTGGTGAAGACGGCAACGCGGCGGCCCCTGCAGGCGGAGCAGGTGAGTCGTTTTGTGGTTGTTGAAGTGAAATGCAAAAGAAGAAAAAGAACCTTTTTTTTTTGTTTGTTTCTTTGTTTGTTTGCGATTCATGTCATGGATGGACATCTTCTTTTTTTTTTTTTTTTTGCGGGGGGTTGTAATCACGTTTTCTTCTTTTTTTCTTTTTTTGTTGTTGTTGTTGTTGTTTTGTTGTTCTCTTTTGACAAGCACTGCTATCTACAAACGTATATATACACAGCACAAGAAAAACAAAAAAAAACAAACACTGGGCATAAACAAGCACGGTTTTGCAGTTGACCACGAAGCGTTGTTGCTATCGATCGAAACCAGAAAAACTGTTCTTCTTCTTTTTTTTTTTTTCGCCTTTTCGTGCTTTTATTTTTTGTTGTTGTTGTTGTTACACGTGCAGAGGACGAAGGCAAAGACTGAGTGTCTTTTTTTTTTTTTCTCTCTCTCTCTCGTCCTCCTCCTCCTCGTTCAGCTCAGATGGCCCGCATGCGTTTCCTCCATTCGTCTCTTTATTTCACCTCTTTATGTTGTCCCTGCTGCAGAACCGCTACTCCTTTCTAACATTGAACGTTAGGAATAAAGGGAAACGGAAAAAAAGAAAGGAAAGTACATACAGCTTTGATGGTCTTGTTTAGACTGTCGTTTGGGCATTGCATTCAATTGAAGCTCTCACGTCATCGCACAGTTCAGCCAGCTTATACTATTCACTGCTAATAATAAATATATCCTCTTTAAATTAGTCATGTCGCAACGCATCGCGCCGCTCACGCGCAATCAGCTGCTGGAACTGGAGGCGCTTATGCGCAACCTTATCGACGCTGTCTCCCAGCCGCCGCAACAACAACAACGAGCCTCCAGCACACCCGCCTTGGTGGGGGATCAGAGTTGGCCCTCCAGCGCGCCCTCGACTCCCACGTCCCTCACCGCTGCCGCCGTGAAACCGGCCGCCGCCTCCTTCTTGCCTGCTGGGAGTGTGAACGAGACTTCATCTCTCTTTGGTGGTCTGACGACGTCGTTTGCTGCCACGAGTACGGCGGACGATACGGTGTCGCCGCCCACAGGTGCAGCAGTAGTCGCGGACCACGCCGTGCTGCACGGCACCTTCCTCGACGTCTTCGCCGACCCCCTCACCGCGACCTCCTGGCGCCTGTACGACAAGATTCTCTACCTTGTCTGGTGGTCCTACCGCCCGCCGTCGTGTGCGAATTGCGGGATGCAGGACGCGTGGATGCCGTCGGGCGATGTGGAGTTTAAGTGCTCGTTTTGTCTTAACGGAGCGGGCACAACACGCAGCAACGCCATCGTTGAGGATATCGCGGCGGCAGATAAGGAGACGACCGAGTACGGAAACGACAGTGGCGACGACGATGAGATGGAAGAGAAGGACAAGGCGGGAAGCGGCGGTGGTGGCAGCGGTGGTAGTGGCGGTGGTGGTGGTCCAATCGACTCCTACCTCTTCTTTTACGAGTGGCTGCAGCGCATTCCTTTGCTTGGTCATGTCGAGGAAAGCAGCGGGCACGATGTTGGGCATTCACAGCCGCTCCCCTCCGCTTCCTCATCGGCAGCAGCAGCAAGCAACGTCAACGCGACCACAATGGCATCGTGGTCCAGCAACTGCACACGCGCCGGGCGGCCAGCGAGCGCAGCCGCCACCACCGGCGCCAGCAGCAGCAGCGTCATGCTGCCCAGCGGAGAGGCGCTGCCGGCGGTGCTGCGCGCCGCGTACGACATGAGCAGCCTGCTGACGACGCCTGGGCTGCCGCAGGGCACCGCCCCAGTCATTCGTGCGGCGGGGCTGTACATTAGTCTTCTCCTGCACCGATACGTGTCCCTCTTTCCTCTCTTTTGTCTTGCCGGGCGGTCTTCTTTTATGCCGACTGGAAAGGAGGATAGGTCATCAGCTGCGGCTCCTGCTGCTGCTTCTGCAAGGAATGCCAACGCCTTTGACCATGACGCCGCAGCAGCAACAGCTGCAGCCACGCAGGCGACGGACGTGGAGCTGCAGTGGATCGATGTGGAGCTTGTCTGCGCGCTGCTCGGCGTCATCGCGCCGTCCTTTTTCGAATCAGCCGAGGTCTCCGTCCAGCACCTGCAAAACGTCTTTACGGTAGTTGCGGCGTACGGTGTGCCGAGTGTGCTGTGGCATCCGGGTCGTGTGCCGGGCCGGGTGGAGGTGCTGAAGACGCTGCGGGACAAAGTTATCCCGCTCTGCCCGGTGCACGCCACCGCGGCCGGGGTATCGGGGTTGTGTCCGGAGCACACAGCGATGGTTGTCGCGCTGGAGTTCGCGCGGCGTGTGGACGCGCATCCGATCGCTGCTTCGTCCACGTCGCCCGCGGCGGCGGCGCAAAACGCGCAGCGCGTGGGGGCGTGGCTCGACGCGCTCGGCCTCTACCCGACTCGGCGCGTGTACCGCGACATCCACAGCTTCCACCAGGTGGTCGCGGCACAGGCACAAGAAGGCGAAGAGCAGGCACGGAGCAGCGTTAAAAGTATGACAGCAGTCAAGAAGGAGGACGAGGAGGAAGTGAAAGTAAACGGTGGTAGTGGTGGAGACACCACAAGTGCCAGCGATTGTCAGGACACGACTCGCGAGTGGGAAAAGACGTTGACGGAGTTGGCGGCGGTGAACGACGAGCACCTCACCTCCGCCGCGGCGCGTCACGCCCACCGCCACGACACGTTGTTCTCCGCATCTGCAGCAGCAGCAGCAGCAGCGTCGCCGTTAGATTCAGCCAGCGCGTCGCCCCTCACCACACCACGCTCGCCCTTCTACAAGCGCTTCGAGTGGATTCTCACCTCACCATGCGCCAACGCGCTGCTGCACGTCTTCGCGGCCGTCTTTCAGCTGACGCCGATGGAGCTGGCGGATATGGCGCTGCGCAGCGGCATTTATCAGGGCCACGCCAGCGGGTACATCGCCACGCTGCGCACGGTGGTGCTGCGCGGCGCCTACGATGCGATGCCACTGGCCCGCCGGCTCTCCCCGCTGTCGTCGCCGTGGATGTCGGCCTACATGGCCCTCCACTCCAGCGACCGCCTGCCACTTCTTGCCACGCTGTTCCAGCTCAACGACGGTCAGAACACTACACGCGATCGCCAGGCGGCGCTGACGCGACTGCTGCAGAAGATTCTGCGCAAGCACCACGCCGCGCAGCTCTACCAGTTCAACTACATTCTGCGCGTCACGGACGAAGATGAGAAGCACTTCAACGGCACCTATTTCTTGTCGAGTGTGCTGTGGCAGGAAGGGCTGGCAATTTTCACGTGTCTGCGGTCCGGTCGTAAGACAATCACCTTCAACCGCTTCTCCCATACGCTGTCGCTGTGCTACATGAATGCGAAGGAAAAGATAGTGTCGCGGCTGAACATGCACGTTATGTCGCCTGTCGTGGCAGCCGTGGAGACGGAGGCGGCGCGGCTTGTGACGGAGATCGCCCTTGGCACCGTTGCACGCGGCGTCAGCACGCACGGCGACCCGTGGGGCACCGTGGTGCGCTGCCTCGACAAGTGTGCGCGTGTGCGGCGACGGATGCGGGTGCCGATGCTGGCCTCGCGGCTGGACGCCCTCGCCTCGATTCGAGAGAACGTGAGCAGCGTCGTTGTGCGCCGCTTCTCTCAGATCCCGCCGTCCATCGGCGGCAGCAGTGGCGGTGGTGGTGTAGGCAT
Source organism: Lotmaria passim (assembly GCA_037349495.1). Classification (NCBI taxonomy): domain Eukaryota; phylum Euglenozoa; class Kinetoplastea; order Trypanosomatida; family Trypanosomatidae; genus Lotmaria; species Lotmaria passim. Next base: position 394,232 of record CP140208.1, read on the forward strand.
GATAACGATGATGGGTCCCACGTTGCTGGGCTGGGGAGAGACAGAGACGCTGCTGGCGGCTGCCCCGCAGCTGGATGTGCGGCAGCTGCGCCGCGACCTTCAGTGGAACTTCCTGACCCTACCGAACGCCTCGCTGCTGTCGGGACTGTCAGAAAACCGCGTGGTCGCCATGTACGCCTCACTGGTGGGGCTGCTGGAGTTGATTCACGCGCGTCTCTGCACCGCAGCAACGTCGTCGTCGCCCCCCGCTGCGTCTGCCGCGCTCGTGAGCAACTGGGTGGAAGAACTGCTTTTCGTGGAAGACGAGGAGGAAGAAGAGGAGAACGAAGTGCAGGATGTCATGCCGCACGACTTTGGCGGAGCTTTCGCCGTGCCGGCTGCCAACGGTTCTGGGTGGTCACCGCCGATGTACCGGAATAGCCGTGGCGGCACGCCGAAGCGGTCGCGGAGTCCGAAGTCGAAGTTTGTTTCCGTCTCGACCGCCACCAACGCACCGATGTCTGCTTTCACGGCGAACTACGCAGGCAGCAACAGCAGCAGCCGCTACGCCCCGACTCCGCCACAAAGCTTCACGCGCCAGCCGTACATGATGACGCCTCCGTCGATGGTGCCGTCAAGCAGTCCGGTGCTACGCTCCACGCAGGTAGCGGGGGCAGCAGCAGCAGCAGCAGCCCCCTCCGCGTGGTCTGCGCCCCCGTTCTCCTCGCACAACGCCGTGTCTACGCCGATCCACCGCTTTCAGACTCCGCCGTCCACGTCGCTCGCGGCTGTTCCGGGCAACGACAGCCGCAGCAGCCCGTCGCACACACCACCGCTGACGAGTGCCGTCAGTGGGATGCTGCCAGACCTGGAGTTATCGGCAAGTACGGCCGATGTGGAGAAGCGGCTCTCCGCGGGCTCCAAGACAGCCACAGCACCGCAGGAAAGGTCGCGGCGCCGCGCTGGCCGGCACCGCCGTCCTCGAGATCACGATGACGACGACCACGATGACGACGAAGACGAGGACGCGCAGTGGAAAAGCAAGGACGAGGCGGCGGGGCAGCAGGTGCAGGTGTTGGCCCTGCTTCGCCAGGCACTGCCGCCGTATTGGGAGGTGCTGCTGGGACTAGCGACGGATCTCGCGCTGCCTGCCTCTGCCTCGGCGGCGGGAAGTCCAGGTCCAGGGACACGTGGTGGTGTCCGCAGGGACGTCGTGGACGACGATGACGACGAGGGCGAGAACGGTGGTGGTATGGAGGGGGGCGTTGGCGGGGTAAACGGCGATGACGCGCGGCGCACGGCTGCCCGAGCACGTGAGCGACGCCTGCGTAAGCAACCGCCGCACAGCTCACAAAACGCGGGTGGCAGCAGGAATGAGTGGAGAGGACGACCCACCACGCGCCAGAGCGAAAAGGACAGCAATGCGACAACTGCAGCCGCAACGCTGCGCAGTGAGGCTTCCATTTCGCATCACCCTTTTAACCTCTTCGACGCTGAGGAGTGCCGACGTCGACTGCACCGTCTCTACGTGTTTATCGGCGCCTACATCGCATGCAAGCAGCGGTGTGAGGCGCAGGCGGCGGCGGGGGGCGCCCTGCCAATCTTTGCAGATAAGCCACCAACGTCCCCGCCACCACCACCACTGCCGGTGATGACAGCGATGACGGGTCCTGGACGGCCTGCGGCAGCGACAACAGGCAGTCCCCCAACGCCGATACGAGCTGGCGGAGGAGGTGCCCACAACAACAGCAGCGGACTGCGCACGCCACCGCAGGTACACTTCACTCCGCCTCCACCGTACCCTGCGACAGCGGCGTCTACTACAGCGGACACGAGAAGCAGCAGTGGGGGAGGGCCACCGCGCTCATCGCCTGCGTTGGCCGCTCAGCGTCTGCTCTCCCCGTGCAGACAGCAGTCACAGCAGCCGCACGCTACACCGTCACCACTACACTCACCAGAGCCGCGCACCAGCAGCAACAACGCTCTCAGCAACAGTAGCGTTGGTGCACCGCGGCAGCCACGACACGGCAGCCATGGTGGTGGAAGCAACGGTGGCATTTCCCCAGTACCGCTGTCCCCATCACTACCCACCGCAGAACGCCGACGCGCTGGTGAAAGCGGAGGTGGTGGTGGTGGTGGTAGCGGCAGTCCGAAGCAGCAGCGGCCGTCGACGTCGCCTCTCCCACGGACTTCGCCTCATCAGCAGTCACACAGCAAGCGGGCGAGTGGCATAATAAAGGGTACCAGTACGGCGGCGAACACGGCGGACAGCAACGTCGGTGCACATGCGGAGACACGCGGTAGAGTCGAGCGTGAGCGAACGGCGACGGCGGTGGCGTTGGCTGACGACGAAGACTTCGCGCTGCCGCCTTCGGAGGTGTCGTGGTCGGACGATCAACAGCGGCAGCGAGCGAGCCGCGCAGTGGTGGTCCACAGGAGGAGGGACACTGGCAAGGAAAAGCTGGGCTGGCGGCCCTCGCCCGATTCCCCGCTCGCCAGTCCAAGGGAGAGTCGCCGCACGCGCCCGCAGCAGCGACGAAGAGCAGCAAGAACCCCTTCAAGCTCCACCACGTCGTCTGATACGGAGAATGAGGAAGAACATCTCGATGTGCCGGTGCCCTTTCGAACGTCACAGCGTAAGCGCGCACGCGACGCTGCGACGAAGACCGACGATGAGCGTAGCAGTAGCAGCAGCAACAGCAGCAGCGACGACAATGAAGATAACGATGACGACAGAAAGGACGAGCACGGAAACGAAGAAGCGGAACAACAACAGCAGCAGCAACTGCTGCGTCGTAAGACGAAGAAGTTGGGTCGACGTCGCCGTCGTCAGGAGCAGAACATGCAGCACCAGCAGTACCAGCAGCAGCAGCAGCAGCAATTAAACAGCACGACGTCACCTCCGCGCAGCAGCAACAACAAGAGCGGCAGTGTCAGCAATGAACCAAGTCGCTCGCCGGAGATACGGGCGTGGCGGAACGGCAGAATATCAGGCAGCGTATCACCGCTGGGCAACTCACCGGCGCTGCCGCCACGTTCCAACAATGCAGACGCCGCTGCGGCGTTGAAAAAGACACGGGTGGAGTAAAGCGGGGCAGCACGACGGAGAAGGGTCGTGCCGTCGATTCGCGCTCGCACGGCGCGCCTCCTTGGAAAAGGCAGACGATGCCGCCGCCACCTCGCCTTCATCAACCGCGTTAGATTCGGGGAAGAATGCAGATTATGACACGGACGCAAACTGAGTGCGTGTGTTTAATTGTGGTTTTGACGTCGTCTCTTCTTTTCTCCCACCTCCCCCCCCCCCCCTTGAGTTTCTGCTAGGCGTTCTTCTCGCCAGAGTGACTTTATTGGTGTTTGACCTCTTACCTACATGTTAACACAACTGAAAAAGAACCAAGATAACAGCTCCCCTCCCCATGTTGATACTACTGACAAACGCTCTGTCATCTTTTGAATGAGAGCGGGGAAAACGTGTTCGACCCTCTCCCTCTCTCTACGAATGCTAAAGAGCTCGTAGGAAACTGATAGGCTGATGAGCGTTCTTGAGGGGCGGTTTCCGAAAGCAAAGGTGTGTGTACCTTGGCTACGGGTGCGCTAGAGCGGCAGCACACAATAGTTTTTTTTTTTTTTTCTATGTGTGTGTTATTGTTTTTGTTCTGCCTCCTCAGCTGGGCAAGCACAGCTTTTTTTTTTTTTTCTTGACTTTCTTTTCCCTTCCTGCGTTTGCATTAGTTCCTTTTTGTTTGTTTGTTCTCTTCTTGTCTCTCTCCGCCCTCTCTCTATCTCTTCGTACTCTTGAAGCGAGTAGTCGTTTACGATTCACTTTGGCTCTTGTACTACTGACTTCTGAATACACGTCCACACACGCATACAAGCAAAAAAAAAAAAGAAGTAAAAAGAGCAGTTTACTGTGTCTGTTGGTCCCTTACCTCTGTGTTTAAGCTCTGTGTGTGTGTGTGTGTGTGTGTGTGTGTGTGTGCATTCAAGCCCCTGATCGTCCCTCCTTCCCTGCTGTTGTTTTCTGTAGTCTCTCTTTTTTCTTTTCTTTTTTTAAAAGCGCATTGAAGCGTCTGTTAGAATATACAAAGAGAAAAAGAAGCCGTAACAGTAGTGCAAGTTGTGTCGTTCTCGCCGCCCTGTTTGTGTGTTTTGTTTTGTTTTTTGTTTTACACTTTGTGTTTGTGCTTGTAATCTTGGAGCTGATTTATCCCTTGTTTTTTTTTTTGTTTGTTTGTTTATTTTTGGAGGGGTCGACAACAGAGACGCAACTGCTAATCTATATAACGGTCTTTTTTTTTTTTCCTCTTTCTTTTCAAGCAGACTTTGTAAAGAACTTGTTTTTTTTTTTGTTATTTGTTAGCTTTGTTTTTATTTTTTGTTCTCACACGTGTTCGGCTCCATTTATCCTTCCACACACAGGATATACAGTTAACGCGTTAAGAGGTAAAGCAAAGGCTTTTTCTTACCTTATTGTTTTTAATCATCACTTTTTTTTATATATGTGGATTTTGTTTTCAACCACAGTCGATTTCTATAGTTTTTTTTTGTTCATTTTTGAATAGGGAGAGAAAAGGGGGTTAAAAAAAAAAAAAGAGTCTTTTTTAAACTGCCTCCTCCCTCCCCCACCACTTCCCTTCTTTTTTTTTTTTAGTGTACAGAAGCCCCTCTTTTTGTTTTGTTTTTGCTGTGGCTCTTTGCTGTTCACACATTCCACGAAGAAGTGCTTATTGTGCTGGTATTGACGCGACGCTCGCTAGTGTACACTTTTCTTTCTTTCTTTTTTACCTCCTTTTTCTTTTTAATTATTGCTTCACTTATTGTCTGATTGTTTCTCAGCTTCAAAAGGAAGATCTGGCAGATTATGTCGCACCCACTCGTACGTGCGCTGACCAACCTCGGCGGTCTGCCGAGCTACTTTCACGGTGATCTGGCGGAGTGGATCTTCGAGGACTACTTCGATGTGATGGTCTACTTCGAAGTTCTGTACATCCTCCTGGTCTTTCTCGGGCCGAAGGTGATGGAAAATCGAGAGGCTATCAAGCTGAAGCCCTTAATCGTCGCCTGGAACCTGTCTCTCTCCCTCTTCTCGATCTGCGGCACCCTCGGCGTCGGCACGCTGCTCTTCTACTTGCTTGAGGATCGTGGTATGTACGAGACGACATGCCGCTTCGACAAAGACATCGTCTACGACGGCGAGCTGTCCTTTTGGCTCATGGCCTTCCTGCTGAGCAAGATTCCAGAGATGATCGACACCGTTTTCCTTGTCCTGACCAAGAAGCCGATCATCTTCCTGCACTGGTACCACCACCTCACTGTCTCGGTATTCTGCTGGTACGCCGGCATGTCTCTCATTCCGAGTGGGCTCTGGTTTGCCAGCATGAATTACGCCGTGCACTCCGTTATGTACCTCTACTATTTCATGTGTGCGCTGGGTCTGCGTAAGGTGGTTCGCCCCATCGCCCCGCTCATCACGGGTGCGCAGCTGTTGCAGATGGTGGTCGGCACGGTGGTGGTGCTCTACACCTACTACTACAGTTACTTCACGGAGGAGGGCTGCGGGGTGGACCGGCGCACAATTCGAATGGGGCTGAGCATGTACGGCAGCTACTTTGTGTTGTTTGCCGCGCTGTTCATTCAACTCTACATGAGCAAAGGCTCGAAGAAGAAGAGGAAGGCACAGCTCGCGGCTGCATCGGAGGCGGATGGCGTGAAGCACAACGGGTCTACCAAAGCCATGAACAACGGCAATAGGGAGGACAAGAAGGAGCAGTAGAGGAAACAAAGCCAGGTAAACAACGAAAGAAGAAGAGGAGAAAAAAAAAAAAGAGCACAGTCCTGTGCATCTCTTTTTTTTTTTTTTTAATCTGATAATACTCGTTGTGTGATGCCTTTCTCGTTCTAGTATTGCAGCCTTCTATTACTTCTTTTTTATTTTCTGTTTTTATTGTTATGTGCTGTGTTGTAAGTCCCTGGAGGCAAAAAAAAAAAAAAACTGACAGTTGAACTTCTGTCTTACTGGGGGTTTTTTCCTCCTTTTTTTTTTTCTTCTCTTGTCTTTTCCTTCACTTTCTTAAAGTTCAGGCTGTTGTGGTTTTGTTTGGTAACAGCGACGTTAGTAGATACATGTTTGTTTGTGTTTCTCCAGTTTCCCTGTTGCTGCCGTGTGTATGTGTGTGTGTGTGTGTGTTTGCGATTTCTTTCTTTTTTTCCCTGCGTGTAATACGCCCGACGACAGTCACTTCTCTAATTTCGAAGCAGCAACAATATTAAAACAAAGAAAGATGAAATAAGTGGCATCTAAGGTGGTGAATGGAGAGGCAAGGCCGTGGAAGGTGTCACCAGCTCTTGCTTATTTTTTAATATGTTCTTTCTTCTTCTTTTTTTTTTTTTTTGGAGGGAAAACAAAAACAGTTGTACCATAAACACTAAAAGCAGCTATGCCTGTTTGTTTCTGATTCTCAGGCCAGCATGTGAGAGGAGCAGCATGACTTCTGCATACCTTGCTTGCTTGTCCCTCATAGAACTCACTTCACAGATGGATAAGCCGATGACGCTTCAGCTTCTGGCATTCTTCTGTAAAGGAAAAAAAGGAAACTGCTCTTGTGTCTGTAAAGCAGTGGAGCGCGCTTGATTCTCTACGCTATGAAAGCTGTTTTTCAGTGTTTCTTCTTCGTTGTTGCTATTGTTGTTTGTGTGTTGCAAAGCTAATGTCCCCCCTTCTTCTTTTTCCTCACATTACGTCTAAGCTCTGAATAGCCGTCAGTTCTCCTGTTTGTTTTGTCTACTTGTTATCTCTGATGCTCTGGTACCTCCTGAGCCATCGATTTTTATTATCCGTGTTTCTGTCTTTTCGCATTCCCTTCACACACACACACACACACACACAAAAAAAAAAAAAGAAACAAGTATATCATTTACTTTTTTAATAGTCGCATACGAACATTAGAAGAAAAAAAAAAAGCACACCTGTACCAAGCCGTCAGGTTAGGAGCAACGCTTTCATCCTCAACTCCATATCGCGGGTTATCTTTATTGCAGAATAGCGCTTACCCCCATCCCTCCCCCCAACCCCCCCCACCCCTTCTCATTCATCAAAAAAAAAAAAGGAAAAGCACGATGTGGAGTGATTTTGTGGCATGGGCAAAGGTGTGGATCGACACGCCTAAGCACTTCAAAGGCAGCTCTGCCCGCAACTTCCTCGATGCGGCGCCGGACTACCCTTGCTATGCAGCCGTATTCTACATTGTCGCCGTTTTTTACCTTCCCCAGCTGATCCAGCGCCGTGGCTGGGTCTTCCACATAAAATACGTGGTGGCGTTCTGGAACCTCGCCCTTTCCCTCGTCAGCAGTCTTGGCTCCTACTACTGTGTACAGAACCTGTACAGCACGGTCTTTTACGAGAAGGGATTTCACAAGACATGCTGCGCGCAGCTGTCGGTGCGACATACGGAGATGTTCGCGAACCACACCATCCGCAACGACTACTACGACCCCACCCCCAACGGCACCTTCGACCGGTCCAACATCCACCGAAACAACCCACGTATCACAACGTATACGCATCAGTTGCTCGATAAAAACTACGATGGACCGCGCGCCTTTTACACGGCCCTCTTCATGTACCTGAAGACACCAGAGCTGCTCGACACCATTTGGCTGATTCTGCAGGACAAGCCGGTCTCCTTCCTGCACTGGTACCACCACTTCGTCACCGCCATCTACTGCTGGCACGCCTCATATGTCCTAATCCCGAGTGGCATTGTATTTTCCACCATGAACTACTTCGTACACTCCATCATGTACTTCTACTACTTCCTGGTGATGATGGGGCTGCGCAAGAAGATTCGTCCCTTTGCACCGGTCATCACGCTGCTGCAGGTGTCGCAGATGTTCATTGGCATGTATGTGACAACGTACACGTACTTCCAGCACTGGTTGGCACCTGATCAGGCGGGTACCTGGTTTTACGTCCTATGGGAAACGATTCTGAGCTCCTGGAACTACGTCGCTGTCCAAGCACAGAGTCTCTACGCGACTGGCACGCTGGCGACCACGGTTCCGCCATACGTAATGAGCGACCACTTCTGGGGCTGTGACACAGACAAGAACAACATGCGGATGGGCATGATGATGTACGGCAGCTACTGCGTGCTGTTCGCCGTGTTGTTCAAGGAACTGTACCTGGACAAGCGTGAGCACAAGAACTCGCTGGTGCTGGGCCATAAAAATGCGAATGAGACGCCCAGGACGGAGTCGGTGAATGAAAAGAAAGTAGAGACAGAGCAGCCGCAGAAGAAAAGAGGCTGAGCTCGGAAGGAAGAAAACAAACAGAACAACGGGAAAGAGGCGGATGGGAAACAAGAGTACCACGTGATTTCTTTTCCTCTGCACTGCACCCTTTCCTTTTCGCCTCGCAGCATCTGCGCTGTTTCGATGTGCAACTGTCGTTCTTTTCTCCTATGTTCAGGTGCTTTGTTTTCCTTGTTCTCATTTGTTAGCCTTCTTTTTTCCTCTGTTCCCCTCCCTTTTCTCGCTATTTCAGCTCGTCCTCCTTACGTGTGCGTGTGTTGTGTTTTTTTTTTTCTGTTTTTCGGTTCGTCTCATCTCAGTGCTCGATCATTCGAAACTCAACTTTATGTTCCACACTTTTTTTTACCCTGCAGCTTAGCGTTGATATGTGCTACGACAATGAACTCTGCGATTGCTTGCGTACCTCGGTCGGTGAGCACTTGCACGCATGCGCCCTTTATACTCTTGTTACTACTGTCTTTTCTGTCCACATGTGTGTGCGTGTGTATTTGTGTGTCTGTGCGATTCAGGGGTCAACGCAATCACTTTTCTTCTTCTTCTTTTTTCTTTGGTCACGCGCCGTAAAACGTTTCTCCACTCTATGTGCACAAAAAAAAAACTCTTTTCCATGGGGAAGGGCGTCCTCCCTCACAAAGGTCTTGATTATTGATGTGTTTTCTTTGGTTAGTTGTTTTCTCCCTTTTCTTTTTGATCCTGCAATGACGGTCTCCGAAAAGCACTGTCTTTGGAGCTTTCTTACCTGTGTGCCTTATTTTTATTTTCTGTATTTGTTTTTACTCTTTTCGACACTTTCATTCGCATTCTTCTTTTTCGTTGTTGCTGTTGTTTTCGTTCACGAATTCAGTTGTGAAGGTGCACTGCTTGAGAGGCTCTTGGTTTTTCTCTGTTCTGATTGTCTTGGTGTGTCTCTGTGCGTGGGTGCGTGCGTGGGTGTTGTTGCGAGTCGTAGTGCTTGGTGTTCTTGTCTTACTTTATGGCTGGTGCTGTTTTTTCCGTATGTATTTATGCATGACGTGGCGCCTCTTGACTTCTTTTTTTTCTTTCCCCTTCACTTTTGTGCGCAAGCACAGTCGTGTAAGCTCTTTTTGGTTGTCGTCGTTGTTTTCTTTCGGTGTTCTTGTTCCTTTTTCCCCTCTTTTTTCTTAACTTGTGACCAGCTCTCTTGAGGACTTCAACAGAGCTAACGAAGCCAGTGGGTTTGAAATTCAGAGCACAAGCAAAAATAATAACGAGGAAGCTGCTAAACAGAGTCCCTTAAACTCTCTTCGCTTCGGTAAGTTGCGTCTCAGGCTTCTTTTGAAGAGAGCACCTGCTGAGCTATCCTCTCGGTTTTCCCCCGACAGCCGGCTATGGCAAGGGCCCTCTTCGCAATTCAACGTCTCTCGGCTCACCCCGTTATCTCCCCCTCCCGCATGCGGTGGATGAGAGGCAGCTAAAAGGAGCAGCATTAAGTGAAGTGAAGGGAAACTTGGAAGCTACATCTAGAACAACAGCAAGAACTCTCACACAAAACGACGGCTCTCTCACTTCCTTCGCTTCATCTTCGGTTTTCAATAACGTCGCATGCACGTTTGCCTACAACACAATAAAAAACAGAGACCTTTTTTTGTTGTTCTTTGAGGCTCTTCAACACTTGCGCAGAACAGAACACAAGTAAAAGACACAGTCGTTTTTCCCCCCACCCGAAACAGGGTCACTCAGCTTCTCTTGATTTCTGTTTACCCATCCTTCACCTCATCATGCAAGTGATATCCGATGCGTGGGAGTGGGTCACGTACTACCCAAGGCACTTCAAGGTCGAGAGAGGACGCGACTTACTCGACGCCTACCCCGACTACCCCGTCTACAGTGCCATCATTTATCTGTTCATTGTGTTTTATCTCCCCGGATACCTGGAGCGCAACCACATCAAGCTCCGCATGAAGTACATCGTTGCTGGCTGGAACCTCCTCCTCTCCATAGCCTCCACCTACGGTGCGTGGTATACACTCAGCTACACGTACGTAGTTATGCCGCTGCGCACCTCGCACAACAGCATGTGTGAACTGATCCCGACACATGAAAACAAGGATTTCGTTTCACAGCGTGCCACCGAGGTTCACGCGGAGCGTGAGCGCATCTACAAGGAGATGCACATCACGGACAAGTGGCAATACTCCACTCAGGACGTGCACGACAAGATTACGCCGCTGTACAACGGCAGCGGTGCCTTCTGCGTGGCCACCTTCATGTACCTGAAGACACCAGAGCTGCTCGACACGCTCTTTCTGATTCTGCAAGACAAGCCGGTCTCCTTCCTGCACTGGTACCACCACTTGGTCACCGCCATCTACGTGTGGATCACGGCTTACAAGCCGATCCCGAGTGGCATCTTCTTCTGCGCCATGAACTACTTCGTACACTCCATCATGTACTTCTACTACTTCCTGGTGATGATGGGGCTGCGCAAGAAGATTCGTCCCTTTGCACCGGTCATCACGCTGCTGCAGGTGTCGCAGATGTTCATTGGCATGTATATCACAGTTTACACGTACTTCCAATACTGGCTGGGCCCGCAGTTTCAGCACACCCTCTTCTACAGGGTCTGCGAGGTGCTGCTGAACGGCTACAACATCGTGTCCCACAACGCGAAGAGCCTCTACGCGACTGGCACGCCGGCTTCTCACGTCCCCGCCTTCGACATGAGCGACCACTTCTGGGGCTGCGACAGCGACACGACGAACATGCGCGTGGGCATGATGATGTACGGCAGCTACTGCGTGCTGTTCGCCGTGTTGTTCAAGGAACTGTACCTGGACAAGCGTGAGCACAAGAACTCGCTGGTGCTGGGCCATAAAAATGCGAATGAGACGCCCAGGACGGAGTCGATGAATGAAAAGAAAGTGGAGACAGAGCAGCCGCAGAAGAAAGCACGCTGAGCTCGGAAGGAAGAAAACAAACAGAACAACGGGAAAGAGGCGGATGGGAAACAAGAGTACCACGTTATTTTTCCTCTGCACTGCACCCTTTCCTTTTCGCCTCGCAGCATCTGCGCTGTTTCGATGTGCAACTGTCGTTCTTTTCTCCTATGTTCAGGTGCTTTGTTTTCCTTGTTCTCATTTGTTAGCCTTCTTTTTTCCTCTGTTCCCCTCCCTTTTCTCGCTATTTCAGCTCGTCCTCCTTACGTGTGCGTGTGTTGTGTTTTTTTTTTTCTGTTTTTCGGTTCGTCTCATCTCAGTGCTCGATCATTCGAAACTCAACTTTATGTTCCACACTTTTTTTTACCCTGCAGCTTAGCGTTGATATGTTCTACGACAATGAACTCTGCGATTGCTTGCGTACCTCGGTCGGTGAGCACTTGCACGCATGCGCCCTTTATACTCTTGTTACTACTGTCTTTTCTGTCCACATGTGTGTGCGTGTGTATTTGTGTGTCTGTGCGATTCAGGGGTCAACGCAATCACTTTTCTTCTTCTTCTTTTTTTCTTTGGTCACGCGCCGTAAAACGTTTCTCCACTCTATGTGCACAAAAAAAAAAACTCTTTTTCATGGGGAAGGGCGTCCTCCCTCACAAAGGTCTTGATTATTGATGTGTTTTCTTTGGTTAGTTGTTTTCTCCCTTTTCTTTTTGATCCTGCAATGACGGTCTCCGAAAAGCACTGTCTTTGGAGCTTTCTTACCTGTGTGCCTTATTTTTATTTTCTGTATTTGTTTTTACTCTTTTCGACACTTTCAATCGCATTCTTCTTTTTTGTTGTTGCTGTTGTTTTCGTTCACGAATTCAGTTGTGAAGGTGCACTGCTTGAGAGGCTCTTGGTTTTTCTCTGTTCTGATTGTCTTGGTGTGTCTCTGTGCGTGGGTGCGTGCGTGTGTGTTGTTGCGAGTCGTAGTGCTTGGTGTTCTTGTCTTACTTTATGGCTGGTGCTGTTTTTTCCGTATGTATTTATGCATGACGCGGCGCCTCTTGACTTCTTTTTTTTCTTTCCCCTTCACTTTTGTGCGCAAGCACAGTCGTGTAAGCTCTTTTTGGTTGTCGTCGTTGTTTTCTTTCGGTGTTCTTGTTCCTTTTTCCCCTCTTTTTTCTTAACTTGTGACCAGCTCTCTTGAGGACTTCAACAGAGCTAACGAAGCCAGTGGGTTTGAAATTCAGAGCACAAGCAAAAATAATAACGAGGAAGCTGCTAAACAGAGTCCCTTAAACACTCTTCGCTTCGGTAAGTTGCGTCTCAGGCTTCTTTTGAAGAGAGCACCTGCTGAGCTATCCTCTCGGTTTTCCCCCGACAGCCGGCTATGGCAAGGGCCCTCTTCGCAATTCAACGTCTCTCGGCTCACCCCGTTATCTCCCCCTCCCGCATGCGGTGGATGAGAGGCAGCTAAAAGGAGCAGCATTAAGTGAAGTGAAGGGAAACTTGGAAGCTACATCTAGAACAACAGCAAGAACTCTCACACAAAACGACGGCTCTCTCACTTCCTTCGCTTCATCTTCGGTTTTCAATAACGTCGCATGCACGTTTGCCTACAACACAATAAAAAACAGAGACCTTTTTTTGTTGTTCTTTGAGGCTCTTCAACACTTGCGCAGAACAGAACACAAGTAAAAGACACAGTCGTTTTTCCCCCCACCCGAAACAGGGTCACTCAGCTTCTCTTGATTTCTGTTTACCCATCCTTCACCTCATCATGCAAGTGATATCCGATGCGTGGGAGTGGGTCACGTACTACCCAAGGCACTTCAAGGTCGAGAGAGGACGCGACTTACTCGACGCCTACCCCGACTACCCCGTCTACAGTGCCATCATTTATCTGTTCGTTGTGTTTTATCTCCCCGGATACCTGGAGCGCAACCACATCAAGCTCCGCATGAAGTACATCGTTGCTGGCTGGAACCTCCTCCTCTCCATAGCCTCCACCTACGGTGCGTGGTACACCGCCGGCTACACGGGCGTAATTATGCCGCTGCGCACCTCGCACAATAACATGTGTGAACTGATCCCGACACATGAAAACAAGGATTTCGTTTCACAGCGTGCCACCGAGGTTCACGCGGAGCGTGAGCGCGTCTACAAGGAGATGCACATCACGGACAAGTGGCAATACTCCACTCCGGACGTGCACGACAATATTACGTCGCTGTACAACGGCAATGGTGGCTTCTCTGTGGCCATGTTTGCTTACCTGAAGACAGTAGAGCTGCTCGACACGCTCTTTCTGATTCTGCAGGACAAGCCGGTCTCCTTCCTGCACTGGTACCACCACTTGGTCACCTCCATCTACGTGTGGATCACGGCTTACAAGCCGATCCCGAGTGGCATTTTGTTTTGCGCCATGAACTACTTCGTACACTCCATCATGTACTTCTACTACTTCCTGGTGATGATGGGGCTGCGCAAGAAGATTCGTCCCTTTGCACCGGTCATCACGCTGCTGCAGGTGTCGCAGATGTTCATTGGCATGTATATCACAGTTTACACGTACTTCCAATACTGGCTGGGCCCGCAGTTTCAGCACACCCTCTTCTACAGGGTCTGCGAGGTGCTGCTGAACGGCTACAACATCGTGTCCCACAACGCGAAGAGCCTCTACGCGACTGGCACGCCGGCTTCTCACGTCCCCGCCTTCGACATGAGCGACCACTTCTGGGGCTGCGACAGCGACACGACGAACATGCGGATGGGCATGATGATGTACGGCAGCTACTGCGTGCTGTTCGCCGTGTTGTTCAAGGAACTGTACCTGGACAAGCGTGAGCACAAGAACTCGCTGGTGTTGGGCCATAAAAATGCGAATGAGACGCCCAGGACGGAGTCGGTGAATGAAAAGAAAGTAGAGACAGAGCAGCCGCAGAAGAAAAAAGGCTGAGCTCGGAAGGAAGAAAACAAACAGAACAACGGGAAAGAGGCGGATGGGAAACAAGAGTACCACGTGATTTCTTTTCCTCTGCACTGCACCCTTTCCTTTTCGCCTCGCAGCATCTGCGCTGTTTCGATGTGCAACTGTCATTCTTTTCTCCTATGTTCAGGTGCTTTGTTTTCCTTGTTCTCATTTGTTAGCCTTCTTTTTTCCTCTGTTCCCCTCCCTTTTCTCGCTATTTCAGCTCGTCCTCCTTACGTGTGCGTGTGTTGTGTTTTTTTTTTTCTGTTTTTCGGTTCGTCTCATCTCAGTGCTCGATCATTCGAAACTCAACTTTATGTTCCACACTTTTTTTTACCCTGCAGCTTAGCGTTGATATGTGCTACGACAATGAACTCTGCGATTGCTTGCGTACCTCGGTCGGTGAGCACTTGCACGCATGCGCCCTTTATACTCTTGTTACTACTGTCTTTTCTGTCCACATGTGTGTGCGTGTGTATTTGTGTGTCTGTGCGATTCAGGGGTCAACGCAATCACTTTTCTTCTTCTTCTTTTTTTCTTTGGTCACGCGCCGTAAAACGTTTCTCCACTCTATGTGCACAAAAAAAAAAACTCTTTTTCATGGGGAAGGGCGTCCTCCCTCACAAAGGTCTTGATTATTGATGTGTTTTCTTTGGTTAGTTGTTTTCTCCCTTTTCTTTTTGATCCTGCAATGACGGTCTCCGAAAAGCACTGTCTTTGGAGCTTTCTTACCTGTGTGCCTTATTTTTATTTTCTGTATTTGTTTTTACTCTTTTCGACACTTTCATTCGCATTCTTCTTTTTTGTTGTTGCTGTTGTTTTCGTTCACGAATTCAGTTGTGAAGGTGCACTGCTTGAGAGGCTCTTGGTTTTTCTCTGTTCTGATTGTCTTGGTGTGTCTCTGTGCGTGGGTGCGTGCGTGGGTGTTGTTGCGAGTCGTAGTGCTTGGTGTTCTTGTCTTACTTTATGGCTGGTGCTGTTTTTTCCGTATGTATTTATGCATGACGTGGCGCCTCTTGACTTCTTTTTTTTCTTTCCCCTTCACTTTTGTGCGCAAGCACAGTCGTGTAAGCTCTTTTTGGTTGTCGTCGTTGTTTTCTTTCGGTGTTCTTGTTCCTTTTTCCCCTCTTTTTTCTTAACTTGTGACCAGCTCTCTTGAGGACTTCAACAGAGCTAACGAAGCCAGTGGGTTTGAAATTCAGAGCACAAGCAAAAATAATAACGAGGAAGCTGCTAAACAGAGTCCCTTAAACTCTCTTCGCTTCGGTAAGTTGCGTCTCAGGCTTCTTTTGAAGAGAGCACCTGCTGAGCTATCCTCTCGGTTTTCCCCCGACAGCCGGCTATGGCAAGGGCCCTCTTCGCAATTCAACGTCTCTCGGCTCACCCCGTTATCTCCCCCTCCCGCATGCGGTGGATGAGAGGCAGCTAAAAGGAGCAGCATTAAGTGAAGTGAAGGGAAACTTGGAAGCTACATCTAGAACAACAGCAAGAACTCTCACACAAAACGACGGCTCTCTCACTTCCTTCGCTTCATCTTCGGTTTTCAATAACGTCGCATGCACGTTTGCCTACAACACAATAAAAAACAGAGACCTTTTTTTGTTGTTCTTTGAGGCTCTTCAACACTTGCGCAGAACAGAACACAAGTAAAAGACACAGTCGTTTTTCCCCCCACCCGAAACAGGGTCACTCAGCTTCTCTTGATTTCTGTTTACCCATCCTTTACCTCATCATGCAAGTGATATCCGATGCGTGGGAGTGGGTCACGTACTACCCAAGGCACTTCAAGGCCGAGAGAGGACGCGACTTACTCGACGCCTACCCCGACTACCCCGTCTACAGTGCCATCATTTATCTGTTCGTTGTGTTTTATCTGCCCGGATACCTGGAGCGCAACCACATCAAGCTCCGCATGAAGTACATCGTTGCTGGCTGGAACCTCCTCCTCTCCATGGCCTCCACCTACGGTGCGTGGTACACCGCCGGCTACACGGGCGTAATTATGCCGCTGCGCACCTCGCACAACAACATGTGTGAACTGATCCCGACACATGAAAGCAAGGATCTGGTCACGCTTCGTGCTTACGAGGTTCACGCGGAGCGTGAGCGCGTCTACAAGGAGATGCACATCACGGACAAGTGGCAATACTCCACTCCGGACGTGCACGACAATATTACGTCGCTGTACAACGGCAATGGTGGCTTCTCTGTGGCCATGTTTGCTTACCTGAAGACACCAGAGCTGCTCGACACGCTCTTTCTGATTCTGCAGGACAAGCCGGTCTCCTTCCTGCACTGGTACCACCACTTGGTCACCTCCATCTACGTGTGGATCACGGCTTACAAGCCGATCCCGAGTGGCATTTTGTTTTGCGCCATGAACTACTTCGTACACTCCATCATGTACTTCTACTACTTCCTGGTGATGATGGGGCTGCGCAAGAAGATTCGTCCCTTTGCACCGGTCATCACGCTGCTGCAGGTGTCGCAGATGTTCATTGGCATGTATATCACAGTTTACACGTACTTCCAATACTGGCTGGGCCCGCAGTTTCAGCACACCCTCTTCTACAGGGTCTGCGAGGTGCTGCTGAACGGCTACAACATCGTGTCCTACAACGCGAAGAGCCTCTACGCGACTGGCACGCCGGCTTCTCACGTCCCCGCCTTCGACATGAGCGACCACTTCTGGGGCTGCGACACAGACACGACGAACATGCGGATGGGCATGATGATGTACGGCAGCTACTGCGTGCTGTTCGCCGTGTTGTTCAAGGAGCTGTACCTGGACAAGCGTGAGCACAAGAACTCGCTGGTGCTGCAGCACAAGCACAACGATGAGACAGCAGACGCGAATGAAACCACCCCGAAGCATCTTGCTGAGACGAGTCCTTTCGAGCAGGGGTAGGTGCTTCATAACGGCGTTATAGTGGTTTCGCCTTTTTGTTTTTCGGATGTCAAGTAGGACTCCTGGGTTTCTCTAAATATACCGTTTTTGTTTTCTGTTTTTGTTTTTTTACTTTGTTTTTTTTTTTTGTTTGCACGCTTCTTTTTTTTTTTTTCTCTTGGATTTGTTATTGTCTTTTATTCAACTTCTAACGGTTTGCTTTTTCCTTACTTCCATGACATTCACTATAATAGGAGTGCATGCTTGACACTTAAGCTATATCTACGTTGAGACCACTTTCCTTTTTTTTTTTTTTCGTTTTCCTCTCTCTGTTCTTGTTTTCCTTGTAGTTCTTTTTCGTACTTTGTAGCAATAGTGTGTTCAGCTTTGCCATGAAATCCATCATAGTGTTGTCTCTTCTTTTGGTTTTGCTTGTTTGTTTTCCTGTTTCACATTTCTGGAAGATGCGAACGATGAATTCAGGACTTTTATACTCTCTCTTTTTTTTTTCTTTCTTCTGGTTTGTTCTTTCTGTTTGATGTTGAGCTGTCTTTTTTTTTTTTTGTCTATCCGGAATCCCACGCTCTTGATTAGCGCTCCTGTGAGTTTGGCTTGTGGCCGTTTCTCATGCGCACACGCGTGTGCGGTGTCTCAGTACCGCAGTGAATGTGCCAAGGCATCATGTCCCTCTTTCTCCTCGCGCATCATCCTCTTCCCAAGTCGCTTTCCCCAAACACACACACTTTCAAAACGAGGACCATGTGTGTGTATGTGTAGGTGTATATGTGCGTACATGTGTTTGTGGGCACCTTAACTGCAACTCGCACGAATAATAGCTTTATTACAGAGTTTCTTAGCATGTACATCTTCGCTCCTCCTCTTTTTTTTTTTTTCGTTTTCTGTTTTGCTTCTCCTTTGGTTTTTTTTTTTTTAGAAACAGTAGTAGCTTCTTTTTAAATGTAGCTGTTTGTTTTTCTTTTCTTGTTATGTGCTGTTTTTGTTTTCCTTTTTTTTTTTTCGCTGCGTGGAAGTCAACTTCTCGAAGTCCGCAAGTTTCTGCTCTGGTGAGAAGCGGAGATCTTTATTGTGGGCGAAAAAAAAAAAAAAAACTAAAGCCTGCGTGGCACAGGGCGTTCACTTTTTATGCATATATTACTGTTTTTTTCACCGCTCCTATGTGCCAATGCGCTGAGTTTCCCGAAGTTCTTCTTTTGTCTTCCTTTTTTTTTTCTGTCCTATGTGCATACCGCCTAACGGTTTCTTATATATGTCCATATCTACTTGTTTGATTAAGCAAGTAAACAGTAGTTTCAAACAATGAAAGTGCTCATGAGTTGCAAAAATAAAAACAATAATAATAATAACGATAATTAGCCTTAATACGGGGCGAGCAAGGCTTGACATGTTTGTAAGAAGTACTCTGCAGTGCCTCTTTACGTTCCTTTCCTGCTCCTTTGCTTCGCCGTTCTACCTCAGTTCTACAAGAGAGAAAAAAAAAAAAGCGAGGAGACAATTTTGAAAGTAAGTTGTCGTTCTTACTTGGCGTGTGTTATATCATTGGGAAGAAAAAGAGAGAGGGCAGGCATTTCACTACTTGTCTCTCCACAGTGCGTTAGAGAATCCCTACTTATACCGTCCTATTTTACGAATCCTCCTTACATTCTCTTCTTTTTATCTCCCCCCCCCCTCCCCTCCTCCTCCTCTTTCGTCTTAGAGTTGTTTGTGCATGCGACACGACCACCTCTAGCGAAAGAGACAACAAGTCACTGTTCTCCACCACCAATCTGGGCCCTTTCTTCCTTTTTTTTTTTTTTGATTTGTGTTTGTGTACGTTTTTCTGCCTTTCAAGTTATCTCAGACATGCAAGTGATATCCGATGCGTGGGAGTGGGTCACGTACTACCCAAGACACTTCAAGGTCGAGAGAGGACGCGACTTACTCGACGCCTACCCCGACTACCCCGTCTACAGCATCGTCATTTATCTGCTCGTTTTGTTTTATCTCCCCGGATACCTGGAGCGCAACCACATCAAGCTCCGCATGAAGTACATCGTTGCTGGCTGGAACCTCTTCCTCTCCATGGCCTCCACCTACGGTGCGTGGTATACACTCAGCTACATGTACGAAATGATCCCGCTGCGCACCTCGCACAACAACATGTGTGAACTGATCCCGACACATGAAAGCAAGGATCTGGTCACGCTTCGTGCTTACGAGGTTCACGCGGAGCGTGAGCGCGTCTACAAGGAGATGCACATCACGGACAAGTGGCAATACTCCACTCAGGACGTGCACGACAAGATTACACCGCTGTACAACGGCAATGGTGGCTTCTCTGTGGCCATGTTTGCTTACCTGAAGACACCAGAGCTGCTCGACACGCTCTTTCTGATTCTGCAGGACAAGCCGGTCTCCTTCCTGCACTGGTACCACCACTTGGTCACCTCCATCTACGTGTGGATCACGGCTTACAAGCCGATCCCGAGTGGCATCTTCTTCTGCGCCATGAACTACTTCGTACACTCCATCATGTACTTCTACTACTTCCTGGTGATGATGGGGCTGCGCAAGAAGATTCGTCCCTTTGCACCGGTCATCACGCTGCTGCAGGTGTCGCAGATGTTCATTGGCATGTATATCACAGTTTACACGTACTTCCAATACTGGCTGGGCCCGCAGTTTCAGCACACCCTCTTCTACAGGGTCTGCGAGGTGCTGCTGAACGGCTACAACATCGTGTCCCACAACGCGAAGAGCCTCTACGCGACTGGCACGCTGGCTTCTCACGTCCCCGCCTTCGACATGAGCGACCACTTCTGGGGCTGCGACACAGACACGACGAACATGCGGATGGGCATGATGATGTACGGCAGCTACTGCGTGCTGTTCGCCGTGTTGTTCAAGGAGCTGTACCTGGACAAGCGTGAGCACAAGAACTCGCTGGTGCTGCAGCACAAGCACAACGATGAGACACCGAGCGAGGATGAGAAGAGAGGCGGCAAGAAGAAGGCATAATTAAAAAAAAAAACTATTGGAAGGTTGACAGGTATTCGTGTGGGTGGCGCAGGTCACGTTACCGCATGTAATTAACGGCGTTGTGGCGAGTGATCATTCAAAAGGAAACGAAAGAGTGAAAGCGGTTACTGTTTAACTGCTATTGTGTTTAACTGTTGTCGGTTGTGGGTCTTGTTATTCATCTTTTTGTTATGGAAGGTGCTCATCTCCGGTTTTCCTCACTTGGAGTTTGAGAGATTCGAGGAGGGTCGTTGTCTTCCTTTATATTTGTGAACAGTTTTTTTTTTTTTTTTTCTTTCTTACCCATATACTAGCAAGCTTCTTATGTGTTTTTTTTCTCTCCATAGTTTAGCTAAGGTGTAATTCCTGTGAATTAGCGGAGCATCGGCTTTTTGAGGGGTGTCTTCTGCTGACCCTCACATGTCTTCCCATAGCGGCACATGTGTCTAGCATTCGTACTTACAAGCTCTTTATGTTCTTTAGGTTCTGCTGTTGTTGTTATATTCATACACACATATATATATATGTATATATGGTTTTTTTTTTGTTTGTGTTTATGTGTGTGCCTTTGTTGCCTGCCAGAACGCACAAAAAACTGAGGACGCAAGCAAGATAAAAGAAAAAAAACGGTTCGTTGTATAAGTGCAGCTGCAACTACCAGTGTCTTTTTGCACGTAGCTTCCTCCTTTCGTGTCGGGTGCGATGTTACGCCGTTTTATAATAACAATTTCTTCTGTTTCTTTTTTTTTTTTTATTGCTGTTCTTATTTCCTTGCGTTTCCTCGGCTCACAGCAGCAAGTTTAGAGGAAGCGGTTTGAATCGCTCCTCTTCTTTTTTTTTTTTTTGGTTGCTTTACACAGAAGAAGAGGTGTTTTATTATTTTTTTTCTTTGCCTTTTGTTTTTATTCTTTTCTTAGTTTTTTTTTTGTTGTTGTTTTTCATACTTGCGAAGACGCAAACAATGCTCTACGTTGATAGTAGAAGAGAAAATACAGATAATAATAATGATAATAATAATAGTTGAAGAGAAAGAAGAGAATCAGTCTGCTGAGCGAATTTCGCCTTTACGTTTAATACAGCACATTGTGTTGTGGGCGAGGAAGGAGAAGCTGTCGGTGAAAACGGCACCTTGATATCTCTGTGCCCTTCTCGTACTGTTGCTCGTTGGACGAAACAGCAGTTTCGATGACGAGTCTGTTCTGCGCAGTTCGGCTTTTCTTGCGTATGCAAAAAAAAAAACGAAAAGCGCGATTCTTCTCCCTTCTTTTCTTTTGGTTTGTCTGTCTGTTTACTGAATACCACGCCTCTACGTGCTGTGCACCTCGTCTGCTCTCTTATCCCTGTTTGTTTGTTTGTTTTTTCTTTCACTACGGGTGGCCAAAAACACTTTTTTGTCTAATTCTTCTTTGATGCTCATTTCAACTATCACGTGTGCCAGTTTCACCTCCTGTTTCGTGTGTTTTGTTTTGTTTGGTTTTTAGTCTGTAAAGCGTAACTAAAAGGGTAAAGCGCGACTGTACTCTGACGAACAAAAGGAAGGAAAAAAAAAAAAGAAAACTGTCTTCTTTTTTTTTCCCCCCCCCCCTCTCCTTTTTTTTTTTGTTGTTGTTGTTGTTGCTGTTCATACTCTCTTATTTACTCCGTCTCCTCACGTTTTTGTGCCTCAGTGTTTCTTCTCTGCGGTTTTCATACTCTATGTGAAGCGGCTGCTTACCCTTGGTTTGTATTTCTTACTGTGTGCGTGTGTGTGCCGTGCTCGCGTGCCTGCAGTGAACTCCCTTTTTTTTTTTTTTCTTCCCCCCCTCTCCTGTTTCTTTCTGAGTTCGTACTGCACTTGTTTCTTCTCGCATTTCAGCCACATTGCACCATCACAATACTCCTTTTTTTTGTTGTTGTTGTTGTTGTTTTCTTTTCTGTTTTCTTTACGTTTCTCTTTTTGTTTTGTTTTTTTTCTCTCTTCCCACATAGATCGCTCTCGTCCGCGCTCACTCACTCTTCTCCGACTGTGTTTTCTTTTTTTCTTTTCTTTCGCTCTCGCCATCTCGCAGTATAGCTTATTTGCCCTTTCCTCGGTTCGAGATCACCACGCGAGTAAAACGTACGTCTAAAGCAGAGGAAAATAGAGTGTACCAGGAACAAAAAAAAAAAATGGAGATTCTCACGCAGCACCTGCAGGCCATGGCGGACGCCGTCGACTTTCCGATGATGGACCGGTGGCTGGAAAACCACATCGACGTGCCTATTATCGCCACGGTGCTCTACCTCGCCCTGGTCCACGTCGTGCGTGACAGCTTCATGAAGTCCCGCCCTGCCTACCACCTCCGAGCGCTGAACATTATGTGGAACCTGTTCTTGTCCTTCTTCTCCTTCGTCGGCGCCTACTACTGCATCCCGCGCTTATACGAGCTCGTGACGGCGCCGGTAATCGGCGGTCTGGAGCCGAGCTCGCTCCGCTACGTGGCGAATATGACGCCTGCGATGCGCCGAAACATCATCATCCCCGACGACTTCCGCGAAGGCGTTGACGCCGTAGGCGTGCGGGGCTCGCTGGACACCTCGCTCTGCGTGTACAAGGACGACATGTACCGCCGCAACATCTCTGGCCTGCTATGCCTCGCCTTCATGTTCAGCAAGATTCCCGAGATGTTCGACACCGCCTTCCTGGTCTTCCAAAAGAAGCCGGTCATCTTCCTGCACTGGTACCACCACACGACGGTGATGCTGTACTGCTGGCACGCCTGGATCTCGCCCACGAGCAGCGGGCTTTGGTTTGTGTGCATGAACTTCTCCGTACATGCAATCATGTACTTTTACTACTTTATCTGCGCCTGCGGCTACGGCAAGCTGGTGCGTCCCGTCGCCCCGCTCATCACGTTCATGCAGATTGCGCAGATGGTGGTGGGCTCTATCATTGCGGTGTACGTCTTCTACATGGACCAGTTTGGCGGTGGCTGCGACTGCCGCTCCTCGAACGCGAAGCTGGCGCTGATGATGTACATTTCATACTTCGTCCTCTTCAGCCAGTTTTTCCGCAACCGCTATATCAAGAAATCCCCCAAGCCGTCTGCGCCGTCCACCGTCCCCGTGACGGCCCCGCGCAGCATCGACAAGAAAGCGAGCTAGACAAGTAGGAGGAGGGGAAGCCGTCATAAGAGAGGAGGAAGAGAGAAGTTCAGGGAGAGGGAGCGAAGCACACAACTGGCGGAGGAAAGGACATGTGAAGATAAAGAAGACAATTAAGGAGAAAAAAAAAAAACATATACGCGCACGTAACGGTCGTTTAAGAGGCAATAACGCACGACTTGAGTGCATCGAAGCATAGCACTTTATGATTGCTATTACTGCTGTTGTCTTTTTGTCTGTAACAGTTGTTACATGGCGTAGCTGCATAGTCAAGCGCGTGATCGCACGAAAAGAGACGGAAGAGAAAAAAAAACACAATCATTCTATCGCGTAGGTGTATACATGCACACACGCACAGAGCTAGCTGCGAGTTGCTCTCAAAAAAAAAAAAAAAAGAGAAGGAACCCGGGCAGTGGAACTTGCGGATAGAGGGAGAGGGAAAGAGAACTGACACACAGCACATCGCTGTTCTTCGCCTGCTCTGCTTCCCTGTGTGTTCACTCAGCGCCGGCAATCGATCCACAAGCGAGGAAGGTTCTGCGTGCATCCTAGCGCGTCGGTTTTTGAACTTTCTTTTCCGGCCTTTTTCCCCCGATATAGGACTTTCGCTGCTTTATCCGCACACGAGTAGTTTCGTCCTCGGACTTCCTCTTTTTTTTTTTTTTTGTTAGTTCACTCCACAGTAAAAGGAAAAGGGAGAACATCTTCTAACTTAAATACTAACCAAATAAGAAAGGATAAGCAGAAATAAGAAGTCGAGTTGAGGCTTGCTACTTTTCTTTTTTCTGGTTGCGGAGATTTGTGTCGCCGCGGACGCTCGTTGCAATGGCAAAGGGACTGGTCTGTCCGTTGTGGTTCCTCCTCGTCCTGCATCGTTAAGTAGTGGCTGTAGCTTGTTTGTTTGTTTGTTTTTTTCCCCTGTGGCTGATTCGCCGTCCTCACCTTTTTAAGAGCCTTTATTTTTAAACTTCAATTCCTCAGCTTATTCCTTTCACCTGCGCCAATTTAAAGTGTTGTTGTTGTTGTTTCTTTTCTCTTACTTTTTAGGGGTTATGTGTTTGCTCCCGTTGTTGATTTTTCACTCTTTTTTCTTGCCCTCTTTTTTTTTTTTTAAATTTATACTGTTCTCATTTATGCGGTCTCTTTGACTCCTTTCTTTTTTTTTTTTGTGTGTGTGTGTGTTTGTGGGAGAGTGTATGTCACTGGGCTTTGCTGACAGCGTAGACTTTTTGGCTTTTTTTTTGTGACCTGGGTTACCGAACGCGGAGCCTGGTGTTAGTGGCTTCGCATCGGTTGTGTGTATGTCTTTCTCTCTTCATATTTCTTTTTTTTTTTTTCTTCAGCTCCGAGAGTGTGATTGAAAGTTGCTATAAAACCCTCTGAAATATGTTCGTGTGTGAAATTACGAGTGGAGGGCAAAAAAAAAAAAAAGTACATATATAAGTACTTATTTGTATTCAGATCGGCGTTTTGGTGTACTGCGTTGTCGCGTTTCCTTGTTGTTGCTGTTGCTGTTTTTTTTTTTTTATCGTCTCCCTCGGCCTCGACTCGCAAAAGAAAAAAGAGAAGACGGCGTTGTTCGCCAAAAGTGCGAGAAGGCTCCCACGAAGAAAGAACAAAGAGGTGGGGAGAAAAAAAAAGTGAAGGATTTAACTCGTTCTTCCGCGCAGTTTTCCATTCTTCGACAAGTCACCCAGGGAAAGAAAGAAGGCAAGACAAGAAGCGTCAAAAGCCTCCATGATCGCACCTGTTGTAGAGGACAACTGTCACACACAGGCCAATGCAGCGTAAGCTTGTCGCCTTCTTGAGTTGTCTGTCGTCTAGGGGCGTAAGGAGGTGTCCGAAGGAAAGACAGAAAGAAGAATGCAAAAAAAAGAGTCAAGCGATGAGCAAATTGTGTCCTATGTTAATGCGGAACTGCTGTTTAGCTTCTCACGTGACATATTGCACAGAAAAGGAAAAAAATAAAAATCACTTTTTTTCTCCGTCCCATTGAAGCGAGTGCATAATCAGTGCAAAAGCGGTCTCTGATTGTTGCTTCTCATAATATGTGTTCTTCCTTTTTTTTTTTGTCTGTGCTGCCTTGTTTTTTTTTTTTTTTTTGGTTGTTGTTGTTGTTGTTGTTGCTAGTTTGTTTGTCTCTCGCCTTCTGCAGCTGTGTATGTTTTTTTTTTTTTTTGCTCGGCTTTTCTATCCCCTCCCCCGAGGTTCGTTGTTCTGACGAGCTATGTATGTTATAGTGTCACGTCTTTTTTTTTTTTTTGCTGGTTTATTAATCACTGCATGTGGGATAACACATTTGCATTTATTTATTTTTTTTTTTTTGTCGTTGTTGTTTTTTTTTTTTCCAGCTTTTTCTTTTCTTTTTCCTTTTTTCTTCCTTTTCTGTTTTTACTCCAAGTCTGTTTCGTGTGTTTATTTGTGTATTGTTTCATCATTCTTATATGTACATGTGTATATATATATATGCATATATCTATATATATATACATATATATATATGGAAAAGTACCAAAAAAAAAAAAACCGAAGTGTTTGCGGTATGGTTCTCTTTAGCGCAACGTGTAGAGTACTGTATATATAAAGATGAGAACAGGGAATATACTCAAAATGGACTAAAAAAAAAAAAAGGAAGCCGAGGCGCATGTGCGCTAGAAGGCCAACTGCAAAGGTAGAAAAGCAGTAGAGATACACAAAAAAAAAAAACGCCCGCTCGTTAGTATACACGTCTTCTGTTGTTGCTGTTTGCGGCCGCGACTTCAGTAGATGACGGGGGAAAAACAAAAATAACAGTTTATCACAGCAAAGAAAAGACTGTGGCAGGTGCAAGCAGAGAAAAAGTGAAATGGCGTGTAAGTTGCACAAAGAAAAAACAGCGGCCTCACGTTAATTTGCTAAACAGCTTGCATTTATAGCACCTGCACTTTTTGTTTGTTTGTTTGTTTGTGTGTTACTCCCTGTGACTTCGTTGTTGTTGTTGTTGCTGTTCTTGTTTGTTTGTGTTGCTCGACTTTGTTTTTTTCCTCTGTTCCTCTGCACTGTTTTTTTTTTCTGTTTTTTTTTTTCTTCTTCTTCTTCTTTCTTCATTTGTTGCTGTGGTGAATACAGTATGTCTAAGCTCCGTAACGAGACAGCACAAAATAGAAAGAGAAAAAAAAAAGAAACGGCATGTAGACTTACGGAATTGCTGTGCTTGGCTTCGTGCTCGACTTGTTGTTGTTGTTGTTTTCTCACCTCGTGTTGTCCATAGACACATATATACTTATACACACACGATGGCTGATGCGAGTGTCTTCGTGCAGTGCGATCGGACTTTTGTGTGTCCGCGCTTCAACTACCGGACTTTGCTGCAGGTTTCGAATGGCGTGTGCATCGTTACCTTGTTCAGAAAAAGAAAAGTGAGGAGCCAAACGAGAGATCGAGACAACACTTCTACCCCTGAAAGGAAGAAACAACAAAAAAAAGAACATGCAAGGCTCTCTCTGTTCTTTTTTCTTCTTCTTTGAGAACTTCACGTGTTAATGATCGTTCTGAGTTACTATTCTTCTTGATTTGCCTCCACTGTTTTCCTTCCACGCCTTTCGCTTTCTTTTTTTTTTTTTCCTTTTTCTTTGTTGATGTGTATATGTCTATATTTGTTTGTATACCTCCACTCGACATTTGGTGCGGCGTTTCCTACTCGCCCACGTGTGCAGCAGCAGTAGCAGCAGTCATCCAGCCCCACACGAAGCCGAGACACCAGAAGTGCAGAAAGGAAGAGGAACCAAGCGAACTGATTCTGTTTTTTTTTTTTCCATTTCTCAGAAGAAGAAAAAAAAAGAATATCGCCTGTCAAAGAGGTTATCTCATCGTTTTGACTCACAGAGACAACAGAAAATCCACACGCACACCAGCCGTGACTCTCCCTTTCACTACGCCTTCGATTCGCTTCGTTCAAACATCTTTTTTTTTTTTTTTCTCATCTGCACTTCTCCTTGACCGGCACGATGGATCCTGTGGCCTCGATGAACGTGGTCACCACGCAGACGTCCACTGCCGCCGCCACCCCACCGACGGTGGCCTTCCTCGCCAATCCCTTCCAGTTCGCTCACTACCACATTACCCATTTTGAGGGCGAGGACGCCTTCAACTGGATGGTCAATTCTCCGCAGGTACCGCTGCTCATCGCCGCGGGCTACATTGTGATGGTGCACACGCTGCCCCACCTGCTGAACCACGTGATGCGCAGCAGCCGACCAGTGCCCGGCGTGTCAGTTGTGATTCCGCTCTGGAATCTGTTTTTTAGCCTCAGCTCCTGCGTGGGTCTTCTCTACTGCCTTCCTGTGCTGTACCGTGTCATGACGACGACGGACCGCGACCTGCCTGGCCTGGCGCCAAAGAAGGACTGGCGCACGGGCAAGTGGGACTACGAGCCACACGTGCGCGGTGGCCTCTACACCTCACTCTGCTACTGGAACCGCAACTTCTTCCAGGACGGCCCGACGGGATTCTGGCTACTCACCTTCAACCTCAGCAAGATTCTCGAGCTGGCGGATACTCTGTTTCTGGTGCTGAAGCGCAAGCCGGTGCCATTCCTGCACTGGTATCACCACACCACCGTCATGCTCTTCTGCTGGCATGCGCATGTGTCGAGCATCAGCAACGGCCTGGGCTTTGCGGTGATGAACATGGCGGTGCACTCTCTCATGTACTTCTACTACTTCATCTGTGCTTGCGGCCTCGGCAGCGTCGCTCGCCCCTTTGCACCTGTCGTGACACTGCTGCAGCTCGTGCAGATGTTTGCGGGCATGCTGCTCGTACTCTACACCACCGGACTCTATCTCTTCCACCCGAAGGGCTGCGATACGAGCGCCACCTCGCTGGCCTTTGGCATTTGCATGTACTTTTCCTACATTGTTCTTTTCATAAAATTCTGCCGGGACCGCTACGGCGGCCGCAAGGGCCGCGAGCGTCGGGAGCGCTTGGAAGTGTAAAAAAGAAGGGGTGGGGAGGGAGAGAGGGGAGGGAGGTAGTGTGAATGAGCGGGAAAACAAAAAAAAAAAAAGGGAGTTGCATTAAAAGCCCTGACTCTCTTGTTGTTGTTGTTGTTGTTTGTTTGTTTGTTTGTTTGTTTGTTATTTTTTTTTTTCCTTCTTGTTTTATTATTTTCTGTTCTTATCGCAGACACAGTGAATCAATTCTCTTGTTGTTTTGTTTTTTTTTTTTCCGTTGTTTGCTGGGGAGATTACGTGTGCACATTTCTTTTTTGCATTGTTGGCGGTTACTTGCGTGTCTGCAGGGTAAAAAAAAAACGTTAGATCGTCGACGTGGCCGCTTAGTCTAGTGGTATGATTCCCGCTTCGGGTGCGGGAGGTCAGGGGTTCAATTCCCCTAGCGGCCCTTTTTTCCGTTTATAGTAAACGCAGGAAAAAAAAAAGAGCAAGGATCAGAGTCAAAAAAAATAAATAAATAAATAAAAAGAAGAGAGAGGGGGGCCCAGTTCGCTGTCTCTCTCGCTTTCTCTCTTTCCCGCGAGCACTCTAACAAATATACGCTCTCGGTGATCTTGCAGCTCAACTCCTTTTTTTTTTTTTCTTTAACGTATCTTTCTCACAACCATGTGCATTTTATCGTTTCCTTGTTTTTCCGTTTGTTTTTGTTTTTCCGTTTGTTTTTTGTTTTTCTTTTTTTTTTTTTTTTGAATGTTACTTTCATAATGACAACAGCGTTATTCTCTTCTTACTGACTCCCTTACCTGTTTCACTGTTTCTGTTATTTAAGTTCGTCGTTCTTTCTTTTTTTTCCCCTCTGTGTTGTTGCTGTTCAACGACCATGTGAAGACTTCTTTTCTCAATGCTGTAACCTTTATCGTTGTTCATTCGTCTCTTACCTTGACGTCAAGTGTATTTTCTCTGTCGTTTGTTTGTGTGGTTGTTTCCTTTCTCTCCTTCCCCATACCACTACAGCCGCATCTTGTTGTATGAAGGTCTGTATGTTTGTGTGTGGGAGTTGAAGAGGTGATGAAAAAGCGGAAAGAGAAAGAAAAAACAGTTTGGATTGATTGACTTACTATTTCATTCGTATTTGATTCCGTTGCACTGTCTCTATATTGTGTATGATATAGATAGCGTTGTGCTTGTCTGTCTATTTTTAGCTTGTGTGTGTGCTTTCCAATCTTGTCAGTTTCCTTTCTTTTTTTTTCCCCCTTTGTGTGATGTCGCTGATGTAACGGCGGCTGGTCACCTCTAGATAACGATCAAAAGAAAAAAAAAAAAAAGGGCAGTCTAGAAGGTGGGTGTGTTTCTCAGCTTCACGTTTCAGTGTTCTTTTATACCTACCATAAAAACAAGTTGTAAATAGCTGACAAAACAGAAGAAAAAAAAAAGGAAAAACGAGTGGCAGCTACAGGAGAAGAGAGAGGAGATGACAACGTCAGGTTTGGTCCGTATTCTATCCCTTTCCTATTTTCCTTTTTAATGTCTGTCTAACCTCTCGTCCTGTACACGACATACGTGCGTGGAATGAAGTCACTTAGCGGCACTGGTCGTTGTTCTCTTTTGTGATTTCTGTCTCTCTACTTGCACGCATCGTGAAACGCTTTCAAGCATAATTGTGACTGTGAGAAGTAGCCATATCGAGTCGCTGACTTGCAGTTCTCCTCCACGGTTTTCTCCCACTTCATTTTTCCTTTTCCCCTGTCGCCTTTCCTCTCTTTCTTCTGTTCCCCCCCCCCCCTCCTTCCTTTCCGGTTGTGTGTTTTTGTGTGTGTGCATGCACGTCTAATAAACTGTGTTGTGTTTAGCTCTTAAACTCTCCGTGTTGGACACATAAGAAGCCTGCATTGGTGTTTGGTGTTTTTTTTTTAAATTCTGTTTAGGTGCTTCTTTTCTGCGCTTTTTTTTTTTTTGACTCCTCATCTTTCTCCTCTGCAATCCGAATTGAGGCGTCGAGCTCGGTAGATATCCTCAGCTTCTTCTTTTTTCCCTGTTGTTGTTATTGTTTTTTTTTTTTTGTATGTGATTGTCTCTCTCTCCATCTTTACACGGTGTTTTCCTTTTTCCCCTCTCCTGACCCTCTCTCTGGGCTAGCCATCTATACGACAGGCACAACACAACTGCCTATCAACACACACACACACACGCACACGCCTTGAAGTTTTGTTAATCAGTGAAGGAACCAAACCAATTTAATAAAGTACACTAGCAAAAAAGGGGAGAAACTCTGAATAATCTTACGTGTGTACCCTACATCTTTTTTGTGTGTGTAGTCCTTCGAACTCGTTGTGTTTACCTTTTTTTTTTATTTTTCGGCTCGTTTCTCTCGTCGAGTTCCCTTTCTTTGAGTGTTGTTTGCTGTATTCTTTAGTGTTGTTTCTGGTTTTTTTTTTTTCCTTGATTAATTAAAAGAGTGAGACGCAAGCGTCGGTGGACGTTCTTTTTTCGCCTCATTTTTCCTTTGGTTACATCTAAAAAGCTGTTTTTTCTCTCTCTTTTTCTTCCTCTTGCTTTCGTCACCTCGGGTGTGTATTCTCCGCCCGTGTTCGTGCAGGTATCACGGGTCATTTGTCAGAGCTCCTGCGCCTCCTGGTCTCGTAGCTTGTCCTCACCCTGCTTTCCTTTCTTTTCTTTGTTTCTTTTTTTTTTGTGTGTGTGTGTGTATGTGTCTACTCTCCTAATTCGTCTGGTGTGTAACAAAGTGTCGTTTTTTTTTTTTTTTTTGCAGAGAGCCGTCCCTCTTGATTGGTTTCGTACAGCGAACAGTGTTAAAGTGGCGGTTTGTTTCTTGTCTTCTTTTTTTTTTTTTTGTCCTCTGTTTGTTTAGCTCACCTGTGATGTATACTTTTTAAACTCTGCCTTCCTTCGTGATTTCTATTTTCTCCCTCTCCTTTTCTCTTTTTTTTTTTTTTGACACTTGAGTGCGAATATCAGTTCCAATCGCGGTTCTTTTGACGGTGAACTTAACCTCCACAACAAGCTCCAGTATCATAAAAGAGTGTTTTTTTTTCCCCTTTCCGTAGTTCCGTCGCCTTTCTCCTTTTCTTCTTTCGCCTTCTTATAACTTTACCGTTTTTCTATTTTTGTTTTTCATTGATTTCTTTTTTTGTTTTTCCACCTCCCCCTCCTCTCTCCATTTTTTTTTTTGGCTTGTTTGAACCCCTGTCGTTAACAAGTCACTGATTGTGTCCAATCGTTTCAAAAGGGAAGTAAAAAGCGAGTTCTTTTTTCTCTCTGGTCAAGTCTTTTTTGGTTTTTGTTCGTTTTTCGTTTTTTTTTTTTTTGACAGCCTCCTCCGTTAGTGCAAACCTCTTTTTTTTTTTTTCGGTGGTGGTTTCTGCTCACGTCCGCACCCAACTTTCACGCCGCAAAAGAGCGAAAAAAAAAAAAGGGATAGAGAGAGAGAAAATGTTCGGTGTGGCTGAGCTTCTCGACAGCTACCGCGGTGAGGCGGTGTGCGCCTGGATGCGGGCCAACCTCGAAATCCCCTCCGTCGTCACCGTGCTGTACATTGTGATGGTGCTGTATGTGCCGAACATGTTCATGAAGACCAGGCCCGCCTACAATCTGCGCACCCTCAATATCCTGTGGAACCTGCTGCTGACGCTCTTCTCCATGACCGGCGCGTACTACTGCCTCCCGCAGGCAGTGAGGTCTCTCTTTGTGTCGGACTTCACCGTGCGCAACTACCAGCAAGGCGGCGAGGTGATGCTGCACGGTGGGCTTTACACCGGCATCTGTGGGTGGAACGACAACTTGTTCTGCGACGGCCCGGTGGGTGCATTCGTGTTGATGTTCATCCTCAGCAAGATCCCCGAGATGATCGACACCGCCTTCCTGGTCTTCCAGAAGAAGAAGGTCATCTTCCTGCACTGGTACCACCATGCCACCGTGATGCTCTACTGCTGGCACTCGTACGCAGTCAGAATCTCGGGTGGACTGATCTTTGCCAGCATGAACTACGGTGTGCACTCCATCATGTACCTCTACTTCTTTATCTGCGCCTGCGGCTACCGCAAGTACGTCCGCCCGATCGCCCCGTTCATCACCTTCCTGCAGATTGCGCAGATGGTGGTGGGTATGGTGGTCGAGGCCATCACCCTCTATCACATGTACATCTCTGGCAAAGGCTGCCAGTCGAACGCGACGAACGCGCGAGTTGGGTTTATGATGTATATTTCCTACTTTGGCCTCTTCAGCAAGCTCTTCTACGACAACTACATGGGTGGGCGGGCCGTGCCTGGTGCGGGCCACTCCACCGCCGCCAACACTGCTGCTGCTGCGGCGGCGGCAGGAGCGACGGAGACCACCACTGCAGCTCGGCACCTCCGCATCGCCTCGTCGACGCGTACAATGCCGGCGCCAGCGGCGGGGATGGCGGTCAGTGCGTGTGAGTCGGATGGAAAAGCGATCGTGTCGGGAAAGCACCCCATCAAGCGTCGTCACTGAGTAGCTTTACGAGCGAGCTTTTCTGTGTTTTTGTTTCTCCCACCTTTTTTTTCTGGGGGATGAGTTACACAGCTTCACAAAGCACTGCACTCACTCCCTCTCTCTTCTTCGACATATTGCCAAGTTGTTGACATGCTTGGCTCAACTGTGTTGTACGCAAGCATTTCCGTGTGCTTCGCATTTGTTTTTATTTTATTTCCTTTCTTTTTCTCCTAACTAATATTTCTATTAGTGTGTGAATTCAAGTATGTGGATAGCGGTGCGTCTCGGGGAACGAAAAAGCACGTCGAAGAGGACAACCAATAGCGCATTGATTTTTTGCAAAAGAAAAAAGGTAGGAAGAAAGTTGTAAAGGGTGAGTCGTCAAGAAAAGCAGCGCATACCGACTATAAACGAGATGGAAGAGATGAAGCTAGCAGAGTCTCTTCGCCAAATAGCAAAAAGAAAAGAGTTACTGGTGTTGTGCTGTAGTGGTGCTTTGATTGCGGTTTTTTTTTCTAAGCTTGTTTTTGCAGTTGCGTTGTTGGAGTGTGTTTTCTTCTTCTCCTCTGTACGCATAAGGTAGTGTGCGTTTTTTCCTTAAAGGTGGGTCTTTTGTTAACTTCTCGTACTTGAGTTTTTAACTTCCTTCA
This sequence comes from Lotmaria passim, assembly GCA_037349495.1. Classification (NCBI taxonomy): domain Eukaryota; phylum Euglenozoa; class Kinetoplastea; order Trypanosomatida; family Trypanosomatidae; genus Lotmaria; species Lotmaria passim. The sequence continues at coordinate 427,450 of CP140208.1, forward strand.
GTCCACCGGCAGAAGACATTGACGCTTCAAAGACGTTATTTTTTTTTTTTGCAGGTTTCTGAGCTTCATTCATGTTTTATTTTTACTGTTATTTCCCTCTGCACAGTGTTCGGGTTTTTTTTTTGTCGCTTCAGTAAAGGAATTGTCTTTCTTTTTTTCCTTTCTTTCTTTACCTTTACACCTAGGCGACTCTCCATATTCAGCGGAAGTGGCGCTTTGAGGCATCCATGCAAGGGTCTCTCCAATTTACTTTTTTTTTTTTCTTTAACGTATCTTTCTCACAACCATGTGCATTTTATCGTTTCCTTGTTTTTCCGTTTGTTTTTGTTTTTTCTTTTGGTTTTTTTTTTTTTTTGAATGTTGCTTTCATAATGACAACAGCGTTATTCTCTTCTTACTGACTCCCTTACCTGTTTCACTGTTTTTGTTATTTAAGTTCGTCGTTCTTTCTTTTTTCCCCCTCTGTGTTGTTGCTGTTCAACGACCATGTGAAGACTTCTTTTCTCAATGCTGTAACCTTTATCGTTGTTCATTCGTCTCTTACCTTGACGTCAAGGGTATTTTCTCTGTCGTTTGTTTGTGTGGTTGTTTCCTTTCTCTCCCTCCCCATACCACTACAGCCGCATCTTGTTATATGAAGGTCTGTATGTTTGTGTGTGGGAGTTGAAGAGGTGATGAAAAAGCGGAAAGAGAAAGAAAAAACAGTTTGGATTGATTGACTTACTATTTCATTCGTATTTGATTCCGTTGCAATGTCTCTATATTGTGTATGATATAGATAGCGTTGTGCTTGTCTGTCTATTTTTAGCTTGTGTGTGTGCTTTCCAATCTTGTCAGTTTCCTTTCTTTTTTCCTAACTAATATTTCTATTAGTGTGTGAATTCAAGTATGTGGATAGCGGTGCGTCTCGGGGAACGAAAAAGCACGTCGAAGAGGACAACCAATAGCGCATTGATTTCTTGCAAAAGAAAAAAGGTAGGAAGAAAGTTGTAAAGGGTGAGTCGTCAAGAAAAGCAGCGCATACCGACTATAAACGAGATGGAAGAGATGAAGCTAGCAGAGTCTCTTCACCAAATAGCAAAAAGAAAAGAGTTACTGGTGTTGTGCTGTAGTGGTGCTTTGATTGCGGTTTTTTTTTTTCTAAACTTGTTTTTGCAGTTGCGTTGTTGGAGTGTGTTTTCTTCTTCTCCTCTGTACGCATAAGGTAGTCTGCGTTTTTTCCTTAAAGGTGGGTCTTTTGTTAGCTTCTCGTACTTGAGCTTTTAACTTCCTTCAGTCCACCGGCAGAAGACATTGACGCTTCAAAGACGTTATTTTTTTTTTTTTTGCAGGTTTCTGAGCTTCATTCATGTTTTATTTTTACTGTTATTTCCCTCTGCACAGTGTTCGGGTTTTTTTTTTGTCGCTTCAGTAAAGGAATTGTCTTTCTTTTTTTCCTTTCTTTCTTTACTTTTACACCTAGGCGACTCTCCATATTCAGCGGAAGTGGCGCTTTGAGGCACCCATGTAAGGGTCTCTCCATTTTTTTTTTTCTGTTTCATTTCCCCTCTTTTCTTCACTATTATTTTTCAATCTACGAGTACTTGTTTATCTAAGTATATGTTCTTTTTTTTTTTTTTTAATGTATGTATTTATGAGCATTCACTTTATGTGTTTTCTACTTGTTGGTTGCTGCTTGTTTTTTTTTTCCCCCTTCCTTTTTTACAGATCGGTAGGTTCTGGAAGGTAATTAACCGTCAGCCGTGAAAGAAAAGGAAGGAAGGAAAGAAAAAGCAGAGCAGCTGAGTAGAGAAAAAGAAAAATATGCGTAGAGCCAAACCCTGTTTAATTGCATGCCAGGAGCTTTCGTGCAGCGTGAGATTGGTGTTGCATGTAGCTCGTTTGTTTGTGTTTTTTTTTCATTAAGCATTGTTTTACCTTCTAGCATCGATAACTGAGCATGTGCTGTACAACTCTTCGTTTCCACGATCAGAATCAACGGACGTGCGTTAACTGAAGCAAGTTCAGACCGTCTCTCTGCCTTTGTATAAAAGGAAAAAAAAAAGAGGGTTTTGAGTTCTGTACGCTCATCTTTTATCCCTCCCCCCTCTCCTTCTTTTTCTTCCCTGTTGTCCTTTGCTTTCATCCCTCTGCCGCTTTTTTTTTTTTGTTTGTTTGTTTGTTTGTTCGTTTTCTTTCGGATAGAAAAGTGGTCTATCTGTGTCTTCCCTCCTGACAGCCCCTCACCTACGCGCTCTTTCTCGTCTCCACTTGTTCTCACCCTGCGCACTCCTGGACTTCGCCCTCGTTCTACACCCTCTCTTGCTGTCCATAAATAGCGCTCGTTGTTATTGTTTTTCTTAGAGTTTCTTTTTTTTTTTTCTAGCTTGCGCAGCTTATCTCGCCACCATGTTCACTATCCAGTTTCTGGAGAACTTCCGCGGCGACAACGTGTGCCAGTGGATGACGGAGCATCTGGAGTTGCCCGTCCTGGCAGTGGGCCTGTACATGGTAATGGTTCTTTACCTCCCCGACGCGTACATGAAGAACCGCGAGCCCTTCGACCTGCGTCAACTGAACAAGGCATGGAACTTGCTGCTGACGCTCTTCTCTATGGCCGGCGCGTACTACTGCCTCCCGCAGCTCTACCGCAGTATCTTCGTTGCAGACTTCTACCTGCACGACTACGCCACAGGGGGTGAGATTCCGTGGAAGGGTGGAGTCTACAACGCCTTCTGCTACTGGAATAACAACGTCTACTACGATGGCCCGGTGGGTGCATTCGTCGCGATGTTCATCCTCAGCAAGATCCCTGAGATGATCGACACCGCCTTCCTGGTCTTCCAGAAGAAGCGGGTCATCTTCCTGCATTGGTACCACCACATTACTGTGATGCTGTACTGCTGGCACGCGTACCTGTACAACATCTCCGGCGGCCTCGTCTTTGCTGGCATGAACTACGGTGTGCACTCCATCATGTACCTCTACTACTTCATCTGCGCCTGCGGCTACCGCAAGTACGTCCGCCCCTTCGCCTCGTTCATCACCTTCCTGCAGATTGCGCAGATGGTTCTTGGCATGATGGTCGAGATGTACACGTTGTACATCCTCTACTTCTCCGAGCGCCGCTGCGACTCGAACGCGACGAACGCGCGCCTGGGCTTCTTGATGTACCTCTCGTACTTCATCCTCTTCAGCAAGCTCTTCTACGATAACTACATTAAACCAGCTGCACCACGTCCTTCGGCGGCGGGTGCAGAGGGCGCCGAGAAGCTGAACGGCAAGTTGGCGAACGGGGAAGCGAATCTGAAGAAGAAGGCGCAGTAGGACACTTCTACCTTTTTTTTTTGTGTGTGTGGGAAAGGGGGGTTATCGAGTGAGGCTGCTGACGCTCCCATAGCCTCGACAACTGTACCAGCGAAAGTCATCACTCTATCTGTTGTCTCCTTTTCCGATGGCTTTTTCTCTCTCACGACTGCCCGGTTCTTTTTTTTTTTTATTATTATTCTTAGTTTTGTTTTCTTGTTTTCTTTTTTTTTTTTTTCTTGGTTATCCAGATCGGTCACTGCGTATGTGCATGCGAACCCCAACAGCAGCAGGAGCAGAAGCACACATATGACAGCCCCCCACCTCCACCCCTCCCTAACTTTTTTTTTTTTCCGTTCTTCGTTCATGCCGGTGAGTCACCGAACCTCCTTTTGAGCACGACGAGGTGAAGTCACTTCACAGTGGGCAGTTTGTACTTCCTTCTTTTTCTCTTCTTTCTTTCTTTTTTTTTTTTTGCTTATTTCAAAGTGTTGCGTTGCTGTGTGTGTGTGTGTGTGTGTGTGTGTGTGTTGGCGCGGGCCTCGTCCAATTCCCCTCTTCTTCGCCTCCGAGTTTATTTTGTCGGCTTGCAGCACACGTTGTCTGCCAACCTGCTACGTTAAAGATGGAAGAAAGAGCCTGTAGTTAAGAATGGCGAGATCTATCGAGAATGCGTCTCTACGCGATATCAGGAGAAGAGAAGAAGGAAACAACAAAAAAAAAAAGGAAAAGGGGGAAAAGGGAAATGAGAAAAGCGAGAAGCTTAGCTTTGTGGGTAGTGTCTTGCTGTTGAAAGTAAATGCGGAAGTGAAGCCACCGCACGTAGTTTTTTTTTTTTTTGCTTTATGTGTATGTGTTGTTGTGTTCTCTCCGATTAGTCGAGTTGGCTTTGCAGAATAGAGTTGTTGTTTTTTTTTTTTCTGTTTTTTGTTGTTGTTGTTGTTTTGTTGCTCTTGTTGGCGGCAGATTCAGTTGATCTACTATAAGAGAATATATAGAGAGAAAGAAAAAAAAAAAGAAGGGAATTTAGAATTATGGTTTCGTTGCGCACTGCTTACCATTCAGTAAGAAGGAACGCTGATGGACGTCGTCGCAGTGAATCTATGTGTCCCTGTGTCTACGAGTGTATCTGTCCTACCTTAGCAATTCAATGAACGTTACCAATTAACACTTAAAAGGGGGGAAAAAGAAGCCTCGCTTCTTGTCCTTTTTGTTTCTTTTTTTTTTTTTTCAAAAGGAGAAGGGATAGCGTATTACACATACACACACACACACACACACATACATGTTAATTACTCTTGTGTGTGTATATGTGTTTTTTTGCAAAGTGTCTCTTTTCTTCTTTTTTTTTTCCATTTAAAGTTGCTTTGCTTTTTTTTTTTTCTAAAGCAGTGTTTTTTTGTGTGTGTCGTGTTCTTCCCTCGTAACGTAACCGTAGCAACCCTTAGGGTTGCAACTAAAATAAAATGAAGAGATAGAAAAAAAGGATGAAATGGATGAGCAAACGACGTCAGTACTATCAAGCACATTCTCTTTCTCTCTCTCTGTCTCCATGTTTGATTGCACCGAAAAGGTGCCAGGAGAATGCTGCAGCGGGGGTGATGTAGCCTTTTTTTTTTTTTTGTCGATCCCCTCTTCTATTTTCACATTGTTGTCGTTGTGGGTTAAACTAATTAGCGGTATATTACGCTTCTGTTCATTTGTAGGACTTGTAGGAAAAGAAGTGCAAGAAAAAAAAAAACGCTCAGCTAAAACTGAGGTTCTAAGGAGTATATATAATAAACAAATAAAGTAAGTAAAAAAAAAAACGGGAAAAAAGGAAGACATAGAATACACCGTGCCATCGATGCATCGGTGTTAGACAACGGGGGCACAGTTCATCACGGCAAACGTTAAACTGACAAAAAAATTGCACAGCTTATGGTGGGACGCTTAGACAGCCCAACAGTGTCCGCTTTTTTTTTTTTTTTTGCCAGCTCACCTTTGCTGCTCCTGTTCGCATTTTACAAGCTGCATAACGGGTGGCACAAAACAACAACAAAAAGGACTTTCGAAAAGGTCTGAACGTCAGTACAGCGTAAACTGCCCCTCTCGACTCTTGTCTTGCTTTTACTTTTCACGTTCACCCTCCGTTTCCTCTCTATCGTATTCTTCCTTTATTAAACCATCGTGTTTCCCTCTTCCCAGTCCGTATCGCTGTGAACTTCTTTTCTTTTCTTTGCCTTCTGTCAGATCTTCGTCTGTTACCCCTCGCATTCCAGCAAGGCGCGCACACACACACACACACACGTTCAAGAGGCAAAGATGTTCCCCTTCGAAGAGTACGTTAGCGGTCGCGTCGTGCAGCAGTACATGCTGGACAACGTGGACTACTGCTGCTACCTCGCCTTTGCCTACTTGGGCATGGTGCGCTACGGTCCAGGCATTGCAAAGGCCATCCTCGGCGACAACCCGGCACCGGCTCCGGTGGCGGACGGGAAGCGTCCGCGTCCGGCGGCAGACCCGGAGTGGCTGCGTCTGTGCATGATCGTGTGGAACTTCCTTCTCTCCGGCTTCTCCATCTGCGGCGCGATCGTGATGGTGCCAGCGCTGCTGCGCTCCATCGCGCAGAACGGCATGAAGAAGACCGTCTGCACCTTCAACGAGGAGATCACCTACACTACCGCGTGCGGCTTCTGGACATCCATGTTCGTCCTGAGCAAGATCCCCGAGCTGGTGGACACCTTCTGGCTGATCGTGCAGAAGAAAAAGACGCCGCCGTTCCTACACTGGTACCACCACGTCTCCGTGCTCATCTTCGCCTGGTCGAGCTACAGCGTCGGCAACTCCACGATGCCCGTCTTCGCGACCATGAACATCTTCGTGCATTCCATCATGTACATGTACTTCGCGCTGTGCGCGTGCGGCTTCAAGAAGATACTGCGTCCCATCGCGCCGTTCATTACCGCTCTGCAGATCGCGCAGATGGTCGGCGGCTCGACGCTTACCTTCTACTCCTACGCCGTGAACGTGTCGGCCTACAACGCCGGCGTGGAAGATATCAACCAGCTGCCGTGCGCCGTGTCCAAGTCAGCAGCCCGCTTCGGTGTGATCATGTACGTGTCCTACCTCTACCTCTTCTCGAAGCTGTTTGTGAACTCGTACCTCAAGAAGCCCGCGCCGGCGGCGAAGGCGGGCTCGAAGGCGGCTCCGAAGGCGGCTGCGTAATGGCGCGTGTTGATCAGTGGGAAAAAACGGCGGTGGGAAGAAAGAAAAAAGTTGGTTTTTAATTAATCGAAATGAAAAGCAGGAGCCTCCGCAGTCTCTGCCCCTCTTCTCTTACTCTTGACGTTGCGAAACGGAAGAAGAAGAGAGGGGGTAGACATTTTTTTTGTTTTTGAGGGAAAAGGCACGAGTAAAAGATGGGTTTTCAAGAGTGCCAGTGGGGGAGAAAAAAAGGACACGCACAGATAAGCACAAGGCTTCGCCTTTCCCTCTCACATGCATAGATAGGTTTTTACACGTGCTCGTCGACAACACGCACTCATCATCATCATCGCGGATGCTGGTCTTCTATCGTTTTGTCTTTAATTTCGTTTTGCGTAATGGATAGACAGACACACACTTACATATGACCAGCGCCAAGACAGAAACCGAAAAGAGAAGAAGAGAAGAAAAAAAAAAAGCTGGCGGACACTCTCGCTCTTCCTCTTCTTTTCCTTTCACGTGAGTGTGAAGGAAAAAGATGGAGAAGGAAAGAGAGGATGAAAGGCTCGCAGCCGGTTCTCTCGTCAAGTTAGTCTCGCCTAGGCAGCGTCACTATGAAGCGGCTCCTCGTCTTTATAGCCGCTCCCTTTTTTTTTTTGTTCATTTTTTGTTTTTGTGTTGTTGTTGTTTTTCGTCTGGCTCGGCCCCCTTTGGTGTTTTTTGTTTGTTTGTTTCCTCCAATGTTAAATCACTAAAAAAAAAAAATTGAGAATATAGAGGGGTGTATTACAATTTACACGGGAACATAATTGAGTACATCTCAAGCGTCCCTTCTCTCTGCGCGCAGCCCCCTTTTTAACCGCGTGCCAACGCGAGCTTTGTGGAGGAGGGAGACGGTGGAGAAAGAAGGAAAGAAAAATGCGAAAGGGAAATAGCACAACGCATACACACAGCTCAGGAGCGCTTCTGTTTGCGGAGCAGCAGTGTTACGTGGCAGCTGTGCGTGTTGTTCTTTAGTCTTTTTTTTTTACCTCGCCTTTGAGAGTGTTGTTCTTCCTCTTCACGTACGTGTGTATATGTATGCGTGCTGGTACTTTCCCCCTCCCTTCCTTTTTCTGAAGCTTGAAAAGGCAGCGCAACAGGAAAAAAGGTGTTTTTCCTGTTTTTTTTTTCCGTAGGTTCTCTCTTTTCTCGTAGCTTTTTTTTTTTTTTATCTTTCCATTAATGTTGAAATTACGCCCAGGTAGTTCTGTAAAAGTGGAAAAGAACAAAGATACACGCTGAAGCACGTTACACACACACAGACACGCTTGTGTGTGTGTGTGTGTGTGCAAGTGACTTATAAAAACAAGTATAGATGGAACAAGAAAACTGTTGTGGTGGTTTTAGGCGCCTTCTTTTCGCCGTCGCCAGCTACCTATCCTCTCTCTCTCTCTTCTTTTTTTTCCCCGTTGTTTATTTGTTCGTTTGTTTTCTTTATTTCTCGGGCTCTTCACTCGCGTCACAACCACAACCGCGTGCGAAAGACCACCGTCCTCCCAATTCACCTTCCGTTAACGCCCATCGCTTTATATATATATATATACATATATACATACATACATATATATATATATATAGATATATATATTCTTTTTGCTTTTTCCCTCCTCTTTATCTACCCTCCTCACTTTTTCTTTTTTTTTTCTATCGAGTCCTCTAGGCCATCATGCAGTACATTGACGATTACGCCATCGCCCATTACAATGGCTATGCCGTTCGGGCTTGGCTGCGGGCGCACAGCGACTACGCCATCTATATCGCTGGTCTCTATCTGGCCTTTGTCTTCTGCTGCCCGAAGCTGATCGCGGAGTACGTTTACGGCGGTGTGGGGATTCAGCGAAGGGGCCCCAAGCCGGCCTTGCTGCGCTACCTGTGGGCCTGCTGGAACTTCCTGCTCTGCATTTTTTCCTTCTACGGGTCCTACTACATGGTGCCCTCGTTCCTGGGCCACATCCGCGACAGCGGCCTGCGCGACGCGCTTTGCACGATGCGCGAGGAGGAGTTCTACGAGGGCCCGACCGGGATGGCCGTCGGTCTCTTCGCCATGTCGAAGCTGCCAGAGTTCGGCGACACCGTCTTCATCGTGTTGTCGGGTCGCCAAAATCTCCCATTTCTGCAGTGGTTCCATCACGTGACGACGTTCCTCTACACGTGGCACGCCTACTCGGTCGGTAGCAGCGCCCTCAACTTCGCCGCAGCACTGAACTACTCGGTGCACACGATCATGTACTTCTACTTCGGCCTCACGGAGATGGGCTTCAAGAGTGTCGTTCGCCCCTTCGCGAGGTACATCACGCTGCTGCAGATCGCACAGATGGTGACTGGGATGGTGCTGATGTACATCATCGTGAACGAGAAGTACAAAGACTACATTGTGGGGCGGCCGGACTCGGACCCGGCGGCCTGCGGGGGCACGCCGTGGGACGCGGCGCGCGTGCAGACGCTGGTCGCGATAGCGAATTTCATCCTCTTCTCTCGGATGTTCTTAAACTCCTACGTCTTCAAGAAGCCGCGTGCGCTGCAAACGAAGAAGGTCGAATAAACCATCTCTCTCTCTGTTTGTTTTTTACTATTATCATGGTTCTACCTTCGTTTCTTCATTGTGTCTCTTATTCCCCTGTTTTTTTTGTTGCTTTTTTTTTTTTTCTCCCTCTCCCGTTACAATATCAAAAAAAAAAAAAAGATATATATATATATATATACCGTTAGTTACACACAGACAAAACACAAAGCACACACACATGTCAACGCATCAGTACATATACACCAATAATAATATATATATGAAATAGGTGGCAAGGGAAACTGAAAGAAACTCTGGAAACAGACATGAGGGGGTTGTTGTTTTCCTTTTCTTTTTTTATTTATTTATTTTGTGTGTGTATATGTTATGTGTGTTCTGTGTGTTTTGTGTTTTGTTTGTGGTGTTCAAAAAGGAAATAACGTCTTCCAGCACTCAGACTGTATGGGGGAAGGCGTGGTAATGCTAGCGGACCTAAAAAAGCGTCCGTCGGGCGTATAGCTCAGTGGTAGAGCGTCCGTTTCGCATACGGAAGGCCTAGGGTTCGATCCCCTATTCGTCCACTTTTTTTTTGCCTTTTCAAGGAACCATGCCCGCTAAAAAAAAAAACGTTAATTAAAACGATGCCCTGACACACCATTCTCTTTTAGGCAACCAGTCGAAACCGCAATTGCGGTCAGTGTCAGCTGTTGTTGCCGCATCTATCTTTTTTTTTTTTTTTGCTGTTGTTGTTTTTCTACTATACTTTTTTTTTATATATCATCTCATTAAAGCCACTTTCTTCTACCAAAAAAAAAAAAAAGAAAAAGCAGAAAGCACATTCACCACGAATCAGTGTTTTTTTTTTTTGTCTTTGTTTTCTTTTTATTGGAAAAAAAAGCAACGGCAAGTAAAGCGTGAAGGGCATTTCACGAAGGCAACTGCTTTTTTCTTGGTTTTACTTCCCTTTTTTTTTTTTATCGTACGTAAAAAGGGACCACTGTATATGGTGATCCTCTCTTTTTGTTTTTGTTTTTATTAGTTTGATTATTCTTACATATATACGATTTCTACGTGGGTTCCTTTTTTCTTCTTCTTTTTTTTTTTTTTGTTTTTGCTTCTTTATATATGCGGTTTCAACGTTTGCCAGTTTCTCTACCATAGTCTTTATCGAACTACTTGTTCATTTTGGCCTTCCTTTTTTTTTTTTTTATGTGTGCGGTAGCTCATCTACAGTGATAGGAAATGGTGGGGGCTACGTTAGTGGTGCAAGACGCAATGACAAATCAAATGTTAAGGTATCTGTTTTTTGGTCTCTTTCTCCCTTTCTCTTTTGCTCTTTCCAGCCTAACGCTGAACTCCTCGCCAAAACTTCTAGTATATCCATCCATCTATAAAGAGAAGTGTGGCACAAACTCTGATGGATGTGCCATCCTTTATTATTATTATTACGTTTGTTTCGTTTACTTGTTCTCTTTCTGGTTTTTATTTTCTCTTTCCTTTTTGTTAGCCGACATAATGACTGAAAAGCAGTTCGAGAAAAAAAAAAATCTTGAATGAATGAATGGATGAGGAGTTGGGAAAAAAAAAAAAGAGCGCTCCTGCGTGTTTATCGCTCGCATTTACTAAAACGGTGACCTTTGGTTTTGTTCTTGTTTTGTTTAGCCTTGACTGAGTGTTAGTGTCACGGAACTGTGAATGAGGGGAGCTGTTGCGTGCGCATAGTCGCACACCTCGTTGTTTCTGTTTATTTGTTTTCTGCTGGTTTTTTACGGTATATACATATACATATATGTTATTTCTTTTGTGCTTATGTCTTCTCCCGACACCCAATGCTGACACGCTGACTTCTCTCTTCCCCACTTGCCGTGAGTCTTTTGTTCTTTGCAAATCTCCCGCTCCCCTCCCCCTCCGCTCAAGCACGCGCCCGCTCGCACAACACACACGTACTCCATCCAGTATTACTGGATCATAAACACTTTTTCTCAATTTTTTTTTGTACATTCATCTCGCACCGCTTTTTTTCTTTCTTTCCTCTTTCTGGGCAGTTTACTTATCGTCGTCATCATAACCATGCAGGCGCTGGACAACTACCTTGTCGCCCACTGGGACGGTCACGCCGTGCAGCGGTGGCTGGCAAACAACGTGGACGTGTGCGTCTACATCGCGGCCGCCTACCTCACCTTCGTCTTCAAGGGCCCACTCCTCGTCGACCTCATCTTCCGTGGAAACCCACCCACAAAGGTGATCAAGATGTGCTGGGCCGTGTGGAACGTCGGCCTCGCCGTCTTCTCTATGTACGGCGTCTACCACATCGTTCCGACCTTCGTCGGCAACCTGTACAAGTATGGCAAGCGCGACACCCTCTGCGTGTTCCGCGAAGAGGAGTTCTTCACCGGCCCGGTGGGCGTGGCAATGGGCCTCTTCTCCCTCTCGAAGCTACCCGAGTTTGGCGACACCTTCTTCCTCATCTTTGGCGGCAAGCGCACCCTGCCTTTCCTCTCATGGTTCCACCACGTAACGATCTTCTTGTACGCGTGGATGGCCTACCAGCAGGCCTCCAGCATCTGGATCGTGCTCGCCTCCATCAACTACTTTGTGCACTCCATCATGTACACCTACTTCGCCTTTGCGGAGGCGGGCTTCAAGAACCTGGTGAAGCCGTTCGCCATGTACATCACACTGCTCCAGATCACGCAGATGGTGGTCGGTCTCTATTTTACCTTCTGCTTTATGTACTACCACAAGCAGGATCCGGAGGGCTGCAATGGTTCTACAATGGCACTCGCCCGCGGGCAGTGCATGATCTACTTCTTCAACTTCTACCTCTTCTCGGAGATGTTCGTGAAGGGCTACGTCTTGCCCCGCAAGGCGCCTGCTGCTGCTGCTGCTACGAACGCTGCCGTGAAAAAGAACAAGTAAGCAGCACACAAACACACCTGCACACGCACACACACACACAAAACGAACGCAAAGACGTGGTGTCTCAGTTAAAAGGGGAAAAAAAAAAAAGAGAAGAAGAAACGCAGGACGCGTTAGGGTGAGGCTGCAGGAAAAGTAAGTAGGCAGGGCGGGAGAGTTCAACAGCACAAACAAACAAAGAAGCACCGCATTGGTAGGGTTTGTTTTGTCTGTCTGAGTTGGTTGTTGTTGTTGTTGTTGTTTTCTTCTCTTCTCTCTTCCTTGCGCAATGGACGAAGGCGAAATAATATTGGTCTTAAGTTGTGTCCCTTCAATTCTCTGAACTGTGCAGCTGCACCAAGTTTTTTTTTTTTTTTTTTGGCTGTCGTTGTTGGTTAGTTGGTTGGTTGGTTAATCTGTAAGCGTGTCGGCGGTGTATATCACCTCCCACCCCCCCCCGCCGGTCCTCCTTCTCCTCCCACCCTTCTTGCTTGCAGATTCTCGTTCCTCTTCATGTGTGGGATTGGTTGTGTTCTTCCGGTGTTTTCCGTGTATCCTCGAAGAGCGAAGCTCATTGTGATTGGTGAAGGCGAATGGCGCGGCGAGAGTTTCAGCCGGCGTATTCACATGAAAAGAAAAGGGAAAGTTTGCAAGGGAGCCGGAAAGAAGATTAACTCTCTTTTTCTATATATACATATATGTGTGTATGTGTGTCTCTGTGAAACTGTCGAGGATTTGTTGTCGACGAGTAACTACTTTTTTTTTTTTTGCTCCCTTTCACGAAAAGGGGCAGAATAGACAAGCTCGAAAAGCGAATTTTATGTTCTACATTCGTCTTCTTTTCTTTTTTTTTTTTCTGTTTTGAGTTAGTTAGCTTGAATGTGTGCTGTCAGCCTAACCTCCGAGGGTGCAGAGACACCGCAGAAACTGGTGTCATCTGATACACAGACACACACGCATGCACATCCTCCCATCAGACGGCAGCAACGCAAGCGGCTGATCAAAAAGAAGAAAAAAAAAAGGAAAAGAGAAAGAGAAAGAGAAATGGAACGTGTGGACACAGAGCTCGAAAGTGAAGTCGCTTAGGTATTTCCTTTTTTTTTTCTGTCTTTTTCTGCGTCTTCAGATTATCAGTTATCAACTCGTTAATACTCGTTATCCAGTATTTAAGAAAAAAAAAAAGAAAATTGCTCATGAAGCCACTTTTGTTTTGTTTTCTGTTTTCATTTCCCCCTGAACGCAGCAGCCGTGCCTGTGGGACTGACGTCGATGTGTGAGGCATGAGAAAACGGGAAACTCTATCAATGTTGTCGATCGGATTTTATCTTTTTTTTTTTGTCTTCACTTTTGCATGCGCGTGTGTGACACTCAGAGCTCTTGCTATTCTTATTTCTGTAGAGTGGAGATTTGCTAGAGACCAAGACGCGTTAAGGGTTGTGTGTCCACGTGTGCGCGTACGCGCAGCACCTTTTTGTGTTCTTATTTCCATGTAGTGAACCGCAGTCCTCTCCATTTTTGTCTTATTGTCTCTTTTTCTTTGTGACCTTTTTTTTTTCTCTAAAACACACACACACATGCACACACACATACAAAAACACATGTCGCGGCACCCATGCAGTCCCCTTAAGCACTTATAAACACGCTTTTTCTCTCGAGAACGATAACGTTGACGTTTGACTATATCTTCTCTTACGACACAGTACCATCGCTCCAAGACTTCGGTTTTTTTTTTTTTTTAAACAGAGAACAACACTTTATTATTCTCCCGTCTCTCTCCCAGCCTCACCTCCTCCTTCTCAACTGCCTCGTTTCGGAAGAGCACCAACACAAGCAAAACAAAGCAAAGAAAGAAAAGTAAAGAAAAACAAACATCCATCATCATGCAGTGGATCGACAGATGGGGCGCGACGAGCTACGACGGCTACGCGTTCAAGAAGTGGCTGCAGGAGAACCACGACGTCGCCATCTACGTGTCCTTCGCCTACCTCACCTTCGTCTTTGAGGCGCCGAAGCTGGTGTCCAAGTATTTGAACCTGCCGGCGAACGCGAAGACGAGCCCGCTGGTGCCGATCATCAACAAGTGCTGGGCTGTCTGGAATATCCTCCTCTCTGCCTTCGCCTTCTATGGCACGACCCGCACGCTGCCGGTGGTGCTGTATAACCTGAAGACCTACGGCCTGCACGACACCCTCTGCACCTTCCGCCCGGATGAGTTTTACACCTCCGACGTAGGCGTCTCGCTCGGTCTCTTCACCCTCTCGAAGGTGCCGGAGTTCGGCGACACCTTCTTTCTCGTGCTGAAGGGCACGAAGCTGCGCTACCTCTCCTATTTTCACCACACCGCGATGTTCCTCTACGTGTGGCTGTCCTACGAGACCGGCAGCAGCACCCTCATCTGCGCCGCGGCCATGAACTACTTTGTGCACACGATCATGTACTTCTACTTCTTCTTGTCCGAGGCGGGCTTCAAGCACATCGCCCGCCCCTTCGCCATGTACATCACGATGCTGCAGCTGGTGCAGATGGTGGGCGTGATGTTCGTGTCGACCTACGTGCTCGTGCAGAAGTACATCCTCGCGGGTCAGGGGATCGTGGACGGTATGGAGGGCTCCTGCTCTGGCACTACCTCGGCCACTGCCCGACTGCAGCTTTGCATCTACACCGCGTTCCTGTACATGTTCGGCCAGATGTTCGTGAACAATCACATGCGTCCCCGTGTGGCCCACAAGAAGGCCGAGTAACACGAGGGAAAAAAAAAGAGCCTCCACTCTGCTGTAGCAGGGCATCGTGATTTGCCCTTCTTTCCCTCTTTTTTTTTTGTTGTTGTTGTTTTCACATGTCCGTGCTACTCTAATGGCAATGCCCTGCGCTTCGTACCTTTTTTCCCCTACCGAGAGAAGAGAGAGCGAAGGCGGACACGGAATTTCTCTGGTCTACTCTATTTTGCGTGGTTGTTGGTTGGGTGCTTCTTCACTTCGTTCTTTTTTTGTTGTTGTTCTCTTGTTTCTTTACTCAGTCCGACGTCACTGATGTCTTATTTACTCTCTCGTTCTCAGTGTGTATGCGTGTGTGTGTATATTATGCGTCTTCGGTCTGAGTCAGGCGCGACTGCGTCTCTTCGTCTTCTCCGTCGTCGTCCTCTTTTCTTTCCTTCGACAGGAAAGGGGGAAAGAGGCAGCGGTGACGCACGCATGCATACGCAAGCGGCCGTGAACTGCGTAGAGTTGGCGATCTGCCGAAGATAAATAAGCAGTGCCGCGTGGCGGATCTATACATATAAACACACACACACACACACACTTACTGAAAAGGCAAATAAAGTGGGGACTTTTAATTCACTAGTAAACAAGCAAAGACGTTGACGTTTGTCCTCACGTCTTCTTTGTTTGGTAAGCTCCCAAACAGTGTTTCTCTTTTACCTCTTTTTTCTTTGTTTACCGGTTTTTTTTTTTTGAATCTGATTCATATATCAGCCACGAGCAGCTAGAGAAAGTAGAAATGCGGAGTGTTCCTCTGTGCGAATCGTGTGTGTTTTTTTTTTTTTCATGTTTTTTTTTTTTTCTACCATAAAGGAGAAGCAACACAAAAAAAAAAAGATCAAAGGGAAAGAGAAGGTGTGGCTCATCGCGCATTTGCATACACACACACACGCAGATACTGTATGTGTGTGTGTGTGTGTGTGTGTGACAAAGAGCAGTGTCTTGTTGGATCACCGTCCTTCGTCGTATGCCTTTCTTTTTTTTTTTTTCGAATGTGTATGTTCTCTCCTCGACGTTCTCCCCCACCCTCGCAAAGCCACTCTCGCGGAAGAAGAAAGGGGGAAAAAAAAAAAAAGAAAGGGGAAAAAAGCAATACAAAAATGAAATGACAAGTGTGCGTGATGGCGCGCATAAGCAGCGTGCATCGCAGAAAAGCGCTCGGCATATAGCGTCCTGTGGTATCGATGTGCATGCGCGACATGCAAGTACTCCTTGTTTTTGTTGTTATTGTTGTTTGTCTGTGTGTTATTGTATTGTTCTCCTTTTCTTTCATCTTTATACATGTGTACGTCCTGTTTTTTTTTTATGGTTTCTCACTTGATTTGCTTCTTTTTTTTTTTCCCCCTTGTAAATGATCACAGAAACGGAACATGATTCTCTTTCTGGATTTCTTTTCTTGTCGTACCTTTTTATTCATCTTCTCAGTGACTTGGTTGTTAAACTGTTTTTTTTTTTTGTGGTTTTCTTTTGTCGTCTTGTGCGTAGAAGGGCACGTTCTTCAGCTACGCAGGTTCAAGAGACAGCCTTTGGTTTCATAGCTTCTTTTTTCTTTTCTTTTTTTTTTCTGAATATATGTATACGTGATGCCTCAACACAAGTATGGAAAAAAAAAAGACGTAACTTTCTGGAAAAGGGCATCTTCTTTTCTGCATTTGTTGAGGATTATCAAAATAGCGCGACTGGAGTTGGCAGCGATAGCACTCCGTCGTTTAAAAAAAAAAGTAGATACACATACATACATATTTATATATATAATAACAGTGTTTCTGACAGCGTCGTAGATGCCAAAGTACGGCGCCGTTCAAGAGAGCAACATGTCCTTTACGAAAGGTGCCTCGACACACGTGTGTGTGCGTGTGTTTGCAGATCAGTACCCAGTAAAAAAAAGAAAACGAGCAAACTCCTGAGTCTTCTGTGTAACCTGTTAACTATGAAACGGAGTGCCATTTATTGCTGATCTATGTTCTCATATGGTGTTCTCCCGACCCAAAGCACAGTTCACCATTTCATGGCAACCGCTTACCTTGCTTGAAAGGCTCCTTTGATCATTTTTTTTGCATGTGTATTCTCTATCTACTTTGTTTTTCTTCCTCTTCATCTCTTGCTCTTTTTCTCCGTTTCCCTTGAGAGCTCCCCTTTCAGCAGTCATCGCCTTTTTCTTTGCTGTTGTTGTTGTTGGTCGTCTATGAAGTGCTTCGTTGCCTGTATTTTTTGTGTTTCCTTGAACAAAAATAGAAGCCTCCGTCTCTGCCACTTTCAGTACTCATCTCTCCCCCCCCCCCTCTAATACACGCTCGCGTCTCCTTTCTTGTTCCACTTCTGTCAATTGTCCAATGGCAACGCGAGTAAAGAAAGGGTGACCAATGCAGTGGCTCGACAACTACGGTGACCACCAGTACGACGGTCACGCCGTGCAGCGGTGGCTGGCAAACAACGTGGACGTGTGCGTCTACATCGCGGCCGCCTACCTCACCTTCGTCTTCAAGGGCCCACTCCTCGTCAACCTCATCTTCCGTGGAAACCCACCCACAAAGGTGATCAAGATGTGCTGGGCCGTGTGGAACGTCGGCCTTTCCGTCTTCTCTATGTACGGCGTCCTGCGCGTTGGTCCGCCGCTGATCCGCAACTTCTCCAAGTACGGCCTGCACGACACCGTCTGCACCTTCCGCGAGGAGGAGTTCTACACGACGAAGGTGGGCTTTGCGATGGGTATGTTCGCCATCTCGAAGGTGCCGGAGTTCATGGACACTGTCTTCCTCCTGCTGCGTGGTGTGCGGCTGTCCTTCCTCTCGTGGTTCCATCACGTGACGACCTACCTTTTTGCATGGTACAGCTACCAGCAAGGAACGAGCATCTTCATCTGCGCCGCGGCTATGAACTACTTTGTGCACTCCATCATGTACATGTACTTTGCCCTGTCGGAGGCCGGGTACAAGAACCTGGTGAAGCCGTTCGCCATGTACATCACACTGCTCCAGATCACGCAGATGGTGGGTGGGCTCTTTGTGTCCGGCTACGTCCTTTGCCAGCACCTGTATTTTGGTGCATTGGCGTGCCCTGGCACGTCGCTGTCGGCCGGTCGCACGCAGCTCATCATCTACATCTTCAACTTCTACCTCTTCTCGGAGATGTTCGTGAAGGGCTACATCTTGCCCCGCAAGGCGCCTGCACCGCGTGCGTCTACTGCGAAGAAAGGGGAGTAAGAAACGTGGTGTTGCGGTTTTTTCTTTATTGGTGGAACGGCCGCAAGCCTAGCAAAACCGCTCGTGCGCGGTGCGTGCATAGAGGAAGGGGAAAAGGCACTTTGAGTTTGTTTGTTTGTTTTTTGTATGTGTGTGTGCGCATGCGGATGGGGGACTTGAGCTTCCTCAGCAACTTTCTTTTTTTCTTTGATCGCGTCGCTCCACTTGCGTAATCTCCGCTCATCCCTTCTGCGCTCCACGTGAGTCGAAGTTGTGTCTGGGTGACGGATTTCTTTTTTTTTTTCGTAATGTTGACTTGCATTAAGATTAAAAAAAAAAAATGGGTGAATAAAGAACAGTTCTGTTTTTCTTTTTCTACTTTTTGTTTTTATGTGTGTATGTGTATGTGTGTTTATGTGATTTCGTCACAATGAATGCATGTGTGTCGGCGGCTCTTTTTTATTTGGATTGTTTTGGTATTGTTGTTCTTCTGTGGCAATAGAATAAAAGCGGGAAATGATCAGTGTTATGATGAAAAGGGAGGGAAAAAAAAGAGAGGTAGTAGTTTCTCTTTTTTGACACTGTTAACGGTCTCTGTCATGGTGTATCTTGTTTGACTCTGAATGTTGGTTTTTTTTTTATTTGTTTGTTTGTTTGTTTATTCATTCCTTCTGGAATTATCTTTTTTTTTTTTCATTCTTCCGTCTTTTTGGTTTTTGCTCTGTCCCTGACCCATACCCATGCCCGACGCGTTGTTAGACAAAACACTTCTCTTTGCCTGGAATTGGACTATGAGCAGCTGCGGTTTGGCTGCGTCGCAGCTCCGGTTATTCGAAGTGATAGAGGTGGACTGAGGTGGTTTGAAATAGAGGGGCGAGAAAACGTCCATTGTTAAAAAAAGCTGTTTTTTTTCCCTCCCCCTTGGTTTGAATCCAGTTGAAGACATAAGAAAAAGAGATTTCGCAATGATGGAATTAGCTCTCTCTCTCTCACTCTTATTTTTTTTTCTTCCTCTTAATGTTTCAGCAAATCCTGCAGCACGCAAAAAAAAAAAAAAGAGGTGGCTTGATAGCCGTGTTTTCTATCGAAGGAAAGCCCATGCATCCTTTCTGTTGTTGTTTGGCGTTACGTCGAGGATTAAAAAAAAAAAAAGTCCTGAATAGCCGGCTTTTGAAAGGATAAAGAGCCTCGAAAAAAAGAGAATCTGTTACCTGCAGCAGAGACACTTACATCCCTTCGAGGACTTTTTTTTTTTTATCTCATCTCTTAGAGCTCCTTTGAACTTCATTATTTGCTGTTCCTCTCCTACTCTTTCCTTGCTTGTGCATTACTTCAATCTTCGGCGCAACTCCGCTAGTTGACGCCCCTTAAAAAGCGGCCATACCCTCCCTTGTTGCTTTTTTTCTCTTTCTCATCCTCCCCTTAGCACTTCCCAGTTTTCCTTCTCATCAGAGCACGGCAGCAATTCGCACCTGTTTTTTCTTCCTCTCTCAATTTTGTATTGTTTTTGGTTAGCATTGTTCTCCCTTACTGTTTTTCCCCTCAACAATGTCCAGCATCGCCGACTACATTGCCCACTTTGACGGCTACCCGCTCCAGGCCTACCTGCTGGAGAACATCGACCTGATCGGCTACATTGCCTCCTGCTACCTCGTCATGGTGGGCAAGGGCAAGCGCATTCTCCGCTGGTGGAACAAAAACAACAACAAGAAGAGCGTCGCCGCCGCTGCGCGCAACGGTGCGTCGAAGGCCAACGCCGCCGCCCTGGAGTCGTGCCTCGCCGCCGCCTCCATCTACCACACCTGCATGGCTGTCGTGTGCGCCGCCCTCTCCTGCCTGCTCGTGCCCGCCATACTGCAGTCCGTGATGCAGAAGTCGTTCTTCACGACGATGTGTATCTGGGACGACGATCTCACGTTCAAAGGCGTCGTGGGTTTTGCCCTGGGCGGGGCCGTCTTTGTGAAGGTGGTGGAGCAGTTCGACACCTTCTTCCTCGTCCTGCGTGATTACATCGTTTCGTCGCCGGAGCAGGAGGCGCGGCAGCCGCGCCGTATGACGCCGTCGCACTGGTGGTTTCGTGTCCTTATCGCCCTCTACTTCTGGCACACCTACAGCATCGGCACGAGCTGCTTCGGCATCCTGGCCACCTACTCCCTCCTTATCTCAACCGTGCGCAACTTCCTCTATGCACAGCAGGACAATGCGCAGGCGCATGGCAAGGATTCCGCGGCGGCGAAGCTGACGAACACCGCCGCGTTGCTCGACATTGCGGAGTGCGTCGGCTCGAGCCTGCTGTCCGTCTACGCCAGCTACATGAACTACACAAGCGAGCAAGGCTGCATGACAGTGCAGGCGAACGTGCGCATGGCGCTGGTGATGTACATTGCGGAGGTGATCCTGCACGTGCGGGAGATGTCGGCGGCGTCAGCCGCGCAGAACAGCGTCGACGAAAAGAAGAAGAAGCAGCAGTAAAAGAACTGTGAGAGAAAAGATAATACCAACGGGCACTACACTGGACACCTCATGCACAAGATATATATATATATATATATATATAGTGAAGAACTAAAACAAAAAAAACGTGTTTTTTTGTCCACGTATCTACATTTCTTTTTTTTTTTCTCGATGCCAGTCCTCTAAGTACCTAATGCCACCACCTGGGCGCTGGTGTTGACTGACACAAAAATGCCTTGTTTGACTCTTTCACTTTCTGTCGTTGATGCCGTCGTCATCCTATTCACCACCACCACCGCCTGCGATGCTCAGCGCTGTTGCCTCAATACGTACTGTTTTTGTTGTTGTTGTTGTTGTTGTCGTTGTTTTGAAATCGTCTTGTCTGTACTGATTTTCGTTTGATCGTTTTCTTTCTCCGAGTTCCTTCACCTCACGTTATTTCTGTCTATTTTTTGTGGTTACCCTATTCCTCTCTCTTTTTTTTTTTTTTCTCCTTATGTGCATAACTCTTGTTGTTGGTGTTGTTGTTGTTTTACCTCCTCTTCTTTCTTCTCCTTCTGCGAACCTCTTCACTTTTTTTTTTCTTTACGTCGTACGTTTCATTACTTTACTCTAAAGTAAAACAACGTAGTTGAGTTTTTTTTTTTTTCTCCTCTTTTTTACTTTACTTTTCTTCATTTCAATGTGTTTTTAGGGGACAGGTTCGTGAATACAGCATGTGCACTGGTGTTTTTTTTTTTAGTTTTTTTTTTTTTTTTTGATCCTGGCTGAGAAACCTCCGTTGTTGTTGTTGCTATTTTGTTTTTACAATTTCAAGCATACGCTTGTGTGTGTGTTGTCGTCGTTTTGTCTGTTATTGATGTTATTATTATCGTTTTCACATGAGGCTCCGCTTTGTGCAACTGTCACTGTGTGTGTGTGTGCGTATACTTGATGAATAAGAAGATATGGTGCATCACTTTCATTACGTCCCTTTTTTTTTTTTCCTTGTTTGCATTTGTCGAAAAGAAAGCAGCAAAAAAAAAAAAGAGAAATATAATACTGGCTGTTGGCAATGTAGATATGTCATCAAGTAGAAGAGTTGCTGGAAAGAGCATCAGGAAAGGCTATTGACGCTTGACCACATTCTTTTGTTTTTACTCTTTTGTTTTTCTGATTTTTCCCGTGTGTGTTTGTCTGTGGCTTACACTTTTATTTTGTTTTTTTTTTTTAAGTGTTCTCTCTTCGTCTACAATCTCTTTTTTTTTTAATGTGTGTTTGGCGCCACTAACGCGAAGCAAGCATGCGGGAAACGTGCGAATGGTCTTGTGTACCGAAAAAGACCGCACGTTCTGGCAGTTAGCGCTTCGTCCTCAAGTGCGACGACAACCAATCAAAACAAAAAAATAACTATCTATCTATCTATATATATATATATATATATATATGTTAACAATAACGTCGCTACGTGTCGTGTCAAACGCATGTGTGTGCGCGCTAGTGTGACTTTCTCTGACATAGCTGACTGTCTTTCCATGCAGAAACGGTAAAAAAAAAAGAGATCTAGTGAGTTGGACAGTTTTTTTTTTTTTTTGTGTGTGTGCTTGTCTGTGTGTTTGTATAACGGATATGTAAAAGAAAACGTGAAACACACCTGCTGCAGTGTCATGTGAAAAAGAGTTTTTTTTGTTGTTGTTGTTTGTTTGTTTGTTTGTTTGTTTGCCGATGCTTCGTTTGCCCTTTGTAAGCACTTCGCAGATTCACTGCGTCACATTCTCCCTTCTTAACCTCTCGCCTTTTTACATCTGTTTTTGCCTAACGGTGCGTTTCTCTTTTGTTTTCTGTTTTTTGTTTTCTGTTTTTTTTTTTCCAAAGTAGCTGACATCAGTTACAAAGTGAAACCTATAAATAAACCAAAAAAAAAAACGGCTCCAATGTTCTTCGGTCAGCTCATCTGCTACGGCTGCCACCACATCCTCACCTATCCCCTCGGGGCCGTCACCTGCCGCTGTCGCATCTGCGGCACTGTCAACTCAGCCCAGCACATCCAGGTGACCTGCGCCGCCTGCGGTCAACTACTGCACGCACCCATCAACACTCTCTCGCTGCTCTGCCCGTGCTGCGGCACTGTGACAGAGATCCCCGAGGAGCTGCTGCCTCCGCTGCCCAGCTGCGTGAACCTGGGCGATGGCACGGAAGAAATGGAGACGGCGATTTACGTGTCGCACCCGACGCTGCCACCACTGCCAGCTGCTCCAGCAGCAGCAGCAGCCACAGCAAAAACGCCAGCTGCAGCGTCGACAACACTCACACCACAGACGCAGGGGAGGCTGTCACGTGAAGAGCGAGAAGCTGCGCAGTCAAATGACAGTGACGACGAGGATGAAGTGCAAACGGAGGACGGAGTGTACGAATCACCGCACGCTGGACGAGAGCAACAGGAGGGTGCCAAGGCGGAAGACGAAGGTGCGACGGGAGCACCACCGGTAGCGTCAAGGCCGGTCGTGCCCATGCATCTCGCACCCACAGTGATGATTGCTACTCGCATTCTGTAAGTTGAGAAGGGGCCGTATGTGTGTGTGTGTGCTGTGGATGGGGGGCTTTTACCGCCTGGATGAAAAAGTTCCATACCGTGGACAGAGGGGCTGAGTGAACCATTGACGCTTCTCACGACTTCTGAATTTGAATGTGCATGGCATTAGGTCTTTTTTTCTTCTTTTCCTTTTCCTTTTCTTCTTTCAATGACTGCTTTATTTATGTACTCGGCCCAAAATTAGCTTTTTTTTTTGTTTTCCTGTACTGTTTGCACTTGCATGGATATATAAAGACTGCATTTACGTGTGTATGTGTTTGCTCGCGTCGTACACGGATTATCATCGTCATTAAAAGCCTCGTTGTGTCAACTCATGTGCCTATCTTTTTTTTTTTTTCTCCCCACTTCGTGAAAGTGGAAGCACCCCGCTTTCCTCGACTCCCCCCCCCCCCGAACTCTTCTTTTTTTTTCCCCACCCTTTTTCCCTCTTCAAACAGCAGGTATCAGTGTATTTCTACAGCCTTGCACTGCTTGTGATCTTTTTTTTTTTTTTAGTCTTTGGGTGTTTTCTGTGTTGTGTATACGAGTCTTCGACTTTGTGAGTGTGGAAGAGGGAAAACTAGAAGACGAAAGAAAACAGGAGCAGGAATTATCTGAACTTGGTGTGGAGGAATAAAAAGAAAGAAACTTCAAAGAACATACTGTTGGCTGTACGTAAACACGCACGCGCTCACGTCACACAAATGTCCGGCGACGAAGCAGAACTGGATGCGGTGGTGGATAGCATTCTCTTGGGAGGAGCACGTCCCTCCGCCTCCTCCTCCTCTTCACCCGCGTCCGCGCTCGACCCTGCCTCCGCGTTTCCATCGACTGAAAAGCTCATCAGCGCGCATCCGACCGCGTCGACTGCCGCGCGTAACAAGACAGCAAAGACTGAATACATCCCTGTCGACACGAACATCTGGTGTGCCGCACCACCGACGTCCGCCGCCCCGCATCACGGTGATGTCCCCCTCCACAGCGGAAGACAAGAAATCGCGGGAGCGCAGGACAGTGCGGACGCGAATGACGAAGAAGACTTGAACGCGCTGGTGGAGCGCATCCTGGCGGGTCCTGCACCCGCTGCGAAGGACAGCCGTACGTCTCAACCATTCCACTTTGACGTCAGCGGAGCGGTGCCGGCCGTGTCCTCCGGCTCGCCATCCTCGTTGTCTTCGCACGCGTTGTCCAGTCATTATTCACCTCATCGTCACCCACGTGGTGGCCCGCCGTCTCCCGCCATCCCATCGTCGTCCATTTCACCCGCGAGCTCCTCCCCGCGCTACCAGCTCCCTCTGTCCTTTGCCCAGCACAGGTCACACGATTCACAGCCAGGAACGCAGCAGCAGCAGCAACAGCGTCGTGCGTCGATCAGCGGCGGCAGCAGCGGCGCGACAAGTCGGCGCACAGGTGGTGCGACGCGTGCCGACACAAGCCTATCGCGTGTTTCAGCCAGTGGTGGTTTGCTGAACGCCCCCAGTACTGCCGCGGCGAGTGGGATGGCCTCGTCGCCCATGGACGCCGTGGTGCGTCGGCTGATGCTGTGGCAGGAGCGACGAGAAGCGAAGCGGGTGCAGGCCGTCTACGAGGCTCTCGAAAAGGAGCACGAGGAGTGCACGTTTGAGCCTTCCATCAACCGTCTTGACAGCGTGGAGGGAAACCGCAGCGCGATCACCAGTGCCCGACGCTGTCGATCGATGGAAGAAGCAGTGGAAGAGGAAGGAGACGAAGAAGTGGCGGGTGCGGAAGGCTGCGAGGAAGACCGGTCATGGCTGGCGTCACGCAACACGTACGGTGACACTTCGCGCCGCAACCGAAGCGGCACTTCGGCCGACCCTTCTTACTCCTCCTCCACCTCCTACATGGGCGAGGTAGGCATCGTCCCATCTCTGCTGCCACCACAGCAGCCGATCTACGGTGTCGACGCCTTTGTGAACCGCCTGCGCCGTGCCCAGGGCGAGCGCGACGCCCTGAAAGCCGCCGAGGAGGCGAAGCGGCTGCGCTACTACGACACCAGCACCTTCTCCCGCGATTTGACGATGCCGGCGCCGTTTGAGTTTGGCGACACCCGACAGCGACGGCTGGTCTCGTCTACGGTCCCGGTGCCGGGTGTTCGGTCGCCACTGGCACGGCTTCGGGCAACAAGTCTGTACGCCGACAGCAGAAACGGACAGACACTGACGTGTTTGCCTTCGCGGGGAAGTTTGGCCAACTCCAGTGCTGCGATCGGGGCCATTGGAAACAACACCCTCACGAACCGCTCCCCTTATTCGCACACGCTGCGGCCCGGGTGTCTGCCGGAGGACGAGGTGGGCAACGACGATGACGATGAGAACGGATTTGCGACTGGTGTGTATGGAGAGATAGTAGGCGAAGAGGAGGCGCGCATGACAGCGGAGAACACGTTTCTCTCGCTGGCCCCGCAGATTCGCGAGTATCTCCTGTTTGATCTGAGAATGGAGCAGCAGCTCCATCGTGCGACGGAATCCATTCGGCGAGGTATCGCGTAAAGAGAGAGAAAGAACGGCGTGTCGCGGCGCGTGCGGGGTGGAGTACGTCTCTTTCTTTCTTTTTTTTTTTTTTTTTTGTTAAGTCTGCTAAGCGGAACGCTCTCGTTTTTGTGTCTCTACTGTGTTGTTGTTGTTGTTATGGGAAGAAGTATTGCATGGTGTCAGTGTTTGGTTACTCGCTAACGTTTTAACGTCTAACCGCTTCTTTTTGTTGTTGTTGTTGTTTGTTTGTTTGCTTGTTTGTTTTTTAATTCGTCTTTGTTTCTTTTTTTTTTTTTTTTAATCCCCTCCCCCCCCCTCCCCCACTCCTTCTTGTACATGTATGAACGAGTTATTTCTTCTGTTTTAGTGTTTTCGTTTGTTTGTCCGTTGTTTTCCCATCAACGCGATGTTCTGTGTAGCGCATATTTCTGCTCTGTCTGTTAGTAGCGGTTGTTGTTTTTTTCTCGAGAAAAGCGAGTACCCAATCTGACATAGCCCTTTCCCCTCGCTGCCGTTCCTTCCTCATCTTCTTTTCCTTTTTTTTTTTTCTTCTTTCGAAACCTCGCGAACCACTTTACTTTGCAGCACCGCCAAAATACTATAAGCCTCTTTGTGTGTGTGTGTGCGCGGCGTCATGCGCGCGACGCTGCACCGACTACGGCCACAAGCCTCGCGTATCTGTGCCACTCTCCCCAAATACCTGTTTGCTCCATCTACCTCGCTCCGCCGATTCCCGCTCCTTACTCTGTCGCACCACAATGCCGGCAATCACGTCTCCCCGTGCTGTAATGCTCGACGTGTCTACGGCACCTCGCGCGACAGGGTGGGGGACAATGAAGATGCTTCTGAACTTCTCTGGAGCTCGTTGGAGGAGAGTGAAATACCCTCCGCTGGTCCGACTGATGCCGCTTCCGCCTCCTCAGGCTTCACAGATGCAACAAGAGAGGCATCATCTTTCGGTGGCAAGGAGCGCACCGCTGAGACAACAGGGGGAGAGGAGGAAGTGTCTGCCACGCCCGCTGCTGCTGCTGCTGCTCCAGTTGACCATGTGTGGGTCAAACTTCACAATATGCCGCGTAACTGGCTGCACGAAGACATCATCGAGTTCATCCATCAAGTCGCCCAGCATGCGAGCATCGCCCCTCCCTCCGCATCCGCCTCTTCTTCGTCAAACCACCCGTCGAACTCAGCAGACGCAGCAGCGGCGACAGCGAGTCACTGCAGCGAGAACGAGGAGAACGAGGATGCAGAGGAGAGCATGTTAGACCGCGTCACCTCTCCCTTTATCCACCACCTGCACATCCCGTTTGGTCGTCGTACTGGTCTCGTGTACGGCAGTCCCAAGCTGTGCCTCTCGTCCATCAAGCTCGCCAACTATCTGACGAAGGAGCTGACCTTCGACGCCGATGACTTTCGGAGTCGAATCTACTTCACAAAGTTGACAGCAGCTGAGTTACCCATCAGCTTCCAGGAGCAGCAGCAACAGCAGCAGGAAGAAAAAAGGGAGTCGGCGGGCACCACCGCGACGACGACGACGACGGGCTTCGCAAACGTTCGCTATACCCCCATCGAGGAGTCCATCCAGCATGAGCAGGACGAGGCGCTGCGCACCCTGGAGCTCGACCGCTACCTCTTCGCGCCCGACTTGCTGATCGACATTGCCAAGTCACACCAACGAAGGCTCGTGACACGAAATGAAAAGGTGCTGTTGGACGCCTTTCTGGACGGCGAAGAAGATGTCGTTGACGAGGAGGACGAAGACGAAGACGAGGATGACGCCGTGGGGGATGACAGTCCGAATGAGGAGGAGGAGGAGGAAGCGAAGACGGAGAACGCTGGTCGTCGCCCCTCCTCGTCCTCCGCTCGCCGACGTCGTCGTGACGCTGGTGGAAAGAAGAGAATGAAAAAGAAATCGGGGCAACGGCGAACGAGGGTGCGCGCCGGAACACAGAAGTATCTGGGACGTGGCTCCATGCACAACATGCCGATCCCCAAGCCGTACGTGGAGGGCCGTCAGCTCTAAAAAAAAGGAGCAAAGAGAAAAAGAAGTAGAAATAAAAACAAGACACCAACGAAGTTGCGAATGGCTTTTCCTCTTCTTTTTCCACATGCAGGTCTAATGAACGCAGGCGTAGAGGAGAGCCCCTTCTTTCCCCCAGAGTCTCTCTCTCTTGTTTTTTTTTTTTTTTGTTATCTCTCTCGGCTTAGCAGCTTCTTCACACTTTAACAATAAACTGTTGTAATCCGCGAATGAGCGAACGGATTGCACATCTGATGGACTGGGAAGTGATCGCCTTTTGTTGAGGTGTTTCGCTTAAAATTCCCCTGCACACACACACACAACAACAAAAAAAAGAAAGAGAAAGCGAAAAGAGAATAGTATATGACGGTCAGACACCTCGCCGAGTTGCATCTGAGGTTCGTACAGCGTTTCCTCCGGCATTAATCAGCTTGCAGGTGTGCTTGAGCTTTATTATCATTTTTATTAATACTCCCTTCTTTCCTGTCTTTTTCGCGACCTTTGTTGTTGTTGTTGTTGTTGTTGTTTTGCGTGTGCGTTAGCCTGGAGTGAAACTGAGGAACCGGCTGAGTGCATAGCGCTCTATCGTGGACGGTCCCGGTGGATGCCGTGACTAAATACAACTCAAAAGGGAAAAGGAAAAAAAAAAAAGCCTAGCCTGTCTTTAACTTTGAAAAAGAAAAAAAAAGCGGTTCATAATTGGTGTCCACCATACATGAGCAACCACTCCAGCAAAAAAAGATGGGGTACTCGCTCCGCGTGGGCGATGTCCTTCTTCGACCTCGTCCCCTCTACTTCCGAAGCAGAGCTGGCATCGTCGTCACCGTCGTCATCTACTCCTCCTGCGTCAGTATCAACGACGAATGGGGAGAAGCTCCGACGAAATCTGCAGAGAAATCCGCAGACGCGCTGGCGCTGCCGCCGCTGCCACAGCGTGCTGCACCCGCCTCTTGACGTAGCCACCGGAAAGCCGCGTTACGGGGTGATGATGTGCGAGCACCTCGAAGGCCTCTCATCTGGTGGGACGACGCACCTCGCCACGGGTGTGGCAGTCTGTGCGGCGGGGACGCTTCACTACGACAAGCATGCGGCAGCTTCCCACACCGCGGAGACGGCGGAGGGCACGGACGAGACGCCAACGGAAGCGCGCGACAGCGTGCGTGGCGACTTGTCAGCTGCACAGACGGAAAGCGGTGGGCAGACGATGGATGAACTCGCACTTGCTCGAGCGGACATCGCAACCCTCCTCCACCAATGTCAACGCGCCGCCCTCGCAGAAAGCCAGAATTTAAGCGGTCACAGCCAACGTGCCCCTGTGCCGCTGCTCTTCATCGTCGTCGAAAACCCAAAGACCCCGGCCAACGCAGGCGGCATCCTGCGGGCCATGAAGTGCTACGGTGTGCACGGCCCATGCGTGTCGAGCAGCGACGTCCAGAACACGACGACCGTGTCTGCCGATCTTTCCCGTGGCTCTCCGCAGGATTTGGCGGACGTGTCTGGTGGCGTGCTGCAGCGCGTTGGTGCCTTCCTCTTCTCCGGCACACGTCTGCGGAAGGCGCTGTCACACACCGACTTCGCCAGCACGCTGCGCACCGATCCAACTCACGCTGGTCGCGACATCCCGCAACTTTGCCTTCCGTCCCTCGACCTCCTCTTCGAGGTACTGAAGAGTGAATTTGGCCACCATCGCCACCCAACCACGTCGTCCCCCACGACCGCTGTTGGGGCTGCGGTGCGAGTAGTGGCGGTGGAGTTGGTGGAAGGTGCCACTCCACTTCCCTCATACGAGCACCCTTTCAATTATCTAGAAAGCAGCGGCCGCCCTTCCTTACCCCCTGCTGTTCCACCTGCTACGCGGGGAGTTGCAGAGCAAGAATCGACGAAAGAAGTAAACCCGCCACAAGAAGAAGCAGCAGCAGCAGCAGCGGTGGTGCAGGAGGCGTCGTCCTCGGTTCAGACACGTGGAGCATCGATTCCTGCCCCTGTGGTGCCGATGGTGTTCTACGTCTTTGGTGCCGAAGACGCTACACTCTCCGCCCATCACCTCGCACGTGACGTGAATGAGGTAGTGTTCATGCCGACAACTGGTAGTATGAATCTCGCAGCGACAGTGAACGTGCTGCTGTACGACCGCGCAGCGAAGGAGCGTTGCGGACTACGTCCAGCGGAGCGGAGGGCGGGGCAGAAGTGGAAGGACGTGTTTGAGACTCGAAACGCGAACAACCGAACGCGATGGACACAGCCTAGCAGTGCCCGTTTTGAAGAGACAGAAGACGGCACGACACCAAATTCGCATTAAGCGAGTAAAGCAACACAACAAAAAAAAAAAGAGGAAAAAGCCCCCCAAAGACAATACAGCAGGGAAGTACATAATGAAATAAAGAGAAGAAGCATTCTGCTTCTTTTTCATTGTTATTATTATTATTATTATTGTTATTATTAGTCGAAGCGTGTATGCTGCTTATTTTAAAACCCGCTCCATCATGTGAAGGAGCAGGCTCTGCTTTTCTCCTTTTCCCTGTCTCTCCCTTCGGTTTTTTTTTTTTTTATATTTGTGTGTGTCGCCATCTGACCGCGTTTGAACAGCGCTGTCCTTTCTCCTCACACGCTCACAGCTCATGCAATTTGTTACTATTTCTTTTTGTTGTTGTTGTTGTTGGTTTGTTTGCACACGTTACAAGCCTAGATGCGAGGTACTCAAATTACATGCACATAGAATAGACTATCCACTATATCATTAATAAAAAGAAAGTCAAAAGATGGAAAGAAGTGTCATCACGTTTAGCTTTTTGTGCACTTACTAGACTTCATTGTTTTTTGTTGTCGTCGTTCTTCTGCATGACGGATGACGTCTGTGAAGCCAGCGGCGCACGTGTGAGGGACGAAAACGACCGTGATGGCCATGCACACAGCTTCTCACCGCCGCCGCCGCTACGACAAGCAATGGCACCGATGGCTACGTCGGAGACTTCGCTGAGCTACTATTGCCTCTCCACACAACTTCCGCACGCAGAAAGAGGCATGATAGAGTTTGCTTTGACAACAAGTAACGTACAAAGCACCGCTACGTCGATGAAGTGTAACTTCTCGACCCTGGCTGGGATTTCTCCCGTGGACGTTCACGCCTGCTTCACGCATGCCGCCGCCGGCACAACGCCCTCTTCATTCTTCGTCCCTCTTGTACATCATCCCGTCTTTACCCACCGCTGCTCTCGCTTTCGATGTCATGTGTTTGACGTGGTGTGCCATAGCTGTGCTAACACAGACGACAGCGGCAGCGGATCGCTTTTCATGCTTGTTCCTGGTGCACCGTCGGTACCCCATCAAAGCGAAAGAGCATCCTTGAGCGTGAGGCAGCTGCAGGAGGCGCTCAGCCTCGCCATGACCGCCCACACAGGCGTTGCCGGCTCATGCTCTCAGCCGGAGAGGGGAGCCGAGGAGTCAGGGGGACGCAGGAGCCCGCTGCTCAGCGAGGCTGCGACACAACTTCACCACGTCGTTACCAAGTTCATTCCACCACTCGTCCTGTCTTCGTTGTCGCTGGGACTGACGATAACACCGCCCGCAGTAAAACTCCAAGAGGCGAGAGAAGAAGGCGCTTCAGTATCGTCCGTGGCTGCCCCACCCCTCCGTCTACGCTGGTCCTGGGTAGAGAAGACTGCAGGCGTGAAGGCTGCGCCGCACCAAACGACAAGCGGCATCGCCGCGTCAGTTGTCAAGCCGGACCGTACCCACCTCGAACCGCTGTGGCGGCACTGGGCTGCAGTAGTCACGCGAGCCAGTGCAGATGGTGAAGACACAGATGAGCTGCCTGCTCAGACGAGCGACGGTGATGATGGTGGTGGAGCTGCCGAATGCACCGCATACCATGATCCCTCGTCCGTTCATCGACGCTTGGAAGCCTACGCTCGACGAGCCAGACATGCATTTTTCCACCGCGTGGGTACACGGTGTATGCTTACAGGAAAGCAGGAGGAAGTCGAGGAACTGATGTGTGCGCTCTTGGCGGTGCTGACAGAAGCGCAAGCTCAGGAGGCATACTGGGCGTCCCCGCTGACGCCTCTCCACCTCCACGATCCGTCTATTGTGGATCGATGTCTCGAAGTCTGGTTTGTGTACGTAGGACGTGCGACACGCACACCTCTCAGCGCGATGGAAGTCCCAGCAACGGTGAGAGCCGTAATGCTGACGCCGAGGCGTAGTTGGTGGGACAGCAACGGCGTGAACGTCCCGACACAGCAGCAGCAGCCTCCGCTGTATGCGCAGCTGCGGGACGTGTGTGAGTGGATCACGATGAAAGTCCTGTCACTCGTCCTGCACTGGCTGCCGTCGACTTCCAGCATGGCAGATGAGTCCCAAGCATCAGCATCAAGGTCAGCACAGCTTTTTTCTTACAAGTGGAACGAAACGCACGTGTTGTTTCGCGGTGCAATGGATCCGCGGTATAGTGACGGTGAGCCCCCCCACCGAATGCGCGCCACAGCTGCGACAACACCGTCGCTGCAGCTGCTCGACCAGCTGCTCGCAAGCCTCACAGAAGCACGCTGCTTTTCTGACGAGGACCCCTCTGCCACGCAGCGACAAGATCAGCCAGCTGTCGCGCTCACACACGAACTGTTTACCCACCCGACGCAGCACGGCGTGGTGGCGTGTCGCCTGCACCTCGGTGCCCCTCTCCACCGCGTTCTCGCTTCTAGCCAGGTTACTGAATGGCAGCCGAGCACACCACGCACGTGTGCTGCACGCCGTCCGGTGGCCGCCTTGCTGACGTGGTACGCTGTTGACTTCAAAGACGTGTTCTCTCAGTCGTATCGGGTCTGGTCGTTGATTCAGCGTGGCGGAGTTGCGCCACTCGCACACACAAGCGAAGACGCAGCTGAGCACAGAAGTCACGGTGGACGAGTCGCGCCCTTGGAGCAACGAGGTGTTCCCGTTGACCCTGCTGTGTTGTGTTGTGAAGAGCGCAACAGGGCTTCGGCTGCGCGGACGTCTACCTTGGGGATGTTGGGACGCTGCTTGTTGCTGGCACTCTGGATGAAGCTGAGGCTCGTGGACACCGACGTGGACAACGTGCACGACGAGGAAGGCGATGCTGAGGAGTCCGTGCATACGATGCCGGTCTGTGGCACGTTGTATTACTCCCCTCGACGCAACATGCTGTTCGTGCGAGACTGGGGCACCGTCCAGCAGCTGCACCGCGTCCTTGTAAGTACGTCCGCCTGCAGCGTGAGCGATGTTCAAAGGCCCTGTGTACCGTTATTTGAGTCCACTAGCGCATCACGAGCATCAGCAGTTGTATGCGCAGCCGCGACGGCGGTGCTGCAAGCGTTCGTGCGCGCCCGGACAGCCCAGCAGCAAGTCCGCGAGCGACATCGGCAAGCGATCGTCACGGCGCTGCATCGGTACGCGCAGGAGGGCCAGCGAAAACAGCAGCAGCAACGGCGACAGGCACGGCGGTGGCGCGCGGCAACGGCGGTGCAGGCATGGCTGCGGGCACGTCTCTCTCGTGCGCTGGTCTGTCAACTGGACGACGTGCAGGCGAATGAGCGCCGGCTCTTTCCCTCGTCATGCGGTGACAGCAGCTCGGTCGTGAGTACAGGGGCAGAGTTGGATGTCAGCTGCACGGAGGCAGAGGAAGAATGTGTGTTGCTGCACTGGAGCACCGTTGACGAAAATGGCTCAGTTGCCTCCATCACCTCATCTGACGCAGCAGCAGCCATCCTAGCAACCACAACAGCAATCGCCACGCCAGACACGCAGATACAAGGCGAATCGATGGGCAGCGACGACTCTTTGGCAGACATCACGCCAGCAAGGGAGTTGGCGGAAGAGGCGTCCTTCGCTGCCTCGGTGGAAACAATCGTGGAAGACGCACCTGCACCGCCGTTCTTATTGGCGCAGCAGAGTCTCTTCTTCGACCTCGAGGCCCACGAGCGCGCGCTGGTGTGGCTGACAGAACTGTCCGAACTGCTGTGGTTTACCGACCAGTTCGAGTGTGTGGGCCGTCGCGCCTGTGAAGAGGAGGAGGTAAATTACCGGCGAGAGCTGCAACGCAGACAGAGGGAGGCGAGAGACAAAGCCGACTCACAGGGTTTTCAGCACGGCTCGCGGAAAGCACGTTCTCCCTGTGGTGTGCAGCTGCACAACGATGAATGCGTGCCTGTCGCGGCCCTAACGTTGTCACTGCCGGCGCAGACCACCACGTCTGACGGCGCCGAAGAAGACAAGGAGTCGCTTGCGGACTTGATGAAGACCGTGTGCCGTGGCGAAGCGGGTACGCGAGCTGATGTGCAGACAACGGATGAACGCACACGCCAGCACGTCTACGCGGCGCATCTGCGTCGTCGTACCAAGCTCTCTCTCATGCAAAGCGAGGCCCAGCAACGACGCTTTCTAGGTCAGATGTGGGAGCTGACGCGGCAGGAGTGGCAGGCGCGGTGGACCAACGTTGTGCTGCCGGAGTGCGTATTACGTGAACTGCATCGGGAGGCTTTTGCAGAAGATCAGCCAGGGCAGCAGCAACAGCAGGTTTCAACAGTGTGTGGCACGGAAACCGGGACGAGTAAAACGGAAGAGTTAGGGCGAGTGGTGGTGGTGACAGCAAAGCCAGTCTCAGCCACGTCTGTCTCCCCGCTTAAAGGTGCGCCGTCGACACGAAAGCACCGTGAGAGTTTCACCGCACGACGTGCGCCGCCCACCGTCGCCGAAGCTGCCAAGGCGCATCGTGCCTTTCTCCTTAGCGAGGACGAGGTAGGAGAAAAGGGAGGGGACGTATGTGCTGGAGTGAAGCACGCGTTGCCTGTTCGAAGTGCACTGCTGCGTCGCTCTGCCTCTCCCGCACCCCAGCCCACGTCTGGCGGCTGTCGGGGTAGCGATGAAGTCTCGCCTTCACCAATACCGTCCACCAATCAGCTTCTACATAAAGCGCCGCTGCAGCACGTATCGTCTGATTACGCGGTGGCTTCAGTCACCACCATGCCATCACGAACCTTCACGAAGTCTGCAGACGTCTCGCTGAAGCCTGCACAAGAGGCAAAGAAGAACGCGCGCAGTGCGGGTGGTGGAGGTGACGACGGCGGCCGATCTCCCTCGGCTCGCCCCACACCCACGCCGACGCCGCCACGCCTCTCCGCCGCTTTCACGGCGCAGCCCCATGTTTCACGGAAGTCTGCATCGGTGCGAGGTGTACCGGTGGTGTCCGTCTCCTTGTGCCGGGAGGAAGACGTAAGTGAGACACCGCTGCGTGAGCGTCCCGTCAACCCGTTAGCTTTTGCGAACGATGTGAAGGCTGCTGCTGCTGTGGCGGCGGCAGGAGCGGCCCCATCACCCGTACAGCGTGGATGGTGGTTCGTGCCGCTGAACCGCAGGGATGACGACGGCGCAGGAGACGGCGATTACGGAGAGGAGGAGAAGGTGAGCGAGACCAACGCAGCGCACGCTACGGTCGCACAGAACAGCAGCAGCAGCAACAGACACAGTATAACGGTATTTCTCAAGCGATCAGCAGGGCGTTCACCTTGTCAGTCTCCAGAGTCTAAAGAGGATAGAGAGGAGGAGAAGACGAAGACGACCGCGGAGACGGACAACGTGGCCTCGGCCGTTGCCGCAGCCATCGCACTGGCTCGTGGCAGTGCCGCCGCGGAACGCCCGCCGACAAGAAGGCGCTGCACCTTCTCCCGTGCGTGGCACTTCCCGGCGTCGTCAAACTGTGAAGCAACAACGCATGCAAGTGTCAAGTCTCCACCACAAGAGCAGCAGCAGCAGCAGCAGCAGCAGCAGAGGGGTGCGAGCAAGCGTGGCAGCCTAGACGATGTTCCTTCTGCGAGAATCCCTCGTAAGCGTTACGTTACGTGGGCAGACAACGTGCAAGAATACTAAGGCAATTTGGCTTATTATTCTCTTTTTTTTTTTCTCTCTCAGCACTTTGTGTGTGTGTGTGTGTGTGTGTGTTTTCAATGCATAAAAAAAAAAAACAGTTTTCACTACAAGGCCTCAAATGGAGAAGTTAAACGGATTCACTGTGAGCAAGAATGGAAAGAACTGGAATGCACTAAATATAAAAAAAAAAAAGAGGAAAAGAGCATTACGTAGTGAATACGCATTGTCTGTTTGTTCGACTGGTTGTGCCGAAATAAACAAATGAATGAATACGACTATTTAACGCCACCACTTGGCTTTTTTGCTATCTCTAACTCTCTCTCTCTCTCTTGGCCTCGTCTGTGTCCCTCAGAGTGTTTCTCCTCCCTCTCTCCCCCCCCCCCCTTTTTTTTCATAATCACAAGGTTGTGTACTCACACAGTTGTGGCGTCAGAAAAACCGCGTGAAGTACTTTTCACACGTAACGTGAGACAAAAAGAAAGCTTCAGCGTCAGCCGTCACTTTTGACGAAATTGAAAGAAAGCGAACGCGTCCATGTCTCTCACCAGCTCGCACGTGCTGCTGCAGCTCCGCCGCGCATCGCCGTTGCTGGCCAGGGGAGGCAAATGGTGGAAGGAAGGCCCACCGGACTACACCCACGCCAACCGCCGTCGCATGGAGCTCGAGCAACAGCGCATTGAAGCGAGCCAGTTCCTGCCGCCCATCGAGCCAACACCAGAGCAGGCGTGTCAGCTCTACCGTCGTCTGCTGAAGGAGGGCTACAAGACGCTCGTAGTGACAGACAAGGACTATTTCCGTCGCAAGGTGCGCTACGAGTTTGAGGTGACCTCGCGGCAGACAAGCTCGCGGGTGCGAGGCATCATGTTTGAGAAGGGGCACTGGATGGTGGAGAACAAGTTGGGCGGTATCATCTAGACGAGGATGCTGGCGAATTGCTACTTGTTAGCTTTTTCTTTGATTTCTGATCGTCTTTTTTTTTTAAGTTCTCTTTTCCCTTTCTCTGAATGTTGTCACAGATTTCCCTCGATTCGTGATTAAAAAAAAACTCTGTGCACAGACAAAATGGGCGATGGGCCAGAACTACCACAGGAGTTTCTTTCCCTTTCAAGTTACATGCGATTTTTCATATCCGCGCCTTTCCACCGTGTCTCGGCAGCTGTGTTCTTCCTCTCATCAATCTCCCTTTGTAATGAGCGATAAAAAGTGTCATTGTTTACATGTGAACCGAAACTGCGCACATTCCCTTCCATTCCTCTTCTTCTTCTGGTTCTCCTCCCTTATCTATTTCTCTCTCCCCACCCTCTTTCTTTTTGTTTCCCCCCCCCCCCTGTCGCCCAATACTCTTTTAATTGCAACATGAGCCCTTGCTGATTAAATAGAATATACATATATATATTATAATAATAATACAGTTGTCCACGTGTCCGCTGACAGTCTCAACACCGCACGTCTCTCACAACCGGTTTTTTTTTTCTAAGCTCTTTCTTCTTTTTCTTTTTTATCTTCGTATCTGTTTCTTTGCTATAGAAAGGAAAAAGATCCAAGTTAATTTGGAGCGATGGTTGAGAAGACCTACCTTCGCTACGTTGTTGGTCCGCAGGGCGGCGCAGTGGTAAGCAGCGCGTCGCTCTCGATGGATGCGGCGGTGGTGCCGGCGCGCTACCATACCCCCGGCAGCGGTAGCAGCAGCAGCAACAACTCCTCTTTTCACGCAGGAAGTAGACGAGGCAATAACAGTAACAACAGCAATCGAGGTCGGCGTGTAGGTCCGCTCGTGTCGGCGGCGGCGGCGGTGGTGTTCGTCCCTTCCTTGGAAGCTGTACGCGTCTATTCCGTGCGTAGCGGAGAGCTGATGCACACCCTCATTCCCGCCGAGGCGAAGATGCCGGTGGAGGTGACGACGCTGCACGTTACACCGCTCGACGCGAGCAGCAGCGGCATCAGCACTGGTGCGAGTGGTGTTGGACGTAATTCTATGACAAACAGCAGCAGCAGCGGCGGTGGTGGTGGTAATGGGGCCTCCACCGGCACGCAGGCGTCCTTTCAAAGCGGCTGGCTGTTGTTCGTGGGTTACTCGAACGGCTACGTTGCTGCTTTCTCCTGCAGCGGGGCCAACAACTATGGCCTGCCGGTGTGCCGGTTTTACGCGCTGGGCCACCGTGTGGACACGCAGGTGTTGGCAGTTGCCGTCGACGCCAGCCGCGCGACGCTCTGCTCGGGAGGGCAGGATACGGACATCACGGTGTGGGACTTGGTGAGTCAGGAGGCGTCGTTCCGCCTGCGGGGACACCGGGGTGGGGTGGTGGCGCTATCCATGGTGCCGTCCAGCGCCGACAGCACTTCAGCCAGCAGCCACAACAATTCAAGTGGTGGAAGTGCGAGTGTGGGTGTGGTGGTGTCGCGCGATCGGACACTGCTGCTGAGCGGGTCGGCGGACGGTCTGGTCAAGACGTGGGACCTCACGCTGCGCCAATGCCTCTACACCGTCGTCGCCTCCGACACGCAGGTCACCGCCATGGTAGCGGACTCGCAGGGCAGGCGGCTCTACTGCGGACTGCGGGAGAACTACCTGAAGGTGTACAACACGGAGCCGCTGCTGCTGGGCGACGAGGCCGCAGCAACAGCAGCAGTGACGGCGACAGCGGAGTCAGGAAAAGCGTCAAAGTACGAGGAAGGCGCCATCCTCGATCACGGATGTGTCCCGCGCAAGTATTACAAGCCGATCACCACTCTCGCCTTCTCACATGACGGCGCGTACATCGTGGGCTGCACTAGCCGCACGGTGGAGGTCTTCCGCGTGTTGACCGCCGAGGACGTGAAGAAGAAGCTGTACCGCAAGCGCAAGCGACGCCGCGGTGGGCCAGTGGCAGACGCAGATGGCGCCGAGGAGGCGCAGGTTGGCGACGACAAGCGTCTCAACAACAGCAAGCCGCAGAAAAGGACAAAGAAGGGTGCAAACCTCGATGAAGACGAAGGCGAAGACAGAGAAGTGGAAGACGAAGCCGCGGAGTTGAGCGAGAATGATGCACCGAACCGTCTTGCTACGGCTACTGCTACGACTACGGTGGCCACGGCAGCGGAGGAGGTCATCCTCCTGCGCACCTTCTTCCTCCCACAGAAGATTCGTAGCGTGCACGTCATCCCGCCAGCGACGCGGGAGCAGGTGAGCGAGGCGGACACGCTGCACATCGCCGTCACCTACAACAACAACACGATGGAGACCTTCACGACGACGCCGACGACGAGCGACCGCGAGGGTGCGGCGGTGCAGACGCTGACGGATCTGAAGGTGCGGCACAGCTTCGACTACAAGGGCCACCACAGCGACATTCGCGCCTTGAGCTTCGTCGACACGGACACGGCGTTGCTCTCGCTGAGCAAGGAAAAGGTGATGATGTGGTCCGTCTCGGTGAAGGAGGATCTGCTGGACAACGACCACCTCGATGCACACGACTTCCACGACGCCGCCGAGGCAAACGTGGCGCGGGTGGACTTTAAAGGCTCCCTGAACAGCGTTGGCAGCGTCGAGGTGGCGGAGGCGACGTGCCTGTCCGCCATCTCGTCTATGCTGTGCTGCGTGGGCCAGCAGGACGGGTCCGTCCTGCTGCTCGACGTCGCCTCGTCCGCGGTGCTCTTTCGCGAGCCGGCCATACACGTGGGTGGGGTGAAGCACGTCGTCCGCAAGTCCGACCGCTCCGGCTTCGTGACGCTCGGCGCCGATCGCCGGCTGCTGCTGTGGTCGGTGGGCCTGTCGGAGGAGAAGCCGTCGAAAGCGAAGACGAGCAAGAAGAACAAAGAAAGGGACGACGGTGATGAGGAGGAGGAGGATGCGAAAAACAACAACGCAGCCGGTGCGGCCACGCTTGTGCAGGAGCAGGAGATCGAGTTGACCGAGACGCCGCTCTGTGCCGCCTTCAGCCCTGATGGTCGGTTCTTCGGGGTGGGACTGCAGAACAACAACATCCAGCTCTTCTTTGCGGACTCAATGAAGCCGTATCTTTCCCTCTTCGGACACAAGCTGCCACCCACTTCGCTGTCCTTCTCGACCGACGGCACGCTGGTGGCGTCGGTGTCCATGGACAAGTCGCTGCGGTTCTGGGGTACCGACTTCGGTGACTGCCACCGCGCTATCCACGCCCACGACGACTATGTCACGCAGGTCGAGTTCCTCGAGGACACGCACTACGTCTTCACTGTGTCAATGGACGGCTCGGTGAAGCAGTGGGACGGCGACAACTGGACCATGGTGCAGCTGTTCCGGCAGCACCAGCGCGGCGTCTGGGCTGTGGCGGCGACGGCAAACGGCACGTGCATCG
The DNA here is from genome assembly GCA_037349495.1 of Lotmaria passim. Taxonomy (NCBI): domain Eukaryota; phylum Euglenozoa; class Kinetoplastea; order Trypanosomatida; family Trypanosomatidae; genus Lotmaria; species Lotmaria passim. The sequence continues at coordinate 467,016 of CP140208.1, forward strand.
CCACGGCCGGCGCGGACCGCTGCATCCGGTGTTTCCTGCGGACGCAGGACATCGTCTTCCCGCAGGAGGAGGAAGAGAAGATGGCGCAGGCGGCGATGGACGAGGAGGCGGCGAAGCGCGCAGCACTGCACAAACTCGACGGGGCGGACGGCAGTGCCGGCTCCGCGGCTGGCGAGGTCGGCCTGGCCGGTCAGCAGACCGCCGCTACCGCCGAGGCAGCGGAGCGCTTGATGGAGGCGCTCGACATTGTCAGCGTGGAGCAGCAGCGGGTGCAGCAGCACGACGACGCCACGCCGCGCCACCCGATGCTGCTCCACCTCTCCGTTTGGGAGTATTTGTGGTCAGTCATCGAAACCATTCGACCGAGTGAACTGCGCTACACCCTCCTCTCCCTCACCAGCGTGCACGTCGACGCACTGCTCACCGCGCTGGAGGCGATGCTGACAGAGCGCGCCGTGCTGAATTACGAGACGGCGTCGAAGATGGTCTTGGCGCTCGTCACGATGCCGGCTGAGTCCGCCTCGACGCAGGGCCTCCGCGCCGCTGCCATTCGCGGTGAGGTCTCAGAGGTGCACGGGGCTCGTCGGCTGGCGACGCTGCGCCACCGCCTCTCAGAAGGGCTGGACGAGAGTGTGAGCCGCATGGACTACAGCGTGGCGGGGCTGCACCTCGTACGACAGCACCTGGAGGACTCGGAGAAGATCAAGTTCTTTGATCGTAGCAAGGTGCAGGGCTACAAGCGTAGGTATCACAGCCGCGCTCTGCCTGGCGCAGACGGGGAGAAGAAGTGAAGCGGGTTAAATGGGATGGGTCGCTTGCGAAGGAAAGGCAAGAAAGAAGGGGGAAAAAAGAACTTGATTCTTGTGCTTTCGATGGGCTAGAATTTTACAAGGTGAGGTTCTTGTGCGTTTTGGTTGCCTGGAAATACACAGAGTTGAGGTGTGAAAGTGAACGGGGCATAAAGGAGCTGCCGTTCTTCTATTTTTGTTTCTGTTTATCTCCTATTCTGTTAAGATTAAGGACTTCAAGTCTACTCGAACAACAACTTTATGTCCGGCCTAGCTTTGTCTCCATTTTAAGAATCGCGTAAACTACCCTAAATCGTGAAAAAAAAAGTACATATATATATATATATAACAAATCAAGAGAGAAAGAGAAAAAGAAGACCTTTTTTTTTTCTGTGTATGTGTGAAACTGAAAGCAGGTTTGGGCTTAGCGCGGCCGCTTCACGTTGTTGTTGTTGTGTTTTGTGAGGTGTGTGTTGGGAGCAATGATGGCGTGAGACGGATGAACACCTGAAAGTGATGAAGCTGTGCACCGCATCTTGTGCGGCGTCGTGTTTCCTCCCTCTCTCTCTCAAAAAAAAAAAAAAAACGCAGTCGCGGTGGTGCGAACCAAAAAGAGCATACGGCACGGTGCTGGCGCCAGCCCCACCTATCATGCTTTCCACATCTGGGACGCTGATTGCTGCTTAACTGCACTCTCCAGTTTCCTCGCTTTGCACCCCTCCACCCACTTCTTCTTTTTTTTTTTCCCTTTCGCTGTCGCCGTTAACTGCCTGTTTTTTGGCAGCCGTCAATAGAAAACACGAAGAGCGCGAAGCAATATTGAAAAAAAAAAAATGTCTCTCGCACATGTCGGTGCCTCTGCTGCCCCCGCCCCCATCTCTCTCACCGTGGACGAACTCGAGGCAAAGCTCAACGCACTGCACGACTACCTTAGCACTCCGTACCGAGCTCGCGCAGAGAACATCCTGCAGCAACGACGACGGCGGGAACAGGAGAGGGCCAGCCCAGCTCTAGCCGCACCGTTGAGAATAATCAACGCCACTACCGCAGTGGAAGAGTCCAATGAAGCTCCGCAACAACAGCAGGCAACGATGGCACACACGATCACCTCCGCTGCGCTCTCGCACTCTACATACGGTTGCTCTAGTGCGGAGCAAACCCTCTTCACACATGACATAGCACCTGCTGCATCCCCCCACATGAAACAGGATGACGTGCTGCGTCGACAGCGTGAGAGCAGTCCGTCAGTTGAATGGTCCGGTGCAGACAAGGACAGCGGTGCTGCCATGACACAGCGTCGCATACAACAGCTAGAGTGGCAGGTGAAGATGCTTGCCGACACTCTGCAAACCGAGCGCGACCGCTTTACGCAGCTGCAGGAGCAGGTAGTGCTGCCGCTGCAGGCGATGATGGAGGAGTCGTTGAGGCGACAGGTGGAGCTGGAGTGGGAAGTCTCACAGCTCAAAGGGAAACCAGTCGTAGGAAAATAGTTGTTGCTGTTTTTTCTCGTTTCTGCTATCTGCAATTATGTGCTCAAATCAAGCGACTCACTCGAAAGAATGTCTCGAAGAGAGAGAAAGAAAGAAAGAAATCACGAGTCGCGTGCAGTATTGCAAAGTGCTGCTTTTTGTTGTTGTTGTTATTGTGTGTGGGAGAGGGAGGGGTTTTGAGCCCCCCTGGACAGCTGACTTTTGCACCGTAATCTCTGTCGTACCTTTTGTACGAATGGCCCTGCTCTTCCACATCTACTTCTGCTCTTTGCCAACTACTTAAAAACCCTCACTTTTTGTTGTTTTGTCTCTTTGTCTTGCTTTCCTCCTTTCTCTTGCTACCTTTGCAGAAGAGCGCACTTGACACCCCGCCACACCTAATCGTTCGTTCTTTGTTTGTTTGTTTGTTTCCGGTTCTGTTTTCTCATTCCGTGTTGTTGTTGCTGTTTATGTTGGTGGTCGAGCGTACGCCGAGACACAAAATACACACAACGTAAAGAAAAAAGCTCCCCGTCTTCACTTTCAGGTGAGCCTTAAAAAACGACAGGGAAAAAAAGAAGTATGGCGCCTTTCCTTGGGCCACGCCTCCGGACGCTGCTCACGGTGCTGGTTTTCTTTCTGTGTTTCACCGCTCATGCCTCCCCCTTGTTCCTCTTAAAGCAGCGTGCGGGTCAGAAATTCATCTACGAAGCCATCCAAAAATCCGACGTTGACTACTCGTGTATGCTGGAAAACGAATTTTACAGCTACCTATACGTGTTCACGGAGGCTATGAACACTATGCTGAAGGACCTCTTCCGCAATGGCACCATGCAGAGCATCAGCTTCAGCGAGCCAAGCACGTTCGACTCGTGCCCGATGAACTACCTCTCTTTTACTCCTTTCGGACAATTCAAAAACGCTGGATGCCTCAAGACTCTGCTGCACGCCGGCATTGCTGGGGACTGCGCGGCAAAAAACCCGCTCTGCTGCGTCCTCTACTGGCGTTACCCGCCCTCTCTGAGCAGGAACCTGTCCCTGCGCGACATCGACCCTCGACTCATCTTTTGGGACGGCACTCAGGCCGTGAACGGCTTCTTTACGAACTTCAGCGTCAGTTATCTTAACGACTACAAGAACTGCAACACGTGGCCGGTGTACCCGCGTAACTCGCGCGAAGACGCTGGCGCGGCGCTCGCCGTCGACTCAACCGGGAAGTGGGGCTTCACCCGTAGCATAGCGCCGTTCATCAGCTTTGTGGAGCGCCGCATCGATGCCCCGACCGCGGCGCAGACGACGCAGTTCGCCGCCCTCGGCGCCGCCGGCAAAGGCGTATGGAAAAAGCAGCGACGCTTTGGAAATATTCCCATCGTCGCCCCCATCGTCGTCTGTGCCGCGCTTCTCGCCGTCTGCCTCGTACTGCTGCTGCTGTTCCATCAATGCACCGAGCCGCCAGCGCAGAAGGAGCAGGCAGAGCTGTTGGCGTCAATTGAGGCCCTCGAGGCTTCCACCGCGGTGCAGGAGGCGGAGATTAGTCGCCGGCGCACCCGCAGCGAGCGGCGGTCGCCGTCGCAGCAGCTGCCGTCGGGCCGGCAGACGCCCAGCGGGAGCTTCGCCAAGGCGCCCAAGTCAAGCCCGAGTCCGGTGGACTTGTATGGCTCGCTGGCCACCTCTGGCCAGCGGTTCTCGCAGCTGCAGTTAATGGGCATGACCCCCTCCCCCTCCGTCCAGCAAGACCCGGCGCGCGCCCTTTCAACACCGTTGCGCTCGCCGTCGAACCTGTCAGGCTCGACGGCGCTGACCCGCAAGAACAGCCTGTCAGAACTGCAGTCGCCACGGGTGCAGGCGATGAGCTCGGATCGTCGTGCCTCCATCACAGCAGATCACCGCCGCCCAAAGAAACAGGACAGTCCCTCACCGCCGCAGCAGCAGCAGGCGCTTCCGCGCGTGAGTAGCAGCCTCAGCCGGGTGAACAGCTTTGGCGGGGGGCAATCGTCTCATCCGCCGTCGCGGACGAGCAGCGCACGGGGGCGGATGAACAGTATGCCGCTGTCTGGGCCACGCTCTCCGGAGTCGTTTCAGAACCCGCTGATTGGCCGGCAGTCGTTTAGGCTATAATTAGACCATTCTTCTATATATATATCTGAAGTCATTTTTTTTTCTTTAGAAATATGGAAGCTGCCTGCCGTTTTTTTCTTTTTTACTTTTTTTTGAGTTTTTTTTTTTAAATGCAGTCAGCTTGCCCTTCTGCTTCTTTTTAGAGCCTCAACATGTATTTCGTGTTGTGATGTGTGTTGTTTGCTGTACCACTTAGAGTGTTTGTTTGCTTTTACTTTCTTGGCCCTTCTTGTATTATCTTCCTCCCTTAGAAATATCTTTCATCGGCTTTTCTTTTTCTTTGTGCTTTTTTTTTTTTTTCTCGGTTTCCTATTTCTGCTTTACCATGTCACAGCCACACTCAGTGAATCACGAAGAATGTGAGCCGTGTGTTTTTTTTTTCTATTTTTGATGAGCAGAGTCTGTCTTTTTTTTTTTTTCTTTTCTTTAATTACTTCTTCTTTCCTTCGCGTATATCAGCGCCTGAAAGGCACCATGAACGACACAGAAGAAAAACAAAAGGACTGTTTTTTCCCTTTTTTCTCTCTTTGGACCTAACCCCGACCGATAGCATCGGATGTCCATCGAATCAACCACAGTGAAAAGAGGAAAGAGAGAAAAAAAGCGAGCGGGATGTTCCGGAAGTGCTTCCAGTCCCAATGAGCTCGTCTTGTTCATCCCTTCCTCTTTTGTTTTTTGTTTTTTTTAATCTGACACCGACTCGTGGTGCTTCATATTTTCTCCTCAGACTTTGTTTTTAAGAGTTATAGATGAAGATAAAACGGCGTTAGACACATAAAAGAAAAAACAAGGCGAAATTGAGTAGAACGACAGCAGTTTTTTTTTTTTTGTTTATTGTTCTCAATCACAATAGCAGACAAATTAAAGAACTTACAACTCCTGCCTTTTTTTATTATTCGAAGAAGCATGTTATGCTATGAACGCTGTCAGTATAATCGGTGTTTCAGAAAGCAGGTGGAGATGTCGACTGCCAGTCATTTGTTTTCTTTCTTTATTTCTTTTTTTGTTGTTGTGCCTAACATTGCGGCTTTGTTAACTACTAATATCCGTATATTATATATAAATATAGAGCATTTTATCCTGCTTTTTTTTTTTTAAATCCGTGTTTGACGTTGGTAGAGTGGTAGATGTGACTATATGCGCCTGCAGATCACAGGTGAGTACTTTGAATCTCTACAGCTCTTCAACAGATGTATCTCATATTACTTTTTCCCCCTTTTTAACACTTTTTTGTTTCTCTTTCTGCCTCATACTCATTTTTTCTTTTTCTCGGTTGAGTAGCAACAATCGAGTCTACCTCCGTTTGTTGTTGTTGTTGTTGTTGTTCTGTGTACAGCAGTATTATCTTGCAATGTAGCAACTCGTTTGTCTTCTTTTTATTATAATTTTACTTTTTTTTTGTCTTGTTTCTCATTCTATGTTAGGTTCTGATCTTTCTAGAACACAAATGTAAACTCTAAAAAGGAAAAGACATCGTAAGCAGGCTCTCGGCAACGGGTTCTCTGCGCTTCAGCAAATCGTCAAGTTTGAGTTTTTTGATGTGTGAGCGCGGCGGGGGAAAATCCACAACACACACACACACACACACAAAGGCACAATAAGTGATGGAGTACGAGCTCTTCATTTCAGCTCGCATAATTGCCACTCGAGTCTCCTTGTCCTAAGTTGTGATGCTTCGCTAGGCGAGCATCTGTATCTGTTCTTGGTTCACGGCGGCCAGCACGTTTTTTGTTTTTGCTCTTTTTGCACTTTCACGCTGCTTCCACCCTTTCCCCTTTTTTTTTTCCTTATTCTTCTCGCTCCGCTAACACGTCGAGACAAAAAAAAAGTGTTTAGATGAAGAACCACAAACGTGTAAGAGAAGGATCGTGCATCGTTGCCTGATTGAAGTGCTTCTTCCTCTTTTCATTTCTTTTTTCTTCTTTTGTTTTTTGTATCTTTCCATTAACCCCAAGACCCTTTACATGTCCATCTTGTTTTCTTGACTCTATTCTCACATACTACTTTTTTTTCTGTTTTTCCTTTTTCCATTTTTTTCTTCCTGCCTTTTGGTTTTTGTTTTTGTTGTTTCTTTTGCTGTTGTTTTGTCTGTTAAGCCTGCTGCGTCGAAAGTACAGCCTTGGGTGGCAAGGGAAAAAAAAAAGGTAGATAAATAAATGACTTCAATAACTCCTTTTAGTAGACTCTTGGCGAGATGGCACGGGCGTCTCGTTCTTCTCCTCGCTCTGTTGCTGTGTGTTGCCCAGCTCCCTCTTACAACGGAGGCCATGATCACCTCTGCAGCACTCAGGAATGTGCGCCTGGGCAGCACCTACACCTACACCATGTACAGCGGCAGCACCGTCGTAGGTGAGAGCTTCGTGACCGGCACGACTACCTACCCCTACGTCTTCGACAGCTCCATGAACACATTTGTCGTCAAGTTGCTCCACGGCTACCTTGCCTACGAGAACAAGACCGTAAAGGACGTTGGGGGCAGCCTCAAAGCCTGCATGGGCAGCGGGGGCATGGATGCGACGGGCAAGACGTGCTACAAGGCCCTGCTCGCGGCGGTCGCGCCAGCCGACTGCTCAACTGCAAATATACTCTGCTGTCCGCTGTTCTGGCGCGTCGGTGGGCAGAATATCGATACGAAGATGGCGCAGCTGGACATGGCGACCATATTCTGGAACGGGGCCTACGCCGTGAATGGCTTCTTCGCCAATTTCTCTCAGGCATACCTGATGGAGCACGGCAACTGTAGCCAGCCGCTCTTCGCGGGCACGACGGAGATCAACCTCGCCGTAGACGTGACGGGGGAGTGGCGCTTCGTGCCGCTCCTGACTTCCTACGTGCTGCGGGAGACCGCGTTGAACGTCAACGCAGCTGCCGGGGCAGCCGTCTACTTCGGCAACCAAAACCCGCAGCACAGCATCAGCGCCGCTAAAAAGGTCCAACAGCCGCCTTACCATGTCATCAATCATAACTTCATTCCTGTGGTGGTGTGTGTCGTGTTGCTGCTTGCCACCGGTGTGTTTCTCGTCGCCGCATCTGCATGCGGCATGCGGCGCAGCACCGCCAAGGTGCGCCGTGCGCAGCTGCGTCTGATTGAGTTGAAGTCAGCGCCGCCTGCTCCCGACTCGGTCGCAATTCTCAGCGAGATCAGCCCAGAGAGCAGCAGCAGTAATAGCAGCGATCACAGTCGGCGTAGTAAGCGGCAGAATGCTGAACGCCACTCTGCCACGAACGACGAGCACTCCGGCAACGACAGCTTTAGTAGCGACGACAGTGACGACAGGGAGAGGCGCAGCGGGAACGCGGACTCTTTTGGTGACCGTGACGAAGCCACGCCACCGCGGTGCCCCTCAGCGATCGCGAAAGGGTCGATGAAGTCACTTAACTCGAAAGGATCCGCCGCTTCGAAGAAGCAGCTCAAGCAGGAAGACTCAAAAAAGGTAGGTGAGGGGGCGTTCCGCCCGCCACCGGCGCCGCTGCCACCAATTCGACGACGCAACGTGTCGACACCCTCGGACGATGTCGTGACGCAGGCCGCCTCGGCGCACATGGCGAAGCAGCCAAGCTACACTGGGACGGTGGTGCATCAGGTGAACATCCCACCCTACGCCGATCCCTCGCAGAAAGGGTGGTTTCGTCAGTAAAGCAGGTGAGTCCTCAGCTTCCCCGCACACAACGGTTGGGGGAGGGGGGGGCTGTTCGTCACAACTCTCTCACTTTTTTTTTTTACCTTTACTTTGTCATCGAAGCATGTCGGTTTTTTCAGCCCAACTCCGAGCCTAAGCATGAGTTGGTTTGCTGAGTACTTCGCTGTTGCTTGCTTTCTCACTTTTTTTTTTTTCTCTAAGTGGTTTCGTTTTTTTTTTTTATTCCTCCTTTTCTTTTCTTTATTGCTTTTCTTCCTGTAGGCCTTGACTGATGTGATCCTTATTGTTGTTGTTGTTTTGAGTTCAGTGGTGTTTGCTGATGTAGCAGCACTACTTCTCTTTTGCTCATTGCATCTTTTTCCCCCTTTTTTTTCTCTTATTGGAACGATGTATCTCTGTCACAATTAGAGCTGTATAGTTTTCACCTACTCGTCTTTTCTTTTTTTTTTCTTGAAATGGAAACCTCTCTTTTTTTTTTTTCTTGCATTTCTCTGTATAGTGTTGTGATTCCTGCTCCAACACTCGGCCGCCGCCAGTGAACACTGCAGACGTTCGGGAACAGTTCATCGTGTAAACGATTTCGCTGTCCGAGTCCCTCTGCTCCTCGAAGTGTACTCGTGTTTTTGGTTTTCTCTTCTTCAGCGATTGACAATCAGACATGACTCGGTACTTCTCTTTTTTTTTCTTTAGTTTGTCTTGGAGCACATCCGTTTGCGTGTGTGTTTGCATGTGTGTGTTTTTTTCCTCTCCCCTTTCCAGGGGAATCATACCTTCTCATTCTCGTTTCGTCAACCCCATGTGAACGCTGTGCTCTTTTTTTTTTTTATCATTTCACTATTTTCCTACTTTTCAGTGAAGTGTAGTGTTTTTCACTATCATGGCCAAAGCAGTAGCCTCGAAAAAAAAAAAAAACGATATCAAAAAAGAGTATCAGAGGACAAAGTGCAACAGTGCAGTCGTAGTTTGTCCTGTTTGGTCGTGCTTTTTTAAAGCGGCATAACTCTCTTTCAAAAAAAAAAAAAAAAACACCAAAGCAGAGTCAACAGCGAAACGAGATGCTGTACTCCCAAAAAGCCCTTCTTCCCCCCCCCCCCCTTTGCCTTCGTGATGTGGTGCCAAAAGTGCATTTTCTCCCTCTATTGTGCGATTATTCAGACAGATACTCTCCTATAGCCCCTCTCGTTGTTTTCTCAAATCTGTCATTTCCTCTATTCTTCCTCGCTTTCGTTTCCTGCTTCAGCTCTTGTTTTTTGTTTATTTGTTTCTGGGGCCGTCTCCTCTTTTTCACTTTCTCTATACATATCGTATTGCTGCAAAGAAAGCGTGTAGATTTTTTGTCCTGTGTTCTCTTTTAGTTGTCTCTTTTCGTCTGTAAGATTGCGTGTGTGTGCGCACTGCCTCGTACCTGCCTCAGTCATCTCCCCACCCCAGCCCTTCAGTGTGCATGTCTGCTTATTGAGCAGTCACCTCTCCAAGTGCCTTCGCTGCTTCTTTTCTTGAACCAGCTTATTGAAGTGCGTGCATCCTGTGCCACCTGCACAGCTGTTCCTCTATATACATATATATATATCGGTCTTGTGTATTCTGCTGTGTGCGTGTGTTTTTGGTTTACACCCCCTATTAGCCTCCACTTGTTGCCATTTTTTTAGTTTGCTTTTGTTCTCCTCTTAATATACACACACACATATATATATATATAGCGCTCTATCTTGGAGAGAAGAAAAGTCCTGAGAAACGCTCCTTCTCTCTCTGACGTCGCTTCTTCACCTTGCACACGACAATACTACCAAGAGAGAGAGTATATAGAAAAAAGGGGAACATGACGTCAGGGGAGAACAAGTCCTCGACGCCTAGCCGTGAGATGTCGGTCATCGCACCGGCTCCCTCCGCAGCGGCGTCCACGGCTGCCGCGACAGAGCCGACGTCGATCATTCCCGCGAACAGCAACCATGCCAAGAAGCGGCCGCGTGGGGCGCTGAACAAGGTAGCCCGCACTATCACGAAAGGCCCGCGTCTACTGGGGCGTCGCATCAAGCACTTCCTGAAGGACGACCTCTACATCGACGTGCACTTCCAGAAGGCGCCGCCGAAGGTGGTGACGAAGGAGCTGGCAGTGCTGGAGGTGTTGTCGGTCTACCACCGCTGGCTGCGCGGCGTGCAGGCCCTCCTCTCCATCGCCGTCTTCATTCTCTCGCTGCTCAGCGTGGCGCACTCGGCGGTGGTGGTGAACTGCACCATCTTCGTCGTGTCGCAGGCGGCTTGCCTCGTCATCTGCAAGACCTACCACATCAAGGCCCAGTTCTCTGGTGTGACGAACGTGCTATTTGAAGGGCGGAACATCTTCACCTCGCCCTACTTCCCGAACATGGTGGTGGAGCTGGTCCTATGGAACATCCAGACCCCGCCGTGGATATTCTGGGGCGAGCCCTTCTTCAATCTGCTCGACTACTTCATCTTCCTGCGTATGTACTCCATCGTCATCTACCTGAACAACGCGGCGTACGTCTACCGTACCTTCTGTCGCGCCATGTCCGCCATCAGTGACCTACCTCTCTCCACCTCCTTCATGATCCGCACTGGTCTTCTGTACAACAAGGTGTACATCGGCACGGTTGTCGTTCTGATCACCTGGTTCTCCATCGGCTGCCTCTTCGCGCGTGCGGAGAACACCAACCTCGGCGAAGCGATGTGGTTTTCGTTCCAATCTCTCGCCACGCTCGGCTACGGCGATGTCACCCCAGCCACGCTGTCCGGTCGCGCCGTCGCCTTCATCGCGTGGCTGGCCAGCTACTTCCTCATGGCCTACCTCATCGTTATCCTGTACTCCCTCCTCCGCGCCTCCAAACAGTCGCAGAACATGCAGACGCTCATGGAGTGCCACGACCTGGCCCACAGTCTGCGCAGCCGCAGCGCCCGTGTAATTAAAATCGCGTGGAAGCTGCATCGTGTGCGCAAGGCGAACCCTGATCCAATGCCGTGGAAAGCTAAGGCGCGCACGCTGATTCTATCGTGGATGCTGACCCACATGATCGCCGCCCTGCGCCGCACCCGCCAGCGCCTCAGCGATGCCGAGCGCTCCCTGCAGGAGACGACCATTCACCCCCTCACCGGACTCTCCGCCTTTCAATACAACGCGTTTCTGCACGCGACGCATCGGGTGGCACGGCACCTGCAGCGAGTGAAAGACGTCGAGCGCGTCTACCTGGCCTTGCGCGGCCGCGATGTGCCGGCGTCGTCGCTGTCACGTCGCGACATCGAGTCAATTCTCATCCTGCCCGGCGACTCGCTCGAGGTAGACCCGACGTCGCCGTCCTTCGTTGCTCTCGGCAGTGGGGCGGAGTCGGCCGCGTTGATGGTGGAAATGGCACAGTGGAAGGGTCGCGTGTCGCAGTTGGAGCAGAAGTGCACCCGGCTGTCGGAGATACTAGATCAGATGAGCGCCACTGCCGAGACGCACCCGCCTAGCATGGCTGTCTCCCAGCTGTAAGCCCTTTTTTGTTTTTGTTTTTTGCGTTGTTGTGTTGATGTTGTTGTTCGAGGGATGGAAATCAAGTCTCGACGTTTTAATGAAGGCCCCCTGCAAGATGTGTCCTTCTTTCCCTCTCTTTTTTTTTTTCTTTTACGTGTCTTGTTGCTCGTCTTAGCTATTGTCGCTTCACTGTTTGTTTGTTTGCTTGTTCGTTTGTTGTCGCTTGTAGCGCAGACGCACCGCTGCTGTTGTACACCACACTTCCGAGGGCAGGTTATCATCTGGTGTCACTGTTGTTGTTTTGCTTTGGTTTGGCTTTTGTACTACGGCATGTGTCTTTTGGGGGGGGATTGGTTATTTTCAGCTTTTCTACGAATAGTGTCGGCTCCGTCTTTGCAACCGGTTTTCCCTGTGATGCGCACTTACACACTTTTTTTTTCTTCAAACGCGTCGAGTTGTTCTGCTCACCGCGGTCATGCTTACAGCTCTTTACGGTAGTAAGCACCACGCGCGAACGCATGTGGGCTCTATGGGGTAGTGCGGGCATAGAACGAGTTCCAGATCTCCCGAACACGACTCCACCCTTGACCCGTTTGGCAAGGCCGTGAGCCAGTCCTACATCGCACGAGAGCGAAGTTGGCTGGCTCTTGGCTTCCCCCTAGGAACTAAGGTACTGGACCGTAACATCACGCACTTACACACATAAACAGAAGAAGAAATGGCAGAAGTTGACGGATATGGAAAGCAATGGGAAAGAGGAAAGGGAAGGGAAAACACGCTAGTCATCGCATGTGCACCGCTAACTTGCATCCTCCCGCAAAACTCTCCCTCTTTATGAGTGTTTGACTTTCAGGAATAGTACTCAATGTGGGGAAGTGCGAGAAGAGCACCTGTGTGCGGCTTCAGGTTCAGTTCTCAGCTTTTTTCTCCTTTCCTCTCTATGCATTTCGAAGCTTCAGTGTGTACAAGGGTAAATAACCCAAGTTAGAGCGTGCTTTGGTCCTTCCACTTTCAGCACGAAATAGCCTACTTTCTCTTTTTTCCCCTTCTCTCCCCCTCTTCCTCCGCAGCTCTTGTTCTCTGCGACGTGTTGTCTCTTACCTTCGTTTCAGCTTGCAAACGCAACTCGAACCTAAACACGCACGTCTGCTGGCGTGGACACACAGCGTCATTGTTGTGTCCTTTCTCTTCGTTCTCCACAGAAGCGTATACCCTTTGTTCCCATCGCGGTCATTTGCACTTCGGATTCGGTCAAATAAGTGTTTTTCTTTCTCTCTCTCTCTGCCGTTAATAGACTCTGCAATCTCCGCTTTTTTTTTTTTTTTACTATCGCATCTTCCCCGCCATCCATACACAAGCCATTAAGAGAAGAAAAGAACGTTTCTCGAAGGGACTCTGCAATTACCGCGCACGCTGCTTAGCATCTTTGAATAGTGGTACATCAGTACGTATATATACACACACAAGATTCAATCAGGCGAACACAATGGAGCTTCGCTCGCGTGTGGAGAAGCTGACGCAGCTGCAGACGCCGACGGTGGTGCCGCCGGCGTCGACGCCCGCGATTAGCCGCCTCGTCTCCTTGGAGCATGATCAAATGACGCACCGCTGGCTGCGTGGCGCGATGTCCTTTCTCGCCTTCATTTGCTTTATCCTCTCCATCATCCAAGTGGAGAACAACGCCGGCAACATCGTGCTGCACATTCTCCTCCTCGTCCTCTCCCTAGCCGGCGAGGTGTGCATTGTTTTCATCTACCGCATCAAGGCCCGCTTCGCTGGCGTGTCGAACCCGGCCTCGCGCACGATCAATCCGCTGCACTCCCCATACGCCACACTGATGCTGGTGGAGATGTTGCTGTGGATCATCATGGCCCCACCGGCTGTGAGCAGCAAGGCTGGCTGGGCGCAGGTGCTGGACAGCCTCATTATCCTCCGGTCCTACGTCTACGTGCTGTACCTTATTCGGCTGACCACGCAGAGCGTCTTCAAGCGTGCCATTGCGGCGGTGTGCGGCTACCGCTTCAACTCCTTCTACATGTTCCGCCACACGTTTCTCTCCCGCCACGCCTTTGTGACAGCAGCCGGCTTCCTCGTTGCGTGGCTGGGCCTAGCGCTGCTTTACAGCAAAGGCGAGAACGTCAGCTACGGCGATGCCGTGTACTTCTGCCTCTCCACCACGGCCTTCGTGGCCTATGGCGACATCGCCCCCATGACGTGGGTGGGTCGCTTCGTTGCTTTTCTCGCCTGGTGCCTCGGCCTTCTCATGATCGGCTGGTCCGTCAGCCTCATGCACGCCGTGCTGAAGATCAGCCCGGCAGAGCGCAACCTGCACACCCTCTTCCGCACGAACAAGCTGTGTGCGCAGATCCCCGGCGAGGCCGCCCGCACCATTCAGCAGGCGTGGAGGCTGTACGTGGCGAAACGGGACCATAAGAACTACGCGGCGGTGCAGTTCAACGCCCTGCTGCTCAGCACACAGGTCTGCAGCTTTCGCCGTCTGCGGCGCAACTTCGTAACGGCCGAAATGACCTTCTTGCGCTCCACCTACACCTTCGAGGACACCCTCACGGCGATGATTGGGCAGTCGTCACGTCGCTCGTCGCCGGCCGACACGCCGCGGTCGCCCGGCAGCACAAACGTCAGCAGCTTGACCGGCAGCTTAACGACGCCGCGCCCGGGCTCGAGCAGCCGTCGCCCCTTCGCCCTCTTCAAGGAGGTGAAGGCGAAACAGTCGCCGCCCCTGTCGCGCAACATGTCGAAGAGAGAGTTGGAGGGCGGCAACGAGGACCTACATAGCAGCAGCACGATCGGCGGACCAACCACCACCACCACCACCGCCGCAGCTTCTGTCGCTGCGCCGGCGGCCCGTGCCAGCCCACCGTCGTTGGCGCTGCGCAACCCGGTCCGCACGAGCGGCGACGCCGGGACGGCGATGTTCGAAATTACGACCCGGCTGTCACGGCTGGACGAGACACTGAACGCGCTGATCCGCAAAACGGAGCGCATGGTGCCGCAGCGGCACTCCACCACTGAGGTGGTCTCGTAGGCTACGCACGTGGGGGAGGGGAGAAAGACGGAAATGGAGGAAAAATGGGAAGGTGGAAGGGGGGCCGTTCGACGGCGCATCCGGCCCGCTAATTCACGGTTGCATGTATGCACGAGCGTGTTCTTAGTGTTGGTCTGTGTGTGTGTGTGTGTGTGTTTTACATCCTTCTCACTTCACATGTGTGCGGTTTAATTGCGGTTCCAGTTGTTGTTGTTGTTGTCGCTAATGGTCTTTTTTTTTTTCCTTTCTGAATCAATGATTGGGAATGTCCTTGATAGGTCCGTATTCCTCTCTTTCTCTTTCTCTACACACATATATACGTACCTGTATGTCCGCACCGCGGTTCTTTGTTGTTGTTTGTTAGTTGTTGCTGTTTTGCATGCCAGCCTCTTTCCGGGGTTCGGTTACTCATATTTTGCTTTAACCACCATGACAAAAAAAAGAAAATAGGAAGCTTGCAGTTCGCACAGAGGAGAGCTACTTTAGTTGTTTCTTTTTTTTTTTTTTTAAGTTCCGCCCGGTTGCTACGCCACTTACAGTACAGGGAAAGGCATACGGCTCTTCTCTCTCTTTCCGGCAAGCCGCGACATGAAGCGGTCTCTCATGCTGCCAGGTGTTGTTTCTTCGCCTTTCGCACTTGCCGCCTCGTGGGCCTTGTTGTTTTTCCCTTCAATACTGGTGATTTGACGACTGCTTTGCCCTCATCCTCACGTCGTTTCTTTTTCTCCCACTTTTTTTTTTTCTTCTTCCCCCACTCCCCCACCTCCGTCACAAAACGGAAAAAAAAGAGGGTGGGGTAGCTTTAAAAGCAAGGCTTTTTTTTTTAATAGGTTTGTTTGTGTGTGTGTGTGTGTGTGTGTGCTTTACGAAATGACTCGCCAGGCGGATGTGCAGCGTTCAATGAACGACGTCTCCGGCAACGGACAGGCCGAGAAGACGTCGAAGCTGCGCACATTTGACCAGACGGCGCTGCAGGCACGCATGACGAAGCTGCGGGATGAAATCGCCCAAAAAGAAGAGGTCGAGGCGCAGCGCGAGCGCGAGATCACCAGCCGGGTCATCGGCGTCGCCGACGTCGCCGTCGTGGCAGCAGCACTGAACGTGCCGGCAGCCGTGGCGCTGCGTCAGCTGCAAGAAAAGAACGGTGATATGACCGCCGTGTTGCGTGATGCCGTGGGATTGGTAAAGGCACGCACGTAAAACAAAAAAAGTGGATGTGTTTGTGTATGCATGTGTGCAAAATAGAATGAACTGACGGAGCTCTACCTGCTAACGGTGCGGGCCAAGCTTCGCTGTTCGTGTTATTGGCAGATTTTGTTGCGGTTCTCTTTTTCTTTTTCTTTGCGTTGTGTGGTAGTGTTTTTTTTTTTTTTTTCGAATCTGAGCCCAGTAACTAATCTACTTTTGTGTTAAATCAAGTACTCCATAGAATTTTTAAAATGTCTGTAAAGCGTCAGCGTGAGAAAAAAAGGGAGGTCGGTTTCTCTCCTCTTCCAATGCTGCACTTTTTCTCCTCTTGACATCCGGCAGCATGCAGTGGTCTCCCGTTTTCCAAGTGTCTCACAAGGCCGCATGGTTATTTTAAACGTCATAGCTCTTACGTACGTTTTCTCTACACTTTGTCTTTCTCCCTCCACCTCTTTTTCTCTTCGTTCTTCGCAGTGAGCTGCTTCGCACGCTTAGTACTCTCCGCCCGAATCTATTGACGCTACTGCCCTCAATATCTCTCCCTCTTTCTCTCTGATTTAAAGGCAGAATCCACTTTAGCAATTATTACTACTGCGTTTGCCTTTTTTTTAAGACGTCGCCTGTTCTCTCTTTGTTTTTTGACTCGTTGTGATTGCTACTGTTGTCACCGTTGTTATAACTGTTATTTGTGCATCGAAACAGCTTGTTTGTCTACGTAAACCGCTACAGCACGTCCCTCCCTTTTTTATCTCTATTTCACTTGTAAGCAGTGCGAGTTATTTCGTTTTGTTTCAATTGTGTTCTGTCCTTCATTTACAGCAGACTTCACGAAGCTCTTGAGAAGATGCAGTACATACGCAGCTTATTCACGTGCAGCGTGCTGCCGTCAGAGACCAAGGAGGAGGGTACTGCGGACACGGCGGAGCAGCGCGATGCGCCGCAGTTCTCGAAAGGCAATTTCCAGTACAACTGGATTGGCATCTATGTCATCACCGTCCCTCTGGTCTTCGTTCTGCTCGGTATCTACCTCCGGGTGCCCTGCCCCTTCCCTGTTTTGTGCTGGCTTGGCTTCATCGGCATTGCGACGGGCTTGGTGGGTGTGACGACCGGCTACCACCGCCTCTTCTCGCACAACACCTATACGGCCGGGCAGGGGATGCAGTGGGTATGCGCCTTCATCGGTGCCGGTGCCTTCCAAGGCTCGATCAAGTGGTGGGCCCGCAACCACCGCATTCACCACAAGTACACGGACACGGACAAGGACCCCTACAACGCTCTCCGCGGGTTCTGGTTCTCGCACTGTGGATGGTTCATGATGCGCATGGACTACGACGTCCTCGGCGACGCTGACGTCACAGACCTGAAGAGCAGCGTTGTGGTTGAATTCCAGCGCAAGTACTTCGGGGTGATCGCCACGATGACGGGCATCGTCCTGCCGCTCATCATGACCGGCGGGACGACGGGCGAGTGGAAGGCGGCCTTCTTCTGGGCCGTGTGGCTGAAGATCTTCCTGGTGCACCAGCTCTCCTTTTTCATCAACAGCCTCGCACACATGGACTTGTTCAGCGCGACACAGCCCTACTCGGACGCCACCACGCCGCGCGACTCCTTCGTCTGCGCCCTTGTCACTTTTGGGGAGGGCTACCACAACTTCCACCACCAGTTCCCCAACGACTACCGTAACGGCTACCTGGCCTCGCATTTCGACATGACCAAGTACTACATCTCTATTATGCACTTCTTCGGTTTCTGTGACAAGCTGCAGCGCGTACCCTACGAGGTGATTGAGCGGGCGGCCGCCGCGCAGAGCATCAAGGACCATGAGAAGAAGCTGAAGGAGAGCGTCGAGGAGGCGAAGCGGTTGGATGTGGCGACCGTTCAGGTCTTCACGATGGAGGACGTGAAGAGGGAGGTGCAGGCGGGGCGGCCGCTCATCATCATCGATGGCTACGTGTTAGACCTTGGCATCCCTATCCCCATTGACCCCGCAGCGCGGGAGCTTGGGGAGCACCTGAACTGGCTGGACAACCACCCTGGCGGTCGAGCGCTGCTGAAGGCCTATATTGGCAAGGACGCCACGGCAGTGTTCAACGGTGGTGTGTACAAACACACCATCGGCGCCCACAACTACTTGCCGGAGATGCGGGTGGGTCGGCTGAAGGGGGCGTCGGTGCCGTCGCGCATCTCGCCCAGCGGCCTCACAACGGAGGTCACACTGGGGCGGTAAAAGGAAAGAAAAACGAACGTATCGCATGGATTCACACACGGCAAAACGACTGTAAAGCCATGTGTTGGTTTCGGTCACTACTCCAAACCACAAAAATAAAGATAAAACGGAGAAAAAAAGAGAAAACTAGCAAGAACGTTTTTTCTACTTTTTTTTTTATTATTACTATTTTCCTCTACAAAACAAAATGTGGAAAGCCTCTACCTTCATTCGACACTTATTGTTTACCGCTTCTCGGCCTTGGTCATTTGCGTACGCACGAACGAAAAGGGGGAAGAAACAGAGTTGAGGAGAGTTTCTCTGTAAACGAGTTTGAGCACGCGTTTTTTTTCCCCTCTGCTTATTATTATTATCATTTTGACTGCGTTTGCTTGAATTTTTGTCTGTTTGTTTGTTTTTGCAATCAATTGCAACAAATGTGCCTCAGCCATTCGTATAGGCAAAATCGATATCTGGCTTTTATGTATACAGTGTCTTTTTTTCCTCGCGTATTATCACTTTTTTTTTTGTTCGCTTGTTTTTAGTTTATAGTCTGGGATACCTTTTGCCTTCATATCTTTCCTTCTCCGTCGACAACGCTCTCTCTCTTGCAGTGAAGTTGCCCTCTATCTTACGTAGCTTGCCGTAGTGTAGATGTGTTAATTCCGTTGAAATACTGTTCGTTTGATGCTTCTTTGATACTCTTTTTGTTTTTCTCGACGTTATTGTGGTTTATTTGTTTGTTTTTCTTTCTCTCCCCTTTTTCCCTATCATTTCTTGTTTGAACAAAAAAAAAAACTCGTCTGAATCTCTGCCTTTCATCTTTTTTCGTTCTCTACGTGTGCATATTTGTTTAGCATTTCTTCCTATTTTTTTTTTTTCAGTTACCGCCCGCATGTTATTGTCCATCCTATACGCCTCTCCTTTTTTTTTTTTTCGCTGTGCACTCACAGCGAAACATCGCCAACGCCAATTTCTTTTCCTTTTTTTTTTTTCGTTTCTTTCTTTTCCCTTTCAGGTTGGCAATAGCTGTGGTGTTCTAAATAGGCGCTGTGAGCAATAAAGGACGCGTGTACACTTTCAGGCGGTGCCATCCTTTGTTTTTTTTTTTTCCTTTCACTTTTTTTTTTTTAGTTTGTTTTCCAAGTGAGCAAGGGTTGTGCTTTGCTTCATTGCGTGAGCTCAGCAACGCACCGCTCAGGCAAAAAAAAAAAGGGTCCTGTTTCGCGACAAAGGACCTCCTCAAAACGGTTGATACGCGATGCAAGATGAGAGACCGAGACATGTTCTTTTCCGTTTTTTTTTCTTTTCGTTCTCCTCTCTTTTGAGTATGAGAGGCGCTCTTAGCTGTTGGTTTCGTTTTTATTTCTTTTTTGTTGTTGTTATTTTTATTCGACAACTCGCAAGGGAAAAAAAACTTGCTCAACTTTACCTCTTTTTTTTTTTGTTCGTTTGTTCTGTGATGCTTAGCTTTCGCTATGTTCATTCACTTATTATTGAGCTTTTTTTTTTTTAATCCGTGTCAGAAACAGTAAAAAAAAAAAAAAAAACGGCATCGGCTCCTCAAAAACAGGTTTTTGTCCATGACTGAATAAAACGGTGAGATGTAGAGCCAGGGACTACGGTATTCATCTGAGCTAAGCTGAACAACGCCTCATATTAGAAATGAGCATGCAAACGTCCATTCAAAGATAAGAAGGGAAAAAAGGGCAGTTTAGCAGCTCGAGAGTGAGAACTTTGTTGTTGTTCTCTTAACACTGCCTGCCAATTTACTTTTCACCTTTCTACCTCGTTTCTTTTTTCTTTTCTTCTTCTTTTTTTTTTTTTTAAGAGCTTTAGCACACTTCTTCATCGAAGGGCTGATTGGAAAGAAAAAAGACTAGTGAGGGCAAGCGTTTTCGCGTATAAAGCAATTGCACTAGTAGATTCGATGGCCTTTTTCGAACATCGCTCATCTTGATTTGACACTTCCTGTGGGGTTGTTGTGCCTGTTACTCTTTGCATAGAAGGCAACCACCGGCGCGCTTAGCGCACATCGGTATACCAGAACTTCACATCCATCGCTCTCATAAACTCTTTTTTTGCTTGTTTTGTTTGTTTCTTACGGCATAGATCCACAAATACAGCCGAACTCTTGTCTTCTCAACGACTGGTTTAATTGAGAGACGCAGCCGTTTTTTTTTTTTTGTGTGTGTGTGTGAGAGTGAGTTCTCTTCTTTTTCACTTGTTTTTTTTTTTTTAAATTCCCTTCATAAAACTGTAATCGTTACGCACGGAATACACACATACATCCACCAATCGGCACCCCTTTTTCTTTTTTTTTTCTTTTTTTTTTTGCCCTTTCCCACCGCTCTGGAAAAAAAAAAATGCTTCATAAAGCAGCCATTCAAGGCTGCGACCAGGCCATCTTTCCTTTCTCCGTTGCCGCCCCTTCTTCCGTGAGCGAGGAGACCAACAACGCTGGACACGACCTGGCGCCCCTGTGCCTTACATTGCAGCAGGACGAGCGTGTGCGTGTCCTGCAGCGCGACCGTCAACACAACCGCCACCATCGACACGGCAGCGGCGGCGACGACCCTTCTAATGTTGTGTTGACGCAGTGGTGCATTGCGCAACGTGAGGACGGTGCCGTGGGTCTCGTGCCGGTCTCCGTACTACACAGAGTGCCCGGTGCGCGTTTCCTGCACAGAGGTGTCGCATCGTCGACACCACGAGGGTCCCGCCACTGCGACCCCGAAGTCGATAAGTCTACAATACAGATAGCGTGTGGAGACGAGCAGAGGGCAATGAAACGGCATGGTTTGGGTCAGTGTGAAACCAGTAGTAGTAGTAGTAGTGAGGAGGACGACGACGCCGTCGAGGACGCCATGGAGCTGCAGAAAAGACGAAAAACTAGTCTGAAGGATCGCTTGCGGGCGCTCACGTCTCCAGGCTCGTGTGTGACACCTCTCCACCGCGACAGGTCGTCAGCGTGCGCCGCCGCTACCTCAAGCCCCTCCCCTACTCAAGCCCGGTCCTCCAAGCACCGCAGCCGGAGCGTGTCGCCTAGCGTGGAAGCGGTTGTGAAGACGGAGGACGACGAGGAGTGTGCACAGCTGATGGACGAAGCAGCGCGCACATCAGCCGAGGTGGAGTGGTTGTCGCGCACCGTGGTGGCCCGACTCTGCGAAGCCTGCGAAGCTGTGCAAAGGGAAGTTGCAGAAGCCGAGCGAGAAGCGACGGGACAGAACGACGAAGTCCCGG
Source organism: Lotmaria passim (assembly GCA_037349495.1). Taxonomy (NCBI): domain Eukaryota; phylum Euglenozoa; class Kinetoplastea; order Trypanosomatida; family Trypanosomatidae; genus Lotmaria; species Lotmaria passim. Next base: position 488,184 of record CP140208.1, read on the forward strand.
CAAGGACTTTGTCCAACGTAACATGTGCGGCTATCAGAAGAGAGGAGAAGGACGTGGCGACAGAGGAAGAAGCGCATCTTGCAGCGCAAATGAAAGTAGCAATCGCGCTAAAAGCATGGCTGGATCGCAGAGCTGACAGCGACGAGGCGGAGGCGGCAGACGACGAGTTTTTTCCTCCGTTGAGTGAAAGCAGCGACGCAGACTTAGCAGGACTTTTCTCGTCGTGTGACATCAATTGCGCCTCATCGGCAAAGAACAAAACACACAATACAGACGACGGCCGCCGCCTGGGTGGGAGTGCGCCGCAGCAAGACTCCTACCGAATCGATCAGCTCCGTCATGTTGTGCAGGAGGAGAGCGAGACGATCGAATGCTATCGAGATCAGCGATGCAAGCTGCAGCAGCGGCTCGCTTCGCTGGAGGAACTGACACAGGAGCTTGCGGCAGAGGGAACCGCGTTGGCGACGTCCGAGACGGCTCTTCAAGCCATCGTGGCCGCGCAGGCGCAGAGCCACGACAACTCTGTCGCTCCCTGGCCACGCACGCTGCCCGGGCTCACCGAGGAGGAGGAGGTGGCCCTTTGTTCATCGGTGGCCATGTGTGACAAGTACACCCGCAAGCTGAAAGCTCTCGACCCAACCTTCCAAAGTCGTCTCTCGAGCAGTTTAGACCTGAGTGAGATAGGAGGGGGTCAGGCCAGTGCGAGGAGCATCACCACGGCAGCTGACAAAAGTGTCCCCTCCACTCCCCCCACCACACCTGACCGCCGCCACGCTGCACAAGCGGCAGACACGGCGGCAAGTCCCGGAAGGACGACTTCCCCTTCCGACGCCGCACGGGTGGTCGAACATCTTCGCCAGGTTCTCGACACGGGTGATCGCAAATGTGCGCAGCTGCAGGCAAAGCTGCAGGCGTTGCAGGACTTCTGTGTCGCCTACGGACCAGCGGCGCGAGAGATCGAGGAGCAGCTGCAGCGCGGACAACATATTCTGGCAGAAAAACGTAATTTCTTGGCTCAGCTCTAGGAATGTTGACGAAGTGCAAGCAAATAAAACCAAAAGTATATATATATCGGCAAGAGACGTTGTGGCAAAGACCTCCTCCCCTCCTACTCCTCCATTTCTACGTTGCGGAAGTGTCTTGTCTTTTTGTTGTTGTTGTTGTTGTTGTTTCACCACCGCTTTACATCCATTTGGTTTTGTTTTCATTATTACCTTGAAGTACTCTACACGCTCTCAGCGGAGCACAACTAGAAAGCACCCACAAAAAAAAAAAAGAGATGGTTATTTGGCCGGAAGGCGCGCGCGGCATCAAGCTCGGTTGTCTACAAAAGTGCTGCAGTTTGCATGGGTGCTGCTCGCGCTGTAACGCCCATTGTAAAAAGGAGTCGCGCTACACCAACCTTCACACAACTACCTCTCGTCTTTGAGAGAGTCGTCTTCCTGCACCGGTAATAGCAATCCCACTTTCCTCCTCCTGTTTCCCAATCCCCTCCCCTCCCCGTCGTTCCGCTCTGCTCTCTCTCTCTCCCTCTCTCGACTTTTCTTGCTCTCGTGCCTCATCGCGCCAACGGTGATGCCCCACACTGCCGCGTGTCCTCACTAAGTTACCTTCTCTCGTTAACAAGCTCCCTTCTCGTCTTCATTGCAGTTTATCGCTCTTTCATCCCCAGATCCGGTCCCTCCCCGCCATCTTGCAAGAGTCTCTCAATCTACTATTTCCGTCCAGCCCCCGCGTCCTACATCTTCAGCCATGCCGAACAACATCCACGGCGTGAACGAGCCTCTGTCGGAGGCCACATCCTTGCGTCCGTCCCGCCGCACGTCCTCGATCCACCGCCGCAAGTCCAGCATCGCCGGCCGCAAGGTGCTCTACATCCCCGTCCGCGAGCGCATCTTCATCATCCTCGCCGCCGTCATACAGGTCATCATCCTCGCCCTGCTCATCGCCGCCGCCGCCACGGACGTCTTCGAGGTGGACGGCACCCGCGCCATCAAGAGCGGCGCCAACCTCACCACCGTCAGCAAGGTCCTCGGCGTCACCGTGACGGAGGGCTCCAAGCCCTTCTGCTACTCCCTGTGGGGTGCCCGCAAGTGTGGCGCTACCGAGTTCCACACGGAGAAGTGGTACATAGCCAAGGGTGTAGCGCACAAGGGCTTCCCGTCCGCTGTCTCCCAGACCATGATGCTCGGCTCCGCCGCTTTCGCCGTGCTCGCGGCATGCTACGCCTTCATCAACATCATCGGCATCATCGTCGTCGTGTGCCTGCAGAACTACACCGCCGTGCTGTGCGCCTGGTCCTTCTCCGTGTGGATTACCATCCTCATCTCCTGGGCCCTCAGCGTCGGCGTGTACGCGCGCGGCATGACCACCATGCCCAGCTCCACCATCCCCGGCCGCCTCGTGCACGTCAAGGACTACTGCAAGTTCACCTCCTCCTTCGCCCTCACCATGACCTGCTTCGGCCTCCACGCCTTCCAGTTCGCCTTCACCGTCACCTACGTACAAATGTTCGAAGGCCGCATGAAGTCGCTGGTGAAGGAGCAGAAGCAGTTGAACGCGGACCCGCAGGCGGCCCAGTTCGATGAGTAGGGGGCGTGCGCACTGCAGTGCGGGAGCCCTGGGTCCTAATCTCTGAGCCCCACAGAATGAAAAGGTAACGGCGCACCGACTAGGCAGATGCCACCACACAGTTCACAAGCACAGGTATGGTGGACTGCTCTGCTCCGTGAGAAGCGGTGAAAACGCGGGTAGAGCTTCCTCGATGTGCATAGAACAGCCCCTGGGAGCTTTTCCATTCCCTGGCGGAGCGCACTGCCCTCTCTTTCTCTCTTTTTTTTTTTTTACTCCCTGTCTTTTGACATTCCTCTTAGTGAAGAACCATCTTTTTTTTTTTTTTGCTTTTCGTTCTTTCTGTGTCTTTGTTTGTTATTTTCTTTTACCACAGTTGAAAGTACCTTCTTGTTGTACAACTTACTTTCCTTTCTTTTTTTGTCCTTCTTCACTTTCCTTTCTTCGCCTGGGGAGCAAGGCGCACCCGTTCTGTTTTTTCTCTCCCTTACGCCGTGGACCCACACCCCAGATCTTTCGTCACTGCGCTGCTCTTCTTCCCCTTCGCGTGTAGCCACCCCTGTCATACACTCTCACCGCTGCGGCCTTTGGTTCTCCGTTGCTCTGGGGAAATAGGCAGCTAGTCTGAAACGCAGTCGCCGAGAGAAGAGAGAGTCGGAAAGAGAGCGAGAGGGGCGCCGGCGAGAGCATGGCAAGCCGGGCCGTCGCCGCAACAGCTCCTAGCAAAACAGTACTTCGCCTTCTTGACTTTTTGACTAACTGATTGAGTTTTTTCTGTTTAGCTTTGATTGATTCAATTCTCTTTTTTTTTTTTTTTTGAGAGAGGCTTTTCTGTATAATTCAGGTGCGCGATGAAGAAGAACACCATGTCCTCCGCCCCGCGCTGTGACGGCAGGAGGGTGGGAGAGGCGGTTGGATAACAGACGCATGAACCCCCGTACGCAAGTATGCGCACCGCAGCTCTCAACCTGGGACAGCAGCCCTGTCCGTTCTCGTCCCCAAGATGTGGCGCCGCTCCCTCCCGTGCATTTTATCGGAGCGTCCTCAGGTGTTTTTGTCTTTCCGATTCGCGTTTGCCACCGTGCCTCACCCGTCTTTAACCCGTTAGCCGCTACTAGCTTCCCACGTTTGGTGCGGCACCCCGCGAGAGTGAGGAAGCAAAAGAGCCCCCTCCTCCACAGCAGCGTGGCCAGAAGGTGGGGAGGCAGGTGGCGGAGGTGCAGCCGGGTCTCGCCTCCTTGCCTCTCCATTTCCCCTCACTTTCCGCCCTGTGTAACGGTGCTCTCTGCTGGCCTCGCTCTTGAGTAGGAAAAAAAAGGTTAAAAAACGCCATTCCTGAGAACGATAGGGTGTGTCGAGCATTAAAAAACGTACCTACATATATTTGTACATATATATGTATATATCTGTCGACCACCCTTTTTTTTTTTAAACGCGAAACCGCTAGCGCAGCAGTGACACTACTACTTGTTTTCCTCTTTTTTTGTTGTTGTTTTTGCTTCTCTTTCAGATGACACGTGTTCCACGTTTATTGTTGGTTTTCTCTTTTCTGTTCGTCCATTTCCCTGACGTAGTTGATTCTCGTCCCATATATCGTGTTCTTTTTTTTTTTTTTAATGTAATCGCTTCTTTCTCTTTTTTTTTGTGTTCTCCCTTAAGCGGCATTACTATGCGTTGTTTCATTTTTGTTTTTTTCTGTAAGTCTCTATATACCCGATAATTAAAAAAGAGAACTGTGCTTTCCGTTATTGTTGTTGTAACACCCCGATCATCTAAAAGGAATTACCATTTATTTAAAGAAGCGCCGCACTCAAGCCTTTTTTCCCCCTCTAAGACGCGTCCCGTAGCCTACTGCACGCCTCTCTCGCGACAATTGAAAAAAACTCAGCAATAAGGCATGACGAGCGCAACGACGATTACAAGAGAAACACCGACTCCTGTTGTACAGAAAAAAAGGGAGAGAAAAAGAGGAAGGCCAAGGAGCGTCTCCTCTCTCCTGGGGTTCAACGGACTCTTTGCTCCAAACTTTTGTATTCGTCTATCTTTTTTTTTTTTTTTAGCACTGCTCTGTGCTGCAAAGCTTAGTGTTCTTCGCTATCCTCTCGTCACGTTCTCACTGCAGAGCTGCGATTATGTTATGGCTAGAAACTGTCAATGGAGGAAGGGTTCAACAAAGGACACAGAAGTGAGCGCGCTTCTTGTTTGGGTCTCCGTTTTATTTGTGATGTGGCTGTTAAAAGAAACAGAGTTTTTGTCACGGAGGAAGTTTCTATGCATGGTTTTCTTTTTGTTGTTGTTGTTTTAGCTTCCTTGAGATAACAGAATGAGTCTTAACGAAAGAGAGAGAAACAGAAGGCGCTGTCACGTTTCCCGTTGGGTCTGTAATGATGCGTTGAAAAAAAAGGTGCTCCGGTGCTGCGTATCTCGCGCGTTGTCGCGCGATGTGACCCTTACCTCTCCCTGAAGCAAGGACTAAGCTTGCAGTCACATTGTTCTCACATGTAAGCTCATGTTCGGTTTTTTTCTTAAGCTTGTATATTAAAAGTGGGTGCTCTATTGTCATGGAGGCAGAATAAACTCGCATTCTAGCAACCCTAGCGTGCGCATTTCTCCCATCTATCCCCGTTCACCTATTGTCGTTCTTTATCGCACTTTTATTTCTTTCTTTTTTGCACCTCCACCTTCTCGCTACACAACGGCACATAACAAAACACCCGAATCCAACTCAGAAAAACGCTTGTCTACTGCAAACACTCTCCCAAACACACACACACGTCCAGTCTTTCTTTGTCTCTTTTCTTGTCCTTTACTTTTTTCGTGTCCAGTCGACTACTAGGACCTCTCCGCCATGCAGAACAACATCCACGGCGTGAACGAGCCTCTGTCGGAGGCCACATCCTTGCGTCCGTCCCGCCGCACGTCCTCGATCCACCGCCGCAAGTCCAGCATCGCCGGCCGCAAGGTGCTCTACATCCCCGTCCGCGAGCGCATCTTCATCATCCTCGCCGCCGTCATACAGGTCATCATTTTCGCCCTGCTCATCGCCGCCGCCACCACGGACGTCTTCGAGGTGGACGGCACCCGCGCCATCAAGAGCGGCGCCAACCTCACCACCGTCAGCAAGGTCCTCGGCGTCACCGTGACGGAGGGCTCCAAGCCCTTCTGCTACTCCCTGTGGGGTGCCCGCAAGTGTGGCGCTACCGAGTTCCACACGGAGAAGTGGTACATAGCCAAGGGTGTAGCGCACAAGGGCTTCCCGTCCGCTGTCTCCCAGACCATGATGCTCGGCTCCGCCGCTTTCGCCGTGCTCGCGGCATGCTACGCCTTCATCAACATCATCGGCATCATCGTCGTCGTGTGCCTGCAGAACTACACCGCCGTGCTGTGCGCCTGGTCCTTCTCCGTGTGGATTACCATCCTCATCTCCTGGGCCCTCAGCGTCGGCGTGTACGCGCGCGGCATGACCACCATGCCCAGCTCCACCATCCCCGGCCGCCTCGTGCACGTCAAGGACTACTGCAAGTTCACCTCCTCCTTCGCCCTCACCATGACCTGCTTCGGCCTCCACGCCTTCCAGTTCGCCTTCACCGTCACCTACGTACAAATGTTCGAAGGCCGCATGAAGTCGCTGGTGAAGGAGCAGAAGCAGTTGAACGCGGACCCGCAGGCGGCCCAGTTCGATGAGTAGGGGGCGTGCGCAGTAGAGCAAGCTTTCAGCCCTCAAATCAGCAGCGCAACCGCGGGTGACTAGATTAAGTGACGGAGGTTTTTTTTCCCCCGTCTTCGAGAGAAACGTTGTTTGTTGCTTACACGCGTGGCTCTCTCTTCCTAGTGATCGTGTTTGATGTTGACGGCCTCGTTCGCCGCAAACGTTCCGATTTCCTCCACCGACTGTCTTGGAGTCGTGGAAGCGGGGTGCACGTTAGCGAGGGGCGTAGCGGAACCGCATCGTCAAACTCATATCTAACACAGTTTACTTATTTTTCAAAGCCCTTTTGGTCGTTCTGAAAATAAGACCTTGACTTCTTTCTTAATGAGATTCTCTCTTTTTGTTTTCCTGTCTGTTGGATATATATATATATAATGTGTTTTTGTTTTTTCTATATATTTATAACGAAGCCACGCTTCATTTTGCTCGCGAACGTAGCCTTGTTGTGTTTCTCCATTTTTTTTTTCCGTTCCGGCATTTCCTTTGCTGCTTTCTTGAGTATTGGCTTACTCTTTTCATCTCGGTGAACTCGTCTTGTCTTCCTCTTATCCTGTTCCCCCTTATCATTTGTCTTCCTGATATCACTCCGAACATGTAAGAGAACGTGCGTTGAGAACGGCTTGTGCTTCTGTGAAAATGAGAGAAAAAAAGACGAGGCTTTTTTTTTTGTGTGTGTGGTCTCACTCTTATTTGTAGGCTCCTCTGAATGCTAGCCACGACAAGTCTGAAACAAAAAGACGCAGTGTGTAGTCATTTCAAACGCAGAGGAGACACAGTTCCATTTTGCACGGCGTCGCGTGAAGGAAGAGGATTAAGAACGATTAGACGTTTAGAGTTTTATCTTCCATGGGGTGTAGCTTAAGTGCCACTCGACACTTGTAATTTTAATTCGAAACAGTGTTTTTTTTTTTTTTTACTCTTGTTGACAATTGTGGAGTTCGAATAGTATATAAACTGTATTTCTCTTTTTCCTTTTTTTTTTGTTCTCTATATATACGATTTAACTCGGTGGTCCTTTTGCTTTTTTGCATGTTGTAGTCAAGCCCCACGGGACACTAAAAAGCCAAGCAAGTCGTGTTATCAGAAAATGTAAGTACTGTGTTTCGGCATCGCCGTTGAAAACATGCCAAGGGGCCGTTCCATCTCGCAACGCGTCAGAGAGCCGTGCTTCAAACGTTGATATGGGAGTTGACGACAAAAAGCGCGGTTCATCACACTTTCCTTTCCCACATCAAGACGAGGTCAAGAAAACACACCTATGAATCCCTAAAAAAAAAAAGCAACGACCAACCTTTTCCACACCATCCCTTTCGGTCCTTTCTCATCGGCTAGGCCCCTTTCCTTGAGCGAGGCGGCGGGCCTCGCGGTCTTGGTCAGGGCTTTGGCTTGCGCCATGCGTGGGCCCTTTCGCACGCGAGGAGCCGCCTCAGCCCGACGGAGGCCAAACCCCCGACCCCGACTCCGAAGCTGCCCGAATCGCTCAGGCAGCCCCAAGCCACACCGATAGAGGACGAACGAAGAAGACCCTGTTCCCTTCGGGCTCGGCTAATGGCTTTGCCCTCTTGTGACTGCGCCGACGGCGTTCCTGGGGGGCGGCGCTCGGCGGGCTCTAGACGCCCTCGCGGAACACAACCCCGCCCTAGCCCCTCCAACCGGCCCCACGGGCATCCACGCATCCCAAGCCGGCGAGGACGACCGGCCCCCGGTTTCCCTGCCGGGCCGGGGCACCGAAGCAGAACGCCACGGTACGGTGGCCGACGTCGTCTCCGAAGAAGATCTGTTCAACCCAAACCCTTTTCGACACCAAAGGACCAAGACAACGGACGTGGAAGAAGAGTAAAGCCAGCATCCCCCACGCCGCCCCCAGCAAGCACCACAGAACGCAAGGAGGCGAAGAAGGAATCCGAACAGAATGAAGGCGAAAGCGCCCCGCAGACAGAACACCCAAACCCAAACGCAACAAAAAAACGCCCCCCTCACAGAAGCAAAAAGCTATCAGAGAAAGAAAAAAAACAGAAGCTTCAAAGACGAGCAGAAGAGAAGAATGAAATCGTTTTATTCGCAAAGAGGATCCGTTCGGCGAGGCCGAGGGAGGCCGGCGGGAGAAGCAGGGGAGAACCCGCACAACCCCGCCACCCTAAAAAAAAAAAAACGGATCCCCAGCGCGCCCCATCCGGAAAAAAAGAAGCGCCACAGACAACCAGAGGCGGCCCTGCACAAGCTTTCGTTTACCCTTTTCGTCTTCCCCGCCTGTACCTCGAGAAGAAACACAAGCTTTAAAAAGCAAAAACCGGGCTAAAGGACGGAAAGCCACCAAAGCGAAAGAGGCACATTACAAGAAACCCCGAAAAAGGAAATCACTCTTCGCAAAAATACGACACATCAGAACGCCACCCTTGAGGCACCCGCGAAACACCAGAAACCAGCTCTGCTTTGAAACCAATTACAAGTAACTCCTTTAAACAACCCCGCCGCTTTTCGACTTCTAGGTGAGGCAAAGAAAGTGCGGACCGGAAAACCGGGCAGCAAGCCCACGCACCGTGGTTGAAGCATGTGGGGAAAACGGATGAGGAAAGCAAATGGAAGCCGCAAAAATGCCCTAACACATATGAAAGAACGGGAACCACCGCACATTTTCCCGCACCCGAATGCCGTCGCGAAACCTGTGATCTTGACCACGATACGGCTTTACGACGCCGGCCACCCAAATGCAGAGTTACGGCCCGGTGCCCCAAGCCAGGAGCCAGCCAACTTCGCTCTCGCGGGACGCAGGACCGGCTCACGGCCTCGCCAAGCGGGTCAAGGGTGGAGTCGTGTTCGGGAGATCTGGAACTCGTTCTACGCCCACACTACCCCATAGAGCCCACATGCGTTCGCGCGTGGTTCTTACTACCGTAAAGAGCTGTAACCATGACCGCGGTGAGCAGAACAACTCGACGCGTTTGAAGAAAATAAAAAGCAGCTTGTGTCCAATTTTCCCGCCCACGCACAGACCCGGAACCGTGGCGGCAGCTAGACGGTCTACAAAAAGTGCGTTTCATCGCAGGAGTGCCTTTTTACCAGGGAGTGGGCCGAGGTAGACTTATATCCACGTTTCCTTCCTTGCTCCCTCGGGTTTTGCCGTCGTCTCCCGGATTCGGCGTGTAGTCACCCGCCTCCACGAAAGAGGCGATGCCGAACAGGTCCCTGTGATCATCCCGGCTCCTTGTTTACTGGTAAAGTCGAAGCCCGTCTTCCCCACATTTTCTTCATTCGCCTAGCGCAACCTGCTCGTCTGACGGCGTTTTCTGAGTTTCTACTTTTCATCGACATCAGTACGTTATGGTTTTCAGTTTCCATTCGGCTAAGCCTTCCCAACCGTTCCCCGCGGAAAGGAACTTAAAGGTAGGTGTGGGAAACTGGACGGCTGCGTTCTTGCGAACGAAAGCTCTTTTTGAAAACGAGTCCCTTACCCGAAAGAAAAGAAAGAGGTAAAAGAACCGCCACAAACAGGCGCAACAAACCACCAGACAACCTGCGAAGCAACCCCAAGCCCCCTTTTCGACCCCTTCGCCCCTCCGCCGCCCCTTTTCCCACCTAAAGCAGCCCGGCGCGCCAAAAACAGAAAAGGACGATCCCGCTGTGGTGGTCCTCGCTGGGAACAGGCCGGCCCTGCTCAAGATGAGCCGCGCAGCGTGGACCGGGACCACGATGAGGGCAAAGAACCCAGCCTCGACGCCAAGGAGCCTTGCCAAAGAAGAAAGCCGCATTGCTCGGGGTCGCGCGGCTTGTTGAACTCCCTCCGCCGAAAGCACAAAAAAGAAACGCACGACACCCATCCCGCCTAATTGCTCGATGTCGCCGGTCAGCCCGCGGCTCGCCGGTGGCAATTCAAGGGTCGCTTCTCCTCTTCTGCGTTGGCAAAACCCCAAATGCCGAGCTCCGCAGCCACAGGCCGCCCTCCGGGAAAAAGCCCACGGGTGTTTTTGTTTACGGTCGCTGAGTGCTGCCACTTTCTCCACGCAATCTACGCCTGGAAACGCGTTATTCGGTAACTGAAACGCCGTTCTTTGTTAGAGAGGTTGCCCCTCGGCTTTTCGGCGCGCTGGCTCGGGTTTTTGGGGGTGGAGGGCTCTGCGGCCGTGGCTTTGGGCTTTGGGTTTCCCGAAGCGTCGGTTCACCACGGGGGTGGTAAAGGCTTCTGGCTTTCTGACACGCCTGACATTCTTAACGCCGTGCGGCCGACAAGTTGGTGCTTCTTCGTCGGTAAGGTGATAGGCGCCGGCATGCTGCTGGTGCGGCGCGGGTTCCTTGGGTAAAGGCGGCGTGGCGGCTCGGTTCCGGGCTTTCCAGTTTTGCTGGGCACAAGCGTCGCATGGAAAGGGGGCGTGAATGTGGGAACTTGCCTTCTTTTGCTGCGCTTTGCGCGCGTAGCGGCGGTGCTGTTTTATAGAAAAGACGAAGCCAAGGTACCTTCATGTTTTGTATAAACTGGTGCGGCCGGGTGTCTTTTTAAATAGCCGCTCGTTTTGCTAGCGTTCGGCGCGTTTTCCAACATATGCCGTCACGGGCTCGACGCTTGGTGGACTTGGGTTGCGGCGGGGACGGAAAAGGGATCGGTTTAGATAGTAGTGGTCGGCTTTCCCCGTCAAATAACTCCAGTTCTCGGTGGCAACGCTGAGTGTGAAAAGCCGTTTTTCTGGCAACAGAAACGGAACGCCCGGCTGGGATGCTGTGGATCGGTGGAACTCGACGCACCAATCGGGATGATGGCCCCCCTTCGCCCGGAAGGAAATTCGTACAAACACGCTGGGTGGCTGGAATAATGGGCTTCGCGGTCGAGGTCTTTAAAGGGCCGAACGGTGTACAATCGGACCTGCCGCCAAAGCTATTTTGTCAACAGTACTTGTTCTTTCAGGTGCGTGGTGAAAGGCCAGGGAAACCAGAGGCCGTTTTAAGCGTTCATCTTGTCGGCTCGGTTTTTCCAACAGGTCGTTTCCTTCGAACATAGGTGATAGAAAAAACAATGGTGCTGTAAGCCCAGCCTTGATAGATTCATCGCGGGGTTGTAGTGTAGAAAAGGTGGGAATAACAGCTAGCGCTTTCGCGAAACGAGCATTTGAGCGAATAGATCGCTGGCGGCTCTTCTCGGTGGCAGGGATTCTCTTTTTTCTATGGAGCTTAAAGTCTGGGTTTTGCTCGGCGTGATGCTGCAAAGCGGCGGAGTGCTTATCGTCAAGCGTGCGGACATTTGTGGCTTTTTAAACAATCCGCGGGCCCAGTGATGGGCCTTCGGGGCTTAAAAGAGGTGCCTCCGCCGTTGTTGCCTTGGCTTGTATGGCTTGCGGTCGGCGGTGGGGTGGAGAAAGGGCGTTGCCGACGATAAGCTGGTAGGCTCGGCGTGGCTTTGGTTTGTGTTCGCTGGTATTGGGGTGTTTCTGGGGTGTTTGCGGCGTTCTGCTATGCTGTTTTGCTTTGTTTGACTTTCCACAACTAAAGAGGAAGTTCTGACCACGATCCTGAAAAGTGCTGCGGCGAGGCGTTTCGTCTGGGCTCAAAAGGCGCAAATCAGAGCCGCCTGTGGGGGTTTTTCGATAGGGGTTCTTGTCCGCGCTGTTCGGTTTCACGCTCTGCTTTTTTGGGGATGAGAACGTCGACTGTTTAGTTCAATTGTCTGCTCCTTTTTAAGTTAGCCGCCCTTTTTGTGGTCACCGTTTTTGAATTCGGGTCAACCATAGGGTAAGTAAAGTGAGGACCTCGCTTCGTCGTGTGCTTTTTTTTGTTTTTTTTTTTTCCCTTTTCAATTGGCGGCGTGCGCTTTCCTTTTGCTGTCGCGGTTGCGTGTTCGTTTCGGCCCACGTGGTCCGGGGACCTTCGCTGTTGGCCTCCCGACCCACGGTCTCTCTGCTTGTGGGTGCTTTCTTGTGGCGCCTGGGCCGATGGGCAGGTCCTTCGGGCCCCACGGGGGGCCGGCCGCAACCCCTCCCCCCTGCCCCGGCCCCCTCCTCGGCGCCGACGACAGACCCCTCACGCCAGCCGAGGTGTTCGGTTTGGGCCACTTGGTGCCGGCCCTCGGCACACCGCGGAAGCCCGATCGCACCGGGACGGCCTGGTATTGACAAGGAAGGGAAAGGGAGGGAAAGGAAAGGGGAGGAGTGGTGGGCAAAAGACGTGTTGCACGAGGTTCGGCCGGACAGTTTTTGTTTTTGCTTTGAGGAACTCATGGGTGCTATCGTGACCGTGTGCGTCTTGGTATCCGGGTGTTTTTTCCTTTTTTATTTTGTCTTTTTCCTTCTTATGGGAAGAGGCCTTGTCTGTTTCACATACTCGTGCTTTCGTTTGCGTCATTCAAGTTTGCGTGTTTCTTTTGGCCTTCGTGTCCGCAGATCGCTCTCGGCTTTGTAGGCGCGTGGCGCGGCGCGGACGCGGTGCTGGCGCGCCTCGGCGCGGTCGAGAAGGGCGGCGCGGCGCCAGACGGAATCGAGCCACGCCACCAGCGTCGGAAGCCTTGTTAGCAGACGGAGGGCGGAGCGGAGAAGGCAGATCCACAGGAGGGACATGCTGAGCACAGCGATGCACCACACCAGCAGGATGTTGCCAGGACGAAGCGTGCCGTCCAGATGGCTGCATCGCTCCAGTTGCTCCGGAAGATTGAGCAGCAAGTTGTACTGCCGCCCTTCGATGATGTCAGCGGCACGTGAGGGACCTCCGTAGGCCGCCGCGATGACGTGCAGGTCGCGCATGCGCTGCGCCATCGCGGCTTTCGCGCTCATGACGGTCGTGATCGCTGCCACCACGTCTGCGGGAGTGAACCTCTTGGTCTGTGTCACCCGCACGCCGATGCCGCTCTCGGCGACGCGCTGGCACACGTCCGCCTGATCCGCAAAAAGCGGGAAGCCGATGATCGGGACCGCCGCCTCCACCGCTTCCAGCACCGATGTATCGCCGCAGTGGGACACGAAGGCCAGTGTGTGCGGGTGCTTCAGCACCGCCATCGGCGACGACAGCCACGACGTGACAAAAAAACGAGCCGGTGGTGACGGCAGGTCCGTAGCCGCGGCGGAGTGCCGCTTCCACACGACGCAATACGGCGCCGCGGCCACCAGACCAGCGAGCAGCGTGCGCTCCAGGGTCGCGGTTGGCACGGAGAGGGTGCCCCAGTTCACGTACACGACGCCTTGGCTGCACCGGTCTAGGAATTCAGCAAGGTCGGCAGAGAGGTCGTCGCGGCGGTACGGCTGGCGCTGGTCGCGCGTGTTTAGTGGACCGACGGGATGCACGTTGAGGCACAACGGCTGGGGAATGTCGAGGCCCCACAGCGTCGGGGTAATGAGCGGCGCGTACATGCCGGTCACTTCGTACGCGTCACGGTAAGGTGGCACGCCGTGGTCAGCGCGCACGCGGTTCAAGGCCCGCACGATGCACGGCGCCACTGCCAAGGAAAGCAGCTTAAATGCGAGGTTCTTGGTGCGTTGGGTGACGCTCATGTGCCGCGGCAGGCCGAGACCGACCGCCGGCAGCAGCGGGTGCGGACCCACCGAGAGCTGCGTCGTGAAGGGGAAGCTGTGCACCACGGGCACCTGCAGCTTTCGCGCCGTTGAGGCGCATGCGTAGGTGACGAAGTCGCACAACATCGTCGTGAGGGGGTGGCGCGCGTGGATGGCCCGCGCGACGCCAAGGTAGTCACCAAGGGCCAGCTCGTGGTGGCGAAGGACGTCGTTGAAGAGACCGATGAGGGAAACGATCACAGACGAACCTTCGCGTGTCGCGGGGTGGAAGGTGGCCGCGCCGAACACCTCCTGGTGGCGCGGGACGATGACGCAGTGAATGTCCAGCGTGGCAGCTGCTGCCACCGTTGGCGTCGTTGCCGCCGCCGTTGCGGCACTCAAGTTGGCGGCGGGGAGCGGAATGGGGTGCTGGCTGTGTCGCAGAACCTCGGAGCACCACGACGGCTCCTCGACCACGACGGTCACGGTGTGCCCGCGGTAGGCAAGTTCCTCGGCGATTGCCCAGAGCGGCTTGAAGTGACCCCACAGCGGAACTGACAGGACACCGACGTGCAGGCGAGGTGGCTCTTCTGCGTCCGCGTGGTTCTGCGCCAGAGCTGCGTGTGCTGCGGCGACGAGAAGAAAGAAAAACAGAAAAGACAGCCGGCCAATCTGACAGCCGCCGAGACAGCGGAGGCTTGTGACCGACATGCGTCGCACGGACGCGTTTTTCTTGGCGTCAGGCGCTGCTATCCTTGCCATCACGGTGGCAGGCCGGTCAACGCGGCGAAGCTCTTTGTTCTCTCTGGGAAGAAGATATATGAACATAAATAAACACATATATTTTTGTTTAGGCGATAGAAAACAATGGCCAAATTGAGCAGGCGTGGAAGGTGAAGGAAAACGTTCACGAAAGCAGACAAGAAGCACTTAAATCTATGATATTGAAAGTCGCTGTGCGCAGTGTGAGACGCACTGTCACGATGGAGCGTGGAAAGAGTAGAGAAGGTGAGGAAGCCGCGAGTCCAATTTGAGTGGCGTCTGTGAGAGTGGGCGCTGCGCCCTCTTGCTCGTTGTATCGTCTAGTTGCTCGCTCCGTTGTTCTGTCCATTTGCTCTAAAAAACCAACTGCAGCGCTCCAAAACTCAAAAAGAGCAGACGTGGCCAGCAGCTCAGGTCATTTGCGTGATGTAACCGCGAAGATCAAAGCGCCTTCAACAGGGAAACAAGGCGCCAGATCCGATGCAGCGTTAAAAATCTACATTTTTTTTTTTTGTGTGTGAGTGGCTAATGTGCTGTCGTCACGCACGCGTCGTCAACGTGAGACTCAGGGAGTACTTCCGAGGAGAACATGAAAGAGACAACCAAAAAAAAAAAAAAAAAGAGCATTAACCAAGTGAAAACGAAAGAGTGTAACTTTTTTGTTTATTAAAAAAGCAGATATAATATAGATTTGCTCTTCTTTTTTTTCGCTGAGGCTTGCTTTTTCTTTTTTTGTGTGTTTTTGGGGGGTTAACGAGTGTGAGAGAAAAACGAAAAGTAACGTAAGGAGAACGGAAATAACGCAAAAAAAAAAAAAAGAAGAACTCGAACCATTCGTCGAGAGTGATAGTTATGTCAGAGGACGCACTCCATCATTCAAAGTGGTGTGCAAGAAATTGTGGGGGAAAAAAAAAAGAGAAAGGAAACAGGAAACAACAATACTTTACTACCCTTGTATCCAACCAAACAAAGAACAACAGATATATGTATGTATCAAACTAGTACTCGAGAAGAGGACACGGACGTCGTGGATAAGAGCATATATGACGATGCGTGTGAAGCGATGCATCATATTTTCCCTATTTCCAATCCATGTCAGCTTACAAGTGTGGACGAAAAAAGAGGAAAAAAAAAGAAAAGAGGAAAGAAGTCGGAAAAAAAAAAAAGACCACGAAGGAACTCAAGCGGTTACCCAAATGATTTCCACGTTCAGCACTGATACCTGCCCCGCCCCGTCCCCACTATCTTTTTTTTTTCTTTTTGTGTTGTTGTTCTGACGGTCATGACTGCTACGATCTGCAGAAAGATGAGCGCAATGGGCGCTTCTTCCGTCTGTCGTGCGCACACTTCTACGGAGAAAACGAACCGCGGAACTTAAAAAGAAAAGAAAAGCGCAGTGCAGGGCAGAGAAGCAGAGGCCTTCTGTGGTGGTGCTCCTTCGTCTCTTTCCTTCACCCCTTCTTGGAAAAGAGAGTACGAGAAAACAAAACAAAACAAAACAAAAAAAAAAAGAAAGCGAGAGATGAAATCGTGAAGAACACACACACAAATCGTGGAGAGTTTTTCCAAAACTCTCTCTACGACTGTTCATCGCTGTCGCTGGACACCTGCGCCGCTGCCGCAACCGCCTGAGTGAGGTCGGCAAGGAGGTCCTCGATCTGCTCAATACCCACCGACAGGCGGATCAGGTCCGACGGCAGTGTGCGCTTCTCCTTCGGAATCGAGGCGTGCGACAGCAGGCACGGCATCTCCACCAGCGAGTTGCAGCCACCAAAGCTGACGGTGAGCTTGAAGAGTTTGCAGGCACGCACGAAGGCATTGGAGCGCTTCACGCTTCCGGTCTCAAAGGACAGGACGCTGCCAGGGCCGGAGGTCTGCGAGCGGTGCAGGAAGAAGTTCTCCTGCGTGAGGGACGACACCTTGGGGCACATGGCGGGGTTGATGCCGGAGTAATGCAGGCGGACCACCACGTGCGTCTGGCGGGCGAGGAAGAGGGCCACCGCCACCGCATTCAGTTCCTGCTTCTCCACACGGATAGACAGCGTGCGGATGCCACGCAGCAGCAGCCAGCAGTCGAAAGGGGCCAGCGCGTTGCCCTGTGCGTTCTGCAGAAAAGCCACCCGTTTCACATCCTCCTCGGACTTCACGCAGATGATGCCGCACATCGTGTCGCTGTGCCCGCACAGAAACTTCGTCGCGCTGTGGATTGAGTAGTCGCAGCCGAGGGCGAGTGGGGTGCAGCGCAGCGGCGACATCATCGTGTTGTCGATGGACACCTTCACGTTGTGCTGGTGGGCCAACTCGCAGACGGCGCGGATGTCCACAATACGCATGAGTGGATTCGTCGGACTCTCCAGGTGCAGCAGTTTCGTGCGCGGGTTCTCCTCCAGGGCCTTGCGCACCGCCGCCAGGTCCCAGGTGGGGACGAAGACGACAGTGATGCCGAGGCAGGAGGTCACTTGGGTGAGAAGGCGGTGCATGCCGCCGTAAAGGTCGCTGCTGGCGAGGATCACGTCACCGGCGTTCAGCGTCGTAACCAGAGTTTGCAGGGCTGCCATGCCAGACGAGAAGGCGAAGGCAGCGTGGGCGCCCTCGAGGTTCGCGACAAGGGTCTCGACGGCGGTGCGGGTCGGGTTACCGCTGCGGCTGTAGTCGTAGGGGCCGAACTCCTCAATGTCCGGCTGAACGAAGGTTGCGGTCTGGTAGATGGGCATCGAGCTCGGGTGGTACGGGTCGTTGGGGCAGCCGTCGAAGATGATCACCTGCGTGCTCGGGTGCTTCGTGGCGGTGTCGAAGTGCGGCCGCTTCGGATACGTCGGCAGCTCGCTGTAGTTGGTTCCCTTCGGAAACTTGTAGCTCACCGGCAGCATTGCCTGTTCCAGATACTGCCGCTCCTCCTCCAGCGCCGTCAGCACTGTGCGGCTGCCGTGGGTCTTAGCGGCGCTAATGGCATGCATCATTTCCATCTGCGCCAGCTTCTCCTTCAAGAGGTGGTTCTCCGCCTCCAACTTCGCCATCTGCGACTCGTGCGCTTGACAGCAACAACACTTCTCATTCTCCGTGGACTGCTCGGCAGGCGCCGTCGCAGTCGCGAGTCCCGTTTGCGGCATTTTCTTTTTTTCGAAGAATGAGAAAAACGTAAAGGAGAAGGCCACGAAGACTGGAGTAAAAAAAAAAAAAAGACGAAGGAGTAAGAACTGGTAATGGGTGCTATCGGTAAAAGGGGAAAAAAGTGTGCCTGAACTCTTTTTTTTTTGTGTGTGTGTGTGCTTCCTTTTTTTTTTTTTCGTTAGTTGAAAGACTGATGGAGGACGTGAAATGGAACAGTGAAGCATGGAGGAAAGGAAAGGACCACTAAAAGAAGCCTATGCAACGGATGAGGTTACCACTTCTTTCTATTTTTTTTTTTGTTTGCTGAAAAACGCTCCGAAGAGCTATCGCGCGTTACGAAACCCTCCATTCCGCTGTGCGAGTGAGGTTAGGCAAAAAACACAAGGATTCACGAAAGAGCTGTAAGACCCAACATCGCCCGTAAGGGCGAGGATCCTTGTCGCATTTTTTTTCTTCTTTCTTTTTTGCCAGCTGTTGCTGCTACTGGAAGTCGAGGGAGGGAGGAGGGGGGAACGACACCAGAACAGGCTAGCGACACACAGAAAGTGAAAAACAATCGCGCAGTGATAATAAGTTCAACAAATAAGTAAAGAGAGAGAGGGGGGGGGGGGGGCTAACGCGCTTGGCTTGCCTCTTGCCTCTGTCTAAACCCACAACCTCTCTGCGGCAGACCTTAATTTATTACGAGAACTTCGCGTTGGAAAAGTCCATCTCCGGGTGCGCCTCCATGAACTTGCGCAGCATGTCCTGCTTTTTCTGCTCCTCGGAGGTGGGCTTGCCCATCATCTTCTGCCGCTGGTCGTACATCATCTTCTCCACCGTCTGGCGCGTGTCCGAGTCGAGGTCGTCCAGCTTCGAGTTCTCCGGCATCACCTTCTGCAGGTCGATCTCCGGATCACCACGGAAGATCGTCTTCCACCACTCCATCGTGTTCTGCTTGTAGAGGGTGACAACGACGGTGCTGCCATCCTCAATGGTCCACATACACTCCTCGGCGCGCACCTTTGCAAAGAGCTCACCGTCCACGATCGCCGGCTGTCCCTTCATCCCGACCGTGAGGTGGTCCGCAGTGATGACGACGTTCAGCTGCTTGCCGCGGACGTTCGTGGCCGGCAGCGGCACCCGCACCTCCGCCTCCTGCAGCGACTGGGAAAAGATGTACTTCTCGTAGGCAAAGCCGTTGTCCGCTGTCGGCGGCAGACCACGCGGGGCATCGTCGGTGTCCGCAGAGGCCTCCGCCTCACCTTCAGCCGCGGCCGCTTTTTTGGCTTGCTCCTCCGCCTCCTTCTTCGCCCTCGCCTCGTCAAGTGCCTGCTGCGTTTTCTCCAGTTGCGCCTTGCGCTCAGCGGCCGCCTGCGCCGCTTTGGCGGCCGCTGCGGCGTTCATCTCTTCTTCGTCGTCGAGGACTTCGACGCGGGAGGAAGTGGGACGCCCAGCTGCCTCATGCTGCCGCTGCTGGGCCTCGGCGGCTTCCTTCGCCTGTCGCTGCTGCTGCTGTGCCGCGGCGAGGGCGAGGTAGCGGTCCATGACCTTCTGCACGCTGGCGCGGGCCATCTCCGGCTGAGTGAAGAAGTCCGTCTTGCGGCTGAGGAAGGAGAAGAAGGTGTCCAGGATGCCGTCGATGCCCTCCTTCTGCTGGGCGATGGCCAGCAACATGGAGTCGAAGCGTTCGTCTGCCATCGCTGCAGCTGTCTTCAGTTTTCGTTTACTTAATTTACTTTGTTTTGGTTATTAGATCTTTTTTATATAGATGCGTGGCGGAGCTTTTCTTTAGAATTGAGGAACAGTCAGGAGTGAGAGGAGGAGGAGATGTACAGTTGCCAAGTTGAGAAACGAGATATGGAAGACTACTGCTTTTTTTCTTTTTTGAATAGCTATTACTGTTGCTGTTGAAGGTTGCTGTGATGAGCGGCTACCAAACAACCGCAATTCATCCTTTTCTCACAAACACCCCAACGATGTTACCATTGCTGGTAAACCAAGACGCTCTCTGCAATTTACGTGCGCGCTGTCGCCTACCGCTGACTCCAGTTCACACTATATGTGATTCATATGCCTTTTTTTAATTTTGCTTCTCGTCGCGCCAGTAAGAGAGCCACACACATCTTTCTTGTCTGAAGCCATCTATTTCTTTTTTTTTTTTTACATTCTTTGCTTTCTTTGTTTGCTTTGGACACTGTGAGGGGTTACGCTCGCAAAACGCATGCACGTACCAGGAAATCTGATCTCATCCAACCTGTTTAACGCCGACAGCCGGCATTACCCAACCGCGATCAGCCCGCCAAAAACACATACACACACACACAAGTCAAAAACACAAAAGGGACTTTCTACGTGGAGGTGAGTGCCGATGTGCAAGGTGAAAAGAAGAACAACAGTACAAAAAAAAAAAAAAAGACACATAGCGATGCTCTTTTCGAATATTCTTCGTCTTTTCACATTTGTTTGCCACCTTTTTCTTCTCGTCTTAACAATGAGAGAAGTCCACAACGTCCGTAATCTCCTCCGCCATCCACTGCGACACGCGTTGCTTGATCTTCGTCTGGTCCTGCTGCTTGTAGAAGATCGGCTTCTGGAACTCCTTCATCAGATAGCTGCGGTCCTGCATGAACTCGTGGACGGAGGAGACGCCGGTCATGCCACCGGACCACGGCGTGCAGCCCACGGCGTCGTCCACACCGAGACGGACGTGCATCCGTGGAATCTCCATGTGTGACAGTTGTATGCCGTCGCGCGAGTGCAGAAACACGGTGGTTGGGTTGTTCACAATCGAGTTCAGCTCACGAAAGAGTGTGCGAGCCTCGATGTCGCTGGCGCCGTAGCCGCGAATCACTGGGAAGTTGGCGCAGCGTCCCAGCGCGAAGATGTTCGGCCGGTTAAAGAGCTGCATGAGGGTGCTGACGCGGTAGTGCCCGTCCTTCATCTCGTGCTCCCGCAGGATGTTGGGGTGTACCGGCTTGGGCTCGTCCCACTGCACCGGCCGAGGGGTGTCGCCCGTCACGGCAAAGACGTAGTCGAAGTTGTCCTCGGCGCCGTGGCCGGTCACCTCCCCACACGCCTGCACCTCGTCGTGCTTGCCGTAGTACACTTGTTGCAAAATTGACTGTTGGGGGCGGAGCTCACTCTGCAGGCTGTCGTAGCGCACGCTGAACTGGTCCGGCACGACGCCGCTGGGGGCCGAGACGGCGCCCAGCCACGACTGCCACCACGGCTGCTCTGCGTGGTCCAGCACCAATGCCGACTCCGCCGTCGTGCTCGACATGGGCGGGGCGATGCGCCGAGTCCCTGTCGCCTCGTCCGTCACGAAGCCGTCTACCGCCGTCACGCGTGTAGAGAGGTGAAGGTGCAGGTTCGGGTTGCTCGTCAGCTTCGCCTGCGCATGGCGGCGGCACACGCCGGGCAGCTGCGGCAGCAACTCCGCGCGTTGGTGGTAGAGGTGGACCTCTAAGTCGGGGCGGGTGCTCGCGAGGTCGTGGGCAAGCGACGTGCCGACCGGCCCGCCGCCGACCACGGCGACCTTCTTGCACGTCTGCATAAACTCGTTGAACCGCTTTAGCTCCTGGACGCGTCCGGAGATGGTGCGTTCGCGGGTCTGAAAAGGGAAAGGCTTGCGCTCACCCGTGGCGACGAAGAGAAGGTCGTATGGCACTGTCCGGCCATCGCGCAGGTACACCTGCTTGTCATCCACACCCGACACCGTCCCGGTCACAACGTTACTGCGCTTCAAATAGTAGCGGTGTAGCACCATCATGCGCCGGCACGCCTCCGGATTCACGTCCTCCTTCCACGGGTTCGTGATAATGGGAATGACGTCGTTGGTCAGCTCGTAGAAGTTCTTTTCGTCGATGTGGGTGACGTCGAACATGCTGTCGAGCTGGTAGGCCATCTTGCTGCCCGCGTAGCCGCCGCCGATGATGACGGCCCGGATAGGGATGACGTCTTTTGTGGGGTCCATGATGATGTCGAGCGTAGGCGGGTCGAGGGCAAGGGAGACGTTGGTGGAGCTGCGAT
This sequence comes from Lotmaria passim, assembly GCA_037349495.1. Lineage (NCBI taxonomy): Eukaryota > Euglenozoa > Kinetoplastea > Trypanosomatida > Trypanosomatidae > Lotmaria > Lotmaria passim. The sequence goes on from CP140208.1 coordinate 509,814, forward strand.
GGTACGCAGAGCAGACGGAGCCGACCACGCCGCCGAGTAAAAACTTGAACAGCATTTCCTTTTTTGTTTTGAAATAATAGTAAGAAAAAAAAAAAGAGAGAGAGAAAGACAAAAAAACAACAACAGTGTCGAAGGTGGCGCTGGTACAATTCTGTGAAGAAACTTAAAAAAAAAAAAATGAGATAGCTGAAAGAGCCAATAAATAAATAAAAAAAGCAAGAGGAAAAAAGCGTAATCGTAGAGGAGCCGCGCTTTTTTTTTTTTTCACAATGAGTGAAAAAAACAGCAATTCTTTTCAAGCACGCACACAAAAACACACAGAGACAAAAAATAAACAACAGCGAAAAAAAAAAAAAGGTGGTCTTGTTGCTACTGCGGATCCGATGCGATTGCCGCTGCTGCTCCAAAGAACAAAGAGAGTCGAGCAAAACAAACCAAAGTCATGAAAGGAAAAGAAACACAGGAGAAAGAGAAGGGAATTGTGCTAAGTGGAAAGACACTTTTTTTTCCCTTTTTTAAAGGGCTTGGCGCCGGCTGCTCCGAGGAGAGAGAGAGAGAGAGAGAGAGAGAGGGAGAGAGAAAGAGAGGAAGAGGCAAAAGCTGCACATATGCACGGCGTAGCGCATTTGAAGAACCTCTCAGGCAGAAGCAGGCGGTACATATCCACGAGCAAAAAATACGCTTTCCAGTGACTAACGTACCAACGGCGTCTCCTTCGATCCTTGACATGAAACACACACATACACACGCATACACAGCTTATTCTGTTGGTTCAGCAGAGAAGAGAGGAAAAAAAAAAAGAGAGAAAGAAGCATCTGTGATGACATCCAACAAAACAAAACAACAACAACAACAAAGGACAAAACAGAAATTAAAAAGAAAATACACACGTAGAAAAGACATTGCTTTACAGTTACCTCAGTGTCTCTCTCGCTCTCGCTCTGCACGTATACGCAGAAGCCTAATTCTCTCTCGAATGAACACACACAGATGCACATGCGTAAAGGCAACAAGAGAACCCATTCCTTCCATAGCGTGCTTTTTTTTATCGTTGTTTTCTCTTCTAATCATACACGCGCAGCTGTCCTAGAAACTGCAGTAAAGCCAGGTAATCCTCGGCAACGCGCAGGAGAAACGGGTCTTCGCGCTCGGCCAACACGCATGCACGCACCTCCGCTTCCGTGAACGAGTCGGTGCCGTTTAGCGGGCTCGCAGGCGACGGTGCGGGGCTATAAAGGTCCATGGAGGTGCCAGCGACCGTCGTGCTGACCAGCGCCGCAGAGGACAGGTAGGCGGACGCAGCGGCGCGGCCGTAGTTCTTCTTCCACGCCTGCAGGAGAGCCTTCACGTTGACCTCCACTTCGATTTCCTGCACGTTCACCGGCCCTACCACCGGCTTGCTGCTGTCAATAACGTGCTTCCGGAACGGCTCCGTTAAAGACGACTTAAACACTTGGGGGACCGGGATGACGGTGCCAGCACCGGCGCGCGCGACGTCGCTGGCGCAACAGAACATCTCAATGTTGTGCGACGGGTGCCACCACAAGTCATTGCGGGTGAGTGACTGCGTGAGGTGGACTTTGAAGAAGGGTGTGACGGGCACGGTGGCGCGGTTGCGGAAGCGAATGGCAGACGGCAGCGTCTCGAGCACCTCCTGCGGCTCGACCGGCGACTCCACTTCGGCCGAGACGACGAAGCGGAGGTCGGCGCACCAGCTCGGGCAGCACATGTCGAAGTGCGCAACACGCCGCTTGTCTATGGCTGTGTGCACCATCGCACCATAGAGAACCGCAAATGGGTTTCGCAGCTCCACCGGCGACGACGGCAACGGCGAGGATGATGAGCTGGCATCGCTGCCGCCGATGGGGACGCTGATGCTTCGTGCGCGGCGCTGCATATCGGTCAGCGGACCGAAGGCGCAGTTCAGCCGCCGACCACTTTCGAGGAGAAAGAGAACATCATCCGACGCATACCGGGAGTATGCGTCGCGGAAGTCATTCGGACCTGCAAACCTCCGCTCCAGGAGTGCGAGTTCCACGCCGTTCATAATAGAGCGTGTCACGCCGGCCTCGAAGGTGTAGAGGCTGCTGTGCAGTGAATCGAGAATGGCGGCGGTGGCGGTGGCCACAGGGAACTCGTAGCGGCGGGTGTGGACTTGACCTACCAGCTGACCGAAGCGCGCCTCGAACTCGATGACGGTGGACGACGGCGCGCGGTGCTGCTCCTGCAGACTGCGGAGGAGGAGCCTGGCGACATTGCGTGCGATTGGGTCGCGATAGCGAGGGAATTGCTGCGCTCCTCTCATTGGATGGCAGTAAAAGCGCGTTGCTCTTTTTTCTTTTCTCTAAAACCGACTGTCGACTCCCGCGGCTCTTTCGTGCGTGTGTGGTACTCAGGTTCAACAAATCTACTCTTGTGGAGATAAAGACAGCTTCGGGAAAGGGAGAGAAAGAGGTGGGAGAAAAAAAAAAAAAAGAAAGAAGAGTTGATAACACGAAGGAAACGCAACAGCAACAACACAAGCCTCTCAAAAAAAAAAAAAAAAAGCACTTCGGCCGCGTTATGCAGAGACGAAGCAAGCAAACAACAACAACAAAAAAGACAAAAAAGGCTATAAAGCTGCACAAGAAACCGGGATCATGCGTTTTTTTGGTCCTGCTTACATATCTACACAATAGTAACGACAAAACTGAACTGGTGAAATCAGCGTCGCTTCTTTCGACACCCAAAAGCTGTGAAAGACTCACATGCTTTTTTTTCCCCCCTCTTTTGGCACGCTTTCATCTATTGAAGAGACCGAAATCGAGAAATAACTTTGCTTGTAGCACAGAAAAACAAACAGAGAGACAGTGTTGTTTGAAGTGAAAATGAAAGAGAGAGAGAGAGAAAAGGAAACTCATGCTCGACCACCATGGTCGTCGCAAGTAAGCGAAGTGGAAACGCACCATAAACCTACACCTCTATGCTTTACATTCTATTAAAAAAAAAAAAGAAAAGAGAGACACCTTAAACGGTTGTACAAAAGAAAACCATGAAGAAAGGAAAATAAAAAGGGGGTCTAAAAAGCGTCAAGTACATGACTTGTTGCATCAGATTAGTACAAGTCCACGCACAAATAGAAGGCCTAAACAAAAAAGAGAGAAAAAAAGGCCAAAAAACCGAAGAACACTAACACGGGGCGAAAAAAAAAAAAAAGGAGGGAGGGTCTATATCACAGCACATGTAGCGCGTGGACACTGCGCTTCAGTAGGAACACAGAGGAAGCATGAGAAGTAACCGGCTCTTTGCATCGTTTAAAAAAAAAAAAACAGTAAAAAAGAGGGGAAACTAAGCCAGCTGCGGTTTTTCTTTGAGGTTACATGTTTATGTGTAACAGGCACACCACACACACACACACACACACATGCGTGCGAAGTGCATCGCCGCTCCTCATCACACAACCTCTATGGGAGCAGGATCTATTGCTCGCACATCCATTTGGTTGAGCTCTACCGTTCTAATACCGGTAGCCGCCGTCCAAGCTAAAGCTGGAGCTGCTGCTGGAGTCGCTGCCGCTGCTTGGGAGGCGCCGGGACGCGTGCACGCCGCTTGTAGCAGCTGCCGGGGCAGCCGCGCTTGCCGTAGCCGGCGCACCGTACGTGCCGCTCGGGACAGGAACAGCAGGAGCGGGTAGGCTGGCAACGCCGCTGCTGTAGTTCTTGCTGCTCGTGGTGGTGGTGGTGGTGGTGCTCACACCCGCAGCCCCACCTACGATGGGCACGGGAATTGCTGCGGACAGCACCGGTGCAGGGACAGCGGACGGCGCACTGCTGGGCACGGGGACAGGGCTGAACGTGAGGGTCGAGGTCGGCTTCGCTGACGCGGCGGGGGTAGAGAGGGGAAGCGGTTGCACCGAGAGCGACGGCGGCGGTGGGTTGCGGTCTATGTAGGGGTTAGTGCTGGAGCTGCCTATGCTGGTGGTGCTGTTGCTCGTACCGGGCCGAGGGGGGCTTGGTGTGGGAGCTGCCGTCGGGACGGGCAAGGGGGGCGAGAGGGAGAGCGGGGCAACGGCAGCGGCGGTGGACCGGTTCGCGAAGTAAGAGCCAACGCCCGTCATGCTGCTCGGCGTGGTGGTCTTCACGGGCGCTGGGATAGGCGGTGGCGGCGGTGGCGCCGCGCTGGTGCTTCCCACCGTAACGCTGTTGCTTGTCGGATTTGCCCTGACGCTCGTGCTGGGCGTCGTTGTGAGCGCATTCACCGACGGCACGGACGGCGCAGAAAGCGGAAAGCCGGCGGGGCCGCTGACGGAAGTTGTCTTAGCGCTGGTGGACACCGCAGCCGGCGGTGACAGCGTCGGCACGACAGCAGGGGCGGCCCCCTCTCCGCTGCCGGGCCCCCCACTCACCGCGCGGTGAGGCGGCACCGTCGAGGCGGAGCTGAGCGAGGAGCTGCTCTCAGTGCCCCAGTAGTATGTCTTCTTATGGGCGCGCTGCTTTTCTGGTGTCGGTGGAACAACAGCGGGAGCGGACGGCTGCTGAGGATGAGGTGTCTGGTTCTCCGAGACAGCTGGCGGGGGGAGAGGGTGGGGGGTGAGGCTGGGCAGCGGGACAGGCTGCCGTGGCGCTTCTCCTGCGGCAGTCGGTGACGGGGTCGGGGGGCTGATCACCGTCGCCGGTGGAGTCTGCGCTGCCGGAGGTGAGGGAGGCACCACCGGGAGAGGAGGGTTTGCTTGAGGAGCGGTCGGCGCGGTAGTGATGGAGCCGGTGGCGTTGTCGAACACACGTGTCGGTGGTGCCACACTGGCGGAGGCCGGGTCAGGGGGAAGAGGCGCGGGCGGCGGACTCGGTGGCACAGAGAGCGTCGGGACGGTGGGGGGTGTTGATGACAGAGGCGGTGCCAGATGCTGCGCCTGGTCGAGCTCCGCCACCCACGCCGGCCGCGGTACTGCCGAAGACGACGGTGACGGGGCTGGCACGGAGAGGTCTGCACCAGCGGCAACAGCAGCAACGGACGTTGGGCAAGGGGAGTGCACAGGCGCTGCTGCCTTGGTAGCCTTCAGCGACCGTATTTCAGCCTCGAGATCCACCAGCTGGCGCCGCAGCGCGTTCTCTGAAGCCTCGCGCTGGCAGGAGAGGTTGTAGTTCATCATCGCGCTGACGTCCGGCACGACGGGGACACCCTGCAGCTGCTCTGGCAGCACGGCAGGGTGGACTGCCGGAGCTGAGGAGGCCGGGGCGGAGGATACACCGGGCAGGGGGGACGACGCCGGAGCCTGCGGCGGCGGCGGACTCAGCGGTGCTGCTGCTCCCGTTGTCGTCGCGACGGCTGGCTGTGAGCGAGCTGCACCGAGCATCATGAGAAACAAGTTCTCCCGCTGCTGGCGCTCCATTTCCTTTCTGTCCTTTTCGAGCTGCTCGACACGGTAGCGCAGCTGCTGTAGCGCCGCGAGCTCTTCCGCTGGAGGCGTTGGTGGTTGTGCGTAGTTGGCAGGAGGCTGCGGATGGGGGCCTGGCGGGGGTGGCGGGGGCGAGGGCGGTGACGCGGTTGCTGTTGCCGTTGCGGCAGGTACACCTGCACCTTCACCTCCAGCAGCAGCGGGAGACGAGCCGTGCCGCTTGCGGAGGTGCGACTGCATCGACTCCGCCTTGTGGTACGACTCCCCGCAGTAGGGACACGTGTAGGCCGGAGCCGCACCACCCCCAGTGCCCACAACAGCACCACCCGCACTACGCACCAAGGCAGCCTGAGCGTTGTACTCGTAAGCGAGCAGTGTCCGCCGCTGCGTCTTGACCTGCTTCTTCAAACTGCTGTTTTCCTCTGAAAGGCGCTGCAGCAGAGCTTCGCGCTCCTGCACCGCCGTCTGCTGCGCGGCGATGCGGTCGTTCAGGCGGATGTTCATCTTTGCCAGTACTTCCTGCGAGTAGACGAGGTACTGGATGACGACCTGGCAGAGTCGGAAGAGGTGCAGGATGTGCTCCGGCGTGAAAAGGGCCGCCTCGTCGCGCGTCACGCGGGAGAAAGCGATGTTCTCGACAATACGCTGCAGGGTGTCGACGTTAGTGGATTTCATGAGGCGCTCGACGTCAATGGAGACGAGGACACCCCAGTCAAGCCGCTCGTTGCCCTGCACAAACTCGAATTCGCTGCTCGCCATTTTTTTCGTCTCCGTTAGTCTAGATTACGTTGGGTGTGCTTCTTTTTTTTTTCTTCTGATCTTCGCTTTGAAGAAAAGAAAAAAAAAAAGCCCTCCGTGTTCACAGCGTTGGCACGGGAAGCGTATAGAGCAAAAGCGCAGACGCTACAAACAAACAACCGCAATTGCTTAGGACAATAAGGAGCAAGGAGTTCGACGGATAATCCGAGGTTCTTTCCACTGAACACGCTCCTGATGAAGCTCTTGAAAGACGACAAGACTAAAAACAGCCCCAATTCTGCCGATGCGTTAAGTTCAACGAACCCTCCGATACAAACAACCAAAGAAAAAAGAAAAAGAAATTGATTATTGGATTGGCTGCCAGATGCAGCACAGCGATGAATGATGATGTACGGCTGATGAACCGAGAAGAGTCTGACACACACACATACAGTCTACGAACGTCTCTTCGCCAACAATAGACCGATGAGTGGTGACGGAAAAAAAAAAAGTAGACGTGTATCCGCAATGCTCTCTAAATCCGGGAGACAGTGCTAGCCTGCCTCTATATGCGCTAAGCACGAGACACGCATTTTCGGAGAAAGAGAGAGTTCGTGAGGAAAGAAAGAAAGGGAAGAAAAAAAAAAAAACAGAAGAGTACATGAAGAGCAGAGGCCGTGTAGCTGTCATCGGCTCCTTTTCTTACTGCATAAAGAAAAAAAAAAGAAAAAAAAAGACAGCAGTTTCTTTTTGCCGTTTCCTTTTTTTTTTTTTTTTAAGCCGGCACTTCGCATCACAGAACCGTATACTTATCCACTGAACTGCAGCCTAATAGACTTTTCTCCTCACGTGCCCTCTTCCCCCTCGCCTTTTAATGAAAACAATAATAATATAATGAATGACTTTTTTTTTGGAGGGGTGGGGGAAGGGTTAACATGACACTTCGGACCTTTGTGTGCTTGTGTGGATCATTTCGTTTTTATATTGATATCCTTAGAAGAAGTGATAAGAGAACACGTCCAACACGCTATTCAACCTTATAGTACGCACACAAATGCGAAGTACTACACACACATAGATGTCGGGGGAAAAAAAAAACTACCAACAGGGCCCTTTATCAAAGTAGTCCCCTCTTGCTTAAAAAAAAAAAAAAGGAAGAGAGGTATTTAGTTATTCGCTTTATGTAAAAGGAAAATCAGAAAAAAAAAAAACGGCTCAGTCAGATCTCACCACGACATCACACATACGCTTTTTCGTTACCCATCGCCTTGTCTACGACGTCACAAAAGAAAAGACGCCGGACTCACGCTCGAGCAGCTGCACCATGCGCGACGTCCCCACCAGCCGATTTAGCTCATGTGTGTCATAGCGGCAGAACAGCGTCATCGTGAGGGCGTTCGGCGAGGTCGCCACCAGCCGATTCGTCAGCGACGCGTAGTACTCCGGAAACATCGGTGGAGCATAGAAGATGAGCGCCTCGGCCATCTTCACAAAGTAACGCTTGAAGAAGTAAAAGCGCTCCGTCACGAGGAGGACGGGTCGCTCAAGGTCAGAGAACTGACCCAGCGCCTTGCGTTGCTGCTTCAGGGAGGTGTACTCGGAGATGGCGACGTAGCTTTCGCGGTAGTCGCGGTGCAGGTAGTTGCGCACCCGCACAAAGTCAAAGTACGCAGGTACGAAGATGATGACGCGCACGTCACGCTCCGCCATGGCGTTGATCTTCGTCTCGTACATCTGCTTTGTGAAGAAGGCAAAGCGGTCGTCGTCGACGGTGGCGAGGGAGGTCGGGTCGAAGCGGATAAAGTGCTGACGGACTGGCACAAGGATGCGAGAGAGCACGCCAGGATCGGCGCGCCGCTGCAGCAGCAGCTTCCCTGAGTTGTTCACCGACAAAGTACGAAACGCCGACAGCATCGCCGCGTTGCCGACCTCGGTCGATACAATTGTCTGCCGATGCCGGCCGCTCTTGCCCTCCAAGGCCCAGGCGTAGACGCGACGGAGATCGGACAGGCCATGGGTGGTTTCGGTGGGCCGCTTGTTCAGCAGCTCCAACACCGCCGTCACGTGCATCCAGTTCTGCTGGTACAGCATCTGCGCCTCCGTGAGCAGGCATACTTCAATGGATGAGAGGGAAACAAGGACGTCCCCGTTTTTCTCAATGCGGCGGCGGAGGCCCAATGGGGAGCAGAGGAGCACGTCGCTGTTGAGAGGGTGGGCGTAGACGTGCACCCGCTCCGGCTCCAGGCGGAGCCCGACGCAGAACGAGTCGTCGATGTTGCCCTCGAAGGCGCGCTGGTAATCACGGGGGCGGCGCCTGAAGGTCGGGTCGAGGGCCTCCTCGATTTCGGTGAAGTCTTGCTCAAACATCGCCAGCTTGGGGCACTTCTCCGGGTCGGCCTGGAGGATGGACACAAGGGTGTACACGAATTTGTAGGCGTGGTTGCGCAGTGGGCACATGACGCACAGGCGCGTCTTGCTGAAGCCACGGTCACGTAGCTCCAGCTCCTCCTCTTCCTCCTCCTCCGCGTCCGCTGTCTTCCTTGACGGGCTGTCCTTCTTGCCTTTTCCTTTGTCGTTCTTGAAGGGGGGACTTTTTTTCGCTGACGACCTCTCCTCCTGCTGCTGCTGTTGTTGTTGTTTACGATGAGCCCACTGCTGACGCCGGCGTGCACGCTGCGCCTTCTTCCGCTTCGCCAGCAGCGCGTCGTGCGCGAGCACGACCGAGCGAGCTTTGAACCAGTGGTTGAGGAGGTGAAGGGCGTAGATCTCACGACGAGATTCGCTGTTCTGCCAGCAGTGCAGCGTGTCCAGTACATCGGGGTAACCCTCCAGGAGGTCTAATAAGCCACGCTCCTCTATGGTGAAGAGGGGGAGCTGCTTGCTCGCGCGAAACGCCGTCCATTTCGCCCACAGCGCGGGGTGCATGTAGGCGGGACTCTGCGTCAGCGCAGAGGCTGCAACCTCAAAGGGCGGGTGGAGGAGGTGCTGCTGCGCGTGTGCGGTGGCGAGGACGGCGACGTTGTCCGGGTGCAGTGTGTCGTACTCCTCCGCGGAGACAAAGAAGAGGCCCAGCTGTTTCTTCTCCGCCGTCGTGTTCAGCATCGCCGTCGCACGCGCCTTCAGCGGCTCGTTCGACTCGGCCAGCCGCTCCACTGCGGTGTGCGATACCGGAATCGGCTTCAGCGGTGTCTCATCGACCACGCCGTGCTGGTCGAGGTGGTACTTTTGCACCCACACGTCCTTCTCGCTGAGCGCACCATCGCCGTGCTGCTGCAGCACCGAGACGCTGCTCGTGGTGAAGTGGAAGGCCTGCAGGAGCTGCCGCTGCTCCGCTGCCGTCTCCGCGTCACGCATCGGTGACTTTGCGTCGTCCTCGTCCTCGTCGTCGTCGCTGCTCGCCGCGTCGTCGACAAAGGCCTCCTCTTTTTCCTCCTCTTCCTCGTCGTCGGTCGCTGCGTCGTCGTCGTCGTGCAACATCACGTCGTCAAAAAGGTCCGCCCCGTCATCGTCGTTTTCCTCGTCGTCAGCCAGCAGACCGTCGCTGCCTTCCTCCTCGTCGTCGTCCAGCCCAAATAGTGGATTCGCCCCCTCCTCGTTCTCTTCCCCATCACCCTCACGTTCTTCTTCATCTCCTTCTTCGTCGTCAGCGTTGATGTCCATCAGAAGATCTTTGTCAATCACGTCATCGGCGTCGTCCGTCTCCTCCCCCAGCTCCTGCTCCTCGAACTCCTCCTCTCCATCTTCGTTGTCGCTGCCACTGTTGCTGGTGCTGCCTTGACCAAGGTAGAGACGCCAGTCCTCGTCGTCGACCTCATCGTTCGTGTTGTGGCTGTTTTTCTCGTGACGCAGGCGGTGCTGCGGCGGCCGTCGCGTCGACGTCGTCATCGTCGCCGGATCCCTTCCGTCGTCGTCCTCCTTTTCCGCACCGTCTTCCATGTCGCTGCTGCTGCTGCTGCTGCTGGGTGAGCCGCCGCCCGGCGCTGCTGGGCGTGCCCGCTTGTGCGCGGCAGCACCGTGCGAGGAAGCACTCCGATGAGCAGAGAGCGAAGGTGCGGAGGCGGCCGGACCGACGCCCAACATCGCTCGCAGGCGCCGCAACGACTGCGTCTCCTTCTGCATCTCTGCCTCCGAGTCAGTTGACGGTTCCTCGTCGCTGGAAGAGCTGCTGACCACGGCCAGCTGCTCTGCTTCTCGCTTTGCCGCGAACAACTCCACCCGCTCGTTGTGCTTGCGCCGCCGCTCTTCCTTGCTCGCACCTTTAGTACCACGCCGAGTGCGCGACGCAGCCTTGTGCTGCTTCGCCTTTAGCTTCTTGAAGAAGCCACCAGGACGCCCCATTTGCGTAGAAGTAGATTTAATCGACTGTTAGAAATTAAGCTTTGGAGCACCGTGTTATGTATCTCTATGTGCCTTTTTCCTTTTTTTTTTTTACGATCGCAAAAAATGCGTGTCAGTGTGAGTCCAATACACGACGCTTCAGCACCGTGAGCGATGAGGAAAGAACTTCACACACAATATTACGAAAACACATGTGAAAGACTCGAAAGGAGGACACAAACACAAACAGGGAAGAAAAATATGGTCAACATAAACAAATAACAATAGTAATAAAGGAAGGAACGGGACATTGGAAGGGGTGGGGGGTGGGGGAAGGGGGAATACATGAAGCACTCGACAATGAAACGGTGTAGAAGAGCTTTACTTGTGTTGCTCCTTCACCAAAGAGTAACACTAGTGACTTTAAAAGTCAAACTTCATTTTTTTTTTTTTGACCTTACACTACAGCCGCGGTACGATTACCACTTCGACCATCAAACAGCAATTTTACTTGTTCTCCGTGGCGCTGCCTTGAAGTGCCTCAGCGGCTGCCAACACACGCTGCTGCGCACTTGCCACCTCCACCACGCACTGCATCACACGCCGGTATGCCGCCTGGCAGTCCCGCAAAGCAGAGGACGGCTGCTCGCTAAAGTAGTAGATGGGATCCACAAGAACGGGTGCGCTGTCCTTCGTCTTCCTGTCGGCTATCTGTCCTGCAGCACGTTTAGAAGCAGCCTTCCGCGAAGACACAAGGGGCTTGCGCTCACCTTGTTTCTCGATCAGCACCCACGGACTCGCTCTTGGGTGCTGCGCCGATTCATCGTCGTCTTCATCTGCGTTGTCCTTCTCTTGCACCGATCGCTGTGAGACTGTCAGCAGTGGCGTCAACGTATTGCGGAGCGTCGGGACAGCGTCGTAGGAGACGAAGCAGCCGCGTGTGGCCTCCTCCTCTCGCTGAGCCGCTACAAAGCTGAAGGCGGCCTCACGAAGGGCGTCGTGCAGGCGATCGCGCGCCACCTCGAGTACCTCCAGCGCGCCAATGACAGCCCCGTCGGGAGTTTCTCTTTCTGCAGCTGCAGATGCGTCTAAAGTAGGCATCACACCGTTAACGTCCTATTACAATTGCAACTGATGAGTGGAATCTGGCGATTCGCGGGTGTTAAGGCTGTCACGCAGAGGAGGTTTGATTTCTGTAGACTCTGCGTGTGAGGGTGGTGTGGAAGGGGAAGGGAGAATGGACAACAGGAGAAGGAGGGGTAGGAGCGGAAAGAAGTGCTCAATGGCAAAGAGAGAGAAAAAAAAAAAGAAGCAGATTTGAACCTCTGTCACGCTCACTAACCATTTTCGAGAATAATGATGCAGGAAGGCCCACCAAAAAAAAAAAAAAAGAAAGGGAGACGCACACTACGAGCGCAACAACAGAAATAACAACAACAACAACAAAAAGGACTGCCTAACACGACGGGGGTAAACGCGGCAGTGTTCTCTGATTCTTCGAATTTCCTCCCTCATCTTTCCCTGTGTTGTGTCCTCGCTCTTCCGAGTGAGTTTTTTTTTTTTTTGGACAACCTGTCTGCATCACATTCGAAAAAAGGGGAGGGTGAGGAGGACCTGCGTGAGAACACTTGAAAAAAAAAAAAAAAAATGCACGCGCTTTCGCTTTCCTGATACTTCGCCCCTTTTTTTTTTCTCTGGATAAAACACATGCCACATTCGCGTACGCCACGTTTCTCTAAGAAAAAAAAAAAACACACACAGAGAGAGAGAGAGAAACAAAAAAGAAACCGTGAAACGGAAGAGAAAAGGAAGGGAAGGTGACAACAATGGACAGAAAAAAAAAAAGGAAGAAGGGAAACAAACCGCTACCATATATATAAAAAAAAAAAAACACAAGAGGAATATATGGGGTAAAAAACGAGACGGCGGTATAAATTGGAGGAAAGGTGACACTGTAACGGCCCCCTCTTCTTCTTTTTTTTTTTTTTGCTGTATGTGCGTGTGACTGTCTCTTCCTTTCGACAACGCAAAAAAAAAAAAAAGACTAAAATATGAGAAGTTGCAAGGTCGAATTTGGAGAAGAGTAACAACGTCCGAGATCGTTCGCCGCGTAAGGTCAAGCAAGTAGTAATTGAAAAAAAAAAAACCACAAGATTCTGTAGAAGTTCAAAGCACCATTGTTGAAATAAACACACAAACAAGAAGTCAGGTGCGACGCTGGCTTAGCATCTTCGAAGGGAGGCCAATTTGACAAGCACGTCATGCGCGCACACACGCAGCTCAGAGGAAAAGATACTCATTTCTGTGTGCGATTTGTGGCGTGGCGTGGCGTGTGTGTGCCCACTTTGCCTCCCCTTTCGCCGTAGTCACACGACTGCCGACACTGTGAGCTTCGCGGGTCCGTAACACATCCAACGGTAAAAAAAAAAAAAAAACAAACAAACTGCGCGAAACAAACAACAAAAACAACACAAAAAAGGCCTATACGACGTCTGGAAGGAGCAAACAAGGAAAAAAAAAAGAGTCAAAAAAAAAAAAAGGAGACACAGCACAAAGCCACTCAAGCGTGAATTCACGCACACACAAACACACACACACACAAAAAAAAAAAAAACACTGAACAACACTAGCACAGAAATGAAGCACGGTAGAAGAAAAAGAACGAACGAACATGATTCTATCAGATAGAAAACAAAAGTGAATCGCGCTTTCGAGTATTTCGTATATTCTTTTTTTTTAGTTATTACTTGTTATCTTGGTATTTTTCTTCGTCCGCTTCCTCATCCATCTTTCTTGTGCCTTCCTCCCTCCCTCCCCTCTTTTTCTCCCCTTTCACCTTACTTTAATCATCCATGACGTTGTACAGCTCCTTCTTATCGCCAACCTCAACCGTGCGACCCTCCCCCGCGCTTGGCGGAGGAAGACCGCCGCCCATGCCGAGCGACTCGAGCGGGTTGCCACCGCTGAAGAACTCGAATTTCACGAAGAGGATGCCCGACTTGGCGATGTTCTTTTGCACAAGCTTGCTGTCCACCATCACGGTCAGCGCCGTGCCATCCTGGTTCCGCTCGGCGCGGTAGTACGAGTTGCCCGAGGAGTCGATAAGATCCACGCTGTGCGGCGGCACCTTGCCCTTGCGGCAGAAGAGGAAGAGGATGTAGGTGTTGATGTCGGCTGGGTCGAATTTCGTCACGGCATCGCCACTGTCGCGCTTGTTGTCTAACCGCGCCACGAGCAGCGTGCTGTCGATGAAGAAGCCCTGCGAGGAGAAGGGGTTTAGGTTCTGCTGGTTCAGGTTCGGGATGGTCCACATGACGGAGAGCATGTTCTTCTCAGGGATGCGCTTCACAACGATGCTGTCGTCGTCGAAGGCGAAGTGCACGCAGAGGGTGTCCTCCTCGCCCAGGAAGGTCTTCATGTCGCTGTGATTGCACACATTCCAATGCCCGCAGCGCTCCGAATCGGCCGGGATGGTGTGGGCGGTGTGCTGCCGCAGCACCTCCTGTTTCGAATTCTCGAAGTAATAGGAGAACTTCGGGATCGGTGGCTTCTTGTAGTGGATGTAGAGGCCAACGTCGCCGCTGCTGCCGAGGGACATGTGAAGGTGGAACTTCGTTTTGGCGAAGCAGGCCACATTATCGCTGTCCAGAGTCATGCCAGGTTCATAGGCAGAGAATTTCTTAATCGTCCATATGAAGTGGCGACCCGTGCCGTCCGTGGCCTTGAAGGTGCCAGCGCGATCCTTGCCGAAGACACCCATGATTCCCTCTTTTTTTTTTATTTCTAGGAGTTGAGTAGATGTTACAACGGTACAAGTATAAAAAAGAAAGGCAATGAGACTGCAAGAACCGTCTGTGTACGTGTGTATATATGCCCAGAAAAGAAAAAACGCGGAGAACAACACGTGCGCGTAATGAAGGGGAGAATCAAAAACAGAAAGTGGATCAATGAATGGAGAAAAAGGAGCCTAAAGTAAAACAACAACAACTATGTGTAGAAGTGAGAGTTGCGCTTTTTTTTTTTGTTGTGTATTTGTCTAGAGAAAAAAAAAAAGCAATTTGAGGGCGAAAAAAAAAAAGACAGAGTAAATAATAGTAAAAAAAAAAAAGAGGGAGGCACTAACAGCGGCAAATTGTGTGATGCTCGATTTTCTCTTTTACACGTCGTCGGATGACGGGAAGTTGCGATCGTTGTTGAGGAGCAAAATACATACATATATATATATATACATATACATATACATACATATATATATGTGTATGAAGCAGTGTTGATACAAGGAAGGAGGAAAGAGAGTGACAAAGAGAAGAGTACGCAGAGAGAGAGAGAGAAAGAGAGAGTGAGGAGGAAATTCGAATTGAGAAGTAAAAGGAGGAGAAAAAAGAACAACGTAAAAACCATGCCACTGGCTCATCGCATCGCTTGTTGCTCTGCGCAAAAAAAAAAAAACGAATAGAAGGAAATGAGCGTTGCTTCGGCCTGTGCGTGTCCATAGAGAGGGAGGCACATCGTGCATAAAGATCTGCGTACATGGAGACACTTAACTCATCAGAACTAAAAAGGAGGAAAAAAAAAACTCAATGGCTGTGTTTAAATACTCAAGCACTTTTTTAAAGAGCATTAAGTCACGAATCCAGCATTAAAAGAAAAAACAAACAAACAAACAATCAAGACCGCAAAAACGACAAAAAAAAAACGAAAGCAATTGTTAGGCGTTGCGAGCTGTACGATCACCCATACTCACGTTGACTGCACACATACACACATACATATATACACATACACATATATACATGTATATGTATGTGTATATTTGCATATGCGAACATAGAAACACAAAAGGGGAAAAAACGCGTATGAGTCCAACCAAGGAGAAGCGCAAAAAAAAAAAAAAAAAAGAAGAAGAAGCAGTCACACACAGCTTCTTTTTTTTTTTTTTTTCAAATAGGCAGCGTTGAAACAGGAAAAGAAAGAGGTGGGATCCGATGCATGCAATACGGAATGAGACACGCTGTCAGCTGCTTTGCTGAAAAGGAAAAACAAAAGAGACAGTAACAGAAACGGAACAGGGGATGCAGAACACGTGCGGCAACAGTGGCAGTGACATGTTGCTTGCTGTTTAACAGAGAAAAAAAAAAAAGACTCGATAAATGGGGCACTAGAGAAATGCAGACAAGACAAAATAGAAAGGAGGCACAGTTGCAGAACAACAACATGAAAATAAAGAGATGGCAAGCAGCTTTTTTTTTTACTCCTTTTGCGACTTACACTTCTCTTTTCGACTTAGTTCAATTGTCCAAAAATCAGACAAGCAGATGCACTAAAACCAGGAAAAAAAAAAAAGCAAAACTAAAGAGCACGAAAACAGGTTCGTGAACCTACATCACATAGGTGCCATACGTGCCGGGAGCCTCGTTCCTCCGAACCGTATACCCGGCATCGGCGTCCACGAGTGCATCGTACAGCTCTGGGAACGACAGCTGCAGGCCCACTGGCACCTCGGCAAAGCACACGAAGATGGTTGTCACACACGACGCGATGGGGCTATAGAATATATTGCACACCACCCACGTCATCACAAACATGGTCGTGACCGCCACGGCGTCCCACGTGACGAGGGCAGTGAAGACAGCCACAAAGACGGCGCTGATGAGTGTCATGATGGTCACTGCCTGACTCGCCAGGCAGTCGTTGAAGACAGCGGAGAAGACGCACTGCTTCACCAGCGCCCATGTTTCCTGCGCGGCGTCGACGTAACTGCAGCCGTAGATGGCGACGTGCACGAAGGCGTACTCGTTGAAGTAGCGCACGAGGTCCTCGATGCAGCCCACGAGGCAGTCCGAGACACACGCGAGGAAGCCATCATCGTCGCCGCCACTACGCATGCAATCGATGATAAAATGAATGAAAGAGACGAAGGCGGTGACGAGGGAGCCGAAGCAGACGGAGCCGAAGCTGGTCGTGACGGCGCGCCGGAACGATGTTTTCACGGGGAAGTCCGGCATGTACTCCTCGCCGGCGAAGTACCACGTGGCGACCACGCCGCACACCGTCACGTGCACCAGCGCGCTCAGCACCTCCTGAATCCAAAAGAAGGCGAAGATGACGATGAAAGGGTAGACGGTGTCCTTGCCCATCACCCAGCCGGAGGCCAGTCGCAGCACGCTCGGCAGCACGCAGAGGGTGAGGGCAACCAGCATCAACCAACACACCAGCACCGAGGCAAAGGAGATGGCGAAGAGACTCTTGTGCCGGCGCAGCACTGCCACAGTGGCGCACAGCATCGTCGCGGTGAAGTGGATGCGGTCTTGGATGAGGTAGATCCACAACAGCGGCATGAACGTGAGGACGGTGCACATCAGCGCACCGAGCATCGAGCCTTGGGCCAGGGATACGCCGGCGGAAATCGCAAAAAACATGGAGCAGACAACGGATTGTAAAAAGATGAGCTGCCGCGGATAAAGAGAGATGACGAGCAACCCGAGGTAGGCGACGAGCACCGTCGTCGTCATGCCCAACACCAGCAGAATCAACAACGCGATCGCCGACCCGATGGAGAGGTGGAACTTGGGGTGCATTGTCGTCGGCGCCTGATCTGGATGCAGCGTAACGTACTGTCGCTCCCACAGTGCCGCCACGCCGCCGCGCAGCGCGGCCATGTGTCGCAGCGGACCCTTCTGGTTGGGTGGGAAGGTTTGCCGCCCGTAGTGGAGCGGGCTGTTCATTTCTACCTCACCTGCGATAACAGCGAGGTCGTACTGACTCAGCTCCAGCTGCCAGATCTGCGCCGCACCCCACAGCAGCACCACCGTGACAAGGGCAACGAAGAAGAGCGCCGCCCAGCAGTCCTGGCAGCCGCGAATGCGGAAGCGCCATAGCTCATTGCTGGATGGTCGCCCCCCAGGTGTGTGGAAGGTGTGCCGGGGCCCGTGACGGTGGCCATTGACGCGAGACGTCGACGGGCTCTCCGTGTCGCCTACCATCTTCATGGGCTCACTTTCGGCGGCGCTGTCGGACCCAAACTTGCTGCTCGTCTGGTCATCCTCGATTGCCCAGGCGTTGTAGACCGGTGCGCCGGCACCAAGCTCCTCTGCGTAGGGGTCGCCGTGCACTTCGGTGAGGTCTACGGCCCGCAGCGGCACCGACTCGTGCGAACGCTGTGATGGTGAGGGCATGATGATGATCGCTTAAGTGGGCTTTTTTAAATTTGTTTTCAACGCACGCACATACACAATGCAGAACAAAGAGATCAATAACAGTGAAAACAATACAACGACGACGTCGTCAATAACAGAAAAAGAAAAAGCAGCGCTCAGTCGGAAACAAAGAAAAACACACACAATCACAAAACAACAACATAAAATATAACAGCAAAAAGGAGCAATAAAGCAAGTGACGTTCACCGTATGTGAAAGGTGACAGCGTGCAATAGAAAAAGAAGGAACAGAGCGAGTTAAAAAAAGAAAAAGGAGTCCACAACGAAGCGTGGCTAGCGTTTTTTATTTTTGTTTTGATGTGCGAGAACACACACACAAAAAAAGGGAAGCGTAGACGCGAAGAAAAAAGACGGGTGACTGGTGTGCGAGGAACTCGAAGAACGAATCCTTGCAAGAAGGAACGGCAGTAGTAAGAGAAAAAGAGAGATGAGGAAGAGTGTGCGTGTGTGTGTGTTGCGAGTAGAATAGAAATAAGTGGGCGAAAAGGAGTCGAGACATGGAAGGAGCCCGTATGCATCTACGGTGTGTAGTCACCAGCATCCCCGAGAATCGCGGCTTTTAAATAAGACCAAAAAAAAAAAAGATGCTGCTGTAATCGCTTAAAAGTTGAGAAAATGTCATTTATTACGTCGAGCACTTGTCGTTTTATTTTCTTTTTTTCTCCGTTGTAGTTTCACCTGGTGAAAAAAAAAAACAACATCAAACGGGAAAAAAGAAAAAGCTGAAAGTGCCACTACTGAGCATAACAATGTGCACCACCAGAGCTACGGTAAATGGAATGATCGGCACGCAAAAACGTCTGCGCCACTGCGGCCTTCTTCTTCCTCTTCTTCTTCCTGTTGTTGTTGTTGTTGTTGTTCTGTGCTCTCCGCGGCCGGCTGCGCCTCTGCTCCTCGTCGCGCTTCTGGGAAGAACATGGTGTCTACGTACATGCGCTGATATCGCCAGTCGGCGCTAACGAGAAAGGACGTGGTGGCGCGGCGATAGTTGGGCCCGGTAGGCGAGCCGACACCACCGCCCTCCGCAAAGCCGTAACCGCGATGCTCCCTGAGCGAGTACGCGTTGCCCTCACCTGTAGTGCTTTGAGGCACAACGTCTCCTGAAGCAGCTGCCATGGCAGGTGAAGCTCGTGGACGAATGGATGAGGTCGACGCCACATGATGCTGCGCAGATGAAGCTGGTGCAGCCGGCGATGTGGCGGGACTACCATTACCTCTGGTGGTTTGGCGAGCAGCTCGACCTTCGCGTACGGCGCCGGTGATGCCCATTGCGGCGTGAGAGGAACGGTTGCGTATGGTGCCTACGGTCGGCTGCCCACTTTGCGCGTCGGCTGCGTGGACGGACCATTGAATAGCAGAGCGTCTAGCCGACGGCGCAGCGGCGAGATGACCCCCGCGCCCGCCTCTTGGACGAGCCCTGGCAACAACGCTACCGCTGCTGTTGCTGAGACTCCCTCTACCGGCGGCACGCACACGAGGACGTGGCAGCCGGCCTCCCGGACGGACGCCCACCATGTCCGACGTGCCGAAGGCGACGTCGTCCGTCTCGAAGTAGTCCGCCACGGACACATCCTCCTCCTCCTCCGCCTCTCCCCCCTCGTCCTCCTCCTCCTCCTGTTGCCGCAGCCGTGCCTCAAGCTCAACCAGTCGGCCCTCCAGCTGCGCACGTCGCTGCGCTTCGTCTGACGCTGATGGCGGAGCGACAGCCATGACGGCTACACCACTCTGCTGCACGGGAATACGCTCTGGGAGTTGTGGTGTGGCGATTGTCGTTGCGGTGGGGCTGCCGTCGCTGATGTGGTCCTGCGCTGACGTGGACCTTGCTGGCGATGAAAGACGAGGCTGCCGTGATTGGGAGGGAGTGCCGGCTGAAGTTCCCGCCACGAAAACGGCTGTGCTGTTGGGCGTACGTGGGTGCTGCACGACGCTCTCGTGCAGTGAGACGTCGGTGCTAGTCAGATGCGCGGAAGGAAAGCTCAACGTGTGAGAGAAAAGACGAGGTTGGACCGCTTCGTCGTGCACGGCATCCACTGACTCCTCGATGGTGCGGATAGTCGCTGCTGCTGGTGCCGCTGCTGCGGCGGGAGGCGCCCTGCTGCTTTCTTGTCCTTCATCGCACGTAGCTCTGATGACTGCACTCGCTTCCACCGCGTCGGCAGTGAGCGCAGTTTCATTCGGTTCCGGCGTGGGCGGCAGTGGCGGCGACAACAGCAGGGGTGAAATGAGGGGAGTCACGCTGCTTCCGCCTTGCACCGACGTCCATGCCGAACTTTCGCTTTGTGCGTGTGACGATGACGCCTGAGCGACGACATTGCGGTGCAGCATAGGCGGGGTCAGCGGACCTGTGCCGAGCATCCGAGGGACATCCGTCCGTGCAACCACCTTCCCTTGTCTACCCTCCTCCACGTGTCCCTCCTGCGCACCTTCTGAGGGGTCTTCTTGGGCCGCGCCATGTGCCACGTCTTTGTCTGTGTAGGGCGACGCGACATCGTTTTCACCGCTTGCCACGCGCAGCAGTGCAGGGCTGCTGGGCGCCACTGTCGATGCAAAGGGCGTCGGCGACCTGGGCGTGTGCTGCCGTGCCTCGGACAGCGTACCTTCTTCGCCTTCCTGCTTCTCCTCCACCGCAGAGCCCGTGTGCTCTACAGGAGAGAACTTGACAGGGAAGTTCTGCTCGTCGTTCCTGACCGCTTCTGCTTCTCCTTCGCTCTTCTGCTCCGCGTGATGAGGACCCTCCTCCTTGTCCACCATTTCTTCTTCAACTTGTGCTGTTGCTGCAGTGGTGACTTCCGGTTGCTGCGTCTTCGCTGCCTCCTTTCGACGTATCACGTGTACCGTTGAGAGCGACGTTGACCGCGTGGATACATCGTCGACGGTGGTGGCGGTGGTGGCGCGACCGTATAGCGCGGGGCTCGTCAGCCCCGTCGTCCACTCCGAAATATCTGAGGTGGCCAGGTAGCCCTCGACAAGTTTGTGGCGCCGCTGGCGGTCGTCATCGTCTTCCTCTGTCGCGTCACCGTCGACTCGTGCTGCTGCTGGCGGTGCAGGCTGAGGTTGGGAGGGCAGCAGGACGGCCTCCGGGGCGCTAAGCTCTTCAGGCATCATATCTGCGGTGGCTGCCGTCGACTCGCGACGTGCGAACATCTGC
The DNA here is from genome assembly GCA_037349495.1 of Lotmaria passim. Classification (NCBI taxonomy): domain Eukaryota; phylum Euglenozoa; class Kinetoplastea; order Trypanosomatida; family Trypanosomatidae; genus Lotmaria; species Lotmaria passim. Next base: position 530,607 of record CP140208.1, read on the forward strand.
GCCTCGTCCGTCTCATCTTGCAAAGATAAGGAGGGTGTTCGGGCTGCCGCTGTTTCGTGATGCTGCGGGGGGCTGCCGTGCAGAGCTGATGGCGTCGTGGTGTTGTCGTTCTTGGTTGGGGTGGAGGCGGAGGGAGGAAGGGGCACGGTCTGGACACCACTCGACACCCGCTGGCGCACCTCCCGCACGTTGCCTCTCGCCTCGTCACTCGCATCGCCTCCTGCTACTGCGACTGCTTGCTCGTGCGGTGGCGTGTCTCTGCGCAGTGCCGCTTCGGTCTGGCTATGCCACTGCGCAGATGAGCCGGAGGTGAAGGAGGAGTCCGAGGTGGCGGGACTGCCCGCCAGCGAAAGCGGGGATCGCCCACTCTTTTTTTCCACTGGCCGCGCCGGCGTTGACGAAGAGGATGGTACGGGCTGCTGTGGTGCCGGCGCAGCAGCTTCTTCGTGTCGAGTGTGGGCCACTTCTGACGAATGATGGCGCCGTTGCTGTCGTTCTTTTTCGCTCGTCACCACCACCTCCACCCCTGCACGAGCCGCCGCGGCAGCCCGTGGCAGCGGAGCACGCGTGAGCCGCCACACTGCAGCGTCTTGCCGCGGGACATCGGCTGCGCTGGTTGATGATGGTGATGCTGATGCCGTTGGTGCGGCGCCCGCTCGCGTGGCCGACGGCTCCGCCGCCGCGATCTCCACGCTCGCAGCGACGATTCCCCCTGTGCGACCGTCGATGTGTGAGGAAGAGCTGTGCGACTCCGCTGACGATGGAAGACGACGTTGTGACGGTTGACGACGTGCTGCAGCTGTCCTCGCTGCTGCGTAGGACTGCCGCCGTTCGTACAACTCCGTGTAGGTCGGACCGGGTGGTGGTGAACGGCGGCGGCGCTGCGGGCTTCGTGACACCGCTGTTGTGGCGGAAAGCAATTTTGAGGCAGCCGCCTTCGCCGGCGACGGCGTCGTGGCCAGTCCAGCCGGGGCGACGTGACTGCTGCTTCCGCTTTTGCTGTCGTCGCCAGCATGTTCAGACGCAGACATCCGCTGCCGTGCAGCGGAAATCACCGTTTCAGAGGCAGTGCGCATGCTCGTAGGCAGCACCGGTGACACCTCCGCATCTGCGTGGACCTGCGCCGTGAGCGGCTCGATATCGGTTTCACGGTCTTCCTCAAAGTCGCTGTTTGACAAATGCCAGGTGTGCAGCTGTTTGCGTTGCTTTTGCTGCCGACGTGACCGCGCGGACTTAGCTTTGAACGGGGCACCAGAGGGCATGTGCTGCTTCTTAACACGTCGGGCCGGCGCGGCGTACCACGGCCCGGCTGGCCGCGGCCTCTGCGACCGCAGCGAGGACGCCTCGACTGAATTGAGACCGAGCGGGCGGTCGCCTGCGTGCTGCGTGCCGTGCTCCGAGGGACCACTGCTGCTGCTGTACTCACTACTGGCACTGCTGTAAAAGACGGGACGCAGCCCACGCGTCAGCGCCCGCGCACGCGGCCGATTCGGCTGCAAATGTGGTGGGAGCTGCCGACGTCGTTGACGAACGCGATGACGATGACGAGGAGAAGGAGGAGGAGGGCTGCGCGGCGCGGAGGCCTGGGAAGACGCCGACGTTGTGGCACGGCGCGCGGCCTCTCCTGTGGCGGGAGTGTGGTGAGGGCGGGGACTCGCCACATCATCACCGCCTGCCACGCCGTCGGCCCAGTCCAGCGGAACCGTCCACGACACACCGTGCGGCTGCTGTTGCTGTTGTTGTTGCTGTTCTGTCGCTTCGTCTGCGTTGATGTTCTCTGCGCTGCTGGACGGCCACGCCTCCTCGTCTTCTTCGCGTTGGATGGGGAAGGGAGTCGGCGGCGCACGCGGATAGGGAGGCGGTTCATCTGTGAAGAGGCTCTCGTGTATATGTGGCGTTGCGTCGACGTTGGCAACCCACACGTGCTTCTCGGAGCTCCTGTCTCGTCTCTGCGCTTTTCCTTGGATACTGCCACGTGACCTCGGCAGCTTTTGCGTTTCCCGTGCCAGCAGTACAGCCAGCTCTTCATTGCTGAGAGCGCGGGGCACACTCGTCGTCGGAAGCGAAAAGTAGAAGGACGATCCAGCAGACGTCTGCGAGGACCGCCGCGAAGGACGCTCACCCTCTTCTTTCTCCTCGTGGTGCATGTGCGGCGCGCCCGTCGGCACACCAAGTTGCTCGTCACCGAGGCGATCAGCAAGGTCGTCTTCCCTCAGCGGCGTGACCTTCACAGCGGAGGCTCTGCTGGTCGCCTCGTCGAGACTCTGCCGCTGCATCGAGCGTGGCGACGACGGCAACGACGGCCGCGGCGCGGCTGCCGAGGGCTGCGGCTCGTCGTCGTCGCCATCGGCGTCGAAGTCGACGTCCGCCTCCGACTGCACACGCGTCCACAACGCCGACGCTGCGCTTTCTCGTGACAGCATGGGTGGCCGCGGCTCGACCTCTGACGTGCCGCTGGCGTTGATCGACGGCTGGCTCAACTCTGCCTGCGCGCGACTCGCTGCGTCAGGTCGCTGAAGAGGGGGAGTGGCAGAATTTGGAGTGCTGACGGAGTCGCCGGATAAAAACGGACGCACCTCTGCGCGCGTGCCACGACGATGAACGGCGTCGGTCGCTGAATCACCGCCGTCGCTCAAAGCCGCATCCACCTGTTGATCATCTGTTTTCGGCACTTCCCTACTACTGTGTTGCACCGTGAACTCACCGCTTGACGTGCTGCTGCCGGCACCACTGCTAACGCGTGTAGCTGGAGACGACTGAGAACGAGCAGACGGCTGGTGAGGAAGGGAAGACGCTGGGTCCTCGTCTCGTAATGGCTCCGCCGGCACAGCATTTCCTCCTTCCTCTTCTTCCTGATCCTCACTCTCTTCCTTGTCCAACGTCCACAAGTCGGACACGTCGGAGCGGCGGGTCGCATTGGACGAGCAGGTGAACAGATCCACATCGATGCCCGTGGTGGACGAAAAAGTGTCTTCCGCGCGTGTTCGAGTGCCTCTTGAAGCTGCAGTCGAGGTGTGGAAGTTGAAAAGCCGCTCCGTCGCGGCGTTGGTTGCTGGACGCGGCGAGGTGCTTCGGGTGTCGTGCCGCGTCCTCTTCGCTGGCTGCTTCACAGGCACTGCAGCTGCTTTGGTGAATGGTGGCGAAGGTACAGCAGAGGGATGCGACTTCGTCAGCGGAAGAGGCGCAGAAGGCTTCGCGGACGAGAAGGATGAAGAGACATCGGAATCGGACGATTGCGGCTTGAAAGCGCGCACAGCGCTGGACACGACTTCACGTGGAGGACTGGCTGACGTCACTGCCGCATCCTTTACTTCTTCCTTTTCGAAACAGACACCAGCACGCAGTGCAATTGAACGCGCGTCGTTGACAACATTGCTGGGAGGCTGCAACGTCGTGTCCGCTGCCACTTCAGGAAGTCGTTCAGGCGCTCGCGTTGATGAGGCTTGAGCGGAGGCACCTCCATTGTCAGGCGCAGTCACGACGGGTAGGGGTGAGACGTTGACGGACCTGACACTCGATTCTGCGGATGCGACCAAGCCAACTGTGTCCGCCACCGTCGTTCGTGATTCGTTAGGTGGCATTTCTGTTTTTTTCTTCGGAAATGGCAGACTTTGTCTGTTGAACTTCCTGCAAGACGACGACGACGACGACGATGACGATGACGATGACGATGACGATAGGGATGAAAAGCGAGGCTGCCGTTCACCCACCTGGGCCCCGCCGTGGTGCAATTCACCCGCATCATCACTAAACCACGACGCCTCGCTACATGGAGAAGCTACACTACGGACACTACTCGATTTTTCCGACAGTGTCGTAGAATTGCGGTGTCGATTAGATTTCCCGGGTGCATTCGACTTCTCCTCTGCCTGGTTTTTCGGTGCATTGTGACGACCTCCATGTGCATACGCAGGCGAAGACGGTGAGTGTGACAGCGGGGCGTGTCGTCGCCCTGCGTCGGCCGACAGTGTCACAGTGCTTCCAAAGCTCGTACTCCCCTCCTCCTCCTGTGCTCGTCTCCACCCATCCAGGCCAAGATGCGCTGCGTCGGAGGATTCATACAGCCGCAGCGCATACCGTGCCTCGATCTCTCGCATCGCTACCATGCTGCGGTGGTGTCGCTCACGACGAAGGAGCAGACGCTGCCGTTCTGCTGCTTGCAGACTGCGATGCTGGCCCCACAACTGACTCGCGAGACACGGACCAGCGAGAAAACACGCAGCAGCAGCAGCATCCCGATTGGCGGACAGCTCGTCCAACAGCGGCGATGGACGCGACGGTTCGACAGCATCAGCTTGCAGGGTGAGCGCGGTGGAGGTTTGGCTTGTGCCGACCACAGCAGATAGCGGTGCCGCCTCAGCGAACGAGGCACTCGCACGGAACGACGTGTCCACCTTCTCCACCACCGCTTCATGTGGGCGAGCCGAAGGCATCGTACTGACCACTTCACGGAAACAGCTACTCCACTCCGACTCCAGGACATCGTCGTGTGCTTCACAGTTACGCAGCACACCACCACTTCCAATCTTTGGAACCGCCACCGTAGCGCCAACGGGAGAAGAAATCAACCGCTGAGCATCTTCAGCAACGCGAGAACCGTCAAAATCCACCTGAGCAGCAACCGAACGCGTGTATGCCTGCTGCCATCGAGCCTGACACGCTTCCACCCTATGAAGTCTATGTACGCACGACAACAATCGCTCTAACACCTCACCATATCCTCTGCTTTCCGTCGTCGAATCAACCGTCGCTGCTACTTCAGAATCCGACATACGCAGCCCATTCACGTCCGTGGAAGCGTCACGGTGCGCGGGCTTCTTCTCCGGCTGCTCCGTGCCGCGCTCCCTGCGCGGGGCAGCGTCCGCGAGGCTCACGTCGCTGCTGCTGCTGCTGGCGTCGCCGGCGGTGGCGCCGCGGTGCGCGGGCTTCTTCTCCGGCTGCTCCGTGCCGCGCTCCCTGCGCGGGGCAGCGTCCGCGAGGCTCACGTCGCTGCTGCTGCTGGCGTCGCCGGCGGTGGCGCCGCGGTGCGCGGGCTTCTTCTCCGGCTGCTCCGTGCCGCGCTCCCTGCGCGGGGCAGCGTCCGCGAGGCTTGCGTCGCTGCTGCTGCTGCTGGCGTCGCCGGCGGTGGCGCCGCGGTGCGCGGGCTTCTTCTCCGGCTGCTCCGTGCCGCGCTCCCTGCGCGGGGCAGCGTCCGCGAGGCTCACGTCGCTGCTGCTGCTGGCGTCGCCGGCGGTGGCGCCGCGGTGCGCGGGCTTCTTCTCCGGCTGCTCCGTGCCGCGCTCCCTGCGCGGGGCAGCGTCCGCGAGGCTCACGTCGCTGCTGCTGCTGGCGTCGCCGGCGGTGGCGCCGCGGTGCGCGGGCTTCTTCTCCGGCTGCTCCGCGCCGCGCTCCCTGCGCGGGGCAGCGTCCGCGAGGCTCACGTCGCTGCTGCTGCTGCTGGCGTCGCCGGCGGTGGCGCCGCGGTGCGCGGGCTTCTTCTCCGGCTGCTCCGTGCCGCGCTCCCTGCGCGGGGCAGCGTCCGCGAGGCTCACGTCGCTGCTGCTGCTGCTGGCGTCGCCGACGGTGGCGCCGCGGTGCGCGGGCTTCTTCTCCGGCTGCTCCGTGCCGCGCTCCCTGCGCGGGGCAGCGTCCGCGAGGCTCACGTCGCTGCTGCTGCTGGCGTCGCCGGCGGTGGCGCCGCGGTGCGCGGGCTTCTTCTCCGGCTGCTCCGTGCCGCGCTCCCTGCGCGGGGCAGCGTCCGCGAGGCTCACGTCGCTGCTGCTGCTGGCGTCGCCGGCGGTGGCGCCGCGGTGCGCGGGCTTCTTCTCCGGCTGCTCCGTGCCGCGCTCCCTGCGCGGGGCAGCGTCCGCGAGGCTCACGTCGCTGCTGCTGCTGCTGGCGTCGCCGGCGGTGGCGCCGCGGTGCGCGGGCTTCTTCTCCGGCTGCTCCGTGCCGCGCTCCCTGCGCGGGGCAGCGTCCGCGAGGCTCACGTCGCTGCTGCTGCTGCTGGCGTCGCCGACGGTGGCGCCGCGGTGCGCGGGCTTCTTCTCCGGCTGCTCCGTGCCGCGCTCCCTGCGCGGGGCAGCGTCCGCGAGGCTCACGTCGCTGCTGCTGCTGCTGGCGTCGCCGGCGGTGGCGCCGCGGTGCGCGGGCTTCTTCTCCGGCTGCTCCGTGCCGCGCTCCCTGCGCGGGGCAGCGTCCGCGAGGCTTGCGTCGCTGCTGCTGCTGGCGTCGCCGGCGGTGGCGCCGCGGTGCGCGGGCTTCTTCTCCGGCTGCTCCGTGCCGCGCTCCCTGCGCGGGGCAGCGTCCGCGAGGCTCACGTCGCTGCTGCTGCTGGCGTCGCCGGCGGTGGCGCCGCGGTGCGCGGGCTTCTTCTCCGGCTGCTCCGTGCCGCGCTCCCTGCGCGGGGCAGCGTCCGCGAGGCTTGCGTCGCTGCTGCTGCTGGCGTCGCCGGCGGTGGCGCCGCGGTGCGCGGGCTTCTTCTCCGGCTGCTCCGTGCCGCGCTCCCTGCGCGGGGCAGCGTCCGCGAGGCTCACGTCGCTGCTGCTGCTGCTGGCGTCGCCGACGGTGGCGCCGCGGTGCGCGGGCTTCTTCTCCGGCTGCTCCGTGCCGCGCTCCCTGCGCGGGGCAGCGTCCGCGAGGCTCACGTCGCTGCTGCTGCTGGCGTCGCCGGCGGTGGCGCCGCGGTGCGCGGGCTTCTTCTCCGGCTGCTCCGTGCCGCGCTCCCTGCGCGGGGCAGCGTCCGCGAGGCTCACGTCGCTGCTGCTGCTGGCGTCGCCGGCGGTGGCGCCGCGGTGCGCGGGCTTCTTCTCCGGCTGCTCCGTGCCGCGCTCCCTGCGCGGGGCAGCGTCCGCGAGGCTTGCGTCGCTGCTGCTGCTGGCGTCGCCGGCGGTGGCGCCGCGGTGCGCGGGCTTCTTCTCCGGCTGCTCCGTGCCGCGCTCCCTGCGCGGGGCAGCGTCCGCGAGGCTCACGTCGCTGCTGCTGCTGGCGTCGCCGGCGGTGGCGCCGCGGTGCGCGGGCTTCTTCTCCGGCTGCTCCGTGCCGCGCTCCCTGCGCGGGGCAGCGTCCGCGAGGCTCACGTCGCTGCTGCTGCTGCTGGCGTCGCCGGCGGTGGCGCCGCGGTGCGCGGGCTTCTTCTCCGGCTGCTCCGTGCCGCGCTCCCTGCGCGGGGCAGCGTCCGCGAGGCTCACGTCGCTGCTGCTGCTGCTGGCGTCGCCGACGGTGGCGCCGCGGTGCGCGGGCTTCTTCTCCGGCTGCTCCGTGCCGCGCTCCCTGCGCGGGGCAGCGTCCGCGAGGCTCACGTCGCTGCTGCTGCTGCTGGCGTCGCCGACGGTGGCGCCGCGGTGCGCGGGCTTCTTCTCCGGCTGCTCCGTGCCGCGCTCCCTGCGCGGGGCAGCGTCCGCGAGGCTCACGTCGCTGCTGCTGCTGCTGGCGTCGCCGGCGGTGGCGCCGCGGTGCGCGGGCTTCTTCTCCGGCTGCTCCGTGCCGCGCTCCCTGCGCGGGGCAGCGTCCGCGAGGCTCACGTCGCTGCTGCTGCTGCTGGCGTCGCCGGCGGTGGCGCCGCGGTGCGCGGGCTTCTTCTCCGGCTGCTCCGTGCCGCGCTCCCTGCGCGGGGCAGCGTCCGCGAGGCTCACGTCGCTGCTGCTGCTGGCGTCGCCGGCGGTGGCGCCGCGGTGCGCGGGCTTCTTCTCCGGCTGCTCCGTGCCGCGCTCCCTGCGCGGGGCAGCGTCCGCGAGGCTTGCGTCGCTGCTGCTGCTGGCGTCGCCGGCGGTGGCGCCGCGGTGCGCGGGCTTCTTCTCCGGCTGCTCCGTGCCGCGCTCCCTGCGCGGGGCAGCGTCCGCGAGGCTCACGTCGCTGCTGCTGCTGCTGGCGTCGCCGACGGTGGCGCCGCGGTGCGCGGGCTTCTTCTCCGGCTGCTCCGTGCCGCGCTCCCTGCGCGGGGCAGCGTCCGCGAGGCTCACGTCGCTGCTGCTGCTGCTGGCGTCGCCGGCGGTGGCGCCGCGGTGCGCGGGCTTCTTCTCCGGCTGCTCCGTGCCGCGCTCCCTGCGCGGGGCAGCGTCCGCGAGGCTTGCGTCGCTGCTGCTGCTGGCGTCGCCGGCGGTGGCGCCGCGGTGCGCGGGCTTCTTCTCCGGCTGCTCCGTGCCGCGCTCCCTGCGCGGGGCAGCGTCCGCGAGGCTCACGTCGCTGCTGCTGCTGGCGTCGCCGGCGGTGGCGCCGCGGTGCGCGGGCTTCTTCTCCGGCTGCTCCGTGCCGCGCTCCCTGCGCGGGGCAGCGTCCGCGAGGCTCACGTCGCTGCTGCTGCTGCTGGCGTCGCCGACGGTGGCGCCGCGGTGCGCGGGCTTCTTCTCCGGCTGCTCCGTGCCGCGCTCCCTGCGCGGGGCAGCGTCCGCGAGGCTCACGTCGCTGCTGCTGCTGGCGTCGCCGGCGGTGGCGCCGCGGTGCGCGGGCTTCTTCTCCGGCTGCTCCGTGCCGCGCTCCCTGCGCGGGGCAGCGTCCGCGAGGCTCACGTCGCTGCTGCTGCTGGCGTCGCCGGCGGTGGCGCCGCGGTGCGCGGGCTTCTTCTCCGGCTGCTCCGTGCCGCGCTCCCTGCGCGGGGCAGCGTCCGCGAGGCTTGCGTCGCTGCTGCTGCTGGCGTCGCCGGCGGTGGCGCCGCGGTGCGCGGGCTTCTTCTCCGGCTGCTCCGTGCCGCGCTCCCTGCGCGGGGCAGCGTCCGCGAGGCTCACGTCGCTGCTGCTGCTGCTGGCGTCGCCGGCGGTGGCGCCGCGGTGCGCGGGCTTCTTCTCCGGCTGCTCCGTGCCGCGCTCCCTGCGCGGGGCAGCGTCCGCGAGGCTCACGTCGCTGCTGCTGCTGCTGGCGTCGCCGGCGGTGGCGCCGCGGTGCGCGGGCTTCTTCTCCGGCTGCTCCGTGCCGCGCTCCCTGCGCGGGGCAGCGTCCGCGAGGCTTGCGTCGCTGCTGCTGCTGGCGTCGCCGGCGGTGGCGCCGCGGTGCGCGGGCTTCTTCTCCGGCTGCTCCGTGCCGCGCTCCCTGCGCGGGGCAGCGTCCGCGAGGCTTGCGTCGCTGCTGCTGCTGGCGTCGCCGGCGGTGGCGCCGCGGTGCGCGGGCTTCTTCTCCGGCTGCTCCGTGCCGCGCTCCCTGCGCGGGGCAGCGTCCGCGAGGCTCACGTCGCTGCTGCTGCTGGCGTCGCCGGCGGTGGCGCCGCGGTGCGCGGGCTTCTTCTCCGGCTGCTCCGTGCCGCGCTCCCTGCGCGGGGCAGCGTCCGCGAGGCTTGCGTCGCTGCTGCTGCTGGCGTCGCCGGCGGTGGCGCCGCGGTGCGCGGGCTTCTTCTCCGGCTGCTCCGTGCCGCGCTCCCTGCGCGGGGCAGCGTCCGCGAGGCTCACGTCGCTGCTGCTGCTGCTGGCGTCGCCGGCGGTGGCGCCGCGGTGCGCGGGCTTCTTCTCCGGCTGCTCCGTGCCGCGCTCCCTGCGCGGGGCAGCGTCCGCGAGGCTTGCGTCGCTGCTGCTGCTGGCGTCGCCGGCGGTGGCGCCGCGGTGCGCGGGCTTCTTCTCCGGCTGCTCCGTGCCGCGCTCCCTGCGCGGGGCAGCGTCCGCGAGGCTTGCGTCGCTGCTGCTGCTGGCGTCGCCGGCGGTGGCGCCGCGGTGCGCGGGCTTCTTCTCCGGCTGCTCCGTGCCGCGCTCCCTGCGCGGGGCAGCGTCCGCGAGGCTCACGTCGCTGCTGCTGCTGGCGTCGCCGGCGGTGGCGCCGCGGTGCGCGGGCTTCTTCTCCGGCTGCTCCGTGCCGCGCTCCCTGCGCGGGGCAGCGTCCGCGAGGCTTGCGTCGCTGCTGCTGCTGGCGTCGCCGGCGGTGGCGCCGCGGTGCGCGGGCTTCTTCTCCGGCTGCTCCGTGCCGCGCTCCCTGCGCGGGGCAGCGTCCGCGAGGCTCACGTCGCTGCTGCTGCTGGCGTCGCCGGCGGTGGCGCCGCGGTGCGCGGGCTTCTTCTCCGGCTGCTCCGTGCCGCGCTCCCTGCGCGGGGCAGCGTCCGCGAGGCTCACGTCGCTGCTGCTGCTGCTGGCGTCGCCGACGGTGGCGCCGCGGTGCGCGGGCTTCTTCTCCGGCTGCTCCGTGCCGCGCTCCCTGCGCGGGGCAGCGTCCGCGAGGCTCACGTCGCTGCTGCTGCTGGCGTCGCCGGCGGTGGCGCCGCGGTGCGCGGGCTTCTTCTCCGGCTGCTCCGTGCCGCGCTCCCTGCGCGGGGCAGCGTCCGCGAGGCTCACGTCGCTGCTGCTGCTGGCGTCGCCGGCGGTGGCGCCGCGGTGCGCGGGCTTCTTCTCCGGCTGCTCCGTGCCGCGCTCCCTGCGCGGGGCAGCGTCCGCGAGGCTTGCGTCGCTGCTGCTGCTGGCGTCGCCGGCGGTGGCGCCGCGGTGCGCGGGCTTCTTCTCCGGCTGCTCCGTGCCGCGCTCCCTGCGCGGGGCAGCGTCCGCGAGGCTCACGTCGCTGCTGCTGCTGCTGGCGTCGCCGGCGGTGGCGCCGCGGTGCGCGGGCTTCTTCTCCGGCTGCTCCGTGCCGCGCTCCCTGCGCGGGGCAGCGTCCGCGAGGCTTGCGTCGCTGCTGCTGCTGGCGTCGCCGGCGGTGGCGCCGCGGTGCGCGGGCTTCTTCTCCGGCTGCTCCGTGCCGCGCTCCCTGCGCGGGGCAGCGTCCGCGAGGCTCACGTCGCTGCTGCTGCTGGCGTCGCCGGCGGTGGCGCCGCGGTGCGCGGGCTTCTTCTCCGGCTGCTCCGTGCCGCGCTCCCTGCGCGGGGCAGCGTCCGCGAGGCTCACGTCGCTGCTGCTGCTGCTGGCGTCGCCGGCGGTGGCGCCGCGGTGCGCGGGCTTCTTCTCCGGCTGCTCCGTGCCGCGCTCCCTGCGCGGGGCAGCGTCCGCGAGGCTCACGTCGCTGCTGCTGCTGCTGGCGTCGCCGGCGGTGGCGCCGCGGTGCGCGGGCTTCTTCTCCGGCTGCTCCGTGCCGCGCTCCCTGCGCGGGGCAGCGTCCGCGAGGCTCACGTCGCTGCTGCTGCTGGCGTCGCCGGCGGTGGCGCCGCGGTGCGCGGGCTTCTTCTCCGGCTGCTCCGTGCCGCGCTCCCTGCGCGGGGCAGCGTCCGCGAGGCTTGCGTCGCTGCTGCTGCTGGCGTCGCCGGCGGTGGCGCCGCGGTGCGCGGGCTTCTTCTCCGGTTGCTCCGTGCCGCGCTCCCTGCGCGGGGCAGCGTCCGCGAGGCTCACGTCGCTGCTGCTGCTGGCGTCGCCGGCGGTGGCGCCGCGGTGCGCGGGCTTTTTCTCCGGCTGCTCCGTGCCGCGCTCCCTGCGCGGGGCAGCGTCCGCGAGGCTCACGTCGCTGCTGCTGCTGCTGGCGTCGCCGGCGGTGGCGCCGCGGTGCGCGGGCTTCTTCTCCGGCTGCTCCGTGCCGCGCTCCCTGCGCGGGGCAGCGTCCGCGAGGCTCACGTCGCTGCTGCTGCTGGCGTCGCCGGCGGTGGCGCCGCGGTGCGCGGGCTTTTTCTCCGGCTGCTCCGTGCCGCGCTCCCTGCGCGGGGCAGCGTCCGCGAGGCTTGCGTCGCTGCTGCTGCTGGCGTCGCCGGCGGTGGCGCCGCGGTGCGCGGGCTTCTTCTCCGGCTGCTCCGTGCCGCGCTCCCTGCGCGGGGCAGCGTCCGCGAGGCTCACGTCGCTGCTGCTGCTGGCGTCGCCGGCGGTGGCGCCGTAGTGTGTGGGCCGGGTCGGTGTGGCCTCTGTGGCGACGTGGCTGCGTGAGGGAGTGGCGTTGGTGGCGGCGTCGCAGTGTGTGGGCCGGGTCGGTGTGGCCTCTGTGGCGAGGTGGCTGCGTGAGGGAGTGGCGTTGGTGGCGGCGTCGCAGTGTGTGGGCCGGGTCGGTGTGGCCTCTGTGGCGACGTGGCTGCGTGAGGGAGTGGCGTCGGTGGCGGCGTCGCAGTGTGTGGGCCGGGTCGGTGTGGCCTCTGTGGCGACGTGGCTGCGTGAGGGAGTGGCGTCGGTGGCGGCGTCGCAGTGTGTGGGCCGGGTCGGTGTGGCCTCTGTGGCGACGTGGCTGCGCGAGGGAGTGGCGTTGGTGGCGGCGTCGCAGTGTGTGGGCCGGGTCGGTGTGGCGTCGATGGCGGCGTCGCAGTGTGTGGGAGTGGCGTCGGTGGCGGCGTCGCAGTGTGTGGGCCGGGTCGGTGTGGCGTCGGTGGCGGCGTCGCAGTGTGTGGGCCGGGTCGGTGTGGCCTCTGTGGCGACGTGGCTGCGTGAGGGAGTGGCGTTGGTGGCGGCGTCGCAGTGTGTGGGCCGGGTCGGTGTGGCCTCTGTGGCGAGGTGGCTGCGTGAGGGAGTGGCGTTGGTGGCGGCGTCGCAGTGTGTGGGCCGGGTCGGTGTGGCCTCTGTGGCGACGTGGCTGCGTGAGGGAGTGGCGTCGGTGGCGGCGTCGCAGTGTGTGGGCCGGGTCGGTGTGGCCTCTGTGGCGACGTGGCTGCGTGAGGGAGTGGCGTTGGTGGCGGCGTCGCAGTGTGTGGGCCGGGTCGGTGTGGCGTCGATGGCGGCGTCGCAGTGTGTGGGAGTGGCGTCGGTGGCGGCGTCGCAGTGTGTGGGCCGGGTCGGTGTGGCGTCGGTGGCGGCGTCGCAGTGTGTGGGCCGGGTCGGTGTGGCCTCTGTGGCGACGTGGCTGCGTGAGGGAGTGGCGTTGGTGGCGGCGTCGCAGTGTGTGGGCCGGGTCGGTGTGGCCTCTGTGGCGACGTGGCTGCGTGAGGGAGTGGCGTTGGTGGCGGCGTCGCAGTGTGTGGGCCGGGTCGGTGTGGCGTCGATGGCGGCGTCGCAGTGTGAGGGAGTGGCGTTGGTGGCGGCGTCGCAGTGTGTGGGCCGGGTCGGTGTGGCCTCTGTGGCGACGTGGCTGCGTGAGGGAGTGGCGTCGCAGTGTGTGGGCCGGGTCGGTGTGGCCTCTGTGGCGACGTGGCTGCGTGAGGGAGTGGCGTTGGTGGCGGCGTCGCAGTGTGTGGGCCGGGTCGGTGTGGCGTCGGTGGCGGCGTCGCAGTGTGTGGGCCGGGTCGGTGTGGCCTCTGTGGCGACGTGGCTGCGTGAGGGAGTGGCGTTGGTGGCGGCGTCGCAGTGTGTGGGCCGGGTCGGTGTGGCGTCGGTGGCGGCGTCGCAGTGTGTGGGCCGGGTCGGTGTGGCCTCTGTGGCGACGTGGCTGCGTGAGGGAGTGGCGTTGGTGGCGGCGTCGCAGTGTGTGGGCCGGGTCGGTGTGGCCTCTGTGGCGACGTGGCTGCGCGAGGGAGTGGCGTCGGTGGCGGCGTCGCAGTGTGTGGGCCGGGTCGGTGTGGCCTCTATGGCGATGTGGCTGCGTGAGGGAGTGGCGTCGGTGGCGGCGTCGCAGTGTGTGGGCCGGGTCGGTGTGGCCTCTGTGGCGACGTGGCTGCGTGAGGGAGTGGCGTTGGTGGCGGCGTCGCAGTGTGTGGGCCGGGTCGGTGTGGCCTCTGTGGCGACGTGGCTGCGTGAGGGAGTGGCGTTGGTGGCGGCGTCGCAGTGTGTGGGCCGGGTCGGTGTGGCGTCGATGGCGGCGTCGCAGTGTGTGGGCCGGGTCGGTGTGGCGTCGGTGGCGGCGTCGCAGTGTGTGGGCCGGGTCGGTGTGGCCTCTGTGGCGACGTGGCTGCGTGAGGGAGTGGCGTTGGTGGCGGCGTCGCAGTGTGTGGGCCGGGTCGGTGTGGCCTCTGTGGCGACGTGGCTGCGTGAGGGAGTGGCGTTGGTGGCGGCGTCGCAGTGTGTGGGCCGGGTCGGTGTGGCCTCTGTGGCGACGTGGCTGCGCGAGGGAGTGGCGTTGGTGGCGGCGTCGCAGTGTGTGGCCCGGGTTGTCGTGGCGTGTGTAGCGGCGCTGGGTCGTTTAAGTTGAGCTTCTTGTGTTTGACGTTGTGACTCAAAGGAGGTAAGACTGGCGTTGTTGGCTGATGTCAAGTTCAGGCTGTTGGGAGGTGGCGTTGATGGGGCTGGGGTGGACGTTTGGTGTGGGGTGTGCGTTCCTCGTTGGTCTCCGTCATCAATCTCGTACTGAGTACCCTTGCTGGCTCTGCGTGGTGGGTAATGTCGGACGGGCACTGAGTAGCTAAAGTGCCTGGCTGTTTTCGCTTGGGGGGCTCTGGTGTGGGACAAGTACACAGCAGTCGCTGGAAAGGAAAGAGGGAAGCTGACGTGGCGGGAGGCGTTGCTGGATCTGCGTGGGGGTGTTTGGTGCAAATCTGCTTCGATGGGTGAGTTTCTCTCACCACTGTCGGTGACATGAGAAAGTGCGGAGAGTCCACTCGAGTTAGTGCCGCTGATTTGCTCCTCATACCGTTTTAATAAAGGGGAGTCTTTTTGGGAGCCTAGGGTGGAGAGGGAAGAGGAGGTGGACGGGGAGGGCGCGGACGTGGCTGTGGCGCTGGTGGCTGTAAGACCCGTCATGTCTACGAGTGGTGATGACGGGTCGGCGACTTCGTGGGCTCCTGCGCGGAGGTGACGGCGCGGGGGCGGCCGCCGCGGAAAACGACGTTCGAGCTTGTCGAGTAAGATGGTGAGGCTGCAGTCGACGCTGCTGTTGAGGGAGGATGGCAGTGAGGAGCTGTCCTGCGCTTCACTGGACAGTAGCGGGACACCGTTGTCTGGTGCTGCTGATCGCTTCGTCATGGCTGCAGCTGTCACGGCGAGCTTGTGGAGCTGGGGCACCACAGACGGCGGGGGGCGTAGAAGGGGCACCAGTGGACTCGTACTGGCGGACGACGCGGCACTGGACTCCACCTTTTCTGGAGTTTTCACCTCGTCGCTCTTCGCAAGACAGGAAGAGCGCTGGAAACCAACACCATCGTCAGGAGAAGACGAGGAAAACAACGACGAGGGAGGGGCGGCGTTAGGACGTGACCACGACGGTGGAAGCCGAATGGGGCGAGGTGCACACAACTTCGACGCTGCTGTTGCCGATGCCGACGCTGTCGGTATTGCATTGGTGTGCTGACTGGCTTGCTCGGTGGCGGTGCGAACGGGCGGGGGCTGTGGGAAGGACGGCGATGGCGGCGGGCGAAGAGGTCCGGCGTGTGTAACGGTGCCGCCATTCTCCTCTCGCCATGACGGCGGTGCATGCATCACGATAGATGTGTTGTACGTGATAGAGGACACGGGTGCAAGCGCCGGTGGGTGACGACACGCGGTACGCGTCGCAGCGGACGAAAGTGGCGGAGGAGCCCGTATCATGCTACGCAGGTAACTCTCGATGTTGTCGAGATGACCATCAATTTTTCGGTGCTCTGCATTTTGCATGATGCTGACAAAGAGAAGCAAGCAAAAAACAACAACAACAACAGAGATAAGATCGGCGTAGGGAAGCTAAAAAAGCGTGCCTCAACACGTTGCTGGAGACAACGGCGCTTAACAGAAAAAGTGGTGATGGACGGCGAGACTGTCTCGGCAAATAGTATTGAGAGGGGGAAAAAAAAACAAGCAAAAGAAAAAAGAAATGCGCTACGGCCGTGTAGAAGCACTTCTTTTTTATATACTATAATTCGTCTTTCTAGAACAGATTACTGGTACTCTAAGGAACTCTCTTTTTAGCATGGGGAAAAAAAAAGACACGTCTATAGATGCTCTTTTTTTTTTTTTTAAATAAATTAGTAGACTGACTCTCCTGCGTTTCTGCACCGAAAATAATAACAACAACAACAACAAAAAGGTAGCGAGAATGTAGTTGTGAAACAAAGGCAAAGAACCTCCAAAAGAGAGACTATATACAAGCTGGCGCGTTTGACGCTCCTTCTTCTTTTTTGTTGTTTCCCCTCTTTTTTTTTTTTTTTACTCGTCGTACAGCGGGAAGGGATTGTAAAAAAAAAAAAAAGGACTTTAGAAACAAGAACAAAACAATACAAAACAAAAAATGGACCACGTGTTCAATAGTCAAGAGAAAAATACAGAAGAAAAGGGGGGGGGGGGGAGGAGGGAGGGAGAATAGAAAAGACAGTGGTAGGATTAACACGTTGATGAGGTAATGGAGCGCAGTAAGAGACCAGTAGCGGGATAGTAAAAGATGTCTGACGAGCTCTCATCGGCGCTACGCTGAGTTTTTCTTCACAAGAGCTTTTCAAGGTTATGGAAATCAACTCATCACCCTTAAAAACAACAACAACAACAACGTTCTTCTCTCTTTATTTTTAAAGAACAAGCACGTCTCACTATCTACACCGTGCTTTATTGAATTTACGCGAGAGGAGCGCACGCTACGCCAGAGCATTGAGTTGCTTCTCCAAACGCTTTAGATCATCCAATTGGGCAAAAGGGTTGTCTTGCACTGGCCGGCGCTCCAGCGCGGCGACGGCGTCCGACAGCTGCGCCAGTGCCGTACGCGAAACGTTCGTCGCTACTGTCGCGTCGCTGGCAGGCGTGGCAGCAGCTGCGACGAACTTCGGCAGTGCGTGCGTCCGCACACGAGAGTGACGACGACTGCTTCTCGCGCTGTCTTTTCTCTCGTCTTTGGCGGACGACGAAGAGGACGTCGTTGAGGAGTCCGAGTCGGAGTCGGAATCGCTGCTTGAGTCGCTGTCGGACGAGGAAGAGGAGGAAGAAGAGGAGGAAGAAGAGGAAGAGGAAGATGATGACGACGACGGTGTCGATAACGCTGTACGCGCTTTTTTGCGCGTCTTCGAGGCTGCACTTCGCTGCTTTCGAGGGCGACGACGGGCTGTGTTGGCCTGAACCGCAGACGCAGCTGCTTCAGCCGCCACAGCGGCGACTGCGTCTGGACCTGCGTGGAAGATAGCGGCCAGCGGTACATCGCCGTCGTCGCCTTCCGTCTCAGTCTTCACCTCAACGCTGCTGCTGCTGCTGCTGCTGCTGTTCTTCCTCTTCCTCTTCCTCCCCCCCTTTCTTGCACTCTTCCTCTCTTTCTTGCGTTGTCGTGTTGTATCTGTGGCGGCTGTCGCTTTCTCGGCCGCTGAAGGCCGGCCTAGCCGTCCTCGTCGTTGCCGCCGCCTAGTCGAGCACGTGAGCCCCAAGCACGCACACGTCCACGTCTCGGGAATCGGGTCTAGTCGCGTAGCAAGTTTGTGCCACACACGACAGTCATCGCACTGCACCCAAAAGTCCGTGTCAGCAGATGGCGCTGCCGTGGCTGTTCTTGTTGTTTGGGGCAGCTGCAGCACGCGACGCGCCGGTGCCCGCGATGCGTCCGCTGAGATCTTTGTTGACAAGTGACTGCCATCGTTGTTGTGGGTCCTCCCGTCTGGTTGTTCTCTCCTTCTCCTTCGTTCCTTTTTCTCTTCCTCTGCCGCGGTTGCTTCCGTAGCTGCCGCGACGGCTCGTGCAGCCGGCGGTGTCACGTGAGCCTCATCGCTGGGTGGAAAGAGGGACTGGCTGAGCTCCTCTAAACTGAGAGGGAGAAGGAGGTGCGAGGTCCCCGGAGTGTCGTCCACCGTGGTGAATAGCGCGTCATGTGTCTGCGGCTGCTGGGCCTGACATCTCTGGAGGTACGCGGCTCTGCCCTCCTCCTCTGCCGCGGCGTCACGCAGAACTCGTGCGGCAACGCCGAGCAGCTGATGGGCCTGTCGGCTCAGCTCGCTGCCCGCTCCGTTGTACTCATCGCAGTTGCTTTTCAATGTGGCAAGGCGCTCCCGCAGCTCACTGCAGTCGATGACTGAGCTGGTTACGTCGTGTGCCACGGCGTCTGCTGCCGCGGCTGGTGAACTTGTCTCTAACGCTGCCAGCACTTTGCCGTGGAGCTGCTCCTGCTGCCGCTGACAGAGACGGATGGAGGGGGCAGTCATCCCCTGAAAGACCTCGATGTACAGTTGGCAGAGACTGACCGGGTCCTTGACGCTGCGGTAGTAGTTTGGGGCCTCCATCTCTGTTACCGGGAGGCGGAAAGGGAGGGAGGTGGGCACGGTGGCCCAGAGAGCGTCCACGACCCGCAGCAGTGTCAGCATGCGACGGGCCGTCGGCACACTCAACAGCAGCGAGGCTTCCGCCGCGGAGGGGCAGGCGTGGCTCTCGCTCGAAGCGGCGGTGGCGCGAGTTATGCACACCTTTGCGGTGATTGCACTCGTTCTGCTGGTGGTGAACGCAGCTGCAGGCGTGACCGCGTATGTCTGAACTGACGTTGACGATGACGAGGATGAAGAGGAGGATGTGGGCTCTCCTAACGCGGCTTTGAAGGCGGTCGGGCAGGCCTCTGGAAACCACCACGCCTGCTTCGCGCCTCCTCCACCTCCTCCCTCGTTAACTGCGACGCCACTGTGGTGAAGTAGAAGTTGCTGCGCCATCAGTCGTTGTACACGTAGGGCCTCGTACCAGAGTGCGTTGGCGTGGTCCAGCAGAGCCGGATCACGCACCATGCGCCGTGACGACGACGCGCTGCGACGACTCCCATTGCTGCCATTGCTGGTTGAATTACTACTCTTCTTCGTGTTGCTTGTGGTTGTGTCACGCATGAGCACGAACGCGTCCCAGTTAGACTGGCGCCACGTGTCGAAGCAGCTGTTCAACGCAGCGTAGAACTTGCTCACAGACGCCGCAACAGCGAGTGGTCGCAGCGCGGACTCAAACTGCGGCTGCGAAACGAAGAGGGCGTGTGCGTCGTAGTGACACAAGTACATCCACCAGTCGACGCAGTCTGCCGGGCTGGATGGCCGGGCCGCTACAAATCGAAGACGCCGCGCCTCTGCCGCAAGTTCCTCCGGCGACGTTGGGAAGTAGGTCGTACGCGACGAGCTGGCGGCGGCTCTTGTGGCAGCAGCAGCAGCAGCAGTAGCGGTAGAAGGTGCGTTGGCTGTTGCGGTGTCCACGAGAAGCGAAGGCCTCAGCTTTCCCCTTGACGTCGACCGTACGTCGACGCCGTCCTTCACACGTACACCGCTTGCCGGCCGCCCACGCAGAGGACGTACCTCTTTTTCACTCGTCTCCGCAGACAACTCAGCGGCTGATGGCCCACTTGCTGAGGTCACCGTCAGCCGCAGCATGTGACGCGGCTCGCTCCTCCTTTGCGCGGTGTTACTTTCCGTTGCATTCGTGTTTTCTTCAGCAGAGGATGCAGGTGGGGGAGTCGACGGACTCAAGCGCGGTCGCAGCGTGAATTGAAGCTCCGGTGGCACTTCATCTTCTCCATAGTCCTGCGCGTGCGCTGGTGGTGGTGGCACGCTAGGTCGATCTGCTACTGTGGTTGTGGCGAAGCTGACGTGCCGCTCTGCGTGGAGGGAGCCGGCTTGTGGTGATTCGGCCACCGGCCCCGCTGATGAATCCCCAAGTCCACGAGGCGCCTCAGCTGCGTTGTCATCCTCTTCCTCCACTATGATGTTCGCGAAAGGAGCATGCGCGATCGGCCATTCCATTCTTCCACAGCCGCCTTTTTTTTCTTATTGGAGAATAAGTCCGCAAGAAACAAAAAAGGAAAAGAAGCAGAAAAAAACCTGTGATGGCTACGCTTTACTGCTAAAACAAAGGCACTTGTACAAGAAGAACGTTAAGAGCGAACTATCTGCCTACGCTCCTTAAAACGGAGAGAGAGAGAGAGAGAGAACACGCACTCGTTCGATGGAGGATGCCGGCTTTTACTGCGCAGTGAATACGCTGTATTATTAGAGAGAGAAAAAAAAAAAAGAGGGAGAGGGGGAAAAAAAAACAAAACAAAAGGAGAATAAAATTAAAAACAAAAATTGACAAGAGCTTCCGGCAGGGGAAGCAACACCTCAACACATGCAGACACACTTTTTTTTGAGCACCCGAAACGCGAATAGAGGTAAAGAAAAGACAAATAAAACAAACACAAACAAACAAAGATAGGTATCATTTAGAGCGGAGACGATGGGGGGGGGGGAGGGAAAAAAAAAAAGAGGGAAAAGAACTTCACTGACATGAAAAGGAATCACGACACATCCAAACCGTACAAGATAAGCCGCAAGACGCAGGGCTGTCCTTCCACTGTCTTGAGTATTGAGTTGCTGGAATGCTAAACGCCATAATTCAGAAAAAAAAAAAAAGAGGACATCACAAAACCACTACATAAAAAAGAAGAGCGTCCTTATCTCTCTCTTTTAAGGGTTCTGCTCATTACGGAATTAAGCGAAGGACTTACATACCTTCTCAACGAGAATTGTAACACAGGCATCAAGCTGAAACAAACAAACAAACAAAAAAACTCTATGATGAAAGATATCTGATCACGTATCGTTGATCTGCCTTGAGTCTCCTTCTTGTTTTTTTTTTATATGGGTCACGATGAAGATGAAAAGATGTCTTTCGATAGAGGGACATAAAAAGGCAAGACAAGACGAGCACACATTCTCCTACGAACGATGGGTGCACTCGATGGAAAAAAAAAAAAAAAGAAGAAGAAAAAGGCTCACATGTTTCATGCCCATGACAATACTCACCAAAAGACACGAACAGTCCTTGACGAGACGTTATCTCCGAAGCAATGGAAACATGTGAAGCGTTCTTCATGCGTTCTTTCGTTTCAGAAAAAAAAAAAACTCAACAACAACAACAACAAAACAAATAGCTGCCAACGTGGCAAGTTCTTAGCGTGCGATTTCACCTAAATACGCGCGAAGTCCTCCAGCTCCTTCTGAATCACCGGAACGCTCGCCTCCACCGAGCGCACCGAGTTCGCCGCCTTCTCGGCGATGTCCAGCGCCTGCAGCAGTGCCGGGTGCGGCTGCTGCGTGCCGTCCTTCGTGATCTCCTTGTAGAGGGCGCGGACTTGTTGGATGCCCTCTGCCACCGACGCCGCCGGCTCGCCCAGCTGCGCTCCCTCCCCACGTAGGGAGTGCAGCACCGGCGCCGGGAACTTTGCCCAATGCGCCGTGCTGGCGATGACGAGCGGCGGCACATCACCGTCCGCGTCGTTCGCCGTCGGCTTGGCCAAGTCGCGCTGCAGCAGTTCCTCCTCTCGAAACTGCTGTGCAACGAAGACAGCGACAGCCGTGTGCGGGTCCAGCAGGCGGGCACCACGGGACAACTCGTACACGGTTTTGATGGTTGCCGCGCAATCCTCCTCGCTGCAGCGGCCTGCCGTGAAGACGTCCTGCATCTTGACCCGCATCTCAGCCGGCAGCGTGAAGATGCCCTGCGTGTCGAGCTCCCTCATCAGCCGTGCCACCAACGCAGTGTCACCGTTGCTGAGGAGGTAGAGGAAGCGCTCCACGTTGGAGGCTTTCAAGATGTCGATCGACGGCGACGCCGTCGTGACGAGAGTGCGCTGCCGCACGTCGTACGTGCCGGTCATCACGAAGTCGTACAGCACGTCGTTACGGTTCGAGGCGACGATGAACTTGCGCACCGGCAGCCCCATGAGTTTCGCGACGTAGCCGCTCAAGATGTTGCCGAAGTTTCCGCACGGCACCACGACGTCGATCGGGTCGCCAAAAGCCCAGCCGGCAGGCGGGTGCTGGACGTGGTGGCGGTAGGCCCAGAAGTAGTAGACCACCTGCGGGATCAGCCGCCCCCAGTTGATGCTGTTCGCCGAGGATAGCCGCACGGCGGGGTGCAGCGCGGCGAGCTCCTCACGCAGCTCCGCGTTGGAGAAGAGCTTCTTTACGGTGCTCTGGCAGAAGTCGAAGTCGGAGGGCACGGCGTAGGCCCGCACTTGCGTCCCGTCGTCGAAGGAGAGCATCTGCGTCTGCTGCACCGGCGAGACGCCGTGGCCCGGGTAGAGCACCATCACCTGCGAGTGCGCCCCGGCGTTCACGAAGCCGCTGATGGCCGCCACACCGGTGTCGCCCGACGTGGCAGCGAGGATGACATACTTCTCCTTCGCCTGCGTCGCCGTGGCCGTCGCGAAGTAGCGGGGGAAGAGCTGCAGGGCGAAGTCCTTGAAGGCGGCGGTCGGCCCGTGAAACAGCTCCATCACCGAGACGTTGGCGGCCCACCGCTCCGGCGCGTTGAAGGAGAGGGACTGGCAGAGCCGACCAGCCTCCGCACCGTCCTCCGCGGCGGCCGACGCGTTGGGGCTCGCGTTGGCGGCCGTTGCCACTCCTCCCATCAGCAGCGGAGTAACGGGGCAGATGTCGCTCTTGCCCGACCACCGAGAAGGGTCGTAGGCCTGCAGCACAAGCGGGTACAACACCGCCGGTGTGATGCTGGCATCCACGAGCTGCTCGAGAATCATCTCGGCCGCCTCCACGTAGACGAGGTTCTTCTGCTTACAAAAAAAGTAGAGCTGTGAGTCTGGCATCGTGGGGATGTCCTTTAAGATGTAAAGACCGCCGTCGCTCGCCAGGCCGTCCCGCACGACGGAGAGGAAGTTCGATGTCTCTGCTGCGCCACGGGTGCTGGTGAAGGAGCCGGTGACGTGGTGGCCGCGTGCGTGTGACTCGCGCAGCGGCTTGAGCGCCGCGATCAGCTCCTCGATCGTGCTCGTTTCGGTCCAAATGAAGCGGTAGTGGTAGAGCTGGTAGAGGGGCTTCATGGAAGCCGTGTCCGCCGCGTCGAGGCAAAGCGTGAAGACGGGGTTGCCTTCCGCGGTCGATGGTGCGGCGAAAAGATGTGCTTTGTCCACCAACGCAGTCTGCACATCCGCTTTCAGCTGCTCCGAGCCGCTACCGGTGATGGCCAGCGTTAACATGCTTACACGAAAAGAACGACAACAGAAATAAATAAACTCAAGCACACGAATTTGTGGTGAAGTGTCAATGACAGCACGGAGAGCCTCAAAAACTACAGTAAGAGAGAAAAAGCGTCAAATGAAGAATGGAAACCGAAACAAACAAAAACAAGTGACTTTCCCTTTCAGCTACTGGGTTGAGGTGACAGAGATAGAGAGGAAAAGAGAGTTGAAGATCAGGGATTGAATGCCAGAAAGAAAGAGGTAATACAAGTGCCCCTCTTTTTTTTTTTGAGTTCAGATTCTTTGAGAGACGATGCTTCGCTTTTCATTTTCGAGAGGTGAGGGGGAGGAAGAGGGGGGGGGGGCGCTGGGTGAAAGACAACAAAAACAAAAAACCAGTAGGTTTTTGATCCACTTTACTGCGATAGAAAAGCTCTGGCGACAATGGTCTCCGGTACTTTCCGCGCTTGTCTTGCACGCTTCACGTGCTTTCTCAACTGTCACCGGGTCTACTTACATCGTCATTGGCTTCTTGAGTTACTCCTCTGTTTTCTTTTTCGTTCTCTTTTTTTTTTCCCCCCCCCTTTTTTTTTTTCACGTAATGTTATATAAGTTAGGAGCAGCTCACGTAGAAAGGGCTCTGCACGCAAAGAAGAGGAGCGTAGGCCTTTTCAACAGTGTTTCTGAAAGAAAGAAACCATACACATACAAACAACAACAACAACAACAACAACAAAAAAAAAAAAAAACAAACAGACAAAGAACGAAATCAACATCAGCAGAGAAAACGAAAACTGCATCTCATCACAACACCTCCACTTCTTTTTTACTTGTTCAAACTCAAAACTGGAGGGTGCGTGGGAGGGGGGGGGGGGGACGGGGAGAAAGAGGGCATTTCAACCGCGAAGAAGAAGAAAACAAACAAACAACCAAACAACAACAACAACAACGAAAAGAGTGCCTTGCAAACAAATGAAAACAAACAAACAAACAACAACGACAACGACAAAAAAAAAAACGTTGATACTGTCACCACCACTCATCAACATAATCAGGGGAAAAGAAAATCATGGTGCGACTTTTCAAATCTCACTTTAGGGGTCGGATTGGTAGGGGGAGTGAAGGAAGAAAAACAGCCCATCAGAGGCACCGGCGCAGGACACCGCCGACACCTGCCAAGAACGATGCAAAAAAAAAAAGGGGGAAAAATACAGATAGAGATGCGGAGGTGAAGGGGGTAAACGACAATAAAATAACAATAATAATGGGGGAAAAAAAAAAGAGCTAAAAAGAAGAGGGCCTTCATCCAAAAAAAAAAAAAAAATGCCGTAAAGGTACACGGAATAGCGAGGCCCACAAATAAAATACACACACACACACACACACACACAGACACACAGACACACACACAAAACACAGCAACCAATGTAAAGGAGCAACTAATGATGTCTCTCGTGTAAATACAAACGAGAAAAGGAGGAGGGGAAAAAACTACATGCGCTACATGTAACAGTAAAACAAGGAAAGCCACACACACACAGAAGCCACTTTCTCCCTTACGCCAACAGTGACAGCAGTGTGTCAATCGCCTTCAGGTACCCCACATCGTACGCGAAGTCCGCGTCCGGG
Source organism: Lotmaria passim (assembly GCA_037349495.1). NCBI lineage: Eukaryota > Euglenozoa > Kinetoplastea > Trypanosomatida > Trypanosomatidae > Lotmaria > Lotmaria passim. The sequence goes on from CP140208.1 coordinate 554,751, forward strand.
TCGCCGCCCTGCAATAGCTCTTTTGACTCATAAGTGTAGGCGAAGTCGACCATCGTCACCCGCGCCGTGGCAAGCGGATCCTCAGCGTCGTAAACAAACAAGAGCGACGACGTGTAGAAGCGGAAGACGGTTTGCTGGCTGAAGGCGACGCGCAGACGCTGCAGCTGCCTCTGGAACACGCGCTCCAACTCACGGCTGCGTAGCATAAAAGCTGAGAACTCATTTTTTACCTCAGCCAGAGTCAGCGTGCGGCACTGCAGCTTTGTTCGAAATTCATAGCGCGACTCCACCGCGTTCCAGCGACGGTAACCCGCCAGCCGAATCCCGTAGCGGCCGGACGTGGACAGCTTCGCCTTCTGCTCCTTGCTCCGCTTCTTTTCCGCAGTGGGGTGCAGACCGTACTGACGGCTGCCCATTTTCACGTCCATCACGCAGGGGCGGCAGAACTTGTAGCAGACATACTCGAGCATGATCATGCGACACACCTTGCGGCCACCCGCGTCGTTGCCCTCCGCCGCATCATCGTCGTCGTCGTTGTCCGCGTCTACAATCTGCGGTGTCGCAGGTTTCAGCATTGCACCGCCGGGGGTAGTTGCTTCGCCATGTTGCATCGTTGTCGCTGCTGCTGCTTCGCCTGCTTTTTCTCGCTGCGTATCTGTCAGTGGGTCGCGTGCGTCTTGTCGCACCGGGGTCGAAGAGCCGACCAACGCTGCTACTGCTGCAGTTGCTGCCATGCCGCGTCGCTCGCACCGCAGCACGTCGCGCACGAAAAGGCGACGTGTGCCGTAGTAGCGCGGCACGAAGGCAGCCAGCAGCTGCAGTGCACGGTGTTTCTGCGCGCTGTACTGCCGCTCCGACTGACTGACGTTGCTCACGATACCGTCGGATGATGGGGCGGCAAACGAGCCTATCATGTTCGGTGTAGCGGTCCCGCTGAGCGGCGCGGGCATCTGCGGCTGCTGCACCGGCGTGTCGACATTCGTGGGCTCCTCCTTGAGGTGTGTACCAAGGGCGGGGGAGGTCGGGTAGCGGTACTGCGAGGCAGGGGTGGAGCAGCGAGAGAGGTCCCGGCCACCACCACCACCGCCATTCGCGAGGGAGGAGGCGGAGAGGGACACGGGCGACATGCCGACTGCCTCGGCAGCCTGCCGCTGCACCTCGTAGGCGGACGAGGACGTGCGGTAGAAGTGACGGAAGCGGATCGTCCACCAAAGCCGCGCCGCCAACTCCACCAGGTTCTTATCTACCTGATGCAGTGGAAAGGCGGCGCTCGCGAAGCCCGCCTCCGTGCCGTCGTGGTCCCTCTTCGTTATATGGTCGAGGGAGCCCCCCACGACAGGGGCGTCCGCAACGACAGAGTCCCTGCGCATGCGGGTCAGTTGGGCCATTTGCTGCTTCTCTTCCTCTGTGATGGGGGGAGGGGCGGAGGCTAAGATGTCCAGCGAGGACATGTCCTCCGCCTCGTACTGCTGGTAGGCCTCCCACCGCGCCTCGCACAGGGAGGAGGCTTCGTCCATGTGCAAGGTGGCGGTCGCCGTGGCTCCGTTTCTAGCGACAGCGTCGCCGATGCTGCTAGCGTCTGCGTGTACGTGACGAATCCTAGCAGGCTGGTCACCAATGGCCGGGGAGACGGACCGCGGAGGCACCGTAATCGATGTATTGGTGAAGGCGGCGGCTGTCGCTGCTGAGACCTTGGCGTCACCCTCGTTCGCTTCCTCCCCCCGACGCGCACTCGGGGGCGACATGGACATGTTCTGATGCCGCCAGTGCTCGACCGTGTGGGGAGCCTGGCGGACCGCCTCACGCACCAGTGCCTCTTGATAGGGCTGTATCATGTTGTAGAACGCTTCCTCGCGCCGGGAGCCGGATTGCTTGAGAAACGCGTTGCCCTCCGTCACTGAGAGGTGATGCCCGCCCACCGACGAGGAGCTCGAGACATCCACCGTGCGCGCCAGTAGGTGCAGCGACGACGGCGGGCTAATCTTCGGCGATAAGCCGATCCCCACCGTATTGGTGGTGGTGTTGACGTAGGAGACAACATCGGCGACATGGATTACGTCTTTTTGAGCTATCACCTGCTGTTCTCTCGTACGGGCAGGCGACGTGCCGTGCGAGGGCTGCCGCGACTTCGGCTGCGACGAGAAAGCCGCCACTTCTTCGTGTGGAGGCCCACCAGCAGCGTCGCCCGCGCTTGCTTGCTCTGGATGAGTGAGAGCAGCAGGAATGACCGCTGCCTTGACAGGCGCCTCCGTGAGCGGGAGGGCCGTGACCGGGTTACACATGTTTGCCCCGTAGCTAGTGGTCGAACTCCGACCACCGACGTTGCTGCTGCTATTGTGGAGGCTGCTGCTGTTTACGTTCGAGTTACTATTGCTGGCACTGTTGGCGTTACGCGCGGTCGGGTTGAGTGAGGTGCTGCGGTGTGCCAGGCTGGCGGTTATGGGGCCGGTAGCTGCACCCTGCCCGCCGTTGCTGTCGCACTCCATCGTCGCCTCCACCGCACTGCTGTCGTTGCTGGAGGAGCGCGACAGCCGCGAGAGCGTTGTCTGCAGGGGCGACTTTACTGCCTCCACAGGGGAGAAGGCGCGCGTGCGCGGCGTATTCGGCTGCGAGCTGACTAGCGGCGGCATGACACGCATCAGCGCCTCACCGCTGGGGTGACCAGCCAGACTGCTCCCGATCCCAGCGCCGCCGCTCACCGTGGCCACACCATTTTTTTTGTCTTTCCCGCTGCCTGCTGTGGATTCCGCTGCCACGGCTGGTGCCGCAGTTGGAGTAAATCCATTTCTGCTCTCCGACTCGAGCGTGACGGAGAGCAACGCCGCGGCGGTTTTCACATTCGTCGACGCGAAGACCGGCTGCGTCACACGACACGTCGCATCCGTGCTGGAGCAGTCGCTGTCGGCCTCGGAGGCCGCTGCCAGTGACCCAGGCGCAGCTGCACCGGTGACCCGGCCCGACTTCGCTTCATTTTTGCTGGCCACGGCTGCTGCTGCTGCCGACTCGTTAGGGGAGCTCATCGCCATGAGCCGTTGCCGCTCCTCCTCGCGGGCGGCGCTGCCAACGGTGGCGCGCTGACGCGAGGCCACGTAACGGCGGTGTGGCGGTGGTGGTGGTGGTGGTGAGTGGGTGACGGCGTCGGGGCTGCATGCCTCCGTCACGAGCAGCCCCGAGACGCGCCCATCGATTCCACTGGAGCTGTTGTTGTTGTGCATGTTGGCGCTGTTGCTGCTCAGCTCCGCCAACGCCTGCTGAGAGAGCTGCGCGGCGTCGCCTCCGCCGTCGGCCGGGCCGACGGTACTGCTGCTGCGGCTGTTGTTCTCGCGACTGCCGCGGCAGCCCTCCTCCGGCACGGAGCCCTCGCAGGAGCTGCGGTAGCCGTCGAGGTCGTCGCTGGAGTTTTGCCGTGGCAGCGGGGCAGCAGGTGAGAGAAGTGAGGCGTCGCTCAGCGTGGCGGCGATCGTTGCCAGAGCGTCTGGCGCGAGCTTCTCCGTGGCAGAGAAGGACGGCAACGAGGACCCTGGCTGCGGCGGCACGACGATGCTGATGCTGCGACTCTCGTTACTATTCCTGTGCAGCTGCTTGGACGGCGAGGGCGGCGTGCCGGCATCGGAGGACGACGGCGCCGATGACACCTTCAGGCGGTCCACAGAGGAGGACATCGCTTTTTTTTTTTTTTAGTAATTCCAGCCGCCGGCTTCTCTTTTTTCTAGAGATTTTTTTTCCCGCAGATAAAGAGAGGTGCCGTGCTGCTAGCTGAAAAGCTGCCTCGTTCCCCCCTCTTTTTTTGAGAGATACGAAAGAACACGCGTCAAACACTCAAGAACGAGAGACGGAGGGAAAGAGAATCGTGATCAGTTTTCAACCCCTTGTCCACTCAAAAAAGAGGATTAGGCAAATAGCACGGATTACAACAGCAAAAAAAAAAGTTAATGCAAAGCAAGAGAGCTTAAAATAACGACGACAACAGAAATAAGATGTGGTTGTGAGAACTATAAGACAGAGAGAGAGGAAAAAAAAAAAAAGAGCAGAGTCCGCAACGCGGAACGGGGGTTAAAAAAAAAAAAAGAGCAAAAAGCAAAATTGTACGACAATAACGTGAACGAAGGAAAAGAGAAGAAGCGCTTGAAAAAAAAAAGAAAGGAAAAACAACGAAGATGAACAACGAAAATGGCTCAGCTCAGACACAAGTCAGCAGCAACAACCGCAAAAAAAAAAAAAAATGAAAAGAAAAGAAAAGTTGTCGAGCAGCTCACCGAAGTTGTATAACAAAAGAAATAATGATAATAACAATCAGAAAAAAAAAAAAAGAAAGAAAGAAACTCAAACCAGCAGAGTGTTTGCACTTGCCGGTTTTCTGTTGTTCGTTACTCAAGGAGGAACAGTGAACAACAACAACGACACACACACACACACACACACACACAAACACACACACACACAAAAAAAAAAAAAAAAAAGCAGTCTACGTGAGATACAAATGAAAGAAGCAATTCCAAAGGAAGTAAAAAAAAAAAAAAAAAGTCTCAGCGATTAAGGCTGGAATCGACTTCTGCTGATCTCGTTCGACTAATAACCCTAATTTTCCACTTGACTCCAAATAAAGAAAGCAACCACAACAGGGGAAAAACAAGAAAGTAGAAAGAGGTGAAAATAAACTCACCGATAACCGTAAAAAGCGCCGTTAACACGTTCACAGGCCAGAAAAAAAAAAAAAGCGATGATTTTAATAGCTCACGGGGGTTTCTCAAGCAGGGAAAAAAGGTTATTTTAATAAAGCAACACGGTTTTTTCTTTTTTAAATCGCAAAGAGCAATCTCCTTGAGATCGAGCTTCAGAAAAAAGGCAAAAAGGCGAAAAAAAAAAGGTTAGAAAGCCGAGTATAAGGCACGTAACACACACATGCACACACACACACACACACACACACACACACACACACAAACGTACGAGCAGAAAGGCTCCACTGACTATTCGTGACACGACGAGACAAAACACTACGAATTAGACAAAACAACTGAAAACAAAATCCAGAATTAAAAAAAAAAAACGACTTTTGACAAAAAAAAAAAAAGAGAGCAGAAGAGGAGGAAAAAAACAGAAGAAGAACAAAATTGCTCTTGAATTAATCTCTCTTCTTACCTACCTCTCTATGTTGCTCTGTGAGGGAGGCACGAAACCACCAATGCCGAAAGAGAACAAAAAAGAAAGGGATTATCCAGTTTTCTTTATTCTCCGTCGGCACAGAGAAGGGGGAAATGAGCCAATGAGATTTGAGATCGATATCCACGTTCTGTGGAGGTACGTGATGCAGTGATGTAAAGAAAAAACTAAAAAAGTAGAGAGAAGAGAGATCAGGAAAGGGGGAGAGTGAGGAGGTGTGGGGTAATGCGATGTTGATTCCGCGTCGAAGCTGATGCGCGAGTGCTCCTATGAACACGGAGGAAATAAGAAAAACAAAGGAGAGGGAATGAAAGGGATCTCATATAAACCTCAGAGGCTTGCCAGGCTTGCTGACGTTTTTCTCTTTGAGAACATAAAAAAAAAAGTCGTTTTACTAATTCTTGTAACAATACAGAACAAGCAATGGCCACACTAAGGAGAAAAAAGTCCAGGACATCATAACTGCTACTACAATCTCGCTCGCATCACTTCTCTGCGTACAGTTTTTCCCCTCCGTTTCTTTTTTTTTTCTCTCTTCCCTTGCTTTTGTTCCGGTTTCCTTCGTTATTTATTTATGTATTATTCTCTATTATGACTTCGAGTGGTGAAATGTTGCCGCAACGAAGAGGGGGGGGGGGGGGGGGGAAGAGAGAATACAACTATTGGCGATAGAAACATAAAAAAAAAAAACAAAAAAAAAATAAACAGTAACAAATTGTGACAACACCAGCATCCACGGGAACGACAACGTGTGCTTTAAACCTCCCCCCAAAAAAAAACACACACACACACACACATATAAAACCTTCTTTACAGTGAGAGTACTTACGCACAGGGAGACACATACACACACACAAAAAAAAAAAAAATAAAGGAAAAGACTCGGAAAACGACAATGGCGCGAGAAAGGAAAATCGGAAAAATAACAGCCGAAAAAAAAAAACATGATTACTGACGATAACAGCGTACATAGAAACAAGAAACACCGAGAGAGAAAAAAGAAGTACGCTGAACTCGTTAGTGAATACCTCTCAGAAAGAAGAAAAACAAAACCAGCAAAAACAAACAAAAAAAAAAAACAGAACAAAACACAAAACCAGCTGGTGCAATGACGAGATGAGAAGCAATGTCTGGGAACACGAAAGGGCAAGTAAAAGTCATCAGATTAGGCACATCAACGCATGAACAAAAGGGGGGAAAAAAACAAAACACACACACAGAAACCAATCTGTGCTCCTCTTTTTTTTTTTTTTTTAGCTACTTTGACCTTTCCTTTCATGTTACACATATGCATGTATGTATGTGTACGCTACCCCAGTTAACAGCTATCGGTGGACCGGGTTTGGATACTCAACCACAGCTGGTAGCTGCCCGAGACGACGCCGATCACCACGACAATGCAGCCGTAGAATCCGAGACCAAAAACGATCAGGTACTCATAGAACCGCATGGTGCGGCCGTGGTGTAGTCCTTTGCGTTCTCGACGCACGTAGTCGAGGGCGGCCGGCACAACGAGTCCCACAATGCCGCAGCCCAGCGCACCGGAGATGGACAACAGCAGACCGTAATAAGGCACAATGAAGGCCGCAAACGCGCTGACGACGAGGTACATGATGCGCATGATGTTCGGCTTCAAGTCCCAGTACGTCGTCAGCCGCGTGATGCCCAGCAGGCGACGGTCCGACAGCTCGCAGAGCGGAAAGGTCTGCTGCGGGATGATCATGATAGAGGCGAAGAAGAGCAGCGCACTGACGGCCGTCCGCAGTGGACCCTTCTGCAGTGACACGGTCATGACGGAGCAGGTGTGGTTGCCGTAAGAAAGAAACCCGCTCAGGCCAAAGGCCATAAGAAGGGCGTACGCGATGGCAACAGAGGCACGGAGGAGCTTGCGGTAGCGTCGTGCTGGCATGACGCGCTCCACCGGGATGGCAGAGCCGATCCCAGTGAAGGCGTACACGCTGACGCCCATCGCGACGAAAAACTCCGTAGCGGAGGAAGGCCATAGTTTGATGGGTCGTGTCGGGGTGTACGGGAAGTCGACGAACATGAGAATCACCGCCGTGAACACGAGCAGGTTCGACATAATCGATAGCGGCTCCTGGCTCTGGGCGTTCTTCATCAACACCAGCGGCAGGGCGATGAGGGAGGGGATGATGAGACCCAGCGCACGTGCGCCGCCGCCCTTCATCCCCATCGCGCCAAGCAGCACGACGGAGTTCGAGGCGGAGAACGCGATGAAGCCGATGAGGTGTGTGACGCCGTAGAAGATGTTGATCATCGGGTACCACCGCCCCCACACCATCTTCGGCACATCGCCGTACACGATGACCGTGTGTGCTTTCTTCATCTGGTTTTTCGCCCCGAAATAGGCCTCCGTCGCGTACTCGGACGTGATGGCGACAAACGTCAACAGAAAAATGCCGCCGACCAGTCCAGCCTGGCGAATGATAAACGGCATAGAAAGGATGTTTGTGTGAAAGAAGCTGCGAAACGTGTTGCTGAAGTCCGTGAAGAGGAGCCGCTTCACTTCCTCGGACATGATGGCGGTGGGAATGGCGTTCACCATCAACTCCGGCACGTGCTCGATCACACCCCCGATTTGCTGTGCCCCGGAACCGATCTTGTTGGCCGCCACGCTCGCGGCGTGCTTCACGCTCTCCGGTACGGCGCTGGAGGACTGCTGTGCCACGACGTCTGCGGAATGTGAGAACCACCGCGTCATGCCATTGGGCAGCAGTGTGTCGATCGTGTCCACAAAAAAGCTCCGCTTGTTGTCAACGGTGCTGTCGCCGGTACTGCAGCCGTCGCGTGCTCCGCTCGCGTCTGTGCCGGACATCGCGTTGTAGGCACGGAGGCGAGCCAGCTGCTCTTCCTCCGCGGTGAGGCGGCGCGCAGGCGAACGAGGCGGGGACAAGTCAGTGCTGCTCTCACTGCTGCTGCGCGCGTGCGGCCCGCCGTCCGGCCTCTCACCCTCGCTATGCGAGACTGGGGGAGGCGGTATGCAGAGGGACTGCGGCGGTGGTGCCTGTGCTGTTCCTGCACCACCAGCGGTGGCGCTGGCCTGGACACCGTCGCTGTGCCCGCTGCAGCTGGTCTCGACGGCGTGGTTGGTGACGTCCTGAAGCGGGGAGAAGAGCGGCCCGCCGCCACCAGTGCTGACCCCAGTGGATGTGCTATTGTTATTATTATTATTATTATTATTCGGATCGCTATTATTGCTGCTACTGTTGTGGCTGGGAGGCGAGGGTGGAGGGATGCGGAAGTACTCCCGAGTCCCGGAAGCTCCTCCAGCCTCTGCAGTCGATGTGGCAGGCGGCGCGTGTGCTGCGGCCTCCGCCGTTTGAGTGGGGGTAGCCGTCGCGGACGTGTAGAACCCCCCGACAGCGCTACGGTGATCAAGATCGATGGGGCTCGACTGCAGACGCGTGATGTCCGGGCCGAACGGGTACAGCACATTCGCGGTGTTGACGCTGGATAACGGCGCCTGCTGTGTGCTGCTCTGCACTCCATCCTGAGCGTCGCCGCCGAAGACATCTCGCAGACGCTCCAGGGGGGCCGTGACGACGGACTGACCTGCCGGTGGCTGCACACGCGTGCGCGGCTCTGGTGCGTCACTGCTGCTGCTGCTGCTGCGGTGACTCATGTAAAAAAAAAAAAAAAGGCACACACGGAGAGGGCAAAAAAAGTAAGACTGCGCTAACTTTCTCTGCGCTTGTGAAGGAGTGGAGGAAGGTGTGTGTGTGTGTGTGTGTAGGCCAGATGCTTGCTGATTTAGTGTAAAACAAACAAACAAACAAGAAAAAGTGACTTGGGTGCGATATCGAGTGGGAAGAAGTTCTTTTTTTTTTTTGTTGTGTGTGTGTGTTCAGCTTCCGTCAATTTAACCGCAGTGTGTGCCACACCGCGCTAGTCACGCATTGAACATAAATAAGGAAGTTACCACAGCGCAAACACACACACACACACACAAAAAAAAAAAAAAAACACACAAAAACAAAGAAAGAGAACGTCGTAAAGAGGACGAAGAAAACAAAGAAGAACAGTCGAGAAAAGATGCCATGATCGTTGATCACGTTTTCTTAATGTTAAATCGTTCTAAAGCTCAAGCATCAAGGCGAAGCTATTAAAAAAAAAAAAAACAAAAGTCTCATTTGTCTGCTTCTTTCCTGACACCGAAGTGCCTCTGACTCTCTCCGAAGAAAAGCCCACCTTTACTTCGTTTAAAGGGGGGAGTCATGCTTCCTTTTACGGTGGCTCTACTTCGTTTTACTCTGAAAAAAAAAAAAAAAAGAGCGAGCTGATGGTGGTGACAGTAAAGCGATAGATGAGAAAGAAAGAACAAACAAACAAACAAACGAACAAATAAACACAAGCGAAGCAACGAGTAAAGGGGAAAGCAGCCGAGCAGATCGAGGAAAACGAAGAGTAAACGTACAAGGGCGTATATATATATATGTATATATATATATATAGAATTTGAAGCTTCTCCAACCAAAAAAAAAAAAAAAGACAAAAGCAAAACAGCACGTTAATTAAAGTCTGAACAGAAAAACAGGCTGGAATGCGTGAACTGTGGGCAGCCTACTCCGCCTTTCTTGGAGAGACTAAAAGCAAACAAACAAAAAAAAACTGCCCTTTCTAGACTCAGCTCTCGTTAACGACAAGTGGAAGAGGGACTGCAGGTGGAGTCTCGACATCGTTCACCGGCAGCAGATCCACACGCCCACACGCGGGAAACACGCGTTAGCAGGTAGTGGAGTATCCAGACTGAACGACAAGCCATATCTCGTAGGACGTCATCACGACACCGACGAGGCAGATAATGCCCCCCAACGTCGCACCGCTGAAAGTGATGACGTAGTCGAGGAAGCAGGGCGTGCGTCCCCGCAGGAGGCTGTACCGCGCACGGCACACGTAGTCCAAGGCAGCCGGTATGATAATCGCGACCACGCTGTAGCCCAGGCAGCCCGACAGCGCAATCAGGAGGCCGTAGTATGGGATGCACCACGCAATGAGGGCGCTACTGACGAGAAAAAAAATGCGCAGCAGGTTGGGCCCCGTCTCCCAATAGCGGGGAATTGCCCGCCAGCCAAGTATGCGCCGATCGCCCAGCTCACCCAGCTCGAACATGTTCACTGGGATGTAAAAGAGAAAAGCGAAGAAGAGGAGGGACATGACGGCGACCTCGACGGAGGTGTGGTGGTTGTTGAAGGAGGTGGAGAGCACGGAGCAGGTCAGGGAGCCGTAGGAGACGATGGCGCACACGCCAAAGGCGACGTAGACGACGGTGCTGATCAGCACAGAGATGCGCAGCAGCTTGATGTAGCGTCGTGGCTCCATGGTCCGCTCGACCGGCACGGCTCGACTGAGTGGGGTGAAGATGAAGACACAGATGCTGATGGCGACGAAGAACTCCTGGGCAGAATGTGGAAAGAGGGGCAGCACCGCCACGTTGGCCTTCGCCTCGCCGTGGTCGAGCCTGCGAATCGTCGCAGCCACGACGCTGCCGTACGGAAAGATGGTGAACATCATGACGAGAGAAATGAAGATCAGCAGGCTGGCCAGCGTCATCATCGGCGGCTGCGTGCTTGCCCGCTTCATGAACGCAAAAGGCAGGCAAAAAAGGGAGGGGATGATGAAGCTGAGCGCCTTGGCAGCGTTGCCAGTGATTTTCATGTGGGGCAGCAGCGCCTGCATATTCAGTGCTGCGTACGCGACGGTGGCGACCAGCGCGATCCCGTCGTACCAGAGCTGAAAGGTCGGGTACCACCGCCCGAAGGTGATGCGCGGGACGTCGCCGTACATGATGACGTAGTCGGCACCCTTCAGCTCGTTTTTCGCTTTGAAGTAGACCTCCGTGTAGTAGCAGCAGATGCCCTGCATGATGAAGATCAGCAGCAACCCACCGACGAGCCCGGCCATGCGGAAGACGTACGGCGCGACGAGGATGTTCGCGTTCAGCGAGCACTTCAGCACATTCACTGCGTCGACGAAGACGAGATATTTCCACTCGGGTGACATGACCTTGTCCGGCACACCGCGCATCGCGTATGCGCCGACGTTCGACAACATCGACCCCGTCATGTCCGCCGCAGTCGCAATCCCCTCGCCCGTGCGCGTCACTGCGCGTCGAAGTGGCTGCGGAACGGCGCTCACCACCGTCTCCGTCTTCGTTTTCAAAAAGTGGGTGGCTGAAGTGAACATATCCACAAAGGCGTCGGGGAGAATCGTCGTCGTCGTGTCCTTCAAGAAGTCCAGCGTAGAGATGCCGTCGTTGTTCAAATCACCGCAATCACTGCTGCTGTTGTTGTGGTTGTTGTTCGTTTCGCCGCTGCGTCGACACGGACTGCGGTGATGTGTGAGGGAGGCGTCCTCGCCGTCCACGTCGACATCCCGCGGCGTGGCATCGTCATCACCACCCCCACTGCCGCCTCCCTCGTTCCCTCCTGCGCTGTCGGTGTGGTGCCCGTGTCCCGTCGCACCACGCCCCTCCGTCCAGCGACGGTCGGAGCGCCCGTCTGCGGCATGGTCGTAAGCCTTCAGCCGTTCCAGCTGCAGCTCATCGGGCGTGAGAAACAGCGGCAGGGCGCGCGCCGGCGTCACGCTCTCGTGCTCCGACGTCCGCCCTTCTCGACGTGACCGTCCCTGCCGAGCATCGCTGACGGTTTTACCACCGCTGTTGTTGTTATTGCCGTCGCTGTTTACAGTGTTGCCCGGGCTGTTCTCACCTTTGTCGACGGCGTCGATTTCGTGTGCCTCCGTGGCGGCGTGCCGCACAGGCGATGAGGCGCCGGCAGAAGTCCCAGCGTTGTTGTCGGTGCTGCTGTGGAAGGTGGTAGGCGGTGTGACGCAGGCGGCGATTGTCGTGGTGCTCGTTGACGCACAAGACGGCGCCTCGACCACCTCCAGATCCGAGGAGAAGCGCACGTGCGGCGTCGTCGTCATCGGCGCGACTGCCGCAGTGTCCACGTGAGAAAGGGAAAGGATTGCGTTGCTGTCGAGGTGGTCGTCACTGTTGTTGTTGTTGGCCTCGTCGACGCTAAAGTGCGGTGAATGGCTGTTGCTGCTGCCAGGCGCCACCGCTGCCGCCGCCGGCCGTTGTTGCTGCGATGGACTCGAGGAGGTGCTTGAGGAGCGGACCGTGGAATCTTCTTGAGGAGGCGCGGGCACCATCGCCGCCGGCGATGCCGGTTTCGCCTTGCTGATGGACAGCGACGAGGAGGCGGAGACCTCCGCGCCGTCGTGAACATCGCCAAAGCGGTAGCGCAGAAGACTGGTGAAAGTTCCGTTATTCTGCAGGCTGTTGTTGTTGTTGTCACTACTGCCTTTGCTTTCATTGTTGTTGTTGTTGTTGAGGAAAGGGTTTGCTGGCGCTGCAACTGGGGCGGCGGCAGTGCCACTTCGATCCGGCTCCTCAAGCGGACTTCGAAAAGTCGTCGACGGAGCCGGCGGTCGTGCATCTGCCTTCCCGTCCATCGGTGTCATATCGATAGATGCGGGAAACAGCCAAGGAGTCGAACGTGCCGACGCCGCTATGGTTGGTGGAAGGGCAGCAGAGGTGACCGGAGGAGCGAAGAGGTCCGCGCCTGGGTCGTGATGCAGCCCATCGCGACGTCCATTCCCGTCACCGCTGACACCGGCGCTCGACAACTGCGGGTCACGATGCGTCCGCCACGTCAGCGAGGAGTCCGCGGTGGAGCTGTGCCGTGTGGAGAGGGAGGAGCGAAGGCTGGGCGCGAGAATGGAAGACACATCTTGCTGATCGTACGCATCCAGGGAGGCCTGGCTGCTATGATTGGAGGAGGAGGAGGAGGTGGAGACGGCAACAACTGCAGCAGCGTTATTGATGCTGGTGGTGGCGTGCTGCGGCGGTGGCGGTGGCTGCGGGTCCATTGGATGAGAGGCGAACTGTCTCAAAAAAAAAAAAAAGGGAAACAGTGATTAAAGGAAAAAGAAGGAAAAGAGAGAGGGAGAGAGAAAGCAGCCACAAATGAAAACAACCAACAAACTGCGGTAATTCAGTGTGTGTTGAGGATTAAAGAGAAAATGAAGAAAAAGCTGCCCAATTTTACCGCTCTTTCTAGCTTCGACTGAAAAAGGCTGGGAAGTAGTTCATGAATACCGAGGCCGCGGTTGACGTGGGAGAGGCTCGTTGATGGGAAGAAGGAGAGGGGGGAAAAAAAAAAGTGAGGAGAGGGAGGGAGACTGTTTGCAGAAGAGGGCTGTTCGCATGAAATAGAAGAGATGCTCCAGCTTGTCTACGTTTTACGGAGAGAGAAAACACACACACACACTAAGAAAACTCGTATAACATCATTAACATCTTCATACTGTTGTTACTTGAGAGAAATAGATGTAGAATAGAAGTTAACGACAGAAGAACAGATCGAAAATGCAGGCTTTGGAAGCCAAAACAACAACAGCATAAAAAGGGGGAAAAGGAGGGGAGGGGGGGGGAAAAAAAAAAAAGAGCTCAGGGAGTATACAGCCTATATAGATATAAATACAAATATAAATATACATGTAAATATAAAGAGGCTCAGCTTATCTGTTTGATATGTATCGGAACATGCGGTGTTGTTTGCCCTCCAAAAAAAAAAAAAAACAACCACAACCACAACGACAAAAATTAATTTTGTGCTGCGTTTCTGTTCAAGTGCGATAAGGCATACTTTAAAAGTAGAACAAGGAAAAAAGAAAAGCATGCTCTATATACAAGAGGATAACAGTGCACATTAACACATTAAATGATGATATTAGAAACAACAACAACAACAGCGAGACACGAGGTCGACAGCGGCAGACTAAAGGAAAAACAACAACAAAATCAACCAAACACACAAAAACAAGGAGAATAAAGAGATAATATATATATATATATATATGTTAAAAAAAAAAAAAACGTCGATGGCGAAAAAGAAAGGAGAAGATGTGCATTGCAGTTTTTTAGAGATGCACATTTCGCGCTGCAACCCCAGCAGGGGCACATTAAGCGAAAAAGAAATAATAGTAATAACAGGAACAGTAAATTGCCGCTAATTTGGGCTTGGTGAAGTTTCAATATCGAATCCATATGCATTGGAACCTTGTGCTTAAAAGTCAAGAGGAGGCCTCTTCCTCGCGCCTTGACTGCCACCGCGTGACATCGAGCTCCGCCGCGCACTGGTCGGCGTCGCGTCTCGACTGCGTTCGCGGGTGTCTGGCAGCGGCGCCAGCCCCAGCGGCATGTCGTAGCCCCCGATGGATACCTGCGGCGTCGGCGATGCGGCATGGCTGCCCCTGCCGCTCCCAGTTTGACAGTTACTATCGTTGAATGCGCCCGTCGCACTCGTGTTGAGATAAAGCTTCGGGGACCGCTCGTCCGACGCGTTCTCACCACCGTCGTCGGCGCTCTCCTCCCCGCTCATCGGATTCTGACTGGCGCCGAGGCTGCGAGTGCGGCGGCGGTGCCGCAGTGCCGGGTGGATGCTGAGGCTGCTACTGCCAAAAGCAGCGAAGCTGCCCTGCCCCAGTCCCGACGGCAACACGTTCGTCATGTTCGTGCCGCTGCCACGCAGCGCTGCCGTCGGGGTCGGCGCGATGGGCGGCGTCGAGTCAGAGGGGACTTCGCGACCCGTATACTCCACATCGCGCATCTCCTCCCCCGGGTCATCGGGGTCGTGCAGGCCGCGGCGCAGGTACGCCTGTGGCGGCACCACGTTGCTGCTGCCGCCGTAACTCGTACTGCTCCGCGTCATGCTGCCGTTCAGCGCGGCCACCGGTGGGCGTGCGGCGCCAGCGCCGGCGCTGGCGGCGGTGACGGGCAGGATGCCGAGCAGCAAGTCGCCGCCGGACTCGTCTTCTCTGTGCTCGTCGTCGTGGTAGAATACTCCCTCGCTGAGCGTGCCGTCGTCCGCCCCCGCAGCCGCACCGTCATCGCCGCCGTCGTCGTCGTCTGAAACTTCGCACTGCACGATGACGCCTTGAAATCCGTTGCGGGCGAAGATGCGGCAGTACACCCACGACAGCCCGCCGCCACCGACCACAAAGCTAACGAGGGCAATCCCGATGGCGAGCGAGGACATGGCGGAGACGATGGAGGCCATCAGGGAGAACATAGCCGCCGGGAGCAGGCACAGGGCCGCCATCCACGTCCCGCACGGCAGGGCGTAGGGCCGCGGTAGGTTTGGGTACTCGATGCGCAACTTGACGAGCGCGGCGTAGATGAGCAGCATACGGATGCAGTAGATGGACTGGCAGAGCGCCACCACGCTCGAGAAGTCCATGCTGACGCTAAAGACAAGGGTAACGACGGAGTTGATGACAATGGCAGGGATCGGTGTGCCGAGGCGGGGGTGGTAGTAGCCGATGATACGTGACACTTTCTTAGGGAACATCTGCATCGTGCCCATGCCCGCGAGCAGGCGGCTGGTGCAGCACATACTCGTCAGCGTGAAGCCGACGCCGCTGAGCAGGGCACCACTGAAGAGCATGTACTTGAGCCAGTCACCCGCGACGACCTTCGCCACCTCCGGCCAGTGACCCGCTTGCCACTTAGAGTAATCCTGATCGACGCCCATCGCACTAACGCCGGCCAACATCGGCATCACGTAGGCGACGTACGTGCTGAGCTGCAGGAGAATCATCGCCATTGGCAGGGCTTTGCGCGGGTTCGCTACCTCCTCGACGACCGCGCCGGCGTTCTCGATGTTCGCGTAGTTCCAGCTGATGATGGAGAAAAACCCGGCCCAGTCCACCTTCTTCACATCGACGTACAACACTGCCTTGTTGAACCCTTTCGAGAAAAGCCGAATGACGGTGAGCAGCGAGAACGGGAGGATGGTGATGCCGCACAAGATGATGGAACTGCTGCCCACAATCTCCACCCCAATGCAGTTCAGCACACAGCAAACCACGACCACGCCGACCTTCACACCGGCGACAGGGCCGGCGGAAAGGTTGCCCAGCTGCTCGGCGTACTGTGCCGTCAGGCTGGGGTAGGTGGCGTTGCCGATGAACGTGATGAAGACCGTGGCGAGAATACACAAGAACGAGATAAAGGGCGGGAAGGCGGCATTGGTCCACATCAGCACGCCGGAGTTGCTCGGTATCGCCGTCGAAAGCTCCGCCACAGCCAGCCCAGTCGGAAAGGCCCAAATCCAGGGCAAGACAATGCACACAATCAACGTGATGAGTGGCCCGGCGGCACCGATGCCGTCCTCGAAGCCGTAGCCGCCACCAACGCAGTTCGCAAAGATGAGACCGAAGAGGGCGACTGTGTTGAGAGAGCCGCGATGGGCGACGGCCTCGCCGGTGCGACGCACCCACTCCGGCCGCCGGATCACCTCCTTCGTGCGGCGCAGCTCTGGGTGAAAGAGCACCTCGACGTGGTGCCGTGCACGCATGCCAGGCATGCCAGGCAGGCCACCACCACCACCACCGTTGTTAGTGTTACTGTTGCTGCCTACCGTGCTGCCCTCCATCAGTGCTATCGGCTCGCTGTCTTTAGACTTTGTTACCACGCCAAGATCACCCGTGCCGTTGGCTCTGGAAGCCGACATGGAAGGGGCTTCGGTCATGCTCCAGGACGCCTCACCACCCTCACGCGCTGACGCTCCGCCACATTCACGACCATTGCGCATAGGTACAACCGAAAGAGAGGAGACTTAAAAAAAACGATAATAAAAGAAAATGGAAGGAGGAAAAAAAAAAAGATGTGTAGTAAGAAAAAAAAAACACAATAGAGTTGCCTATATCGCAAATATATATATATATATATATATATATACGCAAAAAAAGAAGTAAAGAAGAAAAGGCGATGAACTTCAGAAGCTCCGTGACAGGATGGACGAGAAGAGGCGATGTCGGAAAAATAAAAACAAAAACAACAAAACAACAACAACAACAACAACAACAACCGGGGGTCTTTGTCTCCCTTTCTCGCGTCAAGGAGATGCTTGGCTGATGGACAAATGTTCCTTTCAGTTGCCTTCACGAAAAGGGGGGGGGGGTAAAAAAAAAAAAAAGAAATAACGTAAGAAGGTGTCGAGCCTGTTTCTCAAAATAACACTCTTATCAACCAAAATAGAGAGATAGAGAAAAAGTGCTGATACGCTACCCAATGCACACACACACACAAACGCAATCACCCCCCCAAAAAAAATGTCGTTGTCGGTAGGATAAGAGAAAAAAAAAAAAAGAAAGATGACCAAGAAAAGAAACGTACAGCAGAAAGTGGACTCCTAATTCGCTTTTCTGGATAAAAAACCAAATGCGTGAGTGTGCGCGTTTGCTGTTATGTAGAACGAAACTCTGAAGAAGGAAACAGAGCAGAACGTGAGTGGAGGAAGAAAAAAAATGAAGCCGAGCAAAAAACCGAGGTAAGCAAAAGCAGAAATTTCAGGACAACTGACAACTGTGTGTGTGTGTGTCTTTTTTTTTTGTTGTATTCTGTAAAAGAAAGATCAACTGGGGAGATACACAGCAGCAGTAATTTAATAAAGCAACAACAACAACAACAACAAAAAAAAAGGAATACACTAGATGGATCAATGACGCAACAACGACGCAAGGCTATGCCTTATAGATCGCTGATTTACTCAGTGCTTTTTTTGTTGTTTGCCGAATTCTCCTGATACACCCAGATTCTGCCTCTTAAAAACAACACCAGCTTAAAGGCACACTTGCGGACAAACACACGAAAAAAAAAAAAAAGAACAAAAGCACACACAAAAAAGACAAATTAGATATCGGTAACTCTCAGCCGGACAACTGATTTCAGTCTTCACCACTTTTTCCCTCTATCACGTGGAAACTCCGTTTTTAATGATTCCGTGTAATGTCTCAAGTCAACGTTAGACTTGCTTGTCACAACCAGCAGCCAAACAACAACAACAAAAATGGTACTTTTTTTTTTTCTTTCCGAAGTACACAGCTTTGCGTTTTCAAAAAAAAAAAAAGACAGTCTTAAAAACAGTGCCTGTACGTTGATAACAAGTCGTACAGTGCAAAAACTCTAGTAAGGTGCTCGGGGATGCTCTTGAGACACCTAAAACGCTCACGCTCACGCACGCACACGCACACGCAAACAAGTTGCACACACACAAAAAAACAAAACAGAGAGAGAGAGGAGAAAAAAAAAACAGTTGACCAACGTCGCACTGTTTGTGAAACAGGGCTGTTAACTACAAAAAAAAAAAGACAAAAACTACGTGAGCGCCTGTACGAGTGGCTTGTGAAAAGTCAAAAGGGCGGGGCTCCGCAACAGCAGGAAGTTGAGACGAGGAGCGAATGGGTGTTGAGAAAGAGAGAGAGAGAGAGAGGGAGTCATGGTTGAAACAAAGCAGACAGATGGCGTAAGTTGGCAGTCCTACGAGCTTGCAAAACGCAAAAAGTACATAATATACATACATATATATATATATATATATGCGTGTACAGCAACAACAAAAAGAGCATTTTCACGTCGAACACGCATTTGAATGCTCTTTTCTTTCTTATGCGTCTGCTTACTGCTTTTTTTTGGTGCACCGGCTTTCGGCTTCACGCAGCTGTGAACGTCTCTCTCTTTCTCTCTGAGCTCGTGTGTGTTGTGGCAAGGCATATGTTTCATGCCCCCATCGCTCTTCAGCCGTTGCTATCTGCACTCGCTTCAGCATTACTCTGAACTAATAGCGAAAAAAAAAAAAAAACAAAGAAGGTGGTATAACTGAAGTTCTTTTTTTTTTTTCTTCACTACAGTCCATCTACTTTTTCTTTTTTTTTTTTAATGTCGGTGCTTTCTCCACACACATAAACAGAAATCTGGCGCAAGTATGGCGTACAACAACGTACAGGCATGCATAAAACAACAACAACAACATACGGCTGACATCTTACATGACACATTCGAAACAGCAACAATGAAGCCAATCGTAACAAATAAATAGCTTGACACCATGCTAGCAAACCAATATGGTGGGTGGAGGGGGGGGGGGGGGGAAAGCTCGCTACTGCCTTTTTTTTCTCTTTTCCTCTTTTCCTTCTCTTTTTTTTTTCTTTTCTTAAAACAACTCACCCTCCATTTACATGCATTTTCAACCTAAACACAACGATGAAACGTGCCATACACATACAGACACACACACAGTGACACGCAAACATAACAGTAAATAGGAGTGGTGAGTGACAGAAAATAAAAGAAAAAAAGGAAGGGACGGCGAGCACATCGGGTGCAGCTTGCAAGTGAGCAGGAGACGAGGAAAAAAAAAAAAACAATATAGTAAATGGCCACACTTGCTCACTTATAGATGGCAAACAGCCTATATAAGTACGTGCTTACCTAGGCGCGCTTTTTCTCTCTCCTTTTCGCAGTTTCACCGGCACTTCCCTTCACGATTCGGCATTCACGCCTCTTCCGCTTTCGATACTCCTGCTCTACGACTGCAGCATCTGTTCCTGCTGGCGCTCCCGTTCTGCCTCGGCCTGCTCCTCGGCTTCCCGCGCCTTGTCCGCACGCTCGGCGTGCGGCTTCAACTCACCGCGAGACAAGATGTGGAACTCTGGCACTGTCTTGGGGTGATGGCCGTGCGGGTCCAGCAGCATGTTCTCGTTCGGCGCCGGCACCTTGTGCAGTACCGCGACCTCGATGCGGTCCATATCAATCTTAGCCGTGTCCATCGTCTTGCTCAGCACCCGCAGCGCCAGCAGTATGCCGTCGTTCAGTGTCATCTGATCATTCCAGTCCTTCTTCAGCGTCGACTGCGCGATCTGGTCGTTTTGGCCGATTGCATGCGCACTCCAGGTACTGTAGTCGCCGCTCGGCTCGGTGGAGTAGAGTTGGTAGCCATAGTAGCGATCCCACCCCGCAAGAAGGAAAGAGACACCGTACGGACGCACACCGCCGTACTGCGTGTACATTTGCTTCTCATCGCACAGGGTGCGGCAAAGGTCCTCGATCGCCATGGGCTCACGGAAGGCGTACTGGTGACGCTGGGCGGTGAGGCGGGCGTAGTTCAGCAGCGCGTACGCGTCCGACGTTACGCCGGCGACGCTGCAGCCGATGTGCTGTGCGATCTTGTACACCTTCTCGCCGCTCGTGTTCTTGTCTTGCATGTTCTCGCTGTCGAAGAGCGGGTGCGGAGCCATCTTCTCCCCCGCGAGGACGACACCTTCTTTCGTGCACACACCGATCACCGTGCCGGCTTGCTGGATTGCCTCGACGGCGTACTCGACCTGGTAGAGCCGACCCTCCGGCGAGAAGGTCGTGGTGCGGGAGTCATAGCGGTGCGACATGATGAGTATTTGCAATCGACGTACTAACACGAATAAGGGAAACAGCAAAAGATATAACAGTGGAAGTTGATATATTAAGATAAACGTAGGCACGCCTTCTGAAATATGAAGGAATGATGCGTGTTTGAGCGCGAGGGGAAGAAGCGAATCTTGGTGTTTTTCTTTTTTTTTCTTTCTTTCTCGAAACAACACAACCTTTAAGAGACAACTTAACGTATGGTAAGATGACGTTCAGCAGATGGTCAATAATCGACAAGGAAAGAAAAGGGCAAGTAACTCTGGACGGCGTAGATTAAGCCAAAGGTAGACGGATTTATTGGAATAGCAAGGGATACGCATACTGCGCAAATGAAAGAAAACAACCAAACAACAACAACAACAAAAAACAGTCACGAAACCGAGGAAGCCATCATAGTGTGAGGCAAGCACTGCTCAGTCCTCCTGTTTTACTTGTCGCCCTTTCAACAGTTCCTTATTGCATTTGCTGCCAGCTTTCATGTCTTCAGGACTCTAAGAGGCATCGGTGCAGCGACACAAACGAGAAAAAAAAGTTCCTACACTAGCCGTAAAGCACATGAAAAAAAAAAAAAAAGTAGTTAGCATTTCTTTCTTTTCGGATTGGCATTTTCAGAGCATTGGTTGTAAACGGTATAGTCGGTATTCTATTTTTTTCTTTGATGTATGCGCTGCCATGCTTGAAACACAGCACGCCACACTCATTCACTCACTCCACGGCTGGCCAAGCACCTTGATCTTCTCTTTCTTCAGCAGCAACTCCGCCTCCACCACGCGCCACAGCAACGTCAGCTCGTCAGAAGAAATGCCGAACACGTTCGCGCCAATCCAAAAGGTGCGACGCCGTGCCGCCTCCACCGTGCGCAGGTCGTAGTTACTGTGGAACAGACTCGCTGTCATCGCGTCGTACATGAAGCAACGCACCTCTGGCGAGCGACTCAGCAGCAGCTGCTCCGCGGCGCGAACGCTGTCGGGCGAGATGTCGCCGTCGCCGTCGTCGTCGCCACCGTCGTCATCGACTTTTCCTTGCGCCGTTGCCGCGCCTGCGCGTCCCGCGGTGCCCACCGCCGCAGCAGCAGCTGCTGCTGATTCATCAGTCGCGAATGCGGTGGCTGACGACGACGACGACGGTGCCGGCGCCTCCTCGTCCTCCAACAGCACCTCCCGCTCCATCTCGCCCTCCTCCTCTGCCACAGCGAAGGAGGCGATATCGCTGTCGGCGTCTGCGCGTGGCTGGCGACGCTGCCATCCCGTCGATGCCCCGTTGCCGCCCACCGCCGCCTTATCATCCTCACTCACGCCGTCGCGGCGGTGCTGATGACCACGCTGCTCCTCATCTCGCGCTAGCAGTCGCTGCAAGAAGTGCTCCCGCAGCTCCTCCACATCTGCCTCCGTCGCGGCGTGCTGTAGCGCAGTGTAGATGAGCGACGGATCCGGGCTCGTAAGGGCTGCGCAGCCGGCAATCCAGTCCCGCGCCAGCCGGCTGCCACCGGAGGCGTGCACGAGCGCCTTGCAATAAAGCTTGCGGGTGTCCAAGGCGTTGTCTTCGTAGGCGTTCCCCCACGATCCAAGCGACGGGGCGTCCTCGGCGCCGTAGCGCAGCTTGTCCAGCCACCGACCCGCCTGCTGCGATAGGCACCGTGAGGGGTGGTGCTGCGGCAGAGAGACATGAGCAGCGGTGGGACTTGTCGCTTTGAGGAGGAAGAGGCTACGTTGCGTGCGAAGGCGGCGGAGCGAAGTGGGCGTGGACGGCGTGCTGCCGTGGCCGCACAGGCTGCGTATGACAGACGGCGCTGGCCGCATCGTAAGTTGTGTTTTTCTCCGTTAAATAGCAGAGATACTCACACACATCCACAAACAACAACACTACGAAAAAACAAAATAAAAGAAAAGAAAAGACGTGCTAAAACGCGTGTGCCGTTCAAAGTTAGTCGTGAAAGATGGAGAGAGAGACATACACGAAATGCACCAGCTTTGATGTGGCACGTGCTGACTCTACTGCGACCACACACACACACACACACGGTACAGTCGTGGGTAATCACGAGCGTTTGGCGAGGCACAATATGATGATAATAAAAACAGAGAGAAAGAGAGAGAGAGAACAGAAAGCAAGAGGGGGGATACAGCTGCACACATTTCAGAACCTGGGAGTACACATATATATATATATATACAGTTGTAAGTACGTCACCCAACTCCTTCTCTTCCTCGTGGCAACTTACTTTTGCGGTAAAAAAAAAAAAAAAGAGAGGAGAAAATCACAAAAAAGAACTTCTGCCCTTTTTTTCTCTCATTGCTTTCTCTTTTCATTTTTTTCTCTCTCCTTTTTTTTTAAATACCGCGCTGCAGTCGCTGATTTACGTACACACACAGAGTGTTTTGAGACTGATTTGATCAAAGAGTGCGTACCACACTGCATCCATCAATCGCCAAGCACATGTACACCGCTTCTATCCATCGCTGTGTGTATGTCTATTTACAAATCAGGTGAAATGAAGACATGTGACTATAAAAAAAAAAAAAACGAGCCGAGCTAATTACCGCCTTGCTCACTTTCAATAAAGGAGAGGGAGAAACAAACAAAAAACAAAAAACAGAAACCAGCAACAACATTCAACAACAGGCAGAATCAACAATGGCAAAGAGGATTTAGAAGGGGGGAAAAAAAAGCAAGGTCAAACACTTGCTTTTTTTTTTTTTGTGTTTCACTGCAATTTTGTACATACTTGATTAAGAGACACCACCTCTACAGCATGAGTACCTCGCCTCTCCAAAAAAAAAAAAGTCCTACTTGACCTCCGTTTCTTTTCTTTCCGTGGTTGGCTCTGCCGACGATGCCGGTGTGGCGGACTCCGCCAACGTCGGATCCACCTTATCACACACCTCATGCATGCGATACACGTCGCAGATACCATGAAAGTCAAGCGACGGGTTGCCCGCCCATTCGCAGGCCCGCACCGCCGTCTCCGCTACGACGTCGACGTCGATCGGCGGCGTCAGCAACTTGCGACCGCCCACAGCAGCCAGCAACTTGTCCAGCGGGTAACCGACCCAGCTGAGGGGGATGGAGACGGTGCTAACGGCGTCAGGGTTCGTGGCTGAGGTGAAGAAGAGGTGCCGCGTGCCATAGATTATCCCAGGACGCAGCACCACACCTTTCTCCCCCAAGTTCTCCAGCACCGCCTTCTCGCCAATGCGCTTGCCATGAAAGTAACCCTTCAATACGTACTTGCTGCCGATGATCCGCTTCGAGTACAAGTTGTAGGGCTCCGCGGACACGTACACTACCTTGCGCACCGCGGGGGCGAGCTTGGGGTGGTAGACACCCGCCGCGATGTTCGTCATCACGTCTCCGTTCGCCTGCCGCGCATCGTCGTAGTCGCGTGTGAGCAAGCCAACGGTGTTGATCACTGCCGTGGCATCTGGGTGGTCGTGCAGGAAATGGAAGACTTGGTCCCGGCTGCTGGCATCGATGCTGACAAACTCCAGCGCCGTCTCCTCGTCCATCTCGTGTACCATGCGCGTCAGCTGATCTGCCGTGGGCCGCGAAGGGTCTGTGCTAGAAGAGGTGGAAGAAGAGGTGGCCGTCGTGGGAGTATGTGCAATGCTGTGCAGCGCCTCACGCGCAGCTGCGGGCCCACCAATCATCCGCACCCGCCTCGAGAAGGCGTCCATCGGCGAACCGAGCGGTGGCGTTCCGCCGCGGGTGGCGATGACAACCTTGTAGCCGCGACTCAGCGCCTTCTGCGCCACGAGCGAACCCACGAAGCCCGTCCCGCCAAACAGCAGCAGCTTCTTGTGCATGACTGAAGTCGTCGTCGTAGTCGTGTGTATATATAGAAGCGAGTGGGAGAGGGAGCAAGCACAAAGAGAGGTGCTCTACACACAGCAGTGGGAGATGAAGCGTGTGTATACGTAAAAACAGCAGTGACAGCCTTTTTTTTTTTTGAGGTTTTGTTCTCGAGAATTGATATGCTGATGCGTCAGCGGCTCTCGTACGCGAAAGGCAACGCCAACACCGTAATTTTTAGTCGTAACTGTTATAATAAACGTAAAAACTCAAACAAGGAGAAGAAAAAACAACAACAGCAGCAGAGGTGACTTTCAGTGAGGCATACGTACAATTACCACCACCGCAAATGCCGAGCATGAGTAAATCCTCGGCGTAGATGCGAAGAAGTGATGACTCTCAGACGCACGAGCGAAATACTGAATGGCACATTATGCAATACAAAATCAGACGTAAAATACGGACTTTTCTTTTCCCTTCTTTTTTTTTTTCCCATCGCGCTTCCCTACCAGTAGGGAAATCAGATTGGTGCTCTGTGACACATGCATGGCGATACTGGGGGAGCTCTTGTATGCGCTTACAAACCAGCACGGGTAGCCTTTTGGCTCTCTATTCACGAGTACGTCAACAAGAGGTACAAAAAAAAAAAAAGAGGAAAACACACATCGTGCTCGTGTGTGTGTGTGTGTGTGTGTGTGTGTGTATGCAAAAGACTCACAAAGAAAAAAAGCTTCCACACAGGAGATCTCTCCCACCAACACCAGAGCCTATTATGGCAAATTACACACCTTAGAGAGATTAAAAACAAAAACAGAAAAAAAAAACACACACACACACAATCGAGGTTGGTTAGCACAGTTCTTCTTGCGTGCGCATACACACACACAAAAAACAAAAAACAAAAACGAAAACGACGGTGGACATGCATAGCAACTAAAGGAAGACCATTTGGCACGGCTAGCTAATTAAGATAAGAGGAACGTCTCGAACCTCTCATAAGAGACGCGGAGGCGACAGTGGAATCTCGACACACAAAAAAAAAAAAAAAAGCGCGTAGCGGAGCGGCTATAAAAACACTCATTAAATAACACAAGTGCACCCAACATCGCGCTTCCAAGCGATGTCGCCGCCACAGTCCATTGAGTACTTCTAATCAAACACACAAGCGGAGGGAGAAAGGGAGAGGGGGGAAAAAAAAGCACCGAGGTCAGTTTGTGACCGCCCTCATCTGTCTTTTTTTTTTTTTTTGCTTTGCGTTTGAAAGTGCTTGAGCATCACTCGCGGCTACGCGCACCTCGTGCGCAGCGGCCCCAGCATCATTCAACTGTCCCTTCCCCCATCACCTCCTCCGCCTTACCTTCCCCGACGACCTCCGCGCCATCCACGTCCGCGCTCGTCACGGTGCCCTTTGACTCTGGCAGCTGCACGCTGTCCGTCGCGTCCGCCGCCGTTTCTCCTCCCAGCAGGTCAGACGGCGCGGCAACAGACGCCACAGTCGCAGCAGGCGTCTTCTCCACCTCCTCCTCGACGTGCGCTTCCTGCTGCTCCTCTCGTGGCCGCTTCCGGTCCTGCTGCGAGAAGGGCCCAAGCGAGTCCGTCAGCGAGGCGTACGTGCTCATCAAGAGAGAACCCTGTGAGACATCGGGCAGGTTGTTGTCTTTGTAGAAGCGCGAGCGACCGACACCGCCAGGGCGGTAGTCCTTCTCGAACTGGTCCACCAGTGCCAGCACGCTCTCCTTGCCCCGCGGGTAGTCGGTCGGCAGCAGCTGGTCGTAGGCGTCGCGGTGCAGTAGGTAGGTCCACAAGGTCAGCCCAACACGACGCAGGTCCTGCAGATAGCCCCTCTCGTCATCGTGGCACCGCGCGCAGTCCTCGCTGCGGTGGTGGTAGGAGTCGCAGAAGACGCATACTTCCGGGAAGCGGGCGGACCGCAGCTGGCGGAGGTGCTGGAGTAAATCGGTCGAGCTGCTGTAGAGCAGGAAGCTCTGGACAGTGTCGGTGGCGTAGCGGGCGGCCGCCAGCGGGATGCGGGCATCGTCCATCTCGCGGATCGCCTTCATGAACGCCGTCGGCAGCAGCTGCCCACCACGGCTGTAGAGATCCAACGCGTCGAGCAGCTCGCCGTAGATGGCGTCGTCGCGGGTGTAGCGACGCAGCGCGTGCCGAAGCCGGAGCGGGTCCAGCCGCACGTCCACCGGCAGCAGGTTCACATGCCGCAGTGCGCGGTAGGCGCGGCGCTCGCAGGTGCGCAGGCTGTGGCCCGTCACGTTGCACTCCAAGCACACGGCGACGCGGCGCTCGTGGATGAGGCGCACCGCGAGCTGCAGCTCCGCCTTTCGGAAGTCTTTCGCGGGGCGGTCGTCAAGGTCAATTCGCTCCATTGCGGCGGCGATGCGGTACGCCTCGGCGGGGAACTTCATGAAAAGACAGTCCGCCTCCTCCAGCACCCGTCGCGCGACCTGCAAGTCCCACTCTTCCACCACCGGCTTCGTGGCGCTGGCGCCGCTGCTGTGGCGGCGGTACTCGGCGGCCTCGTCATCGCGCACGCGAGGGCAGTTCACGGCGGTGTGGAAGGGCTGCAGGCACACGCGACACAGGTTGTCCTTCCATTCCGCCAGCGCCTCCACCTCTTCCGGCACACGGGCATACGTGGCCGGGTTGAAGCTGGTCGAGAGGGAGCCGTCAACGAGGCAAAAGAAGAAGGAGGCGGTAGCGCAGACTTCGTCCAAGTTGCGGTGCATCCGCAGTGGGACGTCGCGACGGCGGAAGCACTGGTCTATTACGTCCACCGCCGCGGACAGCAGCTCCCACTCCTTGAAGCGTCGGGTGCTGTGGAACAGGTGGCGGATCTTCTGCATGCACGGGCTCGCCGTGTCGTCGTTCGGCTTCGCAAAGACAGTCTTGGAGGGGAGGAGGTGGTAGGAGGCATGGCGCCATAGCGCATGGCGCTCCCGCGGCCCTGTTACGGCGCCACGCACGGTGTCAAACGCGGCGAGGAGCTCCTCGTACGGTTTTTCGTCCCGGATCAGCCGTGTCACCGCGTCCAGCACCTCCGGCAGGCGCGGCGGCAGGCGCAGGTTCGCGGAGTAGAGAATGCGAGCCGCCTGCACGTACGTCAGCAACGGCAGCGCGGCCCCGCCAGTAGCTGTCGAGACGAGGGCGCGGTGCGTCTTTATGGCCGACTCGTCACTCGGCGAGCGCCAGAACGGACCTTCGCACGGGCAGCGCGCTTCCGTGTGGTCCCAGTAGTCGCAGGACGCACACCCGCCCTGCTTCTCCCGCAGCGTCTTCAGCCACTGAAAGACAGTCGGGTGCATGGCAGGGTCGAGCTGGCGCAGCTCCGCCTCCGTCTGCGGCAGCACGTACGAAACGGTGCGGACGGTGTTGTTGTTCTCGCGTGGAAGCTGGGTCATGGGCCAGCCGTAGTTGCGCAGCAGCTCCAGTGCGATGCTCGGGCGCGGGGCGGTGCGGCGCAGCCGCCACAGGCTCTCGCGGAAGGCCTCCGGCACCATCAAGACGTCCTCCGCCATGGGCGATAAAAAGTTGCCCTGCGACTCGACCCGCCTCGCAAGATCCTTCAAAGTTTGATAGAGATCCGGCCGCCAGACGGATTTCCAGACCGTGAGCAGCTTGTGGTAGCGCCGCCGCATCATCCCCATCGCATAGGCATCCGCGTTGCGTGGGCTAAAGCCGTTGATGAGCGAGGACGGGATCACCTTGTCGTAGCCCAGCACCGTGTTCACGTTACGGCGCAGGCCCTCCTCCTGCATGCCGCGGACCGAGGTATACCAGCGATGGCCGACCAGGTGGGGCAGCAGGGAGGCCAACTGGTCGCCCAGCGCGGTGCGGAAGACCTCGCTGCCGGCGTCACCGCATTCTGCGATCACGGCCGTCAGCACGCTCCACGCCCCTGCCCGGTCCTCATTGATGGGCTGGTCCAGTGTATCGTCGGCGCTGTCGACAACACGCCAAACGAGGGCATGAGCGACTTCTCGTGGGTGGGCGCCGGCGTGTTGCTTTGCAAAGCGGATCGCGTTGACCTGCTCAGTGCTCAGGACGACAGGGTCCACCAGTGCAGCGGAGAGCTGCACGCAGCTGCGATGCAGAAACTGCTCGTCCAGGTTGTTAAGCGCCATGGGATGCGGCAACTATAAGGACGTGTGCACTAGGAAATCTACTCAGAGACAACCAAGTTAGACGGACACAAGGTATACGTATATCTCGCTGATGTATATATATACATATATACAGAGAGAGAGAAAAGAACAATGCTGGCTGAAAGAAAAAAAAAAAAGTGACGTCGAAATACACGGAAATGCCTAAAGCAGCAGCGCTGGCACAGAAAGACGTTTTTCTTCCAACAACAACACAACAACAACAACAACAACCAAATCAGCACTCAAGTAATAAAAGGTATGGCAGGCTTTCTCAAAAGAAAACAAAAGGAGAGGGGCGGGGAACTCAACCGTGTCGCTACTATCTTCTCCCTCCCTTCAAACATACACGCACACACACACACACAAGCTGAGTGATTGAAGCTTCTGAAGACCCACAGATACACACGCGTATTAGAAAAAAAAAAAAAAAAGAAAGAAAGACCGTAGAGTCCGTGCTGGTTGAAAGACGTGCCGATAAAAGTACGGTGATGGAGGAAAAAGAGTCGAGTCGGAAGAAACCAGTCAAAGTGAAAGAGAGGCCATCGACACCGAACGCTGTGAGAGACCATTAAGTCAGCGATTAAGGTTTGAAGAGCAAACATAGAGGGTTATACTCATCTCTCTGTAGCGGTGCGCATCTTCTTGAGTTGGCTGACATCGCATTTAACAGGACAAGATGAGATGTTGAGGTATTCAGGTACACATATACACACCCACAACTCAATCACAGAGACGGAATAGGCTTGACCTGCCCTGGTGTAATTCAGCATCAAAGCAACGAAGATGAGCCAGCGACAAAAAAAAAAAAAAGGAGGGGGGGGGGGGAAAGAAAAGCGGACGGTTTCGCTCATGCTCGAGAAAAAAAAAAAAAAAGAAAAAGAGGAAAAGGGGGGTGCAAGAAAGCCAAAACAAAAACAAAAACAGAGTATAAGGCTCATTGCTGACGTTTTCCCCTTCCCTTTTCCTCTTCCTTTTCATGAGAAACCAGCCGTGCAGAGGTGCCAGCGACCCAGCAGGCAGATACACACAATGAGGCTGTACAGCGCCACCAGCATGCCACCCTCCAGCCACCGCACCTGGCTCGCCATCATCACCTGCGCTACAACCAGCGCCGAAATAAAGCAGCACGACGTGAGAAAGGGGTGAAAAGTCAGCTCCAGTGGCACGTGCAGCACCACCCACCCTACTAGCACCACCAGCGGGAGAACAAACATGTAGAGGTGCACAATGGAGGCAAAAGCAATGCTGGCGGCGATGTCGGGCCGACCAACGTGTGCCATGATCATCGACGCCGCAGTACCGTTCGCCTCAAACACCAGCGGGAGGAGGACGACGAGTGTAAAGGGCAGTGGCATCGACGTGATCGACTTCGTCGCCGCCGTTAACGTCTCAACAAGGGTAAAGGAGAGACCCACTAACACAAGTAGACACAGCGCCGCACCGGTCAGGGCAAAGCTCTGGGAATAGCGACTGCCCAGGTCCACTTCCTGCGTGCTCTGCAACCGCTCACGGTACTGCAGTGCATAGGTGAGGCTGGATGGCGCGTTTGGGTTGTCGGAGGAGACGTAATAGTTGCTGTTGGACCGCACCACCTTCCACAGGTACAGGGCGTAGACAACCACGACAACAAGGGCGAGACTGCGGGAGATAAAGAGCAGGTTACGTGTCTGCTGCTCCACCACCTGCTTGGCAGGGGTGTGCAGGCGCTGCTCCTGATCTACCGAGTCTGGCATCACGACCGTCACGCCGTACACCGTGGGCAGAAGGAACACCGCGGTGGAAAAGACTAGCCCGCCGGCGCTGAAGGCGGTCCACGAGGAGATGCCGAGGTCGACCGACGTGCCATCCGACAGTGGTGCGACGAGAATGGATGCCCCGAGCACGCCGAGCATGTGGAGAAGGATGGAGCCGAGTAGCACCGGCTTCACCCAGCAGAGCGACCGTTTCGAGTGCAACATGGCAAAGAAAGAAAAAAGCAACTCCGCCGCGTGCTCAAAGATGAGGTTGACGGCAATGCCAAGCGGCAGGCTTTCGTGACGCACCACGAGGTCCTCCAGGTACTCCACGAGGAGGGTGTTCACGGGAAGGACGAGCACCAACGCCATCCAGAAGAGCGCGCCGCCGGCGGCGTCT
Organism: Lotmaria passim; assembly: GCA_037349495.1. NCBI lineage: Eukaryota > Euglenozoa > Kinetoplastea > Trypanosomatida > Trypanosomatidae > Lotmaria > Lotmaria passim. The sequence goes on from CP140208.1 coordinate 585,264, forward strand.
TCAACAGGGAGAAAGCCATGTCGTCTTGGCTTCCTTGTGCTGTTGCCTTCCCTGCCTACAACTTCGCCAGCAACGGTTGACGACGACGCTGATGCCGCTGCTGGCGAGGTGGCGCTGTGGGGAGCGAAGCAGACGGTAAGCACGAGGGGAACGAGCAGCATCAGCAGACTCTTGACGTACCTGCCGTAATAAAAAGACTGTGCAATTTGTTGACTGATGCTGCGGTGAACTTCGTGTAGGTCGTCTTCAGGGAAGTCGGTCGCACCGGGGTTATTCAACATGACAGCCGCCCGTTCCGCTGTGCCGTAGTCCGCAGTGTGCCCACCGCCGCCTCTCTGTGCGACGCGTGTCAGCATAGATGAGCTAATCTTCTTTTTTTTTTTTTTAGATAAATACATATATATATATATAGAGTAGGTGATAGTGGTGCTTTTCTTCCTACGCATACACAGAGGTGGGCTCCAGCGTGGTATCTAAAAAAAAAAAGCGATAGGAGTTACGCGTGATTACAACAGTGTGTGTATATCTTTCTATAGATTTGTATCTATGTGACCTAAAAAAAAAAAAAAAAACGAAGCAAACAAGAGAAACAAATATGTCCTTACGCCTCGTACTGTTTATGAATTCAGCACGACAGACACCGCAGTAACCAACAACAACAAAAAAAAAAGTTCGCTGCCTCGTTCGACAACGATGTAAAGAATGAGGGAAGGTATGATCCGTTCAGTGAAGATCAGCTGAGAGGAAAAAGGGAGCTATTGAAAGGGCTTAGAAGAGAAAAACAGAAGAAGAAGGAAGAATACGTTGACAATGTGTGCGACGGCGAGCGGAGAGCAGCAGGGCGGTCAGTTATCCGTGTTACTCTTCCAATTATGAAAAGAGGGGGAAGAAAGAGGAAGCCGCACACACTTTTCTTCAACAGCGCTTCTGATTTGCTGTTTATGGATGCAATGACAAAACAAGAAAAGCGCTAATCACAGGAGGAAAACAACAACAACAGCAACAAAAAGAGAGAGCAGAAGATTATGAAAAAGAAGTAAGGGAGAGAGATGTTTGATAGCGCACAGAAAGCAACATAGCAGGATTGATTAAAAAACCTGTCAGGGAAAATAAAAGACAAACCGCATCCTTCGCTCGATGAGACGTGAGGAGGACATATACTCTAGCAGACGCACCAACTTCACGTTTATCTCCTTCCATGCATCTCATCGACTAAAAAGAGAGAGAGCCTCAAAGATGGGACGATCGAGAAGAGCTGCCATACGCTGCGAACTTTGGACATGCACAACTCGCTGTCAAAAAAAAAAAAAAAAAAGATGGCTGCAGAGCTAGTCCTTTTTTACTTCCTCTTGATGGCAAAGAAATAAGGGAAGAGGACCATTTCATGCAGGGCTGCACACACCGTTCATGCATGACCCCATCAGCTCGGAATACTACACACATATGTACTTCTTTTTTTTTTTTTACACCGTTTTTGCAGACTCTACGGAAAGCTACATACAGCGAGGCATGGACGAAAACAACTCAAAAACAAAGAGATGGGATAGTGCAACTATAGGAGAGAGAGTGTGTGTACACTGCACACACACACACACAAAAAAAAAAAAAAAACAGAAAGCAAAAACGAGGAGTACTTGAGGAGGCGCGACGCAAATACGGCGTTCCACAACAACAGGAACAAGGTTCTCACAACACTACTGAGGACGAACAAGAGAAAAAAAAAAAAAAAGAACGCAGAGAAACAGCATGCGAGGAAATGCTAAAAAAAAAAAAAACTGAAAAAAAAAAAAGCAACTAAGATCAACAGAGGAACATAAACAACAACAGCAAAAAAAAAAAAAAACGACCTTGAATCGGCACAAAGAGAAGTGGTAGGCAAACAAACAAACTGCAAAGAAAAAAAAAAAACAATTTGGCGCAATACTTAAGAGGGAAGCCAGCATCTATTTCTCCACCTTTTATACGATATATATATATATATATATGATACAGCGATATCAAGCATTGATCTTCGTTTTCACGCATTCTTTGGAAAAAGAATGCAGAGAAAAAAAAAAAAAGAAGGTTCAGCATACCTCGCGGCTTACTTTGCGTTCAATTCGATCGTTACGTAACACACAAGTCTATTGCCGGCTTGTGTGTCCCATTCTCTTTCTTTATTAGTTATGTTGTTTTCTCTTTTCTCTCTCTCTTTCCTTTACGGTCTACTACCCCATCAAATGACAGTTTGGTTCGGATTGCTTTGTAACAGAAATGAAAGAAGCGTCATAGAAAAGGACGAAAAGCGTTTTTTTTTTTCTCTTCTTCAGAGTAAAGGCATAACACTACACAGTTCTTGCACATGGAGCAAAGTAGAAGTGTGTGTGTGTGTGTGTGGGGAGAGGGGATGGTTCGGAGGAAGGAAAGTGAGGAGTGGAGGAAAAAAAAAAAGTAACAATCATCATTGTAACTCAGAAAGATAGAGAGAAACAAAGGAAAAAGTCCGAAGGACGTCGAGACAAAATACGCTCGTACGGAGGAAAAAAAAATGAAGAAAGAAAACAGGACAATGACAATGACAAATAGAAACAACAAAGCCGATAACACATCAAAAAAAAAAAAAAAACAGAAGAACCCCACTTCTTCATTCCTCATCCTGTTTTTTTTTTTTTTCTTCTCTCTTCAATGGGAGAGACGGGGCGTTGAAAAAGTCCTGCCTAGACGCGCGTCGAGTAGAGGGAGACCGTGTCCTTACCTTTCGTGCTTGCCTTCTTCTTTTGTTTGTCCGCCGATTTGCCGCCCTTGTCCTTGCTGACCTCCTTCGAAGGCGAAGATGGGGCCGCGGCCGCCTCTATTGCTTGCCGCGTGCGGATCTCCACCGCGAACTGCGCCTTCGCACCGACAGAGGGCATGTAGACGACCCCGCCCTTCTTCTGACCCGCCGTGAGCGGCGTCGTGCCATCTGTCAGCGTCGTGTAGGGACTGGGCAGCATGCAGCGGCGCGAAAGTTCAATCATCTCCTGCGCCTCCTCTGCACTGACGGCGTGGTGGCCGCTGCTGAGGAAGGCAATGCGGGCAGCCGCGGCGGCGGTGTGCAGCAGCAGCGTTTTGCCGTTCTGCTTCATGGGCGTACTGGTCGGCGACGCGGCTGACGAGCTCGTCACGGTTTTGTTATGAGAGCTGGCCGACACGCTGTCGCGCTCGGGTGACACGCTCGTGATGTCGTCCTGCGGGGTGATATCCTTCATGGAGAGCTGCTGCGGGTGCGAGGGCTGCGACAGGTCGTCGCCCGTCCGCTCCGCCGCGTTCGCTTCATTCGCCAAGTCTTGGTGCAACATGGCGAAGCCGTCATCCAACCCGGAGACGGTGGTGGCCGACTTCGGCTGCTCAGCTGCTGCTGCTGCTGCTGCGACCGAGGCGACGACGTCCGCGATGCGCGTGATGAGGGTAGAAGCGGTAAACTCCAGCGACAGGTTGCCCACCCGCCCCACGACGCGTACGTTGAGCTGCATCAGGGTGAAGTCGTCGACGGCGGCGCTGCTGTCTGCGTTGCTGCCGTTGTTGTTGTCGTTCGCCGCGGACTGCGGCTGCTTCTCCGGTGGAGAGATCAGACCGTACAAGACTCGTTTGGTGTTACGTGGTATGCAGGGCAGGTCAGTGCCGGTGGCGTTTGCCGCGAGCCGGATGATGCCGACTGGCGCCGGTGACCCCGCCGTCTTCACCCGCGACTTCGCCACCAGCTTCCAAAGCGTGCGCACGTTCGCGAGGCAGGGCACCGCCGCCGCCACCAGCACCTGCCGTAGCGCCGTCACTAAGTCGCAGTTCGCCACGAGTTTGCTGCTGGTCGGCACGGTGGTGGTGGCTGGGGCACGGTAACGTCCACCCGTCGCCAACGCGAGGGTTTCAAGTGTGGCGTGGTCGGCAGCCGGGCCGAGGGCGACGCAGTGCACGCGGGTGTTGGTGGCGTAGGTGATGGCGTCGCACACCATCGCGGCGCTCTCCGTCGCCGCCGCCAGCCCACCCGCGTCGGAGAGTAAAATCACGTTGCGCACGTAGCCCTCCGGCACCGCCGTGGCGGCGTTGCGGCCAGACAGGATGTCGTGCAGCACCGCCGGCAGCTGCAGCGAGTAGACGGCGGCTGGTGCGACGCTGCCCTTCTTCGCCTTGGTGGTGGTGGTGGTCAGGGCCACCTCTTCCTTGATGTACGCCAGCATCGTGGCCGGCGAGATGGCGGCCACCGCCACGCTGCCTGTCGGAAAGAGCGTCACGCAGCCGTTGCGGCGGGTGTCGCTGCACAGCACAATGTTTGCCCGCACCGTCGCCGGCATGGGGGAGATGGCGGGGGAAATGGCGGCGGCGATGGCCTCGGCCACGTCCTGCGCCATGGCGGCGGTGTGCACGTCCATTAAAAACACGAGCTCCGCATTCACCGGGCAGTCCGCGAAGTTCGGTGCCATCGTGAGGGCCACGGCTGCTGCCCCGGCGGCCGTCTCTGTCGGCGGCACCGTCACACTGTGCAGCCGCAGCGGCTCCATGATATCGCCAACCGGGGCTCGCACCGTGAGCGGCTGCTGGGTGTAGGTTTTGGTGGGCAGCTTGCCTTGGTAGGTCAGGCAGAACCCGGAGTCACCGCGGTACTCCACCTTCAGCTGTTCCTCGCCTCCCGGCGCGATGATGTAGCCGTCCTTGTCGAGTGTGACGCTGCCACGCAGCGGGCGGTACAGCTGACCTTCCACCGTGAGGTAAAGCCAGCCCGCCTTGCCCACCCGTGTGTTGGAGCTGCAGCTGTCGGACGTCTTGACGTAGTTGCGCTGCTCCTCTGGCGGCCGCACCACGGCGGGGAAGAGTGCCGTCGGCATCGTGAAGGCAATCTCGGAATGACGCTGGATCAGCGCGAGGGGGGCGTGGTACACCGACGTCATGAGCACCGAGTCGCCAGGGCTGATGTCCCAAGGCACCGTTTGCGTTGCCACGGCAGATGTCATGATATCGTAGAGCGACTTCGCCGGCCGTCCGCTGCTCGTTTCACTTGACTTCACCGCGCACGACGGCTGATATACGTTGTTCGTGATGGCGCGATTCGGGCCGGTTAGAGTGGTGTACTGCAGCTGGAAGTCCGACGGCACCGGGTAGGCCGCGATGGCCTTCACGAGTCGATTAGTTTCGTTCACGTACTCCAGCGACAGCGTCACCTGCGCCGCGTGGCCGGAGAAGAGCACGTGCACATCGGCGGTGTGGAGCGAAATGGGGGCGTAGGTATCGCAGAGCAGGATACCCCGCGCTTCACTAGGGAAGTTCGCGAAGGCGGCTGCGCTGTCCGTCATTCCTCGGAACACACAAACACACACACACACACACAAAAGTTGACACACTAGAAAAAAAAAAGGTGAATAGTAAAGCCTGACGACTTCCACCTGTTAAAAAAAAAAAAAAAAAGAGAGAGAGCTAAGGAAGGTTGCGCAAAAGACGTTGATAAGCAGCTTCAGATAAACGCACACACACACACATACACGGTTGGAGCTTTGTGTGTTTTGACGAAGCCAATTGTAGCCACAACAGAAAAAAGAGCAGCACCGTCCTGAGCAAGAGGGAGAGATAGGGTTAAAAAAAAAAAAAGGAACACCGTGGAGATAGCGAGCACCACAGCGGAGACTGCTGATTTAAATATATACGTAGAGCTACAGCTAAAAAATGAACACAGAAGAAGCCAAAAACAAAAAAGCAGAATCAATGAGGAGAGCTAAAAGGAAAAAAAAAAAAGTGAAGCAAATAAAACACAATTTGGGGTAAAACAGAAAAAAAAAAAAAGAAGGCAAAGAGAATAGGCTACCACTGTCAAGAAAACAAGCGAGCGGTACCCAGAGGAGGTGAGAGAGAGAGAGGGAACGGATAGCAGAGCTAGCGTTCGTGTTCTTGAATTCGTGATGCAGCCAGGAAATGAGATGAAACAACAATAGCAAAAGGAAAGCACATATACACTCAAATCATGCAAAAAAAAAAAAAAACCAAGAAGAAGAAGAAAAAAAAAAAACTCGAACTAGCTCTACCTTGGCAACCGGAAGATTAATGAAGGAGGCAACGATGCTGGAGAAGAGATAAGGACAAACTTGTTTCACGGAAGAAGAACCAGAAAGACAAAGAGAGGGCGGGAGCGAGAGCGAGATAGAAGGAAAGAGGTCAGTAGGTGAGGTAAATCAAAATGAGAGGAAGAGTGCACCAACACCTTTTGCTACGGCTCTAATCTGAAACGTGGAACTGTGAAGAAGCAACCAGGAAAAAAAAAAAAAAAAAGAGAGAGAGAGATTGAAAGATGTGAACAAGAGCTAATACTTGAAGGAAAAAAAAAAAAGAACCCGTTAGTAATGTAATAAGGAGAGAGAAAAAAAAAAAAAAGACAGAATGTTACCAATGTGAGAACAAGGTGTCTATCTCCTTGTCTAACAAGTGAATACGCACCTAATCGTAACACACTATGTTCTTCAGAAATGAAAACTATGCGAGGGGAGGTGGGACGGTGCTCGATATTGCTGTGTGCAGCACGGTGGGTGAAAATCTGAAATATGTTAAAGAAGGAAACAGAAGGAATGAGATGAAAGGGGGAGGGGCAGGGGGGTTAGCATGATGCGTTGGAAGAGAAGGGACCATTGCTGCCAATACGCGTCACCAAAAAAAAAAAAAAAAAAAGAGGAGATTCTACACAATGTGTACTACGAAAAAAGAAGACCGATCGAGTGTAGACTTCATAGACCGAAAACTGCGAAAAAAGAAAAAAAAAAAACGGCTTTAAGGAATATTGCGAGGCACACACACACGAACACACACGCACAAAAACAACAACAACAACACGGTGTGACTTGTTTTTCCAATACACTAAAAAAAAAAAAAAAAAGATGCCACCGCTTCACTTCACTCGTGCCATTTCTTTTCTTTCTCCGCTCTCCAAGTTCAAAAGAGCCGCACAAGCAAAACAGCAAAAGCAGTGTCTGTCTTGTTGCACTTCTTTGAAACTCTTTTTTTTTTTTTTCGGTTGCTGCTGACCAAACGATCCTTTTTTTTTTATCCTTTTATTTCCCTTCATTTCTTTGTTCGCTTAACACCGAAGAAGAAAAAGAGCATTAGAATTAAAACGCCGCCATACGGGCTTCACACTCCGCGGCAGCAACCACATTCCACTAACACAGACACACACACACACACACAATAAAACAACAACAAAAAAAACACACACACAGACCACCACTAATGTGAAAAAAGGAAAGCATCACACACATCCACATGACGAAAAAAAAAAAAAGGGCAAAAAAAAAAAAGGAGGTATGTCCGTCGTCCAACTGGGGTAGGAAAAGAAGAAGAAGAACCAAAAAAAACAACAACAACAACAACAACAGAACAGCGAAGACATAGATGTCTTTCACTCGCTGCCAAACATGAAGCCAAACAGAGCCAGAGTTATTCATTGAAAATGAATAGCCCAAGGAACTCCAACTCCGTTGCTGACATGCAAGCCCACAACCCCTCCCTCCATAGAAAAAAAAAAAAGAAAACAAGATGCTTCATAGTCGTTCCTATACTTGCAACTTGCCCATTTTCTCCCCTCTTTTTTGTGTTGTTTCTGCTTCCGGTTTCTCTTTGTTTACTTGTGCGAGCGCATGCGGCGCTGGCGGCTCTCCTCATTCTTCTGCGCAATCAGCCACAGCAGCGCAGCCGTCAGCGTCGGCGAGAGGATGTAGCTCGCGCGGGGGTCGCTGTGACGAAAGATGTACGCCATGAGGCAGGTACTCACAACGAAGAACATGCCGTTCAGAAAAAAGAGGGTGTACCCGACGGCTACCTGCAGACGCAGACGACGCAGCGGCTTCGCCTTGTCCTCGGAGACCTCGGCGAAGTGGCGCTGGCGGCCCCAGAACTCGCTCTGCACCATCACGGCGTACGCCTGGCGCAGCATATACGTGGTGAAGGCTGTGATGATGATGTATAGCACCATGTTCGGCACGCGGCGCCAGTCGAGACCGTTGATGGCGTGCGAGAAGTACACCGGCTGGAAGGACGCGATGAGGGCGACGAAGATGAGCGACTGCTCCGGGTATTCGAGACGATTGGCGTTGATGCGGGCATCGAGCAGAGCCTCGTCGTTCTGATGTTTGGGAGCCATTCTGATGAGTACGTGTGTGTGTGTGTGCTTAGTGTGACCGTTTTATGGGTAAGGAAAAAAAAAAAAAAAAAGAAAGGAAAAAGACTGAGAACAGACCTTTGGGTATCGCAGCAGTGTCGTGCAGAGTTTTCTTTTTTGTGAACGTGACTGTTCAGAATGAGGAGGACAAAAAAAAAAGGGCCATAGAGAGCAAAGAAAGAAGAAAGTAAAAGAAAAAGAAAAAGAAAAAAGCATGAGAGATTGGCGGCCGAGAGACTTCTTTCCATGCCAGCATACGGCGCATTTCCTTTGCGTCCATACAAGATGCATCGGAAAGAGGGGTAGTAGCTGCAGGCGCAGGTGGAAAAGAGAGAACTTCAACCTCCAATTCACTTCAAGTCCAGCGATACAGGGATTAGCACGGAAAGAAGAAGAAAAAAAAAAAGAAAACAAAGAGAGGACTTTAGAAAGCGCTCATCCCTTTTTTTCCTTCTCTTCTTGAAGGGCAGGTCTCTCGTGATTTCACGCGGGTGCACTCACCTCTACAAGCTGCAAGTGTTTTTTTCTTTACCTTAGGAAAAGCGTTTGATGGCGTATCGTACGATAAGTCAACGTAGTACTTCTAGAGAACAAGGCAGGGAAAAAAAAAGCGGTGACAGAAATTGTGTTCACCGCGTCACGCTGGCAAACGAAAAACCGCCGACCCTAGAAGATTGCGTGAGATAAGATCAAAGAAAAAAAAAAAAGAAGATAACAGGTAGAAAGAAAAAGCACAGGGACTTTCATTTTCATCCATCAAGAAATAAGCGGAGGTGCAGCCACTCCTGGTGAAGAGTGGTTCATTCAGGCGAGCTCACAAACACACAGGTTCTCTCTCCCTATCTCTTCTCCAAGACTAGAGCTTCTCGATTACGTCCTTGTACTGCTTTGCATCCTCAGCGAGGTCGTGAGGTGACACCTTGATCGTGTCCCACCCAATCTGAAGTCCCGTGGCCATGTCCCGCTTCGGGATGACGTGAAAATGCACGTGCGGCACCTCCTGATGCGCCAGTTTGCCGTTGTTCTGTAATACGTTGTACTGCGTCGTGCCTTCCGGGCCCGCCACTGCGCGACTGACTTTCGCGACGAGCAAGCCCACGTCGGCGGCGCTCTCCAGGTCGAGCTCGTGCAGGCAGGCCGCGTGTGCCTTAGGGATCACCAGGACGTGTCCGCGAGCGAGCGGACCAATGTCCATGAATGCGAAGGCCTTCGCCGACTCCGCCACCTTCGCGCACGGGATCTCACCACGCACGATTTTGCAGAAGATGCAGTTCGAGGCCATGCTTCGTTAAAAGGAAATCAAAGAACGTTAGAAAAAAAAAAACGGTAAAACAAATGATGGTGGTGGCGGATAAGAGCGGCAATAGCGTGAGGGATATTGACGAGCAACAACTGTGGATATAGCGGTGTTGGTGATGAAAGAAAGTTTAAAAAAAAAAAATGAAGTGGAGAAGAAACCAAGAGAAAGGTATGTTTACGTGTGACAAAAAAAGAAGAAGAAATGACTGATATCGTGAACAGTGACTACACAGTGCCCTTGAAGCACAACGCTACTGATGTGATGGTTGAAGCTGCTTCTTTCAGGAAAAAAAAAAAGATAATAAAAAAAAAACTAAAATGACGCAAGCACAGAAACGTTTTCTTTTTTCTTGTTCCGCCTGCTTCACGCACATAAGATAAAGTCGGGTTCACAAAAAAGACATCAGCAAGACACCGCCCATTCAAGTAGGGAAGGGGGGGGGGGGAGGAAGCTGACACAACGCCGACCCAATCCGAATAAGCAAACGAAGAAAAAAAGGCAAAAAGAAAAAAGGGGAGGGGCAAGGGAACCGCATCACTTTATACCCCAGTCACGCACACCCCACCCAGACACAAACACATGTGCGCACTACACCTACAATTTATAACACAGTAGAAGCGGCACTCCACGCACATAAAAAAGAAACTACTTTTTTCACCTCACGCTACACCACGTTGGAGCGGTGGAAACGATTCGCACGTCTCTCCCGCGGCTCTGCGTTGTCGTTTGCGGTGGCGGCGACGCCACGCCGGGCACCGCGACGGGCCGGCCGTACGCGCACCGCCGCCGCCGCCTCGGCGCCACTGTCGCCATCCCCATCGTTATCGTCGTTGTGGCGCACTACGCCGCGGCGATGCGGTAGCGGTGCCGCAGGCGTCGTGGTCGTGGTCGCGGTGGCCGCTGAAGGAAGCGAAGGAGGCGGAGGTGGCAGTGGCTGCAGTGGAGGAGCAGCAGCAACATCAGCACCAGTAGCAGGAAGAGGAGGGGTGGGGCCGGCTGGCAGAAGACCTTCTGGCGCACCGGAATCCAACACAGGGGCGGCCTTCCGCGCCTTCCGCACCTTCCGTACTTTCGTCTTCTGCTGCTGATCCTGCGCCAGCTGCAGGACGTTGCTGGCCGCAGCGAGGGCGTTGGATGTCTCCCGCTCCTGCTCCTGTGCAGTGCGAGGCGTTACCACGCCGCCGCCGTTGGCGTCGTCGGCGTTCGCCCCGCTCGGCAGCAGCGGCTTCGGCCCCGCGGATCGGCGGCGAACGCGGCGCTGACCGCCACTGCCTCCTTCGCCCTCTGCGGCCTCGTCTCCAGCCACCGTCGCCGTGGTGGCTGCTGCTGCTTTCTTTCGCTTGTTCAGCGCGGCACTCGCCCGCTTTTCTGCGTTTCTTCTCTCCTGCTCTTTCTGCGCTGCCTTGGCGCGGCGCAGCTCGTAGCCCTCGTTGCGGTGCTCCAGACGCTGAACGATGCTCTCCGTGACGGAGCTGCGCAGCTGCATGAGACCCGCACTCGACAGAGACGACTCCTCTAGCTCGACGTTGATCGCCTCGAGCATGTAGCCGAGCGCGCGGAGGGCGGCCTGCACCATGCTATCACGCCGCTCGTGTCGCTTGTCACGCGCCAAGAAGCTGAGCGACACGGCGGCCTCTGAGGCCCCTTCGCGCCCGCGCGTCGCGGCGATGGACTCGCAGACGGAGTTCGCGTAGGTGTCGAGCGACTGCGCAAAGTTGGCCAGGGTGTCCTTCGCCACGACCAGTTCAGCAGACAGCTCGCTGGAAGTCGGGTTGGCTGCCGCGTGGGCCACGACCGTCTCGGCCACCTTTAAAATCGTCAGCGCCTCCGCCTCGAGCAGTGTCAGCCCCAACACGAGGAAGCTGGAGCTGCACTCCACTGAAAGCTCGAAAACGTTGACGTCGCTGGAGAAGGCGGTGAGAAAGACGCGCACGAGGTGAGCGACGAGGCGCTGCGTCGCGGCACTGCCAAGGATCGGCTGGCGAATCGCGTTGAGCGTCTCGTGGGCGCGGGCGATGCAGGCGATGGCGTCCGCGATGTATGGCCGCACCGCCGCCGTTGTGTGCGGCGACACCCGCTGCCAGTCGAAGAGCGGCTGCACAAAGCCCTGGCGACGCACGAAGTCTGTGATAGGCTGCTGGGTTAACGCCAAGTACGTGTTCATCATCGCATCGACCGCCAGCTGGCAGTGCTCCTCCACCACAGAAAGGTACACCTGCATGTACTGCTGCCGCTTGTTCTCTAGGTAGGCGGCCACCCCCGCCGGACTCGACGCCACCTCCGGCAGCTGCCGTGCGAGCAGCTCGAAAAAGCAGGGGGAGAGGAGGTGCTCCATGAGAATAGGGGTGAGGGTGGTGGCGAGGGTCAGCGTGTCAGCCATGCACTCTACCACGATACGCTCCCGCTCGTCTGGCGCCACGCTGGCGTCCGTCGTCGCGGTCCGGCACTTCAGCTGCTGCGTGTCCACGAAGGCCAACAGCAAGTGCGAGAGCAGCGCCAGCACCACCTCCTCGTGGTCCTGCAGGCTCTCCATCACCAACTTACTGTGAAACTGCGCGAGCAGCTCGGACACGGGGTCCGCGGCGGTGTCGGGCCCCTCTGTAGACGGGCCCGACACCGCGTTGAGCGCGGTCGAGGCGGCAGCGCGACTAGGGCGGTGCGCGTCGTCGGACGAGCCTGCGGTGGCGCCCGCCGCACCGCGTCGCGATCGCATCAACCGCAGCCGCCGTCCCGTGGTACCGCCGCGTGCGTCACCGCGACTGTCCACCGCGTTCTCATCCTCGTTGTCGTCGTCTTTTATGGCTTCCGCCTTCACGGAGAAGAGGTCGACGCTGTCGAAGACTTCCGTGTCACGGGTGAAAAACGGCACGCACCGGTCCACCACGACAGAGAGCATGTTTAGGAGTTTATGCACCATGTTCGAGGAGACGGACTCGCGACTCAGCCGCGAGCGGACGCGTGCGTCAAGGGAGGCATCGCTGCGTCGCTGCAGCAGCGGCAGCATCGTCAAGTAGGCCTTGCTCAGCACCCCGACTCCGTGCAGATAGGTGCGCAGGCAGGTGGAGCGCAGCACCTCCAGCTCCTGCAGCAGGTTGCCTACCTCCTCCACCTGACTGTCCGAGTTGACCGTAGTGGAGCTGCTGGACTCCCCCATCACAATCTTCAGCCGCAGCACGGAGTCGCTGACAAGGTTCATCATCCGCTCCCACTGCCCCAGCAGGATCTCGTACAGCACGGCTGCGTGCAGCTCGATCCGCTCGGTGCGGCTGTAGCGCACAGCGTCACTCACGCGGTAGTGCGCTATCGTGCTGATGAACCCGTCCACGGCGCCTTTGTTAATGAAGGCGAGAAAGAGCGTCTGCAGGGTGCTCGTGGCGCTGCTGATCATCTGCTGGACAGCCTGGACGGAGATGGCGCGCAGACAGGTGGGCCGTGGCGGCAACGGCGGCTGATCGGACGCATCCCCCGCCTTTCGCACGTTCGCGTCTACGCTGCTGTTGCTTTGCTGCTGCTGTTGCTGCAGAGCCTGCGGGAGGGTGGGCACGAAGCGAATGCGGGGCAGCTGATCCGTCGAGCCGGAGCCGATGCCGGCCATCTTGAAACCCGCGCTCTGCGCCGCACCGGCACTGCTGTTGTTGTTGTGGTTGCTTACGTTGGCGGCGCTGGGCGTGGTGGGCGACGCATCACCGAGCTCGCTTGGGACGCGGGAGAGCGGGGCACTCGACCCGTCGCCGCCACCCAGCATCGTGGAGGGGGAGCGCTGCAGGCCCTCCGCGTCCATGCTGTCGGTCCGTCCTTCTGCCCTTCCGCGAGCATCGGCCCCCACCGCGGGCCCGGCTGCTTGCCCATCTCCTGCGGACTCCGGACTGCCCGTCACCAGGTCCAGCAGCATGTCCTTTAGCGTGCCGTCTGGCACAAAGTCGAAGACACCGGCGTGCAGGGTCGATGCGATGCCGCCCCAGTAGGAGCCGACGACGTGCTCGAGCGTGCCGACACACTCCGCGCACAGACGCAGCGCAAACGTGTTGAGTGCCGTTGCCTGCGCCATGACAGCCGACTCGATGTCGGCGCGTGTGAACAGCTGGCTAAGCAGCGAGACGGCGTGCATGCGGATCTGCAGGCAGCTGGACAGCAACACCGCGTCCATGTCCGACGACCCGACCTTGAACTCCGTCGTGGTGGGGAAAGGCGACTCCGGTGTGTTGAAGGCGTCCAGCATGCGCGTGACAAAGACCTCGGGGACGAGGCTGGCGCACAGCTGCGCATCTCCACTGTTGTTGTTGTTGTTGTTCGTGTGGTTGGCCGCACCGCTGGCGCTCGCCTCAAATCCATGCGGTGACCCCTCCGTGCCATTTTCACGCGAGGACGGGCTTCCAATTTGTTGTCGCTGCTGCTGGGAAGTCTGAAGAGACGACGGTCCACCGTTGGTGCCACCACTGCCACCACCACCGCGTCGGTTCAGCCAGCCAAAAGACGTGTCCTGCAGAAATGAGTCATTCGAGTTTCCAATAAGGCCACCCTCGCCCGCCACACTCGCACCCATGAACGAATTAGTGAAGTTGTGGCCGAAGGTGCCGGTGGCGCCAAGCACGGAGGCGTCCTCGCCGGTGTCCACGCCGTTCGCCGCTGCCGCGAGCAACTTCCGCTGCAACTCGCGCTGGCGGTGTCGCTCCTCGAGACCGCGCGCGGCGTCCGTCTGCGCCTTCCACATCCATGCGTTTGCCTCCTGCAAGAGGGCCGCCGCGCTGGAGTAGAAGAGATGGCGATGTTGCTTCTGCACAATCGAGATGAAGTACTGGACAGGGTGCTGGTAGGTAGTGGCGAGACGAGGCGCTCCGCCACTGCCACCTCCAGCGGCGGCGGCGGTGGCGGTGCGAGTGCTGGCAGACGGCGACAGCGGTGGTGGGGGTGGGGTCTCGAGGTCAGGGGCCGTGTTGCTGGACGAGGCAGCACCAAGGGCCTCTTTCGGCAGAGAGCCTGGCGCTGCCCCAGCTGAGGCGGCGCCGAGCTGTGTGCGCAGCTTCGTCAACGACTCCGTGTGCTGTGTGCCCCACTCCATCGATTTCTGCAAGATGTTGCAGAAGTGATGCAGTTTCACGGTCGCGATGCTGGCGTCCATCATCATCGACAGCGTGTCCTCAATGAGTACCGTGTCCGCCGGATTCGCGTAGACGAGCTCCTCGGCTAGCTGACTGCACAGGTAAAGTGCGGAGCGAAGCAGCGCCATGGAGTACTTGTAGGCGAAGGCGCTGCGGCGAGCGGTGCCCAGGCGCGAGGTGGTGGACATGGACATCGGCGGCTGCGGCACCGACGCGGCGTTGCCGCTCGCCGCACCTGGGGAGGGGGCGTAACGACCGCCATCACTGCCTGCAGCGCCACCATTAGCAGAAGCAGCAGCAGCAGGAGCGGGCGGTGACTTGGGTGGTGGCACGTCGCCGTCCTCCCCTGCCAGCATCGTGCCGTCCATAAAGGAATACGTCTCCTCGAGATACAGCATCGCCCGTCGCAGGTGCAAGACAGCCGCCTCGTAGTTGCTGACTTCCTCGACGTGGTGCCGCCGCTCGTCGACGTCTCTCAGGCGAACGAGCGGGGTGCCGTACCAGGAGTAGATTTCCTCCTCCGGCGAGAAGACGAAGACGTCCTCCAAGTTTATCGGCCCACCCAAATTCTCCAATGCGCCGTGCGACGGCGACGGCTTCCCTGCGCCGCCGCCACCGCCCTCATCGTCCCCGTCACCGTTCAGGTCGTCGCTGCCCTCCTCTTCCTCTTCCTCCTCCTCCTCCTCGCCGTCGTCGTCGGCGGCGTTGTAGCTGCTTTGGTCACCACGGGGACGTCGCGCCATGGCCCTCACGGCAGGCGAGCCCGAGCTAGATTGCTGACCATTCACCTTACTGTCACTGTCTTCGTCGTTGTCGTCCCCCTCATCAGCGTGCCCGCTCTTCTTTTTGTCTGTTGATCCGTCCGTGTCTTGATTATTAGTATTGGCATCGTCATCGCGGTCGTTTTGGCTTGTGTCAGAGTCCCCCAAGTCGCCAACGGCGGAGGCCCGTCGTGTCGCTACCTTCGTCCCACAGCTCTCGTAAATGGCGCCCGGCACACCCAACACGCTAAAGAGCTTGTCCAGCATGTCCTGACTCTTGCGGCTCTTCTGCATCTCGACAAACGTAGTCGTGATGGGCTGCACGAGGGCCTCGCAGCTGCTCGTGGCGCTCTTGAACGACTGCGTGATGCCGTCCAGCGCCTCGCCCGTGAAGAGCTCCTGATCGGAGTGGAAGACGGCGTCCATCGCGTCTTTTGAGTTCACAAAGACGGCTAAGTTGTCGCGGATGAGCTGCTTGAGGGCCTCGCCGGTGTCCTCCTCGGCCTGGCCGACGCGGTCGACGAGTTCGCCCTCGAAGACCGCGTGCGGGACATCGGCGAGCACACGCTGGATGTACTTCTTTGCCTGAAAGGCGTGACTCGTCACATCGAGTGTCGGCTCCTGCCGCTGGCCTGTCTGCTCATCGTTAAAAAGGTTGTCCATTCTTGCGCAGTGGAGTAGTGTCGGGGTGTGACAGATGATGGAGTAGATGAAATGCGCATAGGAACGATGGTTTTTGTGTGCAGGCTGAAGTGTACTTTACAGCTCTAAATGGAAAAAAAAAACACAATTTGGAAATGAGGAAAACACACACACACACACACACACACACAAAGGAGAGAAAGCGCCGATGAACAGCTACAGTGGTGCGTCAGCTGCAATCAGAATTGTGCTGCGCCTCAAGTTTACGGCGCTACTTCAGTGCGGCCGGTGTATGTGCTGAGTGGGTTTTTTTTTTCTTCTTTATATTATATTTGTTGTGTTGTTCGTATGTCTGCACTGTTCTGCTCGAACTGAGAGCCTCATAACAAAATTAACAAAACGATTGATAGAAAGAGACGACCTGCTGCCGAAGAAGACAGGAAAAGTGAGGATGGCGCTGTTGGAGGATTTGAAAGAGTGGAAAGAAGGCAGATGCGCTACTTTATATAGCACGCCTAAAAAAAAAACCTTAAAGGGTGTGCTACAGCGCAGTGCACAGGCACTGCCACAAAAGAGCGAGATGATGTTGCTTGTGATGCGTGTGACGTGAGATGTAGTCCGGCCGTTTCACATACTCGTATTTCTGTAACTAGAATGTGTGTCTGTATCCGCCAAGCCGGCCGTGGAGGGAGAGAAAAAAAAAAAAAAAACAACAGTAATGCTCTTTTTGCCTTTTCGAGATTTTGATTGACAAACACTTCCCATACCAGTTGGAAAGACATCAAAATAAGCATGTTCAAAAAAAAAAAAAAAAGAAAGTCAGAGATTCAGGCACTTTTTTTTTAGATCAAACGAATCCTACTATTACCTCCGGGAAAAAAAAAGTACAACGAGCCAAGCGATGAAGCGCAAAAGGCAACGTTGACGTAAACAAGCTTAAAGCACCAAGTAAGCTGGAACAGCGTTCTTCAACACATACCAAGTTACAGAGAAACAAAACGAAAAAAAAAAAAAAACAACAACTTACACAGACACATACACACACACACACACACACACACACACACACACACACACACACACACACGACTGAGTGACAGATTGAAACGCAACATGAATAATAATAGTAACAATAATAATAATAATCATAATCAGAAACAAGGACTTTTGACGTCACTTCCTTCTCTCCCTCCGAAAAAAAAAAACGTTTTTTTTTTCTGTATCTCTATTGAGCAGAAGCGGCGGGCCCTGCTGGGCTTTGCGCCTCCACCTCCGTGTACGAGTCGTCCTGCACCACGCGTAGCAGCTCCGAGCTCCGGGTCACCTGCTCCACCGAGGAGGCCAGCTCAAACGACGGCCGGGCGATCTGCTCCCGCACCAAGTTGCGCATGCGCTTGTTGTAGTTGAACTTGTAGCGGTCGCGGTAGTCCGCCAGAAGCGCACGGCTCACCGCCTGCGTGTAGCGCAGTGCCTGCTCCTGCGTGCGATCACGCGTGTTCGTCAGCTGGGCACTGGAAAGGAATTGGTACTGCCCCAGCACGACATCCACCGCATCCAGCACCGCGTCGATCAGGTTGTTCTCGAACTGGAGACGCATGCAGACGTTCACGTACTTGCGCTCCAGAAAATCGCGCCTCTTCATCGATGCAGCGTCGATCACGCGGGCGGCGAGGTGGTACTGCTCCCCCAGCGCGGCGAAGGCATGAGTGGAGCGCAGCGTCGTCTCGTAGTCCTCGAACGACTGCGCCACCATCAGCTGGGTGTCGTTCATATGGGACAGCGAGCTGAGGTACTTCTCAAAGCAGCGCGAAGACTCCTTCATAGCCTGTTGGCGGCGGGTCAGCTGCTCGCACACGCGCACCCACGCACAGGCGTCGGACTTCGCCTCGGGCGGGAGGTACGTCCAGTCGTACGTGCTGGACGAGGACGTGGTCGGCACCGGGGCGTTGCCGCCACCGGCCCCCAGCATGTTCTCCGAGGATTCATCGTTGCTCTTCGACGCAAAGAGGAAGCTTGCGATGGAGCGGACGAAGCTGCTGGACCTGGCCGCGATTTTATTCGCCGTATATTCGGTGAAGCTGCGGTGGCGTTTGCCGCACTCGAGGAAGGCACGGTTGGCCTGCCGTACGTCACGCAGCGCCGCACGCAGGCGCAGCAGCGTCCCCGTCTCGAAGGTGTCGCGGGGGTCGAGGAAGAAAGGAGCGACCCACTCCGAGAAGAAAATCACCTCTGGCATGGCTGCCAGCTCGTAGAGGAAAAACTGTAGGTTGTGCCGCTGCGCCGCGAAGGCGTCTGAGGCGCCGAAGTACGTCTCGATGTCGCTCACGCTCGACTTGCGCGGCAGTGGGGGCAGGATGAGGGTCGGGAACTGGTAGGTCAGCAGTTCCCGCAGGTCCATCACCTCGCTGTAGCGTCGCTCTACCGTGGCGGAGTTGCCACGGGACCAGTCATTCCGCTTCACGCCCATGTCCATGCCGGACAGGTGCGGGGCGTCAGTGGGGATGTCTGGCACCGTGAAGCTAGCATCGTTGTCGACCAAAATCTCCGTCGTGATGGGGAAGTAGGTGATGGCGCGCACCATCTCCTTCCCCTTGAAGGCCGGATCAACACGGAAACGCGCCAGCACGACGCGGCCGGCGCCGGCCTGCAGGTGCGTGGTGACGGAGTCGTTGAAGGCGTTGGGCGAGGGCAGCGGCGAAAAACCGGCGTGACCAGCGGGCTGCACCTCCACCGTGGACGTTTCGTGTGCACCAGGCGGCACGGGCGCGGCGTCCCGCATGGGCACCATCGTGTCACCGGCTGGAGGGTCGGTGGCGCGTGGCGAGATGTGCGGCGGTGACGTCGGCACGGCCGTCCGCTGATACTCCGCTTCGAACGGGTTCTCGTTGTTGGACAGCATCGCAGTGTTACTCTGTGCGAGCGCCTGTAAAGCTTGGCTGGGTTGCGAGTTTGACTTCAGTCTTGTGATCGCAGATGGAGAAGGGAATTGCGGCAGCAGCAGCGGCTTTTGGGGTACAACGCGATATGAGAGGACTCACTTTGAGCAGCACTTGTAGAACAGGAAAGAAGAAGAAGAAGAAGGAAAAAAAAAAACACAAGAGAGGTACACGAAAGCACAGCAAGCGTTAATGATAATGACGAGAGAAGCTAAGCAAGCTAATCTCCGATAACAAGAAAAATCAAAAAAACAAAAACAAAGAAAGGAGTAATAACGAGGGACTGTACAGAATAAAAGAACACAGTTGGTGAACAAAAAAAAAAAAACAGAACAAAACAACAAGAGAAAAAAAAAATGAAAAGGGTCTTGCTTGATCGAATGGGAGATGGAGTGGGAAACAGAAAAGAAAAGGCGACAAGATGAGAAGCAGCGGACAGCGTAATCTATGAGTCCAAGGTACCAAAAAAGGGGGGAGGAGGAAAAAGGACAACAGGGAAAAGGAGAAACCCACCCCATATGGTGAGTAGAGAGACAGATTGAAAAAGAGAAAGAGAAGCAAAGAGAAGCGAAATTGACCTTTCCCATTATTGTCAGTATAGGCACGAGGAGGGAATCTACTTGCACGCTGCTTCAAGCGCTTTCATGCGTTAAATGTATGCTCTCCAATGATAGCAAATGGAGGTGCAGGGGAAAGGAAGAGAAAAAAAGGTCGGCGCGACTATGCTATCAGAAAAAAAAAAAAAAACTGGACTTCACTTGGAAAAAGAAACAAACAAACAAAGTCATGTAAGCTGAAAGTCGGAAGAAAACACAGGCACTTTGTTCTTCTTTTTTTCTTTTCTCTTCTTTCAAAACGCAAGAAATGTGGAACGAGAAACTCTAAATAATAATAACAAGGCCTCAGTCATCGATTAGGTCAGCGAACTGCTTCGGTAGTATACATGATATTAGCCCAGGGGAAGAACAACAAGATATTTCGTACATCAGCAACAGAGAAGTAGCATGCGACAGCAAAAGGAAAGTCACATCCTTTCACTAAGTCATAAAAGAAAGAAGAAAAAGGCTATACGTTAGTTGTAACACGAAAGACACACACACAGACACACACGTTACTGGGGGTAGTGGCTCAGCTCGTGCTGCAACTTCACCATTGTCGCCTCCTGTTGGTGAATCATGTCCGTAAGCTCTTTATGGCGGTCCGTCAGCTGCACCAGACGCGTTCGATACTCCAGAATGACGCCTTTGCGCTTTTCGTAGTCCAGCAGCAAATCACGTGAGCCGACGAGCGGCATTCGCTCTTTCATCCGCGTGTTGGCTCGCAGGTGCGCATCGCGGCGCCGCTTCGACCGCGCCAGCTGATCCCGCGCCTTGCTCAGTTCGGCGTCGGTGCTCGCCACACTCTGCCGTAGCTCTGTGTTTTCCTTCCGCACGCAGTCCAGCTTCTCCCGCACGTGCGTGGCGATGTGGATGGTGTTCGTTACTTTGTTACGCAGTTTCAGCACCTCCTCCGAGCGTTCCTCGATCTTCTCGTTCAGGTTCGTGTTCTCGACTTTGAGCTGCTCAAAGTCGATGAGAAACATGTGATGATCCGCAACATCGGCCTCACCGTCTGGCGAGGTCGACAAGCCCGGCGCTGCTGCTGCTGCTGCCGCCGCCGCTGTCGCGGTGGCGATGGCGCCATCACCGCTGCCATTCCCACGCCCCTTCGCCGCTCGCCGCAGTCGCTGCAGGCGGTTCTTCAGCTGTAAATAGTGCACCCGCGACGCGTGGATGGCCGCCCGCTCCTTCGACTCCCGCTCCACGTACTCGTCGATGGTTTTGCCTGGGATGGGTCGGTTGGAGCGCATGAACCGCACGTTTGTCGCCAACTCCTGAATGCGCTGCTGGAAGTTGTGCTCCTGCATCGCGGCCTCCTCCATCACCGGGTTGAAACGCTGCTGTTGTTGCTCCAGGTCGCGCTTCAGTGCGGCGCTGCGGCCCGCTACGCGCTGTCGCTCCTCTGCCACCTGCCGCACCAGGGCCCAGTAGGCGCCCTCCGCCTCCGGGTTGGTCAGCTGCGTCACCTCATCCTCCCCGTTCCGGCAACGCTGTTCCGCATAGTGGCGAGACAGGATCTGCTGATAACTCAGGTTTCGGTCCAGTAAGGTCTCCCGCTCCGCCAGCAGGGCACGGTACTTTGCAATGTACGCCAGCCGACGCTCCTCTGGGGAACGCAGGGTGTCGGTGGAGTCTTCGGCTGCTGCACTGGCCTTACGCGAGGAGGAGACGCTGTCGTTGCCGTTGTCGGTGTTGTTGCTGTTGCCACCGCTGCCCCCATCGAAGCGAGCGGACGGAGCGATCTGCGGGGAGCCGTAGGGGCTGCGCAGTGCCGTGACCTCCCGTTCTCGCAGGCGTTGCTGTTGCTGGTGCTGCTTCCATCGCTGCTGGATGACGAGCGCGGCTGCCTGCTGCCGCGACTCCTCGCGTTTGCGCTCCTCTGGGTCGCTGTACATTATGGGAACACACGTGTAACGGTATATGCTTACGAACGCGTAAAACAACAACAACAACAACAAAAAAAAAAGTGACCTTTATCCTCTTTTTTTTTTTTGTGTACTGTTTGTGTCGAAAGCGGGCGTGAGTGGAGGACCTCTCTCCCCATTAAAAGAAGGATTAAAAAAAAAAAAAGGAAAAAGGTGAACTGAAGAAAGACATGACTAAGGAGGAGACGTCGGACGGGGAATCTGAAGTTGTCGTTGCTTGGTGGTATGCAGGTGTATAAGCATCAAAAAAAAAAAAAAAGCGCACAAATACACGCGCAAAGGCAGATCTCTCTCTCTCTCTCTCTCTCTCGATGGCTAGCTCCAGAGAGGAGCTGCTAATCTCCATCTAACAGTGTGCAGCTGTGTGCGAAGATGATAAACCCCCTTTTTTGTTGTTGTTGTGTGTGAAGCGCATGCTGAAACAACGAGACATGCTGTATCTGCATCGCATCGAAACACACAAACACACACACGCGTAACAGTTCGAGTGTTCACCTGCTCAGGCAACACCACCAAAAAAAAAAATAATAATCAACTTACTGTTACATATAAGCTATAATAGTCCACTAAAACAACAACAAAAAAGGAACACAGATCAGCTAAGCTTACAGCGATGAATGAATGCATTGAACACCAACAGTGGCGTGACACCGTATGCCACTTTTGCTTCCCGTCACGAAGAGTAGTCGACAGCAACGCACACGCGCCACGTAAGACCCGCATGATTAACTCAAAAGGGACAACGCAGTTGGAGGAAAAAAAAAAAAAGCATGAACAACAAAAAAAAAAGTCAATGATAAGGGAAAAAGAGAGATGAGACACTAATAAAAAGAAGCCCGAAAAATAGGAAAGTCAATGAAGAAGGAAAAATGAACATAGACACTAATAAAAAAAAAAAAGAGGAAATATACGCTGTTTTCAAAAAATAAACAAAACGAAAGCTGTGAAGCAGTAAAAGAGACACGAAGAAGGCCGGCTAAAAGGATGATCGAGGCCTTTCGTTCGGAGAAACATAACGCGCAAATTGAAAAGCAGAAGTCAAACAGGAAAAAAAAAAAAAAAACAGGACTCTCTAGCCAGGAATAAATAGGGGAGGGGAAGGGAAAAAAAGAGAGAAAATGCCCGTTAGGCAACCGAACGAAAGACACCACTGCGCTATGCTCCACGGCAAAAAAAAAAAAAAAAAGCAGGCGAATAAATGAACAACAACAACAAAAAAAAAAAGGACGGATATTCTGTTTTGTCGTTTATCACAGTCAAGCTGTAACCACACGTCGGGTGGGCGTCTGCGCGGCAAAGGCTTCGCCAGACGACTGCGAATGATCCTCGCGACCCTTGTCTTCATCATCTTCCTCGCCAAACACGGCAATTCGGATCGCATGCACCGCCGACTCCAATTTCTCAACGTTGCCGGCGGCGTTCAGCACCTGGACCTGTGCACGATCCCGCACGAGCATTATCTCAGTGTCCGTTGCCTCCTGCAGCTGCCGTATCGTGGCCCCACGCGTTCCAAGCAGCCGACCGATTGCGTCCTCGGGGAAGTTCGAGATGAGCCGCACGTGTGTTGCACTGTACTCGCGCAGGCAGGAGATCATCTTGCTTGTCGCAGCCCGCGCCTGGCCCTCGCTGCACGAGCTGACCGTTAGCCGCCGTGCCGCCCAGTCCACGTCGATGCGCACCGGAGCCGCGAAAAGGGAAGGAATATAGTCCAGCAGGTTTTGGTCGTTCCACGCCTTGTTCCGGTTCGTCATGAAGTTGCGCAGAATATCGAGAAAAGCGACGTTGATCGAAAAAGGCTCGTTGTGCCGCAGCAGCAGCTTCAGCATGCCGTAGGCGTGATTCACCGCCTCAGGCGAACCACGCAGTACCACACTGCCCTCTGCGCGGAGCGGGACAACCTGGTCGCACTGCGTTGCCCGCCGCACCGCCTCCAGTGGCGTGATGTAGGACGGCCCACCGTGATTCACGCTCGGGGCGCGCACTGTCGACGACGGGCTCTCCGCCACGTTGCCTGAGGAGACGATCGGCGACGTTAGAAAGTGCAGCCGTTTCGGCTCCGCCGGCACCGTCCGCTCCGCCCGCCGCAACGTTGCGACGCGCCGGTAGGCGGTGTCGACCGCCTCCGGCGTGCCGGAGAGGGTAATGGTGCTGCCGTTGCACTCGATGCGCGCGTTGGTCTCCTCCTCGAGCTGGCGAATCATCGACCCACGCCACCCAATCACCGCCCCCATCCACGCGTCGTCGGCGTGCACCACCTTCGTGACGCCCTCACCTTCCCCGGTGGCACTGCGGCAGAGGGCGAAGGCGCGCTCGATGGCGTCTGGCGTGCCGGTCGCTTTCACCAAGCCGTGCTCGTTGTCAATGCGGAGGGTCCGCACGCCGCTGCTGTCGGTGATACGAGCAATGTTGCGGCCACCGCGGCCCAGCAGCGACGGTATCGCCGTCACCGGCATCGCTATCTCCCGCTGCGTGAAGGTCTCGAGGTAGGCGCGAATGGCCTCTTTGGCCTCCGCCACGTCGTGCCGCCGCCCGGTGATCGTGACGCCGACGTCGTCCATTTGCATCCGCACGTCGTACTCATCTTGGAAGCGATCGACGGTCGAGCCGCGCGGACCGATCAGCTCCTTTCGGGACTGCGGCTCGGCAAACTGCAGCGTCGTCGACGTGTTCTTCGCCTCCTCATCTTCGACGATGGCGGTGATGGCCGCCACGCATGCCGCCGCCTCCGGTGCCCCGCCGACGACGAAGCCGTGACCAGGCGGCACGTTGTCGATGCAGATGGCCACACCGAAGTCCTCCTGCAGCTGACGCAACGTGGCGCCGCCGCGACCGATGAGGGCATGGTGATAGATTGTGTTGTATGTGAAGTGCTGCGACTCGGGAAAGAGAGCGGCGCGAATTGCAGCGAGGCGACTCGCCGTCTTTTTGACCGCCGCCTCAAGCTCCTGCTGCCGCGTGCGGGCCGCGCCGATCTCCTCACCGTCGTCGTCCACTGCCATGACCTGGCGGCGTTGCTGGGTGAACTTCTCCAGATCCTGCAGCACTGCATCTAGCTTCTGGTGCAAATCGCGCACCTCCTCGTCGCGGGCGATGCGCTCCGCAGCGTTAGGGGCAGAGGCGTTGAACTCCGCGCGTGCCTTGATATACTCCTCCTCTTTCAGGAGCTTCGCCGCCTCCTTCGCGGCCGCCTCCTTCTTGCATTTCTCCACCAGCTTCTTCTGCTCGGAGACCTTTACTGCACCGCTGCCGTTTTTGAGCTTTTCCTGCTCCGCAACAACCCGAGCCTCGGCCTCGGCGTAGGCCCGCGCTGCAATGCTTGTTTCGTAGTCCAGATCGGTCACTTTATATCGAGCCGACGCACGACTGCTCTGTTGCTCCCGCAGCCCCTCCAATGCGTCGAGGATGCGTCGCCGCTCCGTGTGCAGCTCGTTGATCTTGCTGTCAAACTTCTGGTAGGCCCTGCTTTTCACCGCATTGCGGTTGCGAAACAGTGTGTCGAGCTTGGTTTTTGCGCAGCGCTTCGAGTCGCGTAGGATGTTTTGCTCCGCGCGCAGTGCCTCCTCTTCCTTTAGGAGATCCACGACGTGGCCATCGGTGACCTCGCGCAGCAGCATCGAAGTGGGGTAGCGAGTTGGGGGGTTGACGACGAGCACCGGTGGCGGCCCCGACGTCTCCGTCGCTTCCGTCTGCGTCATTTTTTTTTTTTCCGCCTTTCTTCCTTTTCTCCTCTACTTAACAACCGCCAAAGAAAAAAAAAAAAAACACAGGAAAACAAACAAACAAAAACCCACACAAGGAAACAAGTTACACTAGAGAGAAACGAAAAACCACGCTAACGTACCACCCTACTGGAACAGCAAAAAACACACACACACACACAAAAAAAAAAAAGAAAAAGAACAGAAAAGACGATGAGATTAAATAATAATAAATAAAAAAAAGTGGACAAAAGGAAAAAAAGGTATCACCTTTGAAAAGAGTAAAGAGGAATAGAGAGAGAGAGAGAATAGGAGAGCAGTGCACACGCGAGAACACACACACACACATACACACACACATAAACAAATAGTCGTTTCAACAACAACAACAACAACAACAAGAGAAAAACAAAATAAAAAAATAAAATAAAATATGTTATTTACTCAATAGTAAAGAAAAAGAAAAAAAAAGAGAAGAAAAAAACAAAAGACTCTCAATCAGAATAAGAAGCACTTTAGTAACTCAGAATGAAAACAGTGCCACTTTAATGAGAGAGTTATATATATATAATATATATATATATATATATATATATATATATATATATATATATATATATATACTCTTCAGTAGATTAGAACAAAACAAAGCAAAACAAAAAAGAAACAAAGAGGACCTTTAAAAGAAAAACAGGAAAACACGTATTTGCTCTACTTTGCAGACAAACACACACACACACACAAAGAAAGAGCAGATGCAAGAAGCTTGTTTAAAAGAACAGACAAGTCTAAAAACAGAGATGGCGGGCTTCTTTACAGAGGAAAAAACAAAGAGAAAAAGAGGTGAGAGGAAGCGAAGTATCAGAAAAAAAAAAAAAAGGAGGAGAGAAGTATGGGGTATCGCTGAAAGCTAACGTCTATTGTCTCCCTATAGGAGTAGCTGCTCGTGTGTATATAAACGCGTGGCGCAGATGACATCAAAAAAAAAAAACGGCAACTCGGAAAAGGCATGCTGCAACTATGTACAAGCAGCAAAATTGACTGGTGAGGAAAGCGTGCTTTGGGGGAGCAGTGCTGAAAATAGGCCTCAAGACCGCCTAATCGCGAAGACGCTTTTATCTGTTACACTTTTTTTTCTCTCCTTTTAAGAAAGAAGTTAAACAATGGCAAGGATTGAAATCGGGGTAACGTGCAGGCTGGTCTCCTAAAAAAACACACACACACACACACACATACACACACACAACGGAGTGTCGATTCAACTCACGACATACCGTTGTTTTGTTTTACATCAACGATCATCAGCATTCAGCAGAGGAGGAGCTGGAGGCAGACACTTCGCTTGCCGACGCGCGGCTTGACGACCGATCGTCCTGTGGCGACATCCGCGCATCGGCATTGGCCTCCTCCTCCTCCGCCAATGGCAGCCCATTTGCCGAGGCGGGCTTTGCCTCGCCCTTCACGAGCGGAAGGGGACTTGTTGACGTTGGGTTCGCGATGGGCGGCGCTGCCACCGCGGCAGAGGATGCAGGCGTGTCTGCTGCTGTAGCTGAAGACGCGTTGGCAGGCCCCGTGGGAAGCGGCGGGGAGGGCGCGGACGGCGACGACGTTGGCTTAGCTACGCCAGGAACCGCAGCCGCCTCTTGCCGCAGGTCAGGCGAGGTCCACTTAACAGAGGAGCGGCGTACCGCCCGCTCTGCGTTCCGTTTCTCTTTCGCTTCCTGCGCCAGCTTCTTCTCCATGTTTTCCAGCTTCTCGAGCGAGTACGACTTGATGGGCAGCAGCTTTGGCTTGCAGAGCTGCAGCTGCATGTATTTCACCTCAGAGAAGACAAGCCCGCGCTCGGGGAGGACAGGGGTGGCCCAGTCGTTCGCCACTTGCGCACCGACCGCTTCGTCCATGCTCGCTTTCGCTTGTAATAAGGTGCTGCTGGGGTGGGAGGGGAGAGAGAGAAAGAGAGCTGTTTCCGCTAGAAACACGAGATCTACAGAGCAGTCACACACTTGTGAAAGAAGAAGCTGTGTGTTCGCAAAAGTAGCCGTAATCGACGGAGAAAGAGAGCAGCAGCAACGACAAAAAAGAGGATGAGGAAAGCGTACGGTGTAAGAGAGAAGAGAGCGTAGGAGCATGTGTGGTGAGGTGCTCGAGGCGAGGAAAGACCAACGTGAATTCAAAAGGAAAGACATGAATGTGAACTTTGTTCAGCTCTTTTTTTTTTTTTTACCTCTACGCTTAGCAATTAGCTTTCAGGTGAATCCGTGACCTGAGCCATCAGAGCACCCACAACAACAGCGTTGGTACGCCGAACTATCAAGGCGAAATCTGCGCAGTGGCGTTTCGCGAAAGCAAACACACAGACACACACAACCGACAACACCAATCGCCAGGGTATCTACAGCTGAGAAGATGGAGCAAGTACGTTTTTTTTTTTTCCCCCTCTTAGGATTGTTCTATGCAAGATGATCTCGGTAGAAAAAGAGAGGAATGCACAAGTTAAGCTCTTGCTTTTACGATTAATACAAGAGTCCCCCTTTTTCAACCAGCAAGAGAGTCAGCATAGAAACAGACGAAAAAGAAAAGAAGGATGCCTTTTTCTTATTCCGTTCCAGTCACTGTGCCGCTCTCAACATAACGTACATGCGCGCACAGAACACAACGAGTTTTTTTTTTTTTCGTTTTTGTGTATTTACTTAACAATTATTTTTTTTTTCCTCTCTCTTTTCAATAAAAAAAAAAAAAAAGAAAGTTGCTCATGAGTGGCGCGCTTTCTCCTGAATGGGGTCGCCGCGTCCCCTCACTGTCTCGTCACATTGTGTGCCAAGAAGATCCGGAGAGAAGAAAAACACACACACACACACACACATAAAAAAAAAAAAAGAAGGAAAAGAGGGCAAAAAAAAAAAGACAAGACCGCCATGAAGCCGTTCACAGCGAACCGTGTCGCGATTCCACTCCTCCCTCCCTTCTCCTTTTCTCTGTTTCTCTTGCTCCCCTTCACAGGAGAGAGCGATTCTGTGTGTCCTTAGAACAGAGACATGTCGCCGTCCATGCCCTCCGCTTCCTCCTCCTCCACCTCCACCTTCGGGCGAGGGCCGTTCGACTCCAGCTCTTCACCAGCCAGCACGTGCGCCAGCTGCGCCTTGAAGTTCGACTGGTTCACCGTGAACGTCTGCAGGAACTGCTGGCGCCACGCGATCTTGCCGCCCTTAACGATGAAGGCCATCGGGCAGGACATCACGGTCAGGTTCGACACGTCCGCGTAGGCCTTGCTCACGGACTTGCCTTGATCGTAGACGATGTGAGCCGGAGCGAGGCGCAATTGCTTTTTCGTGTTTTCGTCCACAATCTCCTTCGCAAGGTACTTCTCTGTCTTGGCGATGTCGGCATCCGTGCTGATCGCGACGAACTCGACCTTGTCCGCCAGCTCCTCGGACAGGGTGGTGAACTCGTCGTTGCAGACATCGGCGCCACGATAGAAAGTGTTGAAGAAGTACAGGACGTACACCTTGTCCGGGTGCAGCGACACCTTCTCGCCTTTGATAGGCTGGGTAGAGTCGATTTGCGGCGCCTCTTTGCCGATCGCGGCGTCGTCACAGTAAGTCTTGATGTCAATGTCCGTCATGGCGAGGGCTTAAATAGAACAGCTGACAAAGAGAGAAATAGTATTATAACGTGTGGTTAGGAAAGCAAGTTAAAGAGTGTGTTCATCTTTCAAAACAGTGGTTTTGCAAGAAATAAAAAAACAACAAGACAATTTGTTTTTACGTGAAAGGAACAAGAAGAACAGACAGTTAAAGAGACACAACCTCCACAAAAACGAGCAGGAAAACAGCAGCTGGGCTCTGCAAAGCCGGAACCGTTTTTCTTTGGCATGCCGACAAAGCGTGCTTCATCGGAGGGGCTTATCCCCATTTTTACGCCAACATGCATGTGAGCTGCCATACACAAACATACATAGATAACAATAATAATAATGAGAGAACGAAAAAAGCAACCAAACTGGACCGTTCGTGTTGAACAGACCTCTCGCTTCTAGTAACACCTCAGAAGCAGCACTGGGAGATTGATCCGATGTATTCGGTTATGTCAACAGTACAGCCCACACGTAGAAGTCATCACACAGGCCGCACACCACAGAGTCAGGTAGCTACGCAAAAGTCATGCCCCAGAAAAGCAGTCACAGCAGGAACAACAGTCGCAAGCCAAACAAAAAAAAAAAAAAAAGGATGGTGAATTAAGAAAAAAGGAAAAAAAACCAAAAAAACAAACTATAGAAACAGCCACAAATCACTTCCAACTGTGTCGCGCAGGTGCCGCGCGTCGAGGGGCTCGCCGGTGGCCTTTGTCAGGAGCTCGTCCGTCTCGTACAGGCAGCCCTTGTCCCAGATCATCTCCTTCTGCTTGGCCAGGATGGGGTCGATGTGGCCGGTGCGGATGCACTGCGTCACCACGTCGTCGCCAAGTTGCCGCCGGATCGCCGCCATCAGCTGCGCCGCACCGATGGCGCCGATGGAGTAAGCGGGGAAGCTGGCCCACCCGCAGGCGGCCCAGTGGATGTCCTGCAGGCAGCCGACGTCGTCGCGGCCCAGCGTCTCCAGCCCCACGTACTCCTTCATCTTGTCGTTCCACACGCGCGGCACGTCCACCGCCTCCAGCCGCCCGTCGATCAGGTCGCGCTCGATCTCGTAGCGCAGCATCACGTGCAGTGGGTTGCCCAGCTCGTCCGCAAGCGTGCGGATGCAGCTCGGCTTCACCAGCTGGTTCATCTTGCGCACGTTCTCCACGGTCAGCCCGGGCTGCTCACCCAGGTGCCGCACCAGCAGCGGTGTCACGCACTCCGCGAAGGCGGCGGACTTGCCGATCATGCGCTCCGCCAACAGCGACTGCATCTCGTGGACGCCGCCGGAGCGCGCCTCGCACACCGGCTGCCCCAGCATCTCGCGCGGCCCGCAGTTCTGCTCGTACTTCGCGTGGCCCGTCTCGTGGATCGTCGACAGCATGCACCTGGTGTAGTTGTCCGGTGCCCAGTAGTACGTCATGCGCACGTCCTCCTTCACCATCCCGCCGAACGGGTGCGGCGCCGCGTCGTAGCGGCCCGCATCCCAGTCGTACTTCCAAATGTCCGTCATCAGCTGCCGGCCCAGCGCCACCTGCTGCGCCTCCGCAATGGGCGTGTGCAACGGCACGATGCTCGCGTCCACGTCCTTGCGGTTCTCGAGCACCTCCTTGTACAGCGCCGGCAGCCACGACTTGATGTCCGCGTAGATCGCGTCCAGCTTCGCCACCGTCATACCGGGCTCGTTCGCGCGCAGCAGCGCGTCGTAGGGCGACTGGCCCGTCGTCCCGGCACGCACGCGGCCCTCCTCGCGGCCCAGCTCCACCAGCTGCTGCAGCATCGGCAGCCACGTCGCCACGTCGTTCGCCGCGCGGCACCGCGCCCACAGCGGCTGTGCCAGCGCCGCCAGGCGCGTCTTGCGCAGCAGCAGGTCCTCCGGCAGCTGCGTCTCCAGCGCGTGCAGCCACGCCATCTCGCGCAGGTTCGCCGCGTCCACCTCGCCCAGTTCGTCGCGCACCGCCAGCGCCTCCGCCAGCAGCGTAGCCACGCGCGGCGCCGTCTTCAGCTGGTGCAGCACCGCCTCCAGCTCCGCCAGCGCGTTCGCGCGCGCCTCCGCACCCTTCGCGGGCATCATCGTCTGCATGTCCCAGTGCGCCAGCGCCGCCAGGTGCTGCAGGTTGTGCAGCTTCTGGTGCAGCTGCTTCAGTTCCTCGTAGGCCTGCATCGCGCGGGGGTGGGCTGTAGTGTGCGTGGCTGTGTGGCTGTGTGGCTGTGTGATTGGGTGGTGGTCAGCTGAGAGCGGGGGAAGTCGCTGTGGAGAGAGCGTGCACACGTGTGAGTTCTGCAGCGCAGGAGAGGGAGAGAAGGAGAGAGGGAGAGAAGGAGGTGGGAGGTGGGGGGGGGGGAGTCGGGGAGCTGCTGCGGCCAGAGCCGGAGCGGTGCAGTGCGTGTCGCGGTGAGAGGACGCCGCACTGGTCACTCAGCGGCTGTGCCCTGCCTCACACAGAGGGAAGCTGCCTACACACGCAGAAAGAGAGAGACAAATCGAGACCAAGGATGGAAGCGTTGACGTGCGAGTTGCCTGAAGACGGTGGACGAAAGAGAGAGTAAAACAGGGGCTATACGGAAAAGAAAAAGAAAAGGAAGAAAACGCGTATATACCTGTGTAGAAAACCAAAAAAAAAAAAAAAGAAGAGGATGTATAACAACAGTGTTGCGGGGACGGCGCGCCACAGCGGAGCACACAGCCACACGCACAACCACAGACAGTCAGGCGTGCGCACACAGACGCATGGAAGCGAGCGGGTGTGCGGGTGTGATCGCGTGTGTATGTGTGTATGCGCATGCATGTGAGGGAGCGTGCACGCGGAAGCGAGAGGCCGAAAAAGAAAAAGCGAAAACGCGCTAGCATCAGGGATGGAGCGGTGGGGGACGCACAGCCGGCGTGCGTGTGCGTTTGAGTGGTGGCGTGCTTGGAAGCACGGCACACCACGCACGGCGGTGCGTCGTCCACACCACAGCAGAGAGGAAACGGAGGGCAACATGACGTGGGGTGTGAGGGAGCTGAAAAGAGGACGAGGAGCACCGGCTACACGAAAAAGAAAGGAAAACAAATATTAAAGAAAAAAAAAAAAAAGGAGAGAGCGAGTGAGGGTCTGGGCGGCACACACACACACACACAAGCACGCAGCCACGCTCACCGCACGGGTGGCTCGCCAGAGCAAACACAGGAGAAAATAAGAGGACACAACGCCAACAGGCAGAAAAGAGAAGAGAACACACACACATAAAGAAAAAAGAGAAATGACGCGTATAGAAGCCGGTGGGGTTAACAAACAAGAAAAGAGGAAAAGAAATACGGTAAAAGGCGAGGAGGGAGAGCGGCGGAGAGCATTGTGCGGACACGCAGACACACACCCACACGGCGCGGCGCGGAGGCACGCATGTGTGCGGATTCGTGTGTGACCTTGCACATGTGCGCACGCTCGGCGGGCGGTCGAAAGAGAGAACGGGAACGAAACAGGGAAGACGAAAAGGGACAGCCAGCGACGCGCTGCTGCTGCTGCTGGTGATGGAGGCGCGGGTGTGGGTGCGCACTGCCGCACGTGTCGGAGCACGAGGGGAGGGCAGTGCCGCACGCGCACGCGCACACGCGGCCACCCGCAGCGGCGCCTTGCGGGATGGACAGAGAAAATGAGAGAACGAGGAGGGAGAGAAACGAGAAGCAGCGGAGGGAGGCGGGGACGACGAGAGGAGGCAACACACGCAGGCACGGCACCGCCAGCGGCTGCGACAGAGCGCAATCAGCGGGCACCGCGATACACCTCACACACAGTCCCACACACTCACTTGCTCGTTCAGCAGTCCTCGTTGCGCAGGTAGCGCCGCTCCAGGTGCTCGCGCAGGTGCCGCGCGTCGAGGGGCTCGCCGGTGGCCTTTGTCAGGAGCTCGTCCGTCTCGTACAGGCAGCCCTTGTCCCAGATCATCTCCTTCTGCTTGGCCAGGATGGGGTCGATGTGGCCGGTGCGGATGCACTGCGTCACCACGTCGTCGCCAAGTTGCCGCCGGATCGCCGCCATCAGCTGCGCCGCACCGATGGCGCCGATGGAGTAAGCGGGGAAGCTGGCCCACCCGCAGGCGGCCCAGTGGATGTCCTGCAGGCAGCCGACGTCGTCGCGGCCCAGCGTCTCCAGCCCCACGTACTCCTTCATCTTGTCGTTCCACACGCGCGGCACGTCCACCGCCTCCAGCCGCCCGTCGATCAGGTCGCGCTCGATCTCGTAGCGCAGCATCACGTGCAGTGGGTTGCCCAGCTCGTCCGCAAGCGTGCGGATGCAGCTCGGCTTCACCAGCTGGTTCATCTTGCGCACGTTCTCCACGGTCAGCCCGGGCTGCTCACCCAGGTGCCGCACCAGCAGCGGTGTCACGCACTCCGCGAAGGCGGCGGACTTGCCGATCATGCGCTCCGCCAACAGCGACTGCATCTCGTGGACGCCGCCGGAGCGCGCCTCGCACACCGGCTGCCCCAGCATCTCGCGCGGCCCGCAGTTCTGCTCGTACTTCGCGTGGCCCGTCTCGTGGATCGTCGACAGCATGCACCTGGTGTAGTTGTCCGGTGCCCAGTAGTACGTCATGCGCACGTCCTCCTTCACCATCCCGCCGAACGGGTGCGGCGCCGCGTCGTAGCGGCCCGCATCCCAGTCGTACTTCCAAATGTCCGTCATCAGCTGCCGGCCCAGCGCCACCTGCTGCGCCTCCGCAATGGGCGTGTGCAACGGCACGATGCTCGCGTCCACGTCCTTGCGGTTCTCGAGCACCTCCTTGTACAGCGCCGGCAGCCACGACTTGATGTCCGCGTAGATCGCGTCCAGCTTCGCCACCGTCATACCGGGCTCGTTCGCGCGCAGCAGCGCGTCGTAGGGCGACTGGCCCGTCGTCCCGGCACGCACGCGGCCCTCCTCGCGGCCCAGCTCCACCAGCTGCTGCAGCATCGGCAGCCACGTCGCCACGTCGTTCGCCGCGCGGCACCGCGCCCACAGCGGCTGTGCCAGCGCCGCCAGGCGCGTCTTGCGCAGCAGCAGGTCCTCCGGCAGCTGCGTCTCCAGCGCGTGCAGCCGCGCCATCTCGCGCAGGTTCGCCGCGTCCACCTCGCCCAGTTCGTCGCGCACCGCCAGCGCCTCCGTCAGCAGCGTAGCCACGCGCGGCGCCGTCTTCAGCTGGTGCAGCACCGCCTCCAGCTCCGCCAGCGCGTTCGCGCGCGCCTCCGCACCCTTCGCGGGCATCATCGTCTGCATGTCCCAGTGCGCCAGCGCCGCCAGGTGCTGCAGGTTGTGCAGCTTCTGGTGCAGCTGCTTCAGTTCCTCGTAGGCCTGCATCGCGCGGGGGTGGGCTGTAGTGTGCGTGGCTGTGTGGCTGTGTGGCTGTGTGATTGGGTGGTGGTCAGCTGAGAGCGGGGGAAGTCGCTGTGGAGAGAGCGTGCACACGTGTGAGTTCTGCAGCGCAGGAGAGGGAGAGAAGGAGAGAGGGAGAGAAGGAGGTGGGAGGTGGGGGGGGGGAGTCGGGGAGCTGCTGCGGCCAGAGCCGGAGCGGTGCAGTGCGTGTCGCGGTGAGAGGACGCCGCACTGGTCACTCAGCGGCTGTGCCCTGCCTCACACAGAGGGAAGCTGCCTACACACGCAGAAAGAGAGAGACAAATCGAGACCAAGGATGGAAGCGTTGACGTGCGAGTTGCCTGAAGACGGTGGACGAAAGAGAGAGTAAAACAGGGGCTATACGGAAAAGAAAAAGAAAAGGAAGAAAACGCGTATATACCTGTGTAGAAAACCAAAAAAAAAAAAAAAGAAGAGGATGTATAACAACAGTGTTGCGGGGACGGCGCGCCACAGCGGAGCACACAGCCACACGCACAACCACAGACAGTCAGGCGTGCGCACACAGACGCATGGAAGCGAGCGGGTGTGCGGGTGTGATCGCGTGTGTATGTGTGTATGCGCATGCGTGTGAGGGAGCGTGCACGCGGAAGCGAGAGGCCGAAAAAGAAAAAGCGAAAACGCGCTAGCATCAGGGATGGAGCGGTGGGGGACGCACAGCCGGCGTGCGTGTGCGTTTGAGTGGTGGCGTGCTTGGAAGCACGGCACACCACGCACGGCGGTGCGTCGTCCACACCACAGCAGAGAGGAAACGGAGGGCAACATGACGTGGGGTGTGAGGGAGCTGAAAAGAGGACGAGGAGCACCGGCTACACGAAAAAGAAAGGAAAACAAATATTAAAGAAAAAAAAAAAAAGGAGAGAGCGAGTGAGGGTCTGGGCGGCACACACACACACACACAAGCACGCAGCCACGCTCACCGCACGGGTGGCTCGCCAGAGCAAACACAGGAGAAAATAAGAGGACACAACGCCAACAGGCAGAAAAGAGAAGAGAACACACACACATAAAGAAAAAAGAGAAATGACGCGTATAGAAGCCGGTGGGGTTAACAAACAAGAAAAGAGGAAAAGAAATACGGTAAAAGGCGAGGAGGGAGAGCGGCGGAGAGCATTGTGCGGACACGCAGACACACACCCACACGGCGCGGCGCGGAGGCACGCATGTGTGCGGATTCGTGTGTGACCTTGCACATGTGCGCACGCTCGGCGGGCGGTCGAAAGAGAGAACGGGAACGAAACAGGGAAGACGAAAAGGGACAGCCAGCGACGCGCTGCTGCTGCTGCTGGTGATGGAGGCGCGGGTGTGGGTGCGCACTGCCGCACGTGTCGGAGCACGAGGGGAGGGCAGTGCCGCACGCGCACGCGCACACGCGGCCACCCGCAGCGGCGCCTTGCGGGATGGACAGAGAAAATGAGAGAACGAGGAGGGAGAGAAACGAGAAGCAGCGGAGGGAGGCGGGGACGACGAGAGGAGGCAACACACGCAGGCACGGCACCGCCAGCGGCTGCGACAGAGCGCAATCAGCGGGCACCGCGATACACCTCACACACAGTCCCACACACTCACTTGCTCGTTCAGCAGTCCTCGTTGCGCAGGTAGCGCCGCTCCAGGTGCTCGCGCAGGTGCCGCGCGTCGAGGGGCTCGCCGGTGGCCTTTGTCAGGAGCTCGTCCGTCTCGTACAGGCAGCCCTTGTCCCAGATCATCTCCTTCTGCTTGGCCAGGATGGGGTCGATGTGGCCGGTGCGGATGCACTGCGTCACCACGTCGTCGCCAAGTTGCCGCCGGATCGCCGCCATCAGCTGCGCCGCACCGATGGCGCCGATGGAGTAAGCGGGGAAGCTGGCCCACCCGCAGGCGGCCCAGTGGATGTCCTGCAGGCAGCCGACGTCGTCGCGGCCCAGCGTCTCCAGCCCCACGTACTCCTTCATCTTGTCGTTCCACACGCGCGGCACGTCCACCGCCTCCAGCCGCCCGTCGATCAGGTCGCGCTCGATCTCGTAGCGCAGCATCACGTGCAGTGGGTTGCCCAGCTCGTCCGCAAGCGTGCGGATGCAGCTCGGCTTCACCAGCTGGTTCATCTTGCGCACGTTCTCCACGGTCAGCCCGGGCTGCTCACCCAGGTGCCGCACCAGCAGCGGTGTCACGCACTCCGCGAAGGCGGCGGACTTGCCGATCATGCGCTCCGCCAACAGCGACTGCATCTCGTGGACGCCGCCGGAGCGCGCCTCGCACACCGGCTGCCCCAGCATCTCGCGCGGCCCGCAGTTCTGCTCGTACTTCGCGTGGCCCGTCTCGTGGATCGTCGACAGCATGCACCTGGTGTAGTTGTCCGGTGCCCAGTAGTACGTCATGCGCACGTCCTCCTTCACCATCCCGCCGAACGGGTGCGGCGCCGCGTCGTAGCGGCCCGCATCCCAGTCGTACTTCCAAATGTCCGTCATCAGCTGCCGGCCCAGCGCCACCTGCTGCGCCTCCGCAATGGGCGTGTGCAACGGCACGATGCTCGCGTCCACGTCCTTGCGGTTCTCGAGCACCTCCTTGTACAGCGCCGGCAGCCACGACTTGATGTCCGCGTAGATCGCGTCCAGCTTCGCCACCGTCATACCGGGCTCGTTCGCGCGCAGCAGCGCGTCGTAGGGCGACTGGCCCGTCGTCCCGGCACGCACGCGGCCCTCCTCGCGGCCCAGCTCCACCAGCTGCTGCAGCATCGGCAGCCACGTCGCCACGTCGTTCGCCGCGCGGCACCGCGCCCACAGCGGCTGTGCCAGCGCCGCCAGGCGCGTCTTGCGCAGCAGCAGGTCCTCCGGCAGCTGCGTCTCCAGCGCGTGCAGCCGCGCCATCTCGCGCAGGTTCGCCGCGTCCACCTCGCCCAGTTCGTCGCGCACCGCCAGCGCCTCCGTCAGCAGCGTAGCCACGCGCGGCGCCGTCTTCAGCTGGTGCAGCACCGCCTCCAGCTCCGCCAGCGCGTTCGCGCGCGCCTCCGCACCCTTCGCGGGCATCATCGTCTGCATGTCCCAGTGCGCCAGCGCCGCCAGGTGCTGCAGGTTGTGCAGCTTCTGGTGCAGCTGCTTCAGTTCCTCGTAGGCCTGCATCGCGCGGGGGTGGGCTGTAGTGTGCGTGGCTGTGTGGCTGTGTGGCTGTGTGATTGGGTGGTGGTCAGCTGAGAGGGGGGGAAGTCGCTGTGGAGAGAGCGTGCACACGTGTGAGTTCTGCAGCGCAGGAGAGGGAGAGAAGGAGAGAGGGAGAGAAGGAGGTGGGAGGTGGGGGGGGGGGAGTCGGGGAGCTGCTGCGGCCAGAGCCGGAGCGGTGCAGTGCGTGTCGCGGTGAGAGGACGCCGCACTGGTCACTCAGCGGCTGTGCCCTGCCTCACACAGAGGGAAGCTGCCTACACACGCAGAAAGAGAGAGACAAATCGAGACCAAGGATGGAAGCGTTGACGTGCGAGTTGCCTGAAGACGGTGGACGAAAGAGAGAGTAAAACAGGGGCTATACGGAAAAGAAAAAGAAAAGGAAGAAAACGCGTATATACCTGTGTAGAAAACCAAAAAAAAAAAAAAGAAGAGGATGTATAACAACAGTGTTGCGGGGACGGCGCGCCACAGCGGAGCACACAGCCACACGCACAACCACAGACAGTCAGGCGTGCGCACACAGACGCATGGAAGCGAGCGGGTGTGCGGGTGTGATCGCGTGTGTATGTGTGTATGCGCATGCGTGTGAGGGAGCGTGCACGCGGAAGCGAGAGGCCGAAAAAGAAAAAGCGAAAACGCGCTAGCATCAGGGATGGAGCGGTGGGGGACGCACAGCCGGCGTGCGTGTGCGTTTGAGTGGTGGCGTGCTTGGAAGCACGGCACACCACGCACGGCGGTGCGTCGTCCACACCACAGCAGAGAGGAAACGGAGGGCAACATGACGTGGGGTGTGAGGGAGCTGAAAAGAGGACGAGGAGCACCGGCTACACGAAAAAGAAAGGAAAACAAATATTAAAGAAAAAAAAAAAAAAGGAGAGAGCGAGTGAGGGTCTGGGCGGCACACACACACACACACAAGCACGCAGCCACGCTCACCGCACGGGTGGCTCGCCAGAGCAAACACAGGAGAAAATAAGAGGACACAACGCCAACAGGCAGAAAAGAGAAGAGAACACACACACATAAAGAAAAAAGAGAAATGACGCGTATAGAAGCCGGTGGGGTTAACAAACAAGAAAAGAGGAAAAGAAATACGGTAAAAGGCGAGGAGGGAGAGCGGCGGAGAGCATTGTGCGGACACGCAGACACACACCCACACGGCGCGGCGCGGAGGCACGCATGTGTGCGGATTCGTGTGTGACCTTGCACATGTGCGCACGCTCGGCGGGCGGTCGAAAGAGAGAACGGGAACGAAACAGGGAAGACGAAAAGGGACAGCCAGCGACGCGCTGCTGCTGCTGCTGGTGATGGAGGCGCGGGTGTGGGTGCGCACTGCCGCACGTGTCGGAGCACGAGGGGAGGGCAGTGCCGCACGCGCACGCGCACACGCGGCCACCCGCAGCGGCGCCTTGCGGGATGGACAGAGAAAATGAGAGAACGAGGAGGGAGAGAAACGAGAAGCAGCGGAGGGAGGCGGGGACGACGAGAGGAGGCAACACACGCAGGCACGGCACCGCCAGCGGCTGCGACAGAGCGCAATCAGCGGGCACCGCGATACACCTCACACACAGTCCCACACACTCACTTGCTCGTTCAGCAGTCCTCGTTGCGCAGGTAGCGCCGCTCCAGGTGCTCGCGCAGGTGCCGCGCGTCGAGGGGCTCGCCGGTGGCCTTTGTCAGGAGCTCGTCCGTCTCGTACAGGCAGCCCTTGTCCCAGATCATCTCCTTCTGCTTGGCCAGGATGGGGTCGATGTGGCCGGTGCGGATGCACTGCGTCACCACGTCGTCGCCAAGTTGCCGCCGGATCGCCGCCATCAGCTGCGCCGCACCGATGGCGCCGATGGAGTAAGCGGGGAAGCTGGCCCACCCGCAGGCGGCCCAGTGGATGTCCTGCAGGCAGCCGACGTCGTCGCGGCCCAGCGTCTCCAGCCCCACGTACTCCTTCATCTTGTCGTTCCACACGCGCGGCACGTCCACCGCCTCCAGCCGCCCGTCGATCAGGTCGCGCTCGATCTCGTAGCGCAGCATCACGTGCAGTGGGTTGCCCAGCTCGTCCGCAAGCGTGCGGATGCAGCTCGGCTTCACCAGCTGGTTCATCTTGCGCACGTTCTCCACGGTCAGCCCGGGCTGCTCACCCAGGTGCCGCACCAGCAGCGGTGTCACGCACTCCGCGAAGGCGGCGGACTTGCCGATCATGCGCTCCGCCAACAGCGACTGCATCTCGTGGACGCCGCCGGAGCGCGCCTCGCACACCGGCTGCCCCAGCATCTCGCGCGGCCCGCAGTTCTGCTCGTACTTCGCGTGGCCCGTCTCGTGGATCGTCGACAGCATGCACCTGGTGTAGTTGTCCGGTGCCCAGTAGTACGTCATGCGCACGTCCTCCTTCACCATCCCGCCGAACGGGTGCGGCGCCGCGTCGTAGCGGCCCGCATCCCAGTCGTACTTCCAAATGTCCGTCATCAGCTGCCGGCCCAGCGCCACCTGCTGCGCCTCCGCAATGGGCGTGTGCAACGGCACGATGCTCGCGTCCACGTCCTTGCGGTTCTCGAGCACCTCCTTGTACAGCGCCGGCAGCCACGACTTGATGTCCGCGTAGATCGCGTCCAGCTTCGCCACCGTCATACCGGGCTCGTTCGCGCGCAGCAGCGCGTCGTAGGGCGACTGGCCCGTCGTCCCGGCACGCACGCGGCCCTCCTCGCGGCCCAGCTCCACCAGCTGCTGCAGCATCGGCAGCCACGTCGCCACGTCGTTCGCCGCGCGGCACCGCGCCCACAGCGGCTGTGCCAGCGCCGCCAGGCGCGTCTTGCGCAGCAGCAGGTCCTCCGGCAGCTGCGTCTCCAGCGCGTGCAGCCGCGCCATCTCGCGCAGGTTCGCCGCGTCCACCTCGCCCAGTTCGTCGCGCACCGCCAGCGCCTCCGTCAGCAGCGTAGCCACGCGCGGCGCCGTCTTCAGCTGGTGCAGCACCGCCTCCAGCTCCGCCAGCGCGTTCGCGCGCGCCTCCGCACCCTTCGCGGGCATCATCGTCTGCATGTCCCAGTGCGCCAGCGCCGCCAGGTGCTGCAGGTTGTGCAGCTTCTGGTGCAGCTGCTTCAGTTCCTCGTAGGCCTGCATCGCGCGGGGGTGGGCTGTAGTGTGCGTGGCTGTGTGGCTGTGTGGCTGTGTGATTGGGTGGTGGTCAGCTGAGAGCGGGGGAAGTCGCTGTGGAGAGAGCGTGCACACGTGTGAGTTCTGCAGCGCAGGAGAGGGAGAGAAGGAGAGAGGGAGAGAAGGAGGTGGGAGGTGGGGGGGGGGGGGAGTCGGGGAGCTGCTGCGGCCAGAGCCGGAGCGGTGCAGTGCGTGTCGCGGTGAGAGGACGCCGCACTGGTCACTCAGCGGCTGTGCCCTGCCTCACACAGAGGGAAGCTGCCTACACACGCAGAAAGAGAGAGACAAATCGAGACCAAGGATGGAAGCGTTGACGTGCGAGTTGCCTGAAGACGGTGGACGAAAGAGAGAGTAAAACAGGGGCTATACGGAAAAGAAAAAGAAAAGGAAGAAAACGCGTATATACCTGTGTAGAAAACCAAAAAAAAAAAAAAAGAAGAGGATGTATAACAACAGTGTTGCGGGGACGGCGCGCCACAGCGGAGCACACAGCCACACGCACAACCACAGACAGTCAGGCGTGCGCACACAGACGCATGGAAGCGAGCGGGTGTGCGGGTGTGATCGCGTGTGTATGTGTGTATGCGCATGCGTGTGAGGGAGCGTGCACGCGGAAGCGAGAGGCCGAAAAAGAAAAAGCGAAAACGCGCTAGCATCAGGGATGGAGCGGTGGGGGACGCACAGCCGGCGTGCGTGTGCGTTTGAGTGGTGGCGTGCTTGGAAGCACGGCACACCACGCACGGCGGTGCGTCGTCCACACCACAGCAGAGAGGAAACGGAGGGCAACATGACGTGGGGTGTGAGGGAGCTGAAAAGAGGACGAGGAGCACCGGCTACACGAAAAAGAAAGGAAAACAAATATTAAAGAAAAAAAAAAAAAAGGAGAGAGCGAGTGAGGGTCTGGGCGGCACACACACACACACACAAGCACGCAGCCACGCTCACCGCACGGGTGGCTCGCCAGAGCAAACACAGGAGAAAATAAGAGGACACAACGCCAACAGGCAGAAAAGAGAAGAGAACACACACACATAAAGAAAAAAGAGAAATGACGCGTATAGAAGCCGGTGGGGTTAACAAACAAGAAAAGAGGAAAAGAAATACGGTAAAAGGCGAGGAGGGAGAGCGGCGGAGAGCATTGTGCGGACACGCAGACACACACCCACACGGCGCGGCGCGGAGGCACGCATGTGTGCGGATTCGTGTGTGACCTTGCACATGTGCGCACGCTCGGCGGGCGGTCGAAAGAGAGAACGGGAACGAAACAGGGAAGACGAAAAGGGACAGCCAGCGACGCGCTGCTGCTGCTGCTGGTGATGGAGGCGCGGGTGTGGGTGCGCACTGCCGCACGTGTCGGAGCACGAGGGGAGGGCAGTGCCGCACGCGCACGCGCACACGCGGCCACCCGCAGCGGCGCCTTGCGGGATGGACAGAGAAAATGAGAGAACGAGGAGGGAGAGAAACGAGAAGCAGCGGAGGGAGGCGGGGACGACGAGAGGAGGCAACACACGCAGGCACGGCACCGCCAGCGGCTGCGACAGAGCGCAATCAGCGGGCACCGCGATACACCTCACACACAGTCCCACACACTCACTTGCTCGTTCAGCAGTCCTCGTTGCGCAGGTAGCGCCGCTCCAGGTGCTCGCGCAGGTGCCGCGCGTCGAGGGGCTCGCCGGTGGCCTTTGTCAGGAGCTCGTCCGTCTCGTACAGGCAGCCCTTGTCCCAGATCATCTCCTTCTGCTTGGCCAGGATGGGGTCGATGTGGCCGGTGCGGATGCACTGCGTCACCACGTCGTCGCCAAGTTGCCGCCGGATCGCCGCCATCAGCTGCGCCGCACCGATGGCGCCGATGGAGTAAGCGGGGAAGCTGGCCCACCCGCAGGCGGCCCAGTGGATGTCCTGCAGGCAGCCGACGTCGTCGCGGCCCAGCGTCTCCAGCCCCACGTACTCCTTCATCTTGTCGTTCCACACGCGCGGCACGTCCACCGCCTCCAGCCGCCCGTCGATCAGGTCGCGCTCGATCTCGTAGCGCAGCATCACGTGCAGTGGGTTGCCCAGCTCGTCCGCAAGCGTGCGGATGCAGCTCGGCTTCACCAGCTGGTTCATCTTGCGCACGTTCTCCACGGTCAGCCCGGGCTGCTCACCCAGGTGCCGCACCAGCAGCGGTGTCACGCACTCCGCGAAGGCGGCGGACTTGCCGATCATGCGCTCCGCCAACAGCGACTGCATCTCGTGGACGCCGCCGGAGCGCGCCTCGCACACCGGCTGCCCCAGCATCTCGCGCGGCCCGCAGTTCTGCTCGTACTTCGCGTGGCCCGTCTCGTGGATCGTCGACAGCATGCACCTGGTGTAGTTGTCCGGTGCCCAGTAGTACGTCATGCGCACGTCCTCCTTCACCATCCCGCCGAACGGGTGCGGCGCCGCGTCGTAGCGGCCCGCATCCCAGTCGTACTTCCAAATGTCCGTCATCAGCTGCCGGCCCAGCGCCACCTGCTGCGCCTCCGCAATGGGCGTGTGCAACGGCACGATGCTCGCGTCCACGTCCTTGCGGTTCTCGAGCACCTCCTTGTACAGCGCCGGCAGCCACGACTTGATGTCCGCGTAGATCGCGTCCAGCTTCGCCACCGTCATACCGGGCTCGTTCGCGCGCAGCAGCGCGTCGTAGGGCGACTGGCCCGTCGTCCCGGCACGCACGCGGCCCTCCTCGCGGCCCAGCTCCACCAGCTGCTGCAGCATCGGCAGCCACGTCGCCACGTCGTTCGCCGCGCGGCACCGCGCCCACAGCGGCTGTGCCAGCGCCGCCAGGCGCGTCTTGCGCAGCAGCAGGTCCTCCGGCAGCTGCGTCTCCAGCGCGTGCAGCCGCGCCATCTCGCGCAGGTTCGCCGCGTCCACCTCGCCCAGTTCGTCGCGCACCGCCAGCGCCTCCGTCAGCAGCGTAGCCACGCGCGGCGCCGTCTTCAGCTGGTGCAGCACCGCCTCCAGCTCCGCCAGCGCGTTCGCGCGCGCCTCCGCACCCTTCGCGGGCATCATCGTCTGCATGTCCCAGTGCGCCAGCGCCGCCAGGTGCTGCAGGTTGTGCAGCTTCTGGTGCAGCTGCTTCAGTTCCTCGTAGGCCTGCATCGCGCGGGGGTGGGCTGTAGTGTGCGTGGCTGTGTGGCTGTGTGGCTGTGTGATTGGGTGGTGGTCAGCTGAGAGCGGGGGAAGTCGCTGTGGAGAGAGCGTGCACACGTGTGAGTTCTGCAGCGCAGGAGAGGGAGAGAAGGAGAGAGGGAGAGAAGGAGGTGGGAGGTGGGGGGGGGGGGAGTCGGGGAGCTGCTGCGGCCAGAGCCGGAGCGGTGCAGTGCGTGTCGCGGTGAGAGGACGCCGCACTGGTCACTCAGCGGCTGTGCCCTGCCTCACACAGAGGGAAGCTGCCTACACACGCAGAAAGAGAGAGACAAATCGAGACCAAGGATGGAAGCGTTGACGTGCGAGTTGCCTGAAGACGGTGGACGAAAGAGAGAGTAAAACAGGGGCTATACGGAAAAGAAAAAGAAAAGGAAGAAAACGCGTATATACCTGTGTAGAAAACCAAAAAAAAAAAAAAAAGAAGAGGATGTATAACAACAGTGTTGCGGGGACGGCGCGCCACAGCGGAGCACACAGCCACACGCACAACCACAGACAGTCAGGCGTGCGCACACAGACGCATGGAAGCGAGCGGGTGTGCGGGTGTGATCGCGTGTGTATGTGTGTATGCGCATGCGTGTGAGGGAGCGTGCACGCGGAAGCGAGAGGCCGAAAAAGAAAAAGCGAAAACGCGCTAGCATCAGGGATGGAGCGGTGGGGGACGCACAGCCGGCGTGCGTGTGCGTTTGAGTGGTGGCGTGCTTGGAAGCACGGCACACCACGCACGGCGGTGCGTCGTCCACACCACAGCAGAGAGGAAACGGAGGGCAACATGACGTGGGGTGTGAGGGAGCTGAAAAGAGGACGAGGAGCACCGGCTACACGAAAAAGAAAGGAAAACAAATATTAAAGAAAAAAAAAAAAAAGGAGAGAGCGAGTGAGGGTCTGGGCGGCACACACACACACACACAAGCACGCAGCCACGCTCACCGCACGGGTGGCTCGCCAGAGCAAACACAGGAGAAAATAAGAGGACACAACGCCAACAGGCAGAAAAGAGAAGAGAACACACACACATAAAGAAAAAAGAGAAATGACGCGTATAGAAGCCGGTGGGGTTAACAAACAAGAAAAGAGGAAAAGAAATACGGTAAAAGGCGAGGAGGGAGAGCGGCGGAGAGCATTGTGCGGACACGCAGACACACACCCACACGGCGCGGCGCGGAGGCACGCATGTGTGCGGATTCGTGTGTGACCTTGCACATGTGCGCACGCTCGGCGGGCGGTCGAAAGAGAGAACGGGAACGAAACAGGGAAGACGAAAAGGGACAGCCAGCGACGCGCTGCTGCTGCTGCTGGTGATGGAGGCGCGGGTGTGGGTGCGCACTGCCGCACGTGTCGGAGCACGAGGGGAGGGCAGTGCCGCACGCGCACGCGCACACGCGGCCACCCGCAGCGGCGCCTTGCGGGATGGACAGAGAAAATGAGAGAACGAGGAGGGAGAGAAACG
The DNA here is from genome assembly GCA_037349495.1 of Lotmaria passim. Lineage (NCBI taxonomy): Eukaryota > Euglenozoa > Kinetoplastea > Trypanosomatida > Trypanosomatidae > Lotmaria > Lotmaria passim. Next base: position 630,254 of record CP140208.1, read on the forward strand.
AGAAGCAGCGGAGGGAGGCGGGGACGACGAGAGGAGGCAACACACGCAGGCACGGCACCGCCAGCGGCTGCGACAGAGCGCAATCAGCGGGCACCGCGATACACCTCACACACAGTCCCACACACTCACTTGCTCGTTCAGCAGTCCTCGTTGCGCAGGTAGCGCCGCTCCAGGTGCTCGCGCAGGTGCCGCGCGTCGAGGGGCTCGCCGGTGGCCTTTGTCAGGAGCTCGTCCGTCTCGTACAGGCAGCCCTTGTCCCAGATCATCTCCTTCTGCTTGGCCAGGATGGGGTCGATGTGGCCGGTGCGGATGCACTGCGTCACCACGTCGTCGCCAAGTTGCCGCCGGATCGCCGCCATCAGCTGCGCCGCACCGATGGCGCCGATGGAGTAAGCGGGGAAGCTGGCCCACCCGCAGGCGGCCCAGTGGATGTCCTGCAGGCAGCCGACGTCGTCGCGGCCCAGCGTCTCCAGCCCCACGTACTCCTTCATCTTGTCGTTCCACACGCGCGGCACGTCCACCGCCTCCAGCCGCCCGTCGATCAGGTCGCGCTCGATCTCGTAGCGCAGCATCACGTGCAGTGGGTTGCCCAGCTCGTCCGCAAGCGTGCGGATGCAGCTCGGCTTCACCAGCTGGTTCATCTTGCGCACGTTCTCCACGGTCAGCCCGGGCTGCTCACCCAGGTGCCGCACCAGCAGCGGTGTCACGCACTCCGCGAAGGCGGCGGACTTGCCGATCATGCGCTCCGCCAACAGCGACTGCATCTCGTGGACGCCGCCGGAGCGCGCCTCGCACACCGGCTGCCCCAGCATCTCGCGCGGCCCGCAGTTCTGCTCGTACTTCGCGTGGCCCGTCTCGTGGATCGTCGACAGCATGCACCTGGTGTAGTTGTCCGGTGCCCAGTAGTACGTCATGCGCACGTCCTCCTTCACCATCCCGCCGAACGGGTGCGGCGCCGCGTCGTAGCGGCCCGCATCCCAGTCGTACTTCCAAATGTCCGTCATCAGCTGCCGGCCCAGCGCCACCTGCTGCGCCTCCGCAATGGGCGTGTGCAACGGCACGATGCTCGCGTCCACGTCCTTGCGGTTCTCGAGCACCTCCTTGTACAGCGCCGGCAGCCACGACTTGATGTCCGCGTAGATCGCGTCCAGCTTCGCCACCGTCATACCGGGCTCGTTCGCGCGCAGCAGCGCGTCGTAGGGCGACTGGCCCGTCGTCCCGGCACGCACGCGGCCCTCCTCGCGGCCCAGCTCCACCAGCTGCTGCAGCATCGGCAGCCACGTCGCCACGTCGTTCGCCGCGCGGCACCGCGCCCACAGCGGCTGTGCCAGCGCCGCCAGGCGCGTCTTGCGCAGCAGCAGGTCCTCCGGCAGCTGCGTCTCCAGCGCGTGCAGCCGCGCCATCTCGCGCAGGTTCGCCGCGTCCACCTCGCCCAGTTCGTCGCGCACCGCCAGCGCCTCCGTCAGCAGCGTAGCCACGCGCGGCGCCGTCTTCAGCTGGTGCAGCACCGCCTCCAGCTCCGCCAGCGCGTTCGCGCGCGCCTCCGCACCCTTCGCGGGCATCATCGTCTGCATGTCCCAGTGCGCCAGCGCCGCCAGGTGCTGCAGGTTGTGCAGCTTCTGGTGCAGCTGCTTCAGTTCCTCGTAGGCCTGCATCGCGCGGGGGTGGGCTGTAGTGTGCGTGGCTGTGTGGCTGTGTGGCTGTGTGATTGGGTGGTGGTCAGCTGAGAGCGGGGGAAGTCGCTGTGGAGAGAGCGTGCACACGTGTGAGTTCTGCAGCGCAGGAGAGGGAGAGAAGGAGAGAGGGAGAGAAGGAGGTGGGAGGTGGGGGGGGGGGAGTCGGGGAGCTGCTGCGGCCAGAGCCGGAGCGGTGCAGTGCGTGTCGCGGTGAGAGGACGCCGCACTGGTCACTCAGCGGCTGTGCCCTGCCTCACACAGAGGGAAGCTGCCTACACACGCAGAAAGAGAGAGACAAATCGAGACCAAGGATGGAAGCGTTGACGTGCGAGTTGCCTGAAGACGGTGGACGAAAGAGAGAGTAAAACAGGGGCTATACGGAAAAGAAAAAGAAAAGGAAGAAAACGCGTATATACCTGTGTAGAAAACCAAAAAAAAAAAAAAGAAGAGGATGTATAACAACAGTGTTGCGGGGACGGCGCGCCACAGCGGAGCACACAGCCACACGCACAACCACAGACAGTCAGGCGTGCGCACACAGACGCATGGAAGCGAGCGGGTGTGCGGGTGTGATCGCGTGTGTATGTGTGTATGCGCATGCGTGTGAGGGAGCGTGCACGCGGAAGCGAGAGGCCGAAAAAGAAAAAGCGAAAACGCGCTAGCATCAGGGATGGAGCGGTGGGGGACGCACAGCCGGCGTGCGTGTGCGTTTGAGTGGTGGCGTGCTTGGAAGCACGGCACACCACGCACGGCGGTGCGTCGTCCACACCACAGCAGAGAGGAAACGGAGGGCAACATGACGTGGGGTGTGAGGGAGCTGAAAAGAGGACGAGGAGCACCGGCTACACGAAAAAGAAAGGAAAACAAATATTAAAGAAAAAAAAAAAGGAGAGAGCGAGTGAGGGTCTGGGCGGCACACACACACACACACAAGCACGCAGCCACGCTCACCGCACGGGTGGCTCGCCAGAGCAAACACAGGAGAAAATAAGAGGACACAACGCCAACAGGCAGAAAAGAGAAGAGAACACACACACATAAAGAAAAAAGAGAAATGACGCGTATAGAAGCCGGTGGGGTTAACAAACAAGAAAAGAGGAAAAGAAATACGGTAAAAGGCGAGGAGGGAGAGCGGCGGAGAGCATTGTGCGGACACGCAGACACACACCCACACGGCGCGGCGCGGAGGCACGCATGTGTGCGGATTCGTGTGTGACCTTGCACATGTGCGCACGCTCGGCGGGCGGTCGAAAGAGAGAACGGGAACGAAACAGGGAAGACGAAAAGGGACAGCCAGCGACGCGCTGCTGCTGCTGCTGGTGATGGAGGCGCGGGTGTGGGTGCGCACTGCCGCACGTGTCGGAGCACGAGGGGAGGGCAGTGCCGCACGCGCACGCGCACACGCGGCCACCCGCAGCGGCGCCTTGCGGGATGGACAGAGAAAATGAGAGAACGAGGAGGGAGAGAAACGAGAAGCAGCGGAGGGAGGCGGGGACGACGAGAGGAGGCAACACACGCAGGCACGGCACCGCCAGCGGCTGCGACAGAGCGCAATCAGCGGGCACCGCGATACACCTCACACACAGTCCCACACACTCACTTGCTCGTTCAGCAGTCCTCGTTGCGCAGGTAGCGCCGCTCCAGGTGCTCGCGCAGGTGCCGCGCGTCGAGGGGCTCGCCGGTGGCCTTTGTCAGGAGCTCGTCCGTCTCGTACAGGCAGCCCTTGTCCCAGATCATCTCCTTCTGCTTGGCCAGGATGGGGTCGATGTGGCCGGTGCGGATGCACTGCGTCACCACGTCGTCGCCAAGTTGCCGCCGGATCGCCGCCATCAGCTGCGCCGCACCGATGGCGCCGATGGAGTAAGCGGGGAAGCTGGCCCACCCGCAGGCGGCCCAGTGGATGTCCTGCAGGCAGCCGACGTCGTCGCGGCCCAGCGTCTCCAGCCCCACGTACTCCTTCATCTTGTCGTTCCACACGCGCGGCACGTCCACCGCCTCCAGCCGCCCGTCGATCAGGTCGCGCTCGATCTCGTAGCGCAGCATCACGTGCAGTGGGTTGCCCAGCTCGTCCGCAAGCGTGCGGATGCAGCTCGGCTTCACCAGCTGGTTCATCTTGCGCACGTTCTCCACGGTCAGCCCGGGCTGCTCACCCAGGTGCCGCACCAGCAGCGGTGTCACGCACTCCGCGAAGGCGGCGGACTTGCCGATCATGCGCTCCGCCAACAGCGACTGCATCTCGTGGACGCCGCCGGAGCGCGCCTCGCACACCGGCTGCCCCAGCATCTCGCGCGGCCCGCAGTTCTGCTCGTACTTCGCGTGGCCCGTCTCGTGGATCGTCGACAGCATGCACCTGGTGTAGTTGTCCGGTGCCCAGTAGTACGTCATGCGCACGTCCTCCTTCACCATCCCGCCGAACGGGTGCGGCGCCGCGTCGTAGCGGCCCGCATCCCAGTCGTACTTCCAAATGTCCGTCATCAGCTGCCGGCCCAGCGCCACCTGCTGCGCCTCCGCAATGGGCGTGTGCAACGGCACGATGCTCGCGTCCACGTCCTTGCGGTTCTCGAGCACCTCCTTGTACAGCGCCGGCAGCCACGACTTGATGTCCGCGTAGATCGCGTCCAGCTTCGCCACCGTCATACCGGGCTCGTTCGCGCGCAGCAGCGCGTCGTAGGGCGACTGGCCCGTCGTCCCGGCACGCACGCGGCCCTCCTCGCGGCCCAGCTCCACCAGCTGCTGCAGCATCGGCAGCCACGTCGCCACGTCGTTCGCCGCGCGGCACCGCGCCCACAGCGGCTGTGCCAGCGCCGCCAGGCGCGTCTTGCGCAGCAGCAGGTCCTCCGGCAGCTGCGTCTCCAGCGCGTGCAGCCGCGCCATCTCGCGCAGGTTCGCCGCGTCCACCTCGCCCAGTTCGTCGCGCACCGCCAGCGCCTCCGTCAGCAGCGTAGCCACGCGCGGCGCCGTCTTCAGCTGGTGCAGCACCGCCTCCAGCTCCGCCAGCGCGTTCGCGCGCGCCTCCGCACCCTTCGCGGGCATCATCGTCTGCATGTCCCAGTGCGCCAGCGCCGCCAGGTGCTGCAGGTTGTGCAGCTTCTGGTGCAGCTGCTTCAGTTCCTCGTAGGCCTGCATCGCGCGGGGGTGGGCTGTAGTGTGCGTGGCTGTGTGGCTGTGTGGCTGTGTGATTGGGTGGTGGTCAGCTGAGAGCGGGGGAAGTCGCTGTGGAGAGAGCGTGCACACGTGTGAGTTCTGCAGCGCAGGAGAGGGAGAGAAGGAGAGAGGGAGAGAAGGAGGTGGGAGGTGGGGGGGGGGGAGTCGGGGAGCTGCTGCGGCCAGAGCCGGAGCGGTGCAGTGCGTGTCGCGGTGAGAGGACGCCGCACTGGTCACTCAGCGGCTGTGCCCTGCCTCACACAGAGGGAAGCTGCCTACACACGCAGAAAGAGAGAGACAAATCGAGACCAAGGATGGAAGCGTTGACGTGCGAGTTGCCTGAAGACGGTGGACGAAAGAGAGAGTAAAACAGGGGCTATACGGAAAAGAAAAAGAAAAGGAAGAAAACGCGTATATACCTGTGTAGAAAACCAAAAAAAAAAAAAGAAGAGGATGTATAACAACAGTGTTGCGGGGACGGCGCGCCACAGCGGAGCACACAGCCACACGCACAACCACAGACAGTCAGGCGTGCGCACACAGACGCATGGAAGCGAGCGGGTGTGCGGGTGTGATCGCGTGTGTATGTGTGTATGCGCATGCGTGTGAGGGAGCGTGCACGCGGAAGCGAGAGGCCGAAAAAGAAAAAGCGAAAACGCGCTAGCATCAGGGATGGAGCGGTGGGGGACGCACAGCCGGCGTGCGTGTGCGTTTGAGTGGTGGCGTGCTTGGAAGCACGGCACACCACGCACGGCGGTGCGTCGTCCACACCACAGCAGAGAGGAAACGGAGGGCAACATGACGTGGGGTGTGAGGGAGCTGAAAAGAGGACGAGGAGCACCGGCTACACGAAAAAGAAAGGAAAACAAATATTAAAGAAAAAAAAAAAAGGAGAGAGCGAGTGAGGGTCTGGGCGGCACACACACACAAGCACGCAGCCACGCTCACCGCACGGGTGGCTCGCCAGAGCAAACACAGGAGAAAATAAGAGGACACAACGCCAACAGGCAGAAAAGAGAAGAGAACACACACACATAAAGAAAAAAGAGAAATGACGCGTATAGAAGCCGGTGGGGTTAACAAACAAGAAAAGAGGAAAAGAAATACGGTAAAAGGCGAGGAGGGAGAGCGGCGGAGAGCATTGTGCGGACACGCAGACACACACCCACACGGCGCGGCGCGGAGGCACGCATGTGTGCGGATTCGTGTGTGACCTTGCACATGTGCGCACGCTCGGCGGGCGGTCGAAAGAGAGAACGGGAACGAAACAGGGAAGACGAAAAGGGACAGCCAGCGACGCGCTGCTGCTGCTGCTGGTGATGGAGGCGCGGGTGTGGGTGCGCACTGCCGCACGTGTCGGAGCACGAGGGGAGGGCAGTGCCGCACGCGCACGCGCACACGCGGCCACCCGCAGCGGCGCCTTGCGGGATGGACAGAGAAAATGAGAGAACGAGGAGGGAGAGAAACGAGAAGCAGCGGAGGGAGGCGGGGACGACGAGAGGAGGCAACACACGCAGGCACGGCACCGCCAGCGGCTGCGACAGAGCGCAATCAGCGGGCACCGCGATACACCTCACACACAGTCCCACACACTCACTTGCTCGTTCAGCAGTCCTCGTTGCGCAGGTAGCGCCGCTCCAGGTGCTCGCGCAGGTGCCGCGCGTCGAGGGGCTCGCCGGTGGCCTTTGTCAGGAGCTCGTCCGTCTCGTACAGGCAGCCCTTGTCCCAGATCATCTCCTTCTGCTTGGCCAGGATGGGGTCGATGTGGCCGGTGCGGATGCACTGCGTCACCACGTCGTCGCCAAGTTGCCGCCGGATCGCCGCCATCAGCTGCGCCGCACCGATGGCGCCGATGGAGTAAGCGGGGAAGCTGGCCCACCCGCAGGCGGCCCAGTGGATGTCCTGCAGGCAGCCGACGTCGTCGCGGCCCAGCGTCTCCAGCCCCACGTACTCCTTCATCTTGTCGTTCCACACGCGCGGCACGTCCACCGCCTCCAGCCGCCCGTCGATCAGGTCGCGCTCGATCTCGTAGCGCAGCATCACGTGCAGTGGGTTGCCCAGCTCGTCCGCAAGCGTGCGGATGCAGCTCGGCTTCACCAGCTGGTTCATCTTGCGCACGTTCTCCACGGTCAGCCCGGGCTGCTCACCCAGGTGCCGCACCAGCAGCGGTGTCACGCACTCCGCGAAGGCGGCGGACTTGCCGATCATGCGCTCCGCCAACAGCGACTGCATCTCGTGGACGCCGCCGGAGCGCGCCTCGCACACCGGCTGCCCCAGCATCTCGCGCGGCCCGCAGTTCTGCTCGTACTTCGCGTGGCCCGTCTCGTGGATCGTCGACAGCATGCACCTGGTGTAGTTGTCCGGTGCCCAGTAGTACGTCATGCGCACGTCCTCCTTCACCATCCCGCCGAACGGGTGCGGCGCCGCGTCGTAGCGGCCCGCATCCCAGTCGTACTTCCAAATGTCCGTCATCAGCTGCCGGCCCAGCGCCACCTGCTGCGCCTCCGCAATGGGCGTGTGCAACGGCACGATGCTCGCGTCCACGTCCTTGCGGTTCTCGAGCACCTCCTTGTACAGCGCCGGCAGCCACGACTTGATGTCCGCGTAGATCGCGTCCAGCTTCGCCACCGTCATACCGGGCTCGTTCGCGCGCAGCAGCGCGTCGTAGGGCGACTGGCCCGTCGTCCCGGCACGCACGCGGCCCTCCTCGCGGCCCAGCTCCACCAGCTGCTGCAGCATCGGCAGCCACGTCGCCACGTCGTTCGCCGCGCGGCACCGCGCCCACAGCGGCTGTGCCAGCGCCGCCAGGCGCGTCTTGCGCAGCAGCAGGTCCTCCGGCAGCTGCGTCTCCAGCGCGTGCAGCCGCGCCATCTCGCGCAGGTTCGCCGCGTCCACCTCGCCCAGTTCGTCGCGCACCGCCAGCGCCTCCGTCAGCAGCGTAGCCACGCGCGGCGCCGTCTTCAGCTGGTGCAGCACCGCCTCCAGCTCCGCCAGCGCGTTCGCGCGCGCCTCCGCACCCTTCGCGGGCATCATCGTCTGCATGTCCCAGTGCGCCAGCGCCGCCAGGTGCTGCAGGTTGTGCAGCTTCTGGTGCAGCTGCTTCAGTTCCTCGTAGGCCTGCATCGCGCGGGGGTGGGCTGTAGTGTGCGTGGCTGTGTGGCTGTGTGGCTGTGTGATTGGGTGGTGGTCAGCTGAGAGCGGGGGAAGTCGCTGTGGAGAGAGCGTGCACACGTGTGAGTTCTGCAGCGCAGGAGAGGGAGAGAAGGAGAGAGGGAGAGAAGGAGGTGGGAGGTGGGGGGGGGGGAGTCGGGGAGCTGCTGCGGCCAGAGCCGGAGCGGTGCAGTGCGTGTCGCGGTGAGAGGACGCCGCACTGGTCACTCAGCGGCTGTGCCCTGCCTCACACAGAGGGAAGCTGCCTACACACGCAGAAAGAGAGAGACAAATCGAGACCAAGGATGGAAGCGTTGACGTGCGAGTTGCCTGAAGACGGTGGACGAAAGAGAGAGTAAAACAGGGGCTATACGGAAAAGAAAAAGAAAAGGAAGAAAACGCGTATATACCTGTGTAGAAAACCAAAAAAAAAAAAAGAAGAGGATGTATAACAACAGTGTTGCGGGGACGGCGCGCCACAGCGGAGCACACAGCCACACGCACAACCACAGACAGTCAGGCGTGCGCACACAGACGCATGGAAGCGAGCGGGTGTGCGGGTGTGATCGCGTGTGTATGTGTGTATGCGCATGCGTGTGAGGGAGCGTGCACGCGGAAGCGAGAGGCCGAAAAAGAAAAAGCGAAAACGCGCTAGCATCAGGGATGGAGCGGTGGGGGACGCACAGCCGGCGTGCGTGTGCGTTTGAGTGGTGGCGTGCTTGGAAGCACGGCACACCACGCACGGCGGTGCGTCGTCCACACCACAGCAGAGAGGAAACGGAGGGCAACATGACGTGGGGTGTGAGGGAGCTGAAAAGAGGACGAGGAGCACCGGCTACACGAAAAAGAAAGGAAAACAAATATTAAAGAAAAAAAAAAAGGAGAGAGCGAGTGAGGGTCTGGGCGGCACACACACACAAGCACGCAGCCACGCTCACCGCACGGGTGGCTCGCCAGAGCAAACACAGGAGAAAATAAGAGGACACAACGCCAACAGGCAGAAAAGAGAAGAGAACACACACACATAAAGAAAAAAGAGAAATGACGCGTATAGAAGCCGGTGGGGTTAACAAACAAGAAAAGAGGAAAAGAAATACGGTAAAAGGCGAGGAGGGAGAGCGGCGGAGAGCATTGTGCGGACACGCAGACACACACCCACACGGCGCGGCGCGGAGGCACGCATGTGTGCGGATTCGTGTGTGACCTTGCACATGTGCGCACGCTCGGCGGGCGGTCGAAAGAGAGAACGGGAACGAAACAGGGAAGACGAAAAGGGACAGCCAGCGACGCGCTGCTGCTGCTGCTGGTGATGGAGGCGCGGGTGTGGGTGCGCACTGCCGCACGTGTCGGAGCACGAGGGGAGGGCAGTGCCGCACGCGCACGCGCACACGCGGCCACCCGCAGCGGCGCCTTGCGGGATGGACAGAGAAAATGAGAGAACGAGGAGGGAGAGAAACGAGAAGCAGCGGAGGGAGGCGGGGACGACGAGAGGAGGCAACACACGCAGGCACGGCACCGCCAGCGGCTGCGACAGAGCGCAATCAGCGGGCACCGCGATACACCTCACACACAGTCCCACACACTCACTTGCTCGTTCAGCAGTCCTCGTTGCGCAGGTAGCGCCGCTCCAGGTGCTCGCGCAGGTGCCGCGCGTCGAGGGGCTCGCCGGTGGCCTTTGTCAGGAGCTCGTCCGTCTCGTACAGGCAGCCCTTGTCCCAGATCATCTCCTTCTGCTTGGCCAGGATGGGGTCGATGTGGCCGGTGCGGATGCACTGCGTCACCACGTCGTCGCCAAGTTGCCGCCGGATCGCCGCCATCAGCTGCGCCGCACCGATGGCGCCGATGGAGTAAGCGGGGAAGCTGGCCCACCCGCAGGCGGCCCAGTGGATGTCCTGCAGGCAGCCGACGTCGTCGCGGCCCAGCGTCTCCAGCCCCACGTACTCCTTCATCTTGTCGTTCCACACGCGCGGCACGTCCACCGCCTCCAGCCGCCCGTCGATCAGGTCGCGCTCGATCTCGTAGCGCAGCATCACGTGCAGTGGGTTGCCCAGCTCGTCCGCAAGCGTGCGGATGCAGCTCGGCTTCACCAGCTGGTTCATCTTGCGCACGTTCTCCACGGTCAGCCCGGGCTGCTCACCCAGGTGCCGCACCAGCAGCGGTGTCACGCACTCCGCGAAGGCGGCGGACTTGCCGATCATGCGCTCCGCCAACAGCGACTGCATCTCGTGGACGCCGCCGGAGCGCGCCTCGCACACCGGCTGCCCCAGCATCTCGCGCGGCCCGCAGTTCTGCTCGTACTTCGCGTGGCCCGTCTCGTGGATCGTCGACAGCATGCACCTGGTGTAGTTGTCCGGTGCCCAGTAGTACGTCATGCGCACGTCCTCCTTCACCATCCCGCCGAACGGGTGCGGCGCCGCGTCGTAGCGGCCCGCATCCCAGTCGTACTTCCAAATGTCCGTCATCAGCTGCCGGCCCAGCGCCACCTGCTGCGCCTCCGCAATGGGCGTGTGCAACGGCACGATGCTCGCGTCCACGTCCTTGCGGTTCTCGAGCACCTCCTTGTACAGCGCCGGCAGCCACGACTTGATGTCCGCGTAGATCGCGTCCAGCTTCGCCACCGTCATACCGGGCTCGTTCGCGCGCAGCAGCGCGTCGTAGGGCGACTGGCCCGTCGTCCCGGCACGCACGCGGCCCTCCTCGCGGCCCAGCTCCACCAGCTGCTGCAGCATCGGCAGCCACGTCGCCACGTCGTTCGCCGCGCGGCACCGCGCCCACAGCGGCTGTGCCAGCGCCGCCAGGCGCGTCTTGCGCAGCAGCAGGTCCTCCGGCAGCTGCGTCTCCAGCGCGTGCAGCCGCGCCATCTCGCGCAGGTTCGCCGCGTCCACCTCGCCCAGTTCGTCGCGCACCGCCAGCGCCTCCGTCAGCAGCGTAGCCACGCGCGGCGCCGTCTTCAGCTGGTGCAGCACCGCCTCCAGCTCCGCCAGCGCGTTCGCGCGCGCCTCCGCACCCTTCGCGGGCATCATCGTCTGCATGTCCCAGTGCGCCAGCGCCGCCAGGTGCTGCAGGTTGTGCAGCTTCTGGTGCAGCTGCTTCAGTTCCTCGTAGGCCTGCATCGCGCGGGGGTGGGCTGTAGTGTGCGTGGCTGTGTGGCTGTGTGGCTGTGTGATTGGGTGGTGGTCAGCTGAGAGCGGGGGAAGTCGCTGTGGAGAGAGCGTGCACACGTGTGAGTTCTGCAGCGCAGGAGAGGGAGAGAAGGAGAGAGGGAGAGAAGGAGGTGGGAGGTGGGGGGGGGGGAGTCGGGGAGCTGCTGCGGCCAGAGCCGGAGCGGTGCAGTGCGTGTCGCGGTGAGAGGACGCCGCACTGGTCACTCAGCGGCTGTGCCCTGCCTCACACAGAGGGAAGCTGCCTACACACGCAGAAAGAGAGAGACAAATCGAGACCAAGGATGGAAGCGTTGACGTGCGAGTTGCCTGAAGACGGTGGACGAAAGAGAGAGTAAAACAGGGGCTATACGGAAAAGAAAAAGAAAAGGAAGAAAACGCGTATATACCTGTGTAGAAAACCAAAAAAAAAAAAAGAAGAGGATGTATAACAACAGTGTTGCGGGGACGGCGCGCCACAGCGGAGCACACAGCCACACGCACAACCACAGACAGTCAGGCGTGCGCACACAGACGCATGGAAGCGAGCGGGTGTGCGGGTGTGATCGCGTGTGTATGTGTGTATGCGCATGCGTGTGAGGGAGCGTGCACGCGGAAGCGAGAGGCCGAAAAAGAAAAAGCGAAAACGCGCTAGCATCAGGGATGGAGCGGTGGGGGACGCACAGCCGGCGTGCGTGTGCGTTTGAGTGGTGGCGTGCTTGGAAGCACGGCACACCACGCACGGCGGTGCGTCGTCCACACCACAGCAGAGAGGAAACGGAGGGCAACATGACGTGGGGTGTGAGGGAGCTGAAAAGAGGACGAGGAGCACCGGCTACACGAAAAAGAAAGGAAAACAAATATTAAAGAAAAAAAAAAAGGAGAGAGCGAGTGAGGGTCTGGGCGGCACACACACACAAGCACGCAGCCACGCTCACCGCACGGGTGGCTCGCCAGAGCAAACACAGGAGAAAATAAGAGGACACAACGCCAACAGGCAGAAAAGAGAAGAGAACACACACACATAAAGAAAAAAGAGAAATGACGCGTATAGAAGCCGGTGGGGTTAACAAACAAGAAAAGAGGAAAAGAAATACGGTAAAAGGCGAGGAGGGAGAGCGGCGGAGAGCATTGTGCGGACACGCAGACACACACCCACACGGCGCGGCGCGGAGGCACGCATGTGTGCGGATTCGTGTGTGACCTTGCACATGTGCGCACGCTCGGCGGGCGGTCGAAAGAGAGAACGGGAACGAAACAGGGAAGACGAAAAGGGACAGCCAGCGACGCGCTGCTGCTGCTGCTGGTGATGGAGGCGCGGGTGTGGGTGCGCACTGCCGCACGTGTCGGAGCACGAGGGGAGGGCAGTGCCGCACGCGCACGCGCACACGCGGCCACCCGCAGCGGCGCCTTGCGGGATGGACAGAGAAAATGAGAGAACGAGGAGGGAGAGAAACGAGAAGCAGCGGAGGGAGGCGGGGACGACGAGAGGAGGCAACACACGCAGGCACGGCACCGCCAGCGGCTGCGACAGAGCGCAATCAGCGGGCACCGCGATACACCTCACACACAGTCCCACACACTCACTTGCTCGTTCAGCAGTCCTCGTTGCGCAGGTAGCGCCGCTCCAGGTGCTCGCGCAGGTGCCGCGCGTCGAGGGGCTCGCCGGTGGCCTTTGTCAGGAGCTCGTCCGTCTCGTACAGGCAGCCCTTGTCCCAGATCATCTCCTTCTGCTTGGCCAGGATGGGGTCGATGTGGCCGGTGCGGATGCACTGCGTCACCACGTCGTCGCCAAGTTGCCGCCGGATCGCCGCCATCAGCTGCGCCGCACCGATGGCGCCGATGGAGTAAGCGGGGAAGCTGGCCCACCCGCAGGCGGCCCAGTGGATGTCCTGCAGGCAGCCGACGTCGTCGCGGCCCAGCGTCTCCAGCCCCACGTACTCCTTCATCTTGTCGTTCCACACGCGCGGCACGTCCACCGCCTCCAGCCGCCCGTCGATCAGGTCGCGCTCGATCTCGTAGCGCAGCATCACGTGCAGTGGGTTGCCCAGCTCGTCCGCAAGCGTGCGGATGCAGCTCGGCTTCACCAGCTGGTTCATCTTGCGCACGTTCTCCACGGTCAGCCCGGGCTGCTCACCCAGGTGCCGCACCAGCAGCGGTGTCACGCACTCCGCGAAGGCGGCGGACTTGCCGATCATGCGCTCCGCCAACAGCGACTGCATCTCGTGGACGCCGCCGGAGCGCGCCTCGCACACCGGCTGCCCCAGCATCTCGCGCGGCCCGCAGTTCTGCTCGTACTTCGCGTGGCCCGTCTCGTGGATCGTCGACAGCATGCACCTGGTGTAGTTGTCCGGTGCCCAGTAGTACGTCATGCGCACGTCCTCCTTCACCATCCCGCCGAACGGGTGCGGCGCCGCGTCGTAGCGGCCCGCATCCCAGTCGTACTTCCAAATGTCCGTCATCAGCTGCCGGCCCAGCGCCACCTGCTGCGCCTCCGCAATGGGCGTGTGCAACGGCACGATGCTCGCGTCCACGTCCTTGCGGTTCTCGAGCACCTCCTTGTACAGCGCCGGCAGCCACGACTTGATGTCCGCGTAGATCGCGTCCAGCTTCGCCACCGTCATACCGGGCTCGTTCGCGCGCAGCAGCGCGTCGTAGGGCGACTGGCCCGTCGTCCCGGCACGCACGCGGCCCTCCTCGCGGCCCAGCTCCACCAGCTGCTGCAGCATCGGCAGCCACGTCGCCACGTCGTTCGCCGCGCGGCACCGCGCCCACAGCGGCTGTGCCAGCGCCGCCAGGCGCGTCTTGCGCAGCAGCAGGTCCTCCGGCAGCTGCGTCTCCAGCGCGTGCAGCCGCGCCATCTCGCGCAGGTTCGCCGCGTCCACCTCGCCCAGTTCGTCGCGCACCGCCAGCGCCTCCGTCAGCAGCGTAGCCACGCGCGGCGCCGTCTTCAGCTGGTGCAGCACCGCCTCCAGCTCCGCCAGCGCGTTCGCGCGCGCCTCCGCACCCTTCGCGGGCATCATCGTCTGCATGTCCCAGTGCGCCAGCGCCGCCAGGTGCTGCAGGTTGTGCAGCTTCTGGTGCAGCTGCTTCAGTTCCTCGTAGGCCTGCATCGCGCGGGGGTGGGCTGTAGTGTGCGTGGCTGTGTGGCTGTGTGGCTGTGTGATTGGGTGGTGGTCAGCTGAGAGCGGGGGAAGTCGCTGTGGAGAGAGCGTGCACACGTGTGAGTTCTGCAGCGCAGGAGAGGGAGAGAAGGAGAGAGGGAGAGAAGGAGGTGGGAGGTGGGGGGGGGGGAGTCGGGGAGCTGCTGCGGCCAGAGCCGGAGCGGTGCAGTGCGTGTCGCGGTGAGAGGACGCCGCACTGGTCACTCAGCGGCTGTGCCCTGCCTCACACAGAGGGAAGCTGCCTACACACGCAGAAAGAGAGAGAGACAAATCGAGACCAAGGATCGAAGCGTTGACGTGCGAGTTGTCGGCGCTTGAGCTGGTCGGGTGCTGGGTCGTTGGTGAGGAAACAGGGCTGTTTTCGTGGTTTGGGCTGTTTGGCTGGCAAGTGCTTTTTTGTTTTTGTCAAAAGGTGGATAGATTGGAGGTTCGCCTTTTGATCTGGCGCACGAGCTGGTGCTTCTCACGTAAATGATGTCTTTCGGAAAACAGTTTTTTTTTTTTTTTGGCGGGGAGGGAGGGTGGGGGAAAGATATTAGACAGAAGAGGGCTTTGTTTTCCTGTGTTGGCTGGGCTGCTAGAGAGAAGCAGAAAATGTAATAAGGGAGGTTAAAAAAAGAAAAGTGGCCATTGGGGTGGCTGACACGTTTATGGGGAGAGGTGGCAAAGAAACGGTTGCGCAATAGTAGCGTATAGTAACCTTAAAAGGGGGGAAAAAAAGGGAGAGAGTGTCACTTGTGTTTTTTTTCTGTGCTGTCGTGCGTCGGCTGTGGTGAGGCGGAGCCGGTGGCTTTTGTGTGCGCCGCGGCTATGCGGAACTCGCGCACTGCCGTATTTCCGCGAACAAAAATGGCGTCCACTGCCGCCGTTGTCGGAACGTGCAACAGTGTGTAGCCCAGCATCGTCAACGGCGGTGTTCCTCCTGATCCGTGCTGCAGCGGCGTCTCAGCCTTTGCGTTCACGTCGGTCGCGTAGTCAGCTGAGTCGCACAGCAGCTTCGTCAGCCCCGCGTACGCGGCGAAGGCATTGGAGGCGAAAGGGATGCCACACAACTTCTCTTGCATGCGCGCGGCGATGTCCGTTACACACCGCGGCAGCCAGTTGATGTCTCCCTGAGGAGCGGTGCAGTCCATGCGGAGACGACAGACGTGGACCGCTGCACGCAGCAGCACGCAGCGGCTCGCCGTATCGATGGCCAGGTACGCTGCGAGCTCCGCGATAGAGAGGGTGGCGGACAGGAGCGTCTCAGAGAGAGAAGCGAGGGGAAGTCGCGCGTTGGTTGGCGTCCCGCCGATATTGACGAGTGCCTCAAGCAGCACACCTGCGGTTTGCACAGCTTCGTGAAAGAGCTCCTCCTTGCTGGTGAATATATCAGCTGAGCTGAAGCTCTCTGTACCCGATGCCGTCGTCTCTTCCGCCTTCTTCTCCCTGTCAGAGTTCGCCGTGGTGCGGACGCAGGCGTTCACGAAGGCGACATGCCGCAGACACCGCAGCCGCAGTGATGCCAGCAGCAGGCAGAGCCACCCGGTGGGGAAATCATCCAACATGGCCCTCTCCTCTCTCGCTCCTCTCGCCGTCCTCCACACCGCGTCCACCACCTGACACACCTTCACCGCCCGCGTGCTGATGAGCCGCAGTGACTCCTCACCACCTAAAACGGTATTTTCATCTGCCTTTTCTGTGGTGGCGCCGCCATTCTGCAGGCTGTCCGACAGCAGCTGGCACTCGTACTCCAGCAAGCTGAGCGTCCATGTCGCGGACCCCTTATCTTCTGCCGTGCTGCACGGCCGCGGCTGCGGTGGGCGGTGACCTAACAACACCTCTTGCACGAGGCGCAGCGCCTGGCCGTTCGACATGCCTTCCAGCTGACGTCGCAGTGAACGGCACCGCTGTCCCCACCGTTGCTGCTGCTGCAAAAAAGCGACAAGTGACCAGGCGGCCGCGGCTGCAGAGGCCACGCTAGCTTCGGTGTCGTGCTTCTCGCCCACTTCTTGCGGCAGCGGTGTGCATGCGGCATCGAAATCTTGCATAAGGCGACGTGGAGGCAGACCCGCTTCCGCTTCCTGTTCGCGGGTCGGGCAGCGGTGATGAACGTCGCCAAGACAGAGACGTGATGGGGCGTCACCGTAGTTTTTCGCCGGAGCCGGCGGGGGCACCTGCCCTAGCGTGATGCTGCGGTCCGGCGGTGTCTGCCAGTCCACCGCAGCTGCATCGACCCTGAGCGGTGTTGCCTGCATGAAGAGGCAGTCGGTTGCGTAGTACTCAAACAGCACTTCAAGATTGGTGTGCAAAAAGCAGTGGGCCTCGAGTGGAGTGGAGAGGAAAGGCGTGATGGGCAGCCACCCGCCGCTGCGTGCGTCCATCCCAAGCACCTGCACGTTCCACAAGTACGTAGAGGCACGCAGCACGGGATCGACCATAGTCAGCCCGACCACCACGTCGTACCACGTCACGCCCCCGCCCACCGTGCAGAACGGCATCGCGCATTTCGACGCGGCACACATGTGAAACGACAGCATGCCTGTGTCGGACAGCAGCACGCGTCGCACCGAAAAAACGCACACACCGATTTGCGCCCCACTAGCAAAGTGGGAGAGCGCGACTTGGTAGGCGTAGCCGTCTTCCACGTTGAAAAGAACGGAGACTGGGACAGGAGGGCAGAGGGGGAAGGCGTCGCTGGGCACCACCGCAGACGGCGGAGCAGGTTGCATCGCTGCCACTTTTTGCGGAGCCATGGCGTGGCCGTCAGCGAGGTACTGCAGCTGCGGCATCGAAGGAGTTGGTGGAACTCGCAGAAAAGAAGCGAGTCAGTTCTGAAATAAACAATATTAATAATAATAAGAAGAAGAAAAGCAAAGAAGCTCTGAGTAGCAAAGTGCTGTCTGTGAAAGATGGAGCGGAGTGATGCAGTGCACGTGCTGCGGATTCTGCTCGCGTAAGCGGGAGAGGGCTTGTGCGGGGGCTTTGTCTGATCTATTACCTGTTTCGTGTATGTGCTGTAGTGCGAAAAAAAAAAATGAGTTTTCTCCTTCTGCTGAAATGCAGGTCTGACCAGCGCCGTAAAGATGCAGACTGGAGAGAGAAAATTCTACTATAGAGAAGCGATATTTAATGGCAAGGGAGAGGAGAAGGAAAAGGTGACGTAGAATTTACTGTTGGTGAATAGGTGTGAATCTAGCATGCATCTATCAATGCTGGTGTGGCTGTCTTCTGCTTTTTTTTTTTGTGTGTGTGTATTTATGTATGTGCTTGTGCATGCGGTCTGCGATTGAAGCGTGGATGAGCTTGCCTCTGTTCCTCTGTGTTGTGGTGGGGGATAACTCAATGCGAAAGACGCTTGATTGGTTGCTGCGGCCTGTGCTTGTCAGAGAGAGGCAAAAGGAGGATGGGCGAGGGATGAAAAAAAAAAAAAAAGGAGTAGGGGGAGCCAGATTAAAAAAAAAAAAAAACTTCTTTTCTTTCTCTTGGAAAGCCATGGTGAAATCTCAGCGGTCAGAAGATGACTTGTCTCTTTCATGTGGACGTGTGTTGCGATTACGAAACGACAACGAGTGGTGAGGGAAAGGTAAAACACACACACACACATAAAACTAGGAGTCAAATAGGTAAAGAAGCCAATACGAAAAGGACGATTCAGAGATGCCACTCATGTTCTTTTTTCCCCCCTTTTTAGCTCAATGCGTGGCTGGTTACCATCAGCAGCTATCCATGGAAGATATTATGGCCAGCAGAGTATGCAAAGCAGGTCGACGAGGGCACGCTATCAGCAAATGAACGTCTTTTCGATTGCTTGCTGAGGTCAACATCGACGGTATGCTCTCGTTTTTTTTTTTTTTCCCTCTTCTAGAAAAAAGAAAAAAAGGAGAAGGAGGGGGCGGGGGAGCAGGAGTAGAAGATAGACCACATAGCACCCACGAAAGCTAAACAGATGAAAAACAGCAGACGTCGTCAGCGCACGTGCGAAAACGCGCTTGCTCCCAACATCCAAGAGAAAGGCGCTTAATGCAGAACTACGGAGCTCTCTAGCAGGTAGTCAATCAGCAACTGGGGGAAAGAGAGCCGAAAGACGGAGAGAGGCATAGAAGCAACGTACTCACAAGCAACGCACGGCTCCAGTGAATCGTGGGCGCCGCCTACGGCGCTGCTGCTCGGGTTCTCGGATATCACGTAGCGCACTACCATTTGCTCCACGTGTGGCTTCACAATATCCTGCGCGGCAACGCCGTACACCGGCGACTCCAGCTGCACGCTCAGTCGCATCTCCTCCACATCCTTCTCGCCCACAAGACCTGCGAGCGCGACGGGAGCACCGAAGACGGCACCCGAGTGTGTCGTGCAGGGCGGGGCGATGCTTAGAATGCGCAGGTGCGACGACCGCGTTGCCTCCTGCATCATCTCTTGCTGCATCTCCGCGTCTGGCAGATGAAGGTGAAAGTGTCCGCGAAAAGGCGTCACTCGGTGCGCCACCTCGACGCTGTGCAGCAGGCTCTGGCCGTGCATCTTGCGCCACAACTTCTCGGTCTCCAGCGCAGGTGCCGTGCTGAGGGACAGAGCGGCGCGTGCGGCGGTCTGCTGCTTTTTTTTACGGTGGCCGCTGCCTCTGTTCAGCGCAGCCGACGCCTCCTCGGCCAACACCACCTCACCGAGCATCAAGACAGTAGCCTCTTCCGCTTGGGTGGGAGGTGCGTCCTCTCCGCTTTTTCCGCTAGAGTGCTGCGGTGCGCGCAGCAGCAATCCGCTCAGCACCTCCACGTCTTCCTCGTCCTCCTCCTCTTCGCTTTCTGCTCGAGCAGCTCCGTCTTCCTGCGTAGCCGCGGTGGCGCAGCCGGGACTGCATGGCGCGACGTCGTCAGCGCGCGAAGTGGACCGGCTGCGCTTCTGTCCTCCAGTCCTCTGATGCGGTAGGGGTGGCGAAGTATCAGTGGCTGCTGTTGATGTTGTTGTAGCTCCACCCTCCCTCTGCCTCGACGTCGGCGCCGACTTCTTCTTCCTCACCCACTCGCTGCGTCGCCACTGCGTCAACTCGCTATCCGTGGCGTCCATGCAGCGCTGATCAACAGCCTGCACCATCTCTGCACAGTTTTCCGTCACGTGATGCCGCCGCTCCCACGTTACGTCGTCGGCGCCGTAGCCTTCCCACGACACCGCGTACTCGACGGTGCCGTCGTCGTCGTTGATGCGACGGTCCATCACGGCTTCCACGGAGTAGTACGTCATGAAAAAAAAAAAAAACGCTTTATTCGTTTGTATTCAGATAGTGATGATAACACAGCCTCTCTAGGCGCTTATACAGGTTGTTGTCGTTGTCTGTGACCTTTGTGTTCCTGTGCGTAGATAATACCCCTTTCACATCGGTATGACAGGTCGTTGTGCTGAAAACGTCAAGGCTGCAGGGGTGGCAACGGGATTCAGCCCTTTGGCTTCCCCTTCTACTGTTGACGGAAGAACGAATACAGTTATAAAGAGAAAGAAAGGAAGAATGGGGGGGGGGGGGAAGAAATAGAGAGAACAGTCATGAGTGAAAGGGTGGTGTGCCTACCGTAAAGAGGAACCAGACTACATAGGGTACTCAACGACTTTTTATAACTTTAAAAAAAAAAAAAGGCCCACTCGCAGCATCTGAAGTGACGACTGCCACCCGGGGTCTTTCTTTTTTTTTTTTAAATTCATAATCGCCTGAAACTCCACACAGAGACATAAAACTCCACAAAGAAAAGAGAAAGAGAAGCAGACAGCGTGGAGGAAGTGGCGTGTCTTCGCTGAAACGCCGGTGCTGCTCCTCTTCTGTGGTGCCTCGTACAGCCAAGTTGCATTTCACCATTTCATATCTTTTTTTTTTTTTTGCTCGCTTACAAGGATGTGACGTGTGCCGAACGAAAGAAAAACAAAAAGAAAGAAGTCCTAAAAAAACAAAACAGAATCAAACAGACAACAACAACGAGGAGGAACCCAATGTGACTGGAGAAGAGCTTCTCGTATTCACCTTACACCCCACCGTACTCGCGCAGAAACGAAGGCTCATTTCATCTTCCTGCTCCTCTCTCTTTTCCTTCTACCAGGTCACAAAGCACGGCTTTAAATAGCATACCGAAAAATAACAAAAGTACGAGTTCCGCCCCAGACTCACGCCTCGCTTACAGCAGCTCCACCTTGGCACCAAGCTTCTCAAACAACCCCTTCAGCTTCTCCGCGTCGTCCTTGCTCATATTTGTCATCACCAATCCCGGGCACTTCTCCACCGCCTTCTTGGCATCAGCAATGCTGAGGTTCGTGACGGTGCGCAGCTCCTTAATCAGCTTGATCTTAATTTCCGGCGCAAACTTCTCCAGCTTCACGTCGTAGGTCAGCTTCTCCACCTTCTTCTTCTCCGCCTTGGGGGCCTCCGCTGCTGCTGCTGCGGTAGCAGCAGGCGCGGCGGCAGCAGCGGCCACCGGCGCCATCATCACAGCACCACCGCCACCGCCAAGGCCCTTCAGCAACGCCTTCTCGTAGAAGTCATCGCTGTGGCCCAGCTTCTTGAATATGAGCCGCTGCAGGTCGGATACCTCCTTCAGCGTGAGCTGCGCGTAGGCCGTGGCGAGGCTGTCCAGCTTCGCGTTGTCGGCCGGCGTGGTGGCGCAGCAACGGTAGGACACGGCATAGCGTGTCAGCAGACCACTCGCGGCAAGAGCACGGCGCATGATGAGGGGGAAGACGTTAATCTTGTTGTTGTTCTGTGAACTAGAAAAGGAAAAGAGGAAAGGATGCTACGACTATTACTACGAGTACGAAGATAAGGAGAGTTGAATTAGTGCTGATTCATGGGAGGAAAGGAGAAAAAGAAAGTAGGAAAAGAGAAGAGAAGGAGAATCGTATTTGGGTGCCTCTGGTACAGGCAGAAAAAAAAAGACGCTTTTTGTTTCCGTTACCACACACACACAGACATATACTTGTCCATTCCATCGAATGTTAGAAAGTGCATTAAAAGGCAAAAAAAAAAAAATAGAAAAGAGGACAATTCTGCGTGTGAAAGCAGTAACTTCTTTTTCTTTGTGAGTAGTTTTTTTTTTTTTTCCAGCTGCGAATAATAAAGGCGCTGATGAAACGCAGCAGCTTATTTCTGAGTCCACTTGTTTTACTTCTTGCTTGAAAGATGGGCGAGCGTGCGTTGACGACAAAGCAAAGAGAAAAGCAGCGAAGCCGCACAGCTCAAAGAGAGAGAAATACAAAAGCAAACAGCACACGCACACACAATACAAAAAAAAAAAAACGCCCAGATTGCATTGCTTTTTCGTTCTTTAGGATGAGCCATTTGAAGAAGGAGCTTTCCACGCGGCGTAGATCGGAGGTGGCGGCACTCCACGGAACTCCTCGTAGAAACCTGGTGCCCAGCTCAGCAGATGCGTGTAGAAGGTGTAGCTCGTGATGTCGCCCTCCTTCTTCAGCCGCTTGGTGTAGCAACGCTCGATGATGTCTTCCGAGATGCTGAGCTGGTGTCCGTTCAATAGCCTTTGATGCTGCAAGGTGCGTAGGACGTCCGCCTGAATCATCGCGGTGGCCTGCACCAGATAATCCACCGAGACGCAGTGGCCCTCCTCCATGGCCCGTGCAATGGCCATGGTGATCGAGTCGGACCAGAAGCTCAGGTAGAGCTTCTCGCCCAGGTCACTCAGCGGTTTCTCTGGCGTGCCTACTTTCCCCTCACGGCGGGACAACTCGTAGCTCAGCTCGATGAGGAAGCGGCCGATGCCACGGCTCTGGTACTGCGGCAGCACCAAAATGCAAGACAAATTGTACGGCTCCGGTGTCTGCTTCTCCTTGCTGAAGTAGCCGAGCACCTGGAGTCCGTGCGTCTCGACAGAGCAAAGCACGTAAAACAAAAAAGGCGTCATATCGTGATCCAGCGCCTTGTGCTCCAGAAAGAGCTTCGAGAGGAGGGCGAGGTGCTCGCAAAAGGTGGGCTCCAGAGAGCCATCGAGCTCCAGCACAACAAGGCGGCGCACCGGATCGCGGTAGATTTCGTTGCCCGGCGGATGGCGCAGACAGTCCTGCTTTAGGTGTCGCACTACTGCCTCGTTGTCCAGGAACGGACGCAGACAGTACGGGCAGATGTGCAGGGAAAACGACCGCGTTGCGATGGGGTACTGACGCGCCGGCATGCCAACACCACCACCACTCCCGCTACTTGCTGCGACCCTGTCGCTAGGATTCGCGCTGTTACCGCTCGCGCGCCCACCACTGCTGCTGCCACCCTCGACGCCGCAGCAGCCGCCTGCGGCGTTGCCAGCGCTGCGCTGCACCAGCTGAAGTTCCGTGCTGCCTGTCACGCACTGCGATGCCGCCGCCAGCCGTTGCTGCACCTCCGGTCGGGCGAGGTGGTAGGGGCTGAAGTACCATGTCTCCACCTCGTACGGACCCATGCAGATGGAGAAGATGTTCTTAGTGCGGGAAAAGAACGCGCTGTCACGGCGGGCTCGCATCTTCGACACCTTCACGAGATGCGGCGCGGTGCCACCTCCTTTTGCGTTTGTCGACGCATCCGCCACGACCAGCGCTCCGCTGGCGCTCCGGCCCGGCGTCTCGGTGCTCGGCTGATCGGCGGCGGCGCTGCTCTGCCGGCGCGTTTGGATGCCGCCCCCTGTGTGCTGAGGGTAGTTGTTGCTGCTGCCGTGGTGTGCGCGACCGTGGTGGCGCTCCTTGATATCGCTCGCTGGCAGCCACTGGTCGAGGCGGCTGTCCTGCTCAACGTAGCGGATGTAGTACAAGAAGGCGCCGCTAGTGGAGTCTTCCGCCACCTCAAGAACGATGGCGGCGTGGAAGGTGCCATTGAGAAGCGCGTACACCTTCTGCTTCTCCTCGTAGGCTGGCAGCGCTCCACTGGACATTTGCAAAACGGAGGTTTTGTCTGGGTTTTGCACCAGCACAGCAACTCTACACACTCGTCTTTGATACTCTTCTTTGTTTTCCTTTCCGCAGTGAGAGAAGAAAAATGCGACTGCTGTGAAGATGTCGGACTTTTCCACAGCTACACAGTAAAATCAATTCTTAGCTTGGAAGATGAGAAGGTGATCAAGATTTAGTTTCCGAGACTCTTTTTTTTTTTTTTTTAATAAAGCTAGCGCCGTGAAGCACGCGCAGCTTGCTTAATTGTTTCTTTTCCCTTCTCTCCAAAGAAAAAAAAAAAGAAAGTACTTCGTTTGCAGAGCAGTCCGCTCATCGTTCGCATATGCATGCTGATTTTGCTCGACAGCGGATTGTGTCACATGTCTCCGAAAGCGGCGATGAGCAGGGGCAAGAGGGGATACCGCGCACACATTAGATTAAAAAGCTAGAGGAACAGCAATGACGGACACCATCTCTTTTCTTTTCGTGACTCGAGCAAAAGAAAAGGAAAAGCTCTTGACGTTGTAACCACCACATTCATGTCGACTTTTTTTTTTACGATCAACGGAATTGCGCAACTGTCAACCTGCCTTTTCCTTAAAAAACAAAGAACTGCTTAGAGTACCTCAGCGAACAAAAAAGAAAATGTCTTACAACTACATTGATGTCGCAGTTAAAGTGGGTGGGTGGGGGGGGGGGGGGAGGGACAAAAAACCAAAAAGGTAAGAGGCCGGATATAGCTTTGGAAAAAAAAAAAAACGAAAATACAGAGACGAGAAAAGGCCAGCAGGTTCAAAAAGAGAGACAAACGAATTAATACTACATTTGTGAAAACAGAAAGGGAGAGAAAACAATTCTATCTTCTTTTTTTTTTTTCAGTTCTCAAACGCTTGCCACCACGGAGACTCAACATCAATCAAGGTTTATAAGCGATGATGTCGTTCATTACGTCAAGAAACTTGGAATTGTCAACGCGGGTGATCAGCTCGCAGTTGCGCCACCGCCCGCGCTTTGCCATCGACTGCTCCGTGCCATACCAGTCCAGGCAAGTCTGCCCCCGGGTGTTGGAGCCATGCATCTCCACGCAACAGTAGGTCAAAAAACGGTCCTTTATGCTTTCGGGATGGAGGGCTGTCACCATTGCCACGGCATCCGGAATAACGCACGTGTCATCCTGCGTCACCTCGGCGTCGCCGGTGTCTGCCTTCGTGCCGTCCGCATGGGGCCGCGTAAATGTCTCCAGTCGTTGGAAGACCTTCTCGATGAAGAACTGGATCTTGTTCTGCTCCCGACCTCCGTCGGGTAAGCGACCCACCCATGTGTCGTAGAAGCTCCACAGCATGGGGCAGTCCACCGTCACCTCCCACGACACGAGCCGCACCGGCCGCATGTGGCGCTGATTGAACACTACAAACGCAGCCTCCGGGTCGCAGTGGATGTTGAACTCCGCTGTCATGTTCGAGTTGCCCTTCGCCTCGCTGGCGCCACCCATGACGGTGATGGCGGGCTCCGTCTCGCTACCGAGCACATCGAACACCTCTGGTGCCAGCCGCATCGCGAGGGCCACGTTCGTCAGCGGCCCCAGGCACACCAACTGGTAGACTACGTCGTTCTCCGGCTGTGCAGCCCGCAGCAGCTCCACAATGGCGAGTGCTGCGTGTTTGGTGAGCTGCTTGGACACCTTCGGAGAGGGCGGGAAGTCGGCGTCGCCGAAGCCGTCCTTGCCGAAGCCGCCCCACTGCACCGTCTCGCAGTCAACCACCAGCGGTGCCTCCGCGCCCTTGTAAAATGGAATGTCACGCTCAAAGACGTCGAGTATCTTGCCGAGGTTCTCCATTCCCTGACTCGGGTTCACGTTGCCCCAGACGGCGGTAATGGCGATGACGTCGGTGTTCGGATCCACCAGCGCCGCCATGATGCCGATTGCGTCGTCGCCACCGCAGTCCGTATCGATGATGATCTTTCGCCGCGGCATTACTAAAAAAGAAAGTCAACAAGAAGCGTACTAAAAAAGAGCTAAAGATGGAGAGAGAGAGAGAGAGGGAGTCAAAGGACAAGGAGCTAAAGGGAACTGCCTATGTGAGTGTGTATGCGTCGTCTCGTCTCGTTTTGTGTTGGCACGTGTGCGTATGTTCGTGTCTTCGTGTCTTTGCCTACGAGTCTACTTTATGCCGTAGGACGGTTATTTAGCTCAAAACCACGGAAGAACTCAAGACACGGAGAAAAAAAAAAAAAAACGGCGCAACGGCTTCGACGCGTGAGTTGAAACCTCTTCGCTTATATTTAAAAAGTTGGGGGAGGGGAAGCCTAAAACAAGGCCGCAGCTTGACGTTATTGAATTGAGGATTGATCATAACAATAATGATAATAATAAAGAAGGGGGGGGGGGTGGGAGGGTTGAGGGGAACAGCGAAAGAGAGGGGGTTAAAAAAAAAAAAAAAGACGGAGTAGAGCTTCGCTTTAAAGGTGGGACAGTGTTTGTGTCTCTCACAATTCATCACATCTAAAAAGTGTGTGCGTGATGTTCGCTTTCAGTATTTGCCCCGGATGCGAGCGAAAGAAAAGAAAAAGTCTGGCACGAAGACCAGAAAAACCAACGAAACGCTGTACGTGATGCTATCGTCATCGCTTTTGAAAAGCTGTAGCTTTGCTTTACGCTTGTCTTCTATTGTATGGAGATTGATGTCTAGTCGCTGAAGAGCCGCATGATAACAAGCAAAATAAGAACGAACAAAGGTCTACACAGTATCTATCGAGCTTGTAACGTAATCGTCATATAAAAGCCACGCTGCACATCGCAACCTTCATTTTCCAGCTTTCGAAAAGCCCTCACACTCCATTAAAAAAAAAAAAAACGGCAAAGGGGCTCCCATCGCTAAAAAGCTCGCGCACCATCTAAGCAAAAAAAAAAAAAAGCGGCAGATTCTTCTCACTTTGCTTCGGGAAGTCCGTAGTAGCGATAGTGGCTGTACTGCCGCTGTGGGTCGAAGGAGCCACCGTAGCGTTGCAGTAGGTAACTGTTCGAGGTTGCCACTCCGCCCTCCTTTTTGCGACTTCCTGAACGCGTTGGTCTCTTGCCAGTCGACGCGATGCGTCCCGTCTGCGGACTGCTGCCACGCCGGACTGCGGCAATCTGTTCCATCAAGATCTCATACGCACTCTTGCGAAACGCTGGTACCCCCGCTGCTGTTGCTGCGGCGCAGGCAGACTTCTTCTTCTGAGCTGCAGCTGCCTCAGCAGAGGAGGGCAGCATCAGTCCCTGCGCCGCCTGCGCGAACTCCTTTTCTGCCCCCGCACCAACTTGATTGATGCGTTTGACGGCGTCGGCCACGGCGCAGCGGCGCTGCTCCGCTTCCGATGCCCCCTGTCGCGCGTAGGCGACGGACTGCGTGAGGGTGAAGGCTGTGCTGTCGTCGTTGCGCAGGAGGCCCACGTCGTGCCGACCGACGTGCTGTAAACTCTGGGCGATGTTCGTCATGAGCGCGCCAACGTCGTAGCCGGACAAGATGAAGAGACGGCATACTTCGTCCCGCACACGCTCCTCCACTTCGAGGTAGCGGGTACCCTCTATGTTTGGCTGTGGACGGCGCACCTCACCCTCTAGCGCACGCCACGCTTCGACGGATATGGGCTGCACGGCCGGCGGTGCAGGAGTACTTGCTGGGGGTGGTGCAGCAGTCGCGGTGGCAGCAGCGGTGGTGGCAAGTACTGGGGAAGCAGGCGCAGGGGCCGGTGCAGGAGCTGCAGCAGCGGTGGGTGGTAGTGGCACCGCAGCTGCGGGAGGCGGAGGAGGCAGCGGGACGGCAGCCGCAGGTGGAGGCAGCGGGACAGCAGCCGCAGGTGGAGGCAGCGGGACAGCAGCCGCAGGTGGAGGCAGCGGGACGGCAGCCGCAGGTGGAGGCAGCGGGACAGCAGCCGCAGGTGGAGGCAGCGGGACGGCAGCCGCAGGTGGAGGCAGCGGGACGGCAGCCGCAGGTGGAGGCAGCGGGACAGCAGCCGCAGGTGGAGGCAGCGGGACGGCAGCAGCAGGTGGAGGCAGCGGGACGGCTGCTGGTGGGGGAAGTGGTGGAACCGACATGATGTGTGTCTCTACGGAAGAAAAAAAAGTAGTATCTTGCGTCAACAAAAATACATGAAAAAACGCTTTGGCGCTTGAATGGAGAATCGACAAAACCAGCAGAAGAAGGACCATGGAGCATTACCTATCTACAGCGCCAGCATTCTCCTTTCATTCTTCAGAACACGCTTCTTAAAAAAAAAAAAAACACACACACACAGCTTTCGAGGTCAAAACTCGGACATTTTTCTTCCTGGACAGTCTCATGTTTCACTTTTTTTTTTCTTTTTTTTTTTGGTTATTGCTCTTTCCACCCGATGTGACGATAAACAAAACAGCTTGGTGACACAGCACCCAAGTAACAATGCAGAGAGGCCGCGAGCCAAAAAAGAAAAAAAAAAGAGGGGGAGAAGGGGAGGCTCACACTCGCTTCTTCAGTACACTCATTCATGGTCACGCTCGCTCTCTTACCCTTTTCTACGCGGTCTCCTGTGACTTACTGCTCATCTCCCCGCTGTCGTACGACTTCTTCGCCTTAGGGTCATGCAGAATCTTGTAGGCCTCGATGATCCGCTGCATGTGCTTCTTCTTCGCGTCCGCCTCTGTCTCAGGGTGCACATCCGGGTGATGCTGCTTCACTGCTGCCCGGAAGGCCGTGGTAATTTCCTTGGGCGTCGCCGCAAACTCCTTCCCTTTGAGACCGAGCAGCTCGTAGTAGCCGAGCGGGTCCGCATTGATGAGGTCGGTGCGCCGGCGGTGCTTTGGGTCGAAATGATGGCCGCGTGCCCGGGCCCGATCGCGTGCCGCCTCCTCTTTCACCCGTTGTTCGAACGAATCGCGCGCGCGAGCCTGCCGGCGCAACTCCTCTCGGTATTCGTATTCCTCCTTTTCCTCCTCCTCCGGCGTCCAACGATAGCCGGCGCTGTCAGCCACGAGGTTCAGCACACCAACCGACTTTAGCTGCGCCATCTGCCGCGCCTGGTCCTGAAGGAAACGCGCCTTCGACACCGCCTGCTGCACGAAGCTGGAGGACACACCGGCGGTGAGGGCGGCAGCGGTGGCCACGCCCGGCTCCACCAGCGGGGCGAGGCTGAGCAGCGTGCCAACCGCCACAGAGGCCGCCACACCGAGACGCTTCTTGCGGTGGACGTGCAACACCGGCCCGACAACTTTGCCAGTGGCTCCGCAGATGAAGGCGGGCACCGGAGTAGTGTGCGACACGGTGGACACCATCAACTTAAACAGCGGCAGGAAAACCGGCCGGATACCGAGTGCCTCGAGGTGGATGCTCGTCACCGTGACGTTGCTCTTGACGAAGGAGCCGTGGAACTTGCGCAGTTCGCGGTCGATGCGGTCCAGCACGAGGCGGCGGTTCACGCGACGCTCCACCACGGAGAGGGCCGTGATGGTGGACATGGTGAAGGGAATCACGACAGGCTTGTGCTCCATCTTCTCTACTTCTTGCAGCAGCTCAAAGCGAGAGATGAGCATCGACGGCACGTGCGACCCGGCGAGGCACCGTTCCACAACGTCGAGAGGCTCGCGGTACGACGCGGAAATCTGGTTTACTGGCAAAAACTCCCCGAACGGGTAGCTGAACTCGTAACGTGGGCCCTCTAGCCAGACAAAGTTGTGTGGCTGGGTGAGGTACGTTTGGTCACGCTGGAGCAACTCCGCCTTGAAGGTGCCACCAGCAGACGTCTGCGTGAGCCAAAACGGCATGAGGAAGCGCTCTACTTTGTGGATCTCTACCGCGGTGCCGTGGTGTCGGCAAACGTTGTCCACCGCCTCCGCGTCAGAGATGTGGAAGGGAATACCACAGGCCTTCTTGTTGATAATTGTCTTGTTCTTTTCCAGCCGATCCGCGTTGACGGCGAAGGCGGCCACAGCCTTCTCACTGGAGTTCGTCTGCCCATTCGATGACTCCTCAAACCACGAGCCAAACGAGCGACATATGGTTGTCAGTGCGTGGCGGCGCAGACATCTTTGTGTGTAGGAGCGTATTAGTGACCGCCTGCCCAGCCGCCGAGGAGGTCTTGCAGTGAGGAGAGTTGCCTGCATGCCCGCCAACAACAGTGGTGCTTTTCAAGACCACGTAAAAAAAAAAAAAAACGAAACAAGATATAATACTAATAATAGCAGTACTACTAATAATAATAAAAGCGCTTTTACTCAACGCAAAGTGCTTTCCTGCTCGAGTGCACGCAGAAACAGGTGCGAGCAGCTTAATCTGCGGTATTGGTGAAGTGAGTTTGTGAGCCAGTTCCAGCTGAGCAATTCGAAAAGTAAAAAGAAAAAAGGAAACGAAAAGAGAAGGCGAAAAGTCACAGAAACAGAAACAGAAACAGAGGACAGAGAGAGAGAAAAAAGGAACATAAAAAAAAAAGTGAATTCTCACACTCTTGTTTTAAATTGTGCTTTGCTTCGCATATGACAGTGTGCTGTCAAAGGGCGCAGCAGTCCGTGTTACGCCTTCAGCGTATTCACTCTGCACAACTCCATATTTCGTTGAAGGAGAGGGCACCGCCTGATCGTTTCTTTTTTTTTTTTTTAACAGGAGACAAAAAAATAAATAGAGCCCGAATTGTCAAGTGAGTACATTGACCATATACAGGAAGAAAAAAAAAAAAACACTGAAATGATGACTATATTACATCAGCAACCTCCGTGACAGCAATTGCGTACAGCACATCAAACAGAAAGCGACCACGCTGCGATTCCTCCCTTCCCTACAAGCTTCCAGACATGAGGCGCGCCTCTTGCGAGAAGTCCACCATCTTCGCGCCATCCAAGCTAATCAGCGGCGCGCTGCCTAGCAGCAACGTCGAGCTGACATGCCGCGCACTCAGTTGCTGCATCGTAAAAGAAAGAAAGGCGGCCAGGCGGCGCGAAGCGGGGACGAGGGGGTCAGGGCACCAGTAGTAGGCCACGGCAGCCAGCACGTCGATAAAAAGGCCGAAGGAGAGGTAGCCGGAGGTGGGCACCTTCCACTGCTGCTCCACCGCTGGCACCAACTTACGTATCTGCGAGGTGGCGACGAAGAAGCACGGGCGGGTGGCGTCAGCCGCGAGCGGGGCTGCGGTGCTGCGCTCGTCGACGTCGCTCAAGTAGCGGCAATCATCCAGCACGGAGAGGAGGGTCACGAGGGACATCTGGGCAGCGAAGCGGCCGCCGTCTTGCAGTGCCATCGTCCGCTCCTGCGCATTGCGGGACGACGCCTGCTGCTTGACATAAAACAGAAAAATGCGAAAAAGGTCCTCGTTGAAGTAGCGAAGCACGTGCTGCGTCTCCGGGCTGCAGAGGTCACGCTCCACGACGGACATCTTCTCCAGGTTCGGCACCTGTAGGTGCTGCAAGAGGCGACGGGTGCCCTCGACAAGGCCGAACTCGCCATTCTTGGCGGCGACGGCGAGACGCACGAGCAGCTCCACGAACTGACTAGGTGCAGCGGTGCGGATGTCCATTTCCTGGTATGCTACCTCGCGCAGCTTCGCCACGCTCATTTCGCTTTGATTTCGTGCGGCTGCTCTGAGAGCGGCGTCGAGCTGCGGTGACACAACGCGGTCGTACTGCGCAACGATCCATTGCTTCGGCACGTCCAGCGGACTTACCAACAGACCGCTCGCCTCCACGAAGCGCCAGAAGGCCACCTCCGACAGCGCCTTCGCGTTCTCGCCGGCGAAGAAGAAGAAGAGGCGGGCGATGATGTCGACGTGGTCACGCAGCACTGCTGGCAGCGACTGTGTCACGGCGAAATCCCACATCACCGCCTCCGTCTTCAGCTGCGGCTCCTCGCGCAGGTCGTTCAGTGCGTTCGCTGCCACCTGCCAAAATACACGTCGGCTGGCCTCCTCGACGACAGGGATCGGCGCACCGTGCAGCCGCTCACTGCCGAGGTGGGCCTCTTCCGCCAAGATGGCAACACAGTTGTTCATCGCTTCAGTTTCCGCCGTGACGGCGGCCTCCAACCCTGCTTCGGCGTGCTGCAGTCGTTGCACAAAGTCGGCAACGCGCTTTGTTACCGCGGCCGAGTCCAGCAGCCCCTCCCTCTCTGTTTCTTCTTCGTTGTCCTCGCCCGCTGATCCTGCACTGGCTTCCATTGCCTTCACGTCCCCTGGCTTATCTACGCAGGCTTCGACGGTAGCAACCAGCGTGCTTTCACGGAACTGGCCCAGCTCGGCGGCGGACTGCTGCGTCGACTGCTTCCACAGACGGATGAGGTGGCGCTGACGCAACTCGCTCAGCGAGCACACCAACAAGTCCTCGCGCTCGTTTAGAAAGTCGGAGGGCAGCAAGACATAACGCAGCTTGCACTGCACGGCGCAGTCGCGGATGCGCCGCAGCCGCGTCTCCATGCCCATCGTCTGCACCGACATCGCACTCGAGACAATATCGGGAAATACACACTGCAGCAGACACAGGTAGCGCTCTCCGTCTGCGAAGTCGGTGCCGAGAGCTTCGAGCGGACGGAACGGCGTCTCGCGTCCCTGCACATTAGCCAGCACGCCATTCACCCAGCGCCGCAACAGCTCCAGCGTGGTGTTTGACGAGCCAGCTGCTTTAGCGTCTGCATTTCCTGGCGCACAAGAGGGAGAAGAGATGCTGTCGGCATCTCTGGCGAACGCGGCAGCGGCGCTGTCCGGCAACGCCACTTGCTTCGAGTGGATAAAGATGTGCGACAAGTCATCGTAGGTGCCGAGCAGTCGCAGCAGCCGTGTCACGCTGTGAGTCAACAGCTTATTGAACTCTTTCTCCCGCTGTACTCGCTCCTCCTTCAAGGCCTTCACTTCCTGCGACAGGTCCGCGTTGGCCTGCGTCACCTTGGCAAGTTCGTTCGTAGCATCCTTGGCAGCCTGCACGAGGCGATCGGCACGGTAGCACTGCAGCTGAAACTGGTTCTTCGCGTTCTCCAGTTGAAAAGCTGCGTCGTGCAGGCGCTCCGTCAGGTACGTGCTGCGTGAGCGCTCCACAAGCAGCCTCCATTGGTAGAAGACGGCTTGCTTGCACAGCTGCTCCGTCTCCTTGGCGCCCCGCTTCGCCGTGTTGTCGCTGATCAGTTGCATGAGTCGGTCTCGACGAACGTGGCTGCGCCAGCTGCGGAGGACAACAGAGAGCCGCGCTCGCTGCTCCCGCTGCACTAAACGCGTGACCACGTTTCTGCGCTCGTCGTTGGCCCGCACGGCCGCCTCGAGGGCACGGCGCAGCTCCAGCGTGGACTGCTTGCATGACTGCGCCTCGTCCACGAACATCGTGTGGGTGAAGTAGGGGTTGTCGTCGATGGCATCGCGCTCACGCACCTGCAACTGCACCGCCGGGGACGCCGTGCACACCAGGCCCGGCTCGTAGTTGCAGTAGAGGGCAGGCAGGAGGGCGTGGATGACAGCTACCAGTGCGTCACTGTGCGACTCGCGCGCTAAGATGTGCAGCCCCCAGGTGGCGATGGCAGCCTGCGTGGCCGGACCAGTGCCGTCGGCGTGCTGCGCTTCCTTCAACATTTCTTCGACAAAGACACCGGTGGAGTAGTACTGACTGCGCTGCGCGTTGAGGCGAGCCACCAGCTGCGCGTAGCGGTGGAGGCTGATGCGGCGATCCGTCTCGTCATCGTCCTCGGCCGCCTGCTCTTGAGCCCTCAGGCGACGCAGCGTGTCGACAATCACAGGCCCATCGCTGCTCGTCTCAGCATTTCGGACGCGATGCGCGGGGCTCGACGAGGTGACGGCTGCTGTTGATGCTGCTGCTGCAGTGGCGGTGTCGGTGCTTGCAGGCCCGGCGTTGGCTGTGGGGAGCTTACGAATAGCAGAGAATTTCAGTCCTTTCGATGAGGAGGCTACATTGCCGCACTTCATGGGGAAGATTGACGTGCACGGAAAGAGTGAGAAGCAGATTAGAGAAGGACAGAAAAAAAAAAAAAGACACACAAAGGCGAGGCGCAGTGTGAGCTTTGTGTGCAGTACTACGTATAACTGACATCAATGAAGGAGTTGTGTGCGTGAAAGGTCGATAGGAGGGGTGAGAAGAAAGAGAGACGACTATGTGGCACGGAAGTTTCGAGTGGGAAGGAGAGAAAGATATGCAAAGGAAAAATGATGAGAGCTTCTTTTCCCTTTTGTGCATTTCAAGTTGCGCCCTCTGTAGAGGCGGTGACAGTAACAACAACAACAACAAAAGAGACGTTCAAGCTTACAAGCACTCTGAGTGTGCCTGAGCACCTGTCAGTCGAGTTTTGACAGCAAACACCGTTTTTGACTACTCCCTTGCTGAGCACGGCGTCTTTCACATTTTGTAACTCTTGTTGCAGTGCAAAATGATGCCTGGGGTGTGCGTATGTGATTTGTAAATTGAAAGGTGGCTTTCTCACAAAAGATGGCCACCTCTTTCTTCTCTAGCGCACAGCTCCACCTCTAAAAGGAACGGGTGAGAAAAACACACAAAAAAAAAAGCAAAGCAGCGATTATTTTTACAGTATTAACAGCACAGTACAGCCGCAATGAGTCCAAATGCCTGTAAGACGCCTTTCATGCCGCTTTATAGGCAATCTAATATACATCCAATATATATAAGGGAACATTTCTCGTTTTTTTTTTTTCCCTTCCGAGAACGCTGGCTCTTCGCGTATCAAGCCGCTCAAAGCGGCACTACATATCTTCAAGTTCCCTCTCCCTGACTTTGTTTGCTCCTTTGGTACCCCTCGAAACTGAGGTCGAGCTTCAGCCGAATGTGTGTGTTGTGTGCCCGCATCTCTTGCAGGTGCAGACACGCTTGATCAATTTGATGGCGGATGGCATCATTGCTGTCCGCAAAGCCAGCGAAGGCCGCAGATGGTGGCCGTTCACGGGTCACCAGGCCCTCGTCTCGCTCTCCTTCTCCGCCAACGCTGTTTCTTTTGTGTTCGCCGCTCGCTTCACGCGGCACATCCCCACTTCCAATCCGCGGCAGCGCAGTTGGTCGTGGCGACGACCGCAGCGACACGACAGGCGAGTGCACTAGCGATATGTCGGACAACTGCGAAGGCGCCGATGTGAGGGCAGTCATAGACGTGCGCGGCGGCTGCCGGTGTAGATGGCCCAGCGACGCTTCCGTGCCTCGCGGCAACACCGGAGCCGTGGCGGCCAGCGCCTCCTCGCCGCACTCCGCCAGAGCCGTCTCGGAGTTGCAAACAGCAGAGCCGGGGATGGTGCGCTGCGTGGCGCTGAAAATCTCGAAATCGTCCGCAATGTCTTTCCGCTTGAAGCAGTTCAATTTGATCGTGTTGTGGCGAAGCTGGTCCAGCCCAGAGGAAACACTCGCGGCAGCCTGCATCTCCTTCAGTGGCGACAGCGGCGGAGTCGCGCGTTTGACGATCCGCCGCTTCGTTGGAGCGGCGCCGGTGGTGCTAGTGCCGGAGGGCTGAGGCCGCTGCGGCCGCCTCACGCGACCGGACGGCGCCGCGACCTTCATGCCGTGCTGTTGCGCGGTCAGTCCTGCCCCGCAGCTGTCGCCACATGTAGCGGCCTTCTCGCGCAGGATCTGCAGCGCCTTGTCTTTCATGTGCGTCAGCCGCAGGAACGCGTCTTTGGCTCGTGCGTTTGGGTTCTTGTCGGGATGTACGCACACGGCGAGTCGTTGAAACGACTTCTGCACATCATCCGTGCTGCTACGCAAGAGCACCTCTGATGGCACGGAGGGATCTAAGAGGGCTTCGCAGATGTCGTCGCAGCGGTATGGCAGCGGCACCGCCTGCGGGTCGGACAGCACGCGGCAAATGCGGGCCATGCGGCTGTACTTTATCGGGTTGAGCTTCTCAAGGGAGTTGTAGAGGGCAGAAGCGTTCGCGACGTCACCGTTGCTCAAGAAGTTGCCCGCGAGACGGTCCATGAGCCTCTGCACATGTTAGTGCTACGCAGAACGATATTGCTTCTTTTTTTGTGTCGCTTCTTGTCGTTGTTGTTCGTGGGTGGATGCGTACAGCCAGTAGCGAAGGAGAGAAACGAAAGCAGATTCAGCTAAGACGGCGAGCTGGCCTCTTTCAACTTTTGGCGTGCTGTTGCGTTGCGCCTCATGACAGAGCAACAGGAAACAATGCAGAGGCGAAATAGGAGTTGAAGTAAGAACAGAAAAAAAAAAAAAGCTGGAGTTAGTGTAGAAAGCTATCAGAATACAGAGTGAATCGCAACTTTTTTTCTGCTTTCTTTTCCCTTCTTTTCCATTCGTTGCATATGTGCAGCTGTGGCGTAAAGCACACCGAAAGCAATAGAGTGTCTTTTTGCATCGTGTTGTCGAGATGTGCATTGTCTGCATTCTGCTTCTCCGTACCTTCATTGTCCCTAAACAGCAAAAAAAAAAAAAATGCTCTCTTCTTTTTACTGAGGTTCAACAATGCAACTGGCTACCGAAGTAGTTCTTCAAATCTTACAGCAACGTTCCTTTATTAGTCCCTGCAGAGCAATAAGCTATTTTATTTTCCCTTTTTTTTTTGTCTGGCTAGTACTGTAAATATAACGTTTTCTGTGCGGGAAGCGGCTTAGAACCAGCTGCGTGTGCGATCAAACTGCTTGCGGAGATCAGCGGCGTCTTGAGAGTCTTTGCCGTATCGCGTGCCGTCCTTCTTTAGCACACCGACGACAATAAAGGGATACGTGTTGGCCGTCTTCACACCATCGCCGAGACGCACCTCAAACACCGGGTACTCCAGCTGCTTCTCCCAATCGAGCTCCTTGCCCATCCGCTGGCGGAACTCGCAGCGGTAGGTGATCTGCAGCCAGTCATCCTGCGACATCTGGCCCATGTAGCAGGTGACGAGGTCAAACGTGTCCACCTCGATTTCGTATGTACTCTGTGACCCTTGCTGCTTCAACGACTTCCAACTCTTCTTGGTAAACTCTTCGTTCATACGGCTTTTAATTTCTTTGAGAATGCGATCTGCTTCGCCGTGGGTGGTGATGCGCTGCAGCGCCTTGAAGCAGTCCTGACTCTTCTCGTGCGAGAGCGTCTTGAATTGCACAAAGATCTCCTTCAGCTGAGCTGGGTCAAAGTCGGGCCGGCGGTCCGTTAGCTTCCGCATGGTCACGAAACGCCGGAACGCCTTCTTCAAGCCTGCGACGGATGTGTAGCGAATGGGAGTGATGTCGGGGTCCATGATGCAGTCCATTGAGGCAAAGCGCATCTGCTTCATCCACTGCTCCTTGTCGAAGTCGTAGTCGGTGCGCTTCTGGGACGCGTTCTGGCTGTCAATCTCCCACCGGGTCTGCACGCTGCGGTTCATGTTCATGTGACGCTGCTGCGTCAGCAGCAAAGGCGACGCGAGGGCCGCCTTGAGTGATACGTTGCGCACGGGAGCGACAAATTGACGGAACATCTGTGCCAGAGCTCCGCTATAAGACGTGGATGCGTGTGCGTATGTGCTACTCAGACGAGCGAAATTGTGTGCGAGCTGGCGAATGCTAACAACAGCAACAACAGCGAGGCTGAAAAGCGGGCAGTAGACTTTGCGTGTGTACGTATGTGTCTGTATGTGTAAGCGCTGAGGAGTCGGAAAAAAAAAAAAAAGAACTGCAGGTAGAGTTCTCGTTTCAGTATGTTCTTTGCACGGACACACACACAAGGAGGGAATCAAGCAATTGTCTCTTTTTTGAGTATACTGCTTTTATACAGGAGAAATGTGCAATAAGTGAAAATGTGAGAGAGAGAAAAGAAGTGGTTGCAGGCTGAAGAGCCAAGCGCCGCACATACAGTCAGGTTTTATTCATGGCTTTTTGACGCACTTTAGCAGAAAACCGTCACGAGACGAAGAAGGCGAGATTGAAAAGAATGAGTGTCAACTTCATTCAATAACAAGAGTCGCGGCATTGTCTTTGCGATGCTTGATTGTTAATAATAGCAACGGTATATAATAATGACACGAGGGAACCGCTGTTACTGACTATTACGTTACAGTACGATCACCTGTGAAATAGCATATGCACGCTTCAAGAACTGGCAAGAATCAACGTAATTGGATTAAGTGAAAGACTCCATCGCTGACAACAACGATGCTTCGTAAAGAGAAAAAAAAAACGATGGCTTAAATAACGAAGGCACGCAGACAAGGTCATAAAGTCTGAAACTAAAAAGACAAATAGAGAGCCGCGCGCTCAGGATCCTCATACGTTGTGGAGAAGAGGATCACATAAAATAAGCAAATTAACAACGACAAAAAAAAACACAAACACACAAAAAATCAAAACTTGGCTGCCAAGAAAATACCGGCATGCAGCACAGAGTAAATGTGCACACACGTGCAGTACCATCAAAAGGAAAAAATGAGAAAAGAGATGGAAGAGAAGCAAGAAATATCGCTTGCACTTTACACACACTTAGAACCACAGTTTGGTTACTAATGCGTAAGGCTAAATAACGCACACACACACACACACACACACACACTTTTGTCCAAGGAGGTAAAACAATGCAAAGCAAACCAATCAATGGCTGCTGTCCCTCCGTGGGAAAAAAACTTGAAAGAGATTGGTGAAGAAGCTGCCGCGGCCGCGAGTGCGCGCTGCAGCACCCTTCATAAACTCACGATGCAGCAGGCCCATGCGTATGAGGCGCAGGTTATGTGCGAGGTAGCCGGCAAAGATCATGCTAAGCAGCGCCGTTACAGCTAAGCTGAAGGAGAAAAAGATGTAGCGCGGGATGTTGTCGCGTGGCACCACGACGACTAAGAAGTAGATGAGAAAGAGAGAAATGACGATGTGGTAGGCGGTGATCGCGACGAGGAAGAGAAGGAAGTAGCGCCGGTTTAGTTCGCCGATGCAGCAGCCTAGCATCCCGCAGTGGTGGTCGAACTGCGCCACACAGTTGTTGCACCGACGGCAGTGGCCGGCTAGCGAAGGCCGGTAGATGCGACACGTCATGCAGAATGGGAGGGTGGTGCAGTACTCACTCACAGGGCTGCTTGAAATGGAGAGCGGAACGTCGCTCTTGGCGAGGATGCCTGGGTTGGAGAGCGACGTCAGCAGGAGAAAGACGCCGCAGATAACGCCCAAGAGAAGGACGATGATGTCAGGCAACTGCGTCATGGCCCAGCTGCCGAGCAGCGTTGGGTGGGTGAAGCGAATGGAGCCCCAGAGCAGCACAAACACCGCCGTGCCAGCAGTCAGAGCCAGCAACGCCAAAATCCAGTGCGACGCCTGGGGAGACCAGAACAGCCGCCCTCGAAAAAAAGGTCTCAGGTTGCCAAACAAAGGCACCTCCGGTGCCCTGCTCCCGCCGGTTACGCTCGTCAGATCATCGTCGGAGCTGACAATTTCAAAATCACTCATGACGACGGCAAACAACAAACAGAAGATACAACAACGATGGCAATCTTGAGCCGCCACACATATACGTCTTGACAGAAAGAGTACGCCCACGGCGCCGGTCCTCAGGACGAGCGATCCAAAGAAGGCAAAGAGTTTCTCGTCGAACAAACAAACAAACAAACAAACAAAAAAAAAAAACAATGTACAAAGGGCAAAAAAGAAGAAGAACCTAGTAGCACGTAAATACACAAGAGACGAAAAGAGGCGACGGTGAGGAGTGAAGAAGAGAGGCGAGGGAGCTGTTAGAAAACAACTGACGCATCAATCTGCGTGCATTTACTAAAGGCGAGTCAGAAGAACGCGCGGCAGACATTTTTTCCCATTTCGAATTTTCTTCTGAAAGCTCGAAACCTGCAGTTTAACTGAGTCTCTTTTACTTCTCTTTCCTCCTTCTACTTATAAGCAGGTACTATACAGGAATACAAAGCTGAGCAACGCAACAGCAACAACATAAAAAGAGGTTTTTAGACGGAAGAGCGGAGGGGGACGACTTTCACAGATGCTGCGCCGCGTCTGCGAGCCACTGCAGAACGTCGCCGATGCCTACCCCGTTCCACGAGTCCGTCTCCACCACGCACAGCGTGTCTCGGTGCTCTCCGTCAGCAAAGAAGTCCCTCACATCGGTTTCCGTCATCGCATCAATGCTGGCGCACTTCTGTAGCACGATCAGTCCGCGCCAGCCCACACACGCCGCCTCTTGTCCCTCTGTCAAGTAGCGAAACATGGTGGAGGCGAGTGGCAGCTGGTGAGGGGCAGTCGCGTCTACCACATAAAGAAGAGCAAAGGTTGTCTTCTCTGTCGCGGTCTCCTTTGCCTTGCGCGATGTGATAAAACTCTCCCATGTGTTCACCACGGAGCCACCAAGCTCACGCAGTTCCATCGTGACTCGTTTGCCATTGCTGGTCGTAGCCACCAACGACGAGACCTCTTGCCCCATCGTTGGCGTGCACTTGGTAGGAACAGAGCGGAGCTTGCCAGCGCTGAGGAACTCCAGCTGCCTCACCAGGTCCGTCTTTCCGCTGCTCTCCGTGCCTAGGACGTAGACGACAGCCTGCTGCATACTGGCGCTTGCGGATAAGTTTGTCTAGATAACAGCCTGTGGGGCAGTTTAGGAGATAGACCGCGGCATACGAAAAAAAAAAAACGGATGAGAGTGCTACAGCTCTCCTCCAGTCAAGTTCCGCGTGAATTCAAGGAGTCTTGTTTGCAAAGTTGCTTGAGGAACAGGTAAGTTAAGCGTGTGCTTCGTATATTGATTTCCTGCTGTTGCTTTGAATCAGCGTTTAGCTGTGACGTATGATTGCTTCTAATGTAACTACAACCTTTCGCCGATGCAACACAAGTTGCCTTTGTCGCGTCTTTTTTTTTTTTTGACTTACTTCCCAGCACCCTGGTGGCATTACTGGGGAAAAAAGTGAGGGAATCCGCTGTTGTAGGTGTTTAAGCGAGAAAGGAGCAAAGAGAAAACTCAAAATAAAATCTAAAGAGCAGACGTATGAATTGCATCACCAAGCAGCAGCGAGAAAAAAGGGCAGTGAGAGAGACTTTGAATGCGGCTATTTTTCTCCTCTACACTAAAAAGGGGGAAAATGAAGCACGCTGTCGTTGCTGCCGGCTCATAGACAGAAATGCGATGACCATGAACGGAATTCCATTTTTTTTTTTGTACAAGTGTGTGTACGTGAGTGTGTAGAGTTGCAAAGCAGACAAAATGGGGAAAAACTATACATGTACGTCGAGATGTAAACGGGAGGGGAGAGGACTATGGGAAGCACCTTGAAGCTCTTACAGAACTCAGGCAGCCCTACAGTGCTAACAGTAATGTGAGAAAAGTGGACCTCAGCGGATAATTGGCAGTCAGCATCTTCACCTGGAGCTGTGGTGTACCGGGTATCCGCGGCCGTCTTTTCGCTGGTCTACGCCGTCGGCCTCGGCTTTCATTCGCGACACAGCCGACCGCAGCGAGGCGGCATGCAGCGACGCCGACTTCTGCTTGGTCTTCGCCTTTCCCCTTACCGTAGAAAGTGGAGGAGGACGAAGAGGAGGACAAGGCGAGACAAATGAGGGAGGTGGAATCTCTACCCTTTGCTCCAAAGTCGAAACGGCCCGCGATGGCTCCGGCGGGTGGGCAGCGTTGGTGGGCGGGCATGTTGCGTCGTGCGTAATAAGGTTGCCCTGCTCGTCCAGCGTGAAGTACGCCGACCGGCGCGATGCTTCGAACGGCAGTGGTGAGCAGACAACTGTCGCAGCGCCGTCGTCGTGCGTCGCTGTCTTGCCAACGCGAAAATACTCGAACTTCGTCACTTCGTCCTCGTCGGGATGCAGCGCATGCAGCTGCACTTCTAAGCTGGCCAGCAGCTCATTTTGCAGCGCCGCCGTCGTCGTTGCCGTTTGCAGCGGTACAGCCTGGGCGGCGTGTGTCGCTTCCATCAATCGCCGCTTGTATTCCCGCACCCGCTCCGCTGCTGTATACTGAGCCTTGATGATCTCAATAGAGTCCGCGCCGTAGAAGCGGTCTACATAGGCCTGCGCACTGCGCAGCAGCAGCGCCGTCTCGTCCGCAGCCACCCCAGCCATTTCCATCGCCTCCAGAAGCACCGCAGGAGTGCCCTGCAGGACAATGGAGCTGCTCTGCGAGACAACAGACTCGCTCACACACATTCTGACGAGGGACTCGCAGAAAAAGTGCGCCTGCCCAGGTGGCAGCTGCTGCGACTCCCGCTCCCTGCTGCGACGCAGCCGTACATCGCCCGCAACCACGAGGAGGCCAAAGGCTGGTATGCGGCCCGCCGCAGCGACCGTCTCGCCGGGCGTGTACACACGCACACGCAGCACGCGGGCAATGGCGGCCACCGCAATCTCCGACAAGTCGGCAAAGCACGCGTAGGCGCGCAGGGCGGTTGCTATGGGAAGTCGGCCAAACCCCTGCGCTCGGACCTGCTGCACCGCGGCCCACGCGCACTGCGTCCGCGACGCTCCATCGCAGGCCGACAGCACGGCAGGGAGCGGGAGGCCCCACATCTCGCAGTACGTGGCGGCGGTAGCACGTGACTTTTGGTCAAAGTGATCTGGCACGCAGGACTGAACGAAGGCGTTTAAACCAATAACGGTGTCGGGTGTTGCCACGAGTCGCGCATTGGCGCCGCTGCTGTCCGCAGTGCGCACTTGCCCGCTGCTTAAGAAGTACATCCACTCCGCCGCAAAGACGTTCTCGCAGATCGTCTCCGACTGCAGAAACACACATGGCTCGAGCTGAAGGCAGATGCTCTTGAGAACAGCCGGCGGAAGTGCCGCTAGCACCGGGTTGGCGGCCATGATCGCAGGCGTGGACGGCGGACCGGAGAACTGCGCCATGCTGTGCTGCACCTCCTGACGGGCGGCATTGATGGTGGCACTGCGCACCGCATCAGGTAGCGTCTGAATTTCACACAGGAACGCCGCCAGCGAGAGACGCAACACCACCACGTCGCTTTGACAGCGCAGTGCGCGTCGCCGCTCACCACCCAGGATAAGTCGCTCCACGTCAACCAGCTGTCCGGCATGATAGAAGCTAAGCGAGTCCGCCAGACGCTCTTGTGCCGCAGTGAGCGGCGGCAGATCCTTCCTTGCGCCGCCTTCGTTCATAAAGTGCGTAGGGAGAACGAAGGGTCCCGTCTTGGGGAGGCTGCGCGACAGGTGAACGAGGTCGCCAGCACACACGCGCAGCTCCGCTTTGCTCGGTATCTGGGCTAACGTGCCGGAAAGGAGCCAAAAGACGTCCGCGGCTCGACGAGGCTCTCCGGCGAAGGCGACGACTGTGCCTCGTGCGTGCGCCTCAACAACACCATTAGCCGTCCAGCTTTGCAGTGCTGTCGAAGGCCATTTCATGAGGAGCGGGAGCGACTTGAGCACGTCCAGACTAGGTAAGTGAGACTTGTGGCTGTTAGCCCTCTTTCTCCGACGAAGCCTAGAAACGTGGAGAGTCACTAAGGGGGCGAGTAGACGTTGCAGCACGTGTAAGCTCTTAACTCTCGCTACGTCGTGCTTCATTTTTCACCTGCGTATCCACCCAATGACGCGCACTCGCATTCGTATACAAACAACACGCGAGCGCCTTAGATACTCAGAGCGGGGGGGGGGGGAGAAAAAAAAGAGGACTTTTTTCTCTCTTGTTTATGATTGTTCTAACGCAGAAGCTCCTGAAAAGGGGAAAAAAAAGTAAGCAGTCGCAAAGACATGAATAAAGTTCGGTAGAGGAAGCATGATAAAAGGAGAGAAAAGAGACAATGGAAGGTTATGCTTCCTTTTTATTTCAGCTGTAGCGTTTATGCAGCACACGTTCCGCAAGACAAGCTATGCAAGGCGTTTCGTTTTTCTTTTCTCTCTACTTCTTATCTTCTACAGCGCTGCCACTGCTGGCGCAAGAAGACGCGAACTCCTAACCTTTCAGCTTGATAGCGGAGTGTTTTGATGGCAATTCTATGTGTGCTAATCCAGTCAGCAAGCGAACAGATGCCGGGTCCGATTCATGTCCTTTTGCGTTGCTGCATCTTTGGTTTGTGTGGCGGTTTGCGTGAACGGACCCAATCGCGCTGTGGCGTTTAGCTATCTTTGTTTTTTCTTTGGGGTTATTTTCGTTTGAAGCGGGGTGTACCGTGGTGCGGCACATCAAAGTGCACGCATCTCCCTCT
Source organism: Lotmaria passim (assembly GCA_037349495.1). NCBI lineage: Eukaryota > Euglenozoa > Kinetoplastea > Trypanosomatida > Trypanosomatidae > Lotmaria > Lotmaria passim. The sequence goes on from CP140208.1 coordinate 673,438, forward strand.
TTTCCCACAAGATTACATGTAATGTAGACCAGTGCGATGAGTGAAAAATAAAAATCCAAGGCCCTCATTACCTTCAGCACGTAAAGGCAATCAGGACATTTCAGGCAAAAGTGGGAAGAAACGTGCATATATGACGTGCACACACACATAAAAAAAAGTGAAGATACACGCACACGCTGACAGACACAAAGTACAAAAAGAAAGGAGAAAAAAAAAAAAAGAGCTAAGGACACAGTAGAAAAGAACGAGCGACTCAGGGAAAGAACCCTGTCATAAACTAAAACACACACACACATGCAAAACAACAACAGAAAAAAAAAAGGAATAATCGAGAAGTGGTGGGCAGCCACCGATACGCATGTCGTTACTTGATCTCCTGTGAGGAAACATTATGTTACAGAAAAGCGAGTGATAAAAGTGAGTGAGAAAGGAAAGCAAACATGTGCGCATCTGAATGAAGACATAAAAATGTGCAGTTGTGACAAAAAAAAAAAAATAGAAAAGAACAGGAAAGAAGTCCGAACGGCCTCAAACCCAAGAAAGAAAGAAAGAAAAAAAAAACATGCACACACACACAAAAAAAAAAAATGAAGTGAAACATGCCCAATCACACTACAGCACCGCATTACACAAACTGCACACGCACACACAACCATTTGCATAGAAGACACGCATATACTAGTCGAGTCGATAAATGTTAACTTTTTTCGCGCACACTTTCCTGATAACGGTACACATTAAGGAGTGCAGGAGATCCGCCGGCAAGCTGGGTGGCCTTCAAATGGCGCCAGAACTCACGGCGCTCCTCATCCGTTTCGCTCTCCGTGCAGTCCTCGAGCTCGTTGGGCAGAGCGGCGCGACTTGTGCGTTCGTGCAGAATGCAGCGAAAAAGCGCAATTTTCCGCGTCTGCGAACGCAGCAAGAGCCTGTTTTCCGAAGCAGAGATGAGGCGGTACACCGTCACCGGCTTCTCCTGGTTTCGACGATAGGCGCGCGCAATAGCCTGCGCATCCAGCTGTGGGTTCCACCACGAGTCGAATAACACGACGTGGTTTGCCGCCGTGAAGTCCAGTCCGTAGGCCGCAATTCTGGTGGACAGCACGAGGACAGACAGGCTCTCATTCGAGTTGAACTCCTGTATCGCGCGAAGGCGGCGATCCTGCCCGTCGCGGCTGCGCACGGTGAAGGTGGAGACGCGCAGCGCCGTCAAAGTACGGTGAATAAGATCCTGTGATCCAATGTAAAGGGAGAATATGATCAACTTCTCCCTCCGCGCTTGCACGCGCAGGACAATATCTGCGAGTGCCCTCATCTTCCCGCTCATGTTGATGAAGCTGTCGAGTTGTTCGTTGTTTACCATCGCCGTGTACTGCTCCAGGCGCATCGCGTCGCTTTTTTCGAGTTTTTTCTCGCGCGCATCCGAGTCTTCGTCGCGTCCCCGAGTCTTGGGCCCGCCAGCGATGGACCGATAGCTGTCGGAGATAAAGGCGAGGTAGCACGAGGGGTGTGTGGAGAGGTGGTACGGACAGTGCTCCGTCGCCTTCATCGATTTCATGGTCTTGTTGTTCAGCCCGATCTTCTCCTCATACTCCTTTTGCACGTCAGAAGAGCCGCACACAAGCAGGTAGTCGTGCAGGGGCGGCAAGCCGTTTTCCATCTCGCGAAAGACGAAGCCGGCCATCCAATCTTCGATGTACTCCAGGGCAACGACGGCGCTGCGAAAAGCGCTGTCGTTGCCTTCGATGAAGCGGTTGATGTCGCTGGCAAGCTCCTGGAAGCGACGGCGCGGCAGCACTTTCTCGACGCTGCGGTTTACCCAGCTCACCACCCGGTACAACTCGTTTGCGTCGTTTTGCAGCGGGGTGCCGGAGAGCACGACACGCAGGTTGCAACGCAGGCGGCTCAGCAAGCTCGTCATCCTATTTTCCGCCGCCGCGATGCGATGACCCTCGTCAACGATGATGAGCGAGGGTGCGAAGTTCTTGAAGCGGCGCAGGAAGCCGCTCAGGTACTCGCTGTTGATCACGAAGATGTGGCCAGCACGCGACCTCTCGTCGCGGAGCTGCTGATCGTACTTGAGCAGATCTTCCTCGAACTTGAGTGTTCTGTCGCCGTCGGGGGCGACGAAGTGAGCGAAATGAAGGCCAAAGGCGGCCCATTTGTTCTTCTCATTGACCCAGTGGCTGATAATCAGCTTTGGCGTGAGAATTAAAATGTCGGTCTTCGGGGAAAGGTGCAGGTGGGAGAAGCAGAAGGTGAGCGCGACAAGCGTCTTGCCTAGCCCCATTGTCATTGCCACCACGCAGCCACTCTCTTTCTCCGCCCGCTCCACGATGAAACCGAGGGCGGACAGCTGCACAGGAGACAGCTGGCCGGCGAGTCGCGTCGGCACGAAGATCGGCGGCAAACTGCCCTCGCCGACGTTGATGTTCACGGTATCTTGCCGCACGGTGGTACTCTGCAGCTGCTGCAAGGTCAGGCGGTTGAGGTGCTTGCGGCGCTCCATTTCGCACACGGACGACATGAGGCCCGTGCGCAGGTAGCACACAACGCTGGTGCGCTTCCAGTGGGTGGCCGGACTGTGCACCTCCGTGTTGCCGTGCTCCAGCGCCGTGTCGAAGAGGAGCACGTCGCCGACTTTGAGCTGAAACGCCTTACGGATTGCCTTTATGGCGAGGTGGCAGCCTTCGAACTCACCGTTGATGACGGAGAGCACGCCCAACCCATTACGGAAATCACCCCTGTCGGTGTGCACCGCCGTGCGGAAGTTGCGGTTCACCGTGACGGTGCTGAACACCGTCCCACACAACTGGTACTGCGCCGGGATGGCCACCTTCTGGAGGTGGTGGTGCAAGGGCGCCATCTCGCTGTAGAGTTTGTCGAGGAGTTTCAGGAAAGGCTCGCAGGTGGCGAAGACGCTCCAGTTCTTGCGGCTGAACTCCGTCTCACGACACTTATGCTGCGTCGGGTTGTTGAGGTAGTCATAGTAACCAACAACGCCGGTGTCGGGTGGGACGCCGCCGTTCGTGGCGGCTCGCAGGTTCTTCTTTGTCGCTGCCGGCTCCAACACCGCGGCTGCTGTCTGGCATACCTCTTGCGGGATGCTGCCCGGCAGGTACACGGCCACAACCCGCTGCCCGTCGCCCTCGCAATCGTAGAAGATGGACTTCTTGGTCACCAGGTCAAAGTCGTCTGCACTGAAGTACTCCGCCTGGAAGCCGTGAACGGTGTCCACCATCTCCTCACCGGTGAGGTCCTCTACGTGCTCGCCGCTGTCCGCGCCGTTGTCCTCCTCGATGGCGTTCTCCTTGAAGAGCAGGTTCGACTCTATCGGAGTGCTGCTCGCGGCGCCGGTGGGTAGCAACGGCGTCGCGGGTGCCTGCAGGAGTGCAGGCTGCGTAACAGGCGTGCTGGCCATGACCCTCTCCACGTCCTCCAGTGCGTGAACGCGCAGCAGCGGGAAGGCGTTTGCATCGCCTGCCTGCTGCGGCAGCGACTCTGGCGACTCCGCCGTACCGCGGATTACGCAGCGCTGGTAGTAACAAATCTCTTTCACCGGGGAGATGTGCAGAAAGGGGCACCGCTCGAGCAGCGATGGCAACTCACTGTCGGGCACCTGCACGTAATAGAAACAGAACTCGATGATGCGGCTGACATAATCGGCGGGGTGGAACAGCGGCTTTGTCCAGACGCTCTGACAGAAAAGGGGGTAGTCGCGCAGGTAGAGGTTCCCGCGCATGTCTGCCTTCTCGTCCTCGTGACACAGGCAGTACTTCTCACACAGGCGCAGGAGGTCGTCGTCCTCGATTGGGATGGCGGGAAGGATGGTGTAGCCGCCTCTCGGAATACCCGCAATGCGCAGCTGGCGCCGTTGCGTCTCTCGCGTGATCGTCTCCAAGTCGCCGACGCTGGTCGAGGGAAAGACGATGGCCATCTCGCCAGTGGTCTCTACTGCGTCGAGAATTGCCGTCAGCTCCGGCAGCGGTTCAGCACGCGTGAGCTCACTCAACATCTCGTGTGGTTGGGGTGCGCGCTCTCGAGAAAAGGACAGAAAACCCCTCTGTGCACCTTTTCATGCATTAGGTGAAGAACGTCGGAACGTATTGTATCGCAGCCGATAGATAGAAGGAAAGAAGGGAAGAAAGGGAACTACTGTGGAAGGCAGGATTTAGCAAGAATATGGACCTCGCAGAAGGGAGGGGAAAAAAAAACGGTGTTTGCACATCAAATCCTCTTTGTTGCCCCGTACTCTGTAGCACGGGTATGCTGTACAGAAAGTCTCAGCGTTGAAGCTCAACGCGCTTTTTTTATGAAACGGACGACCAGAACCCTCAAAGGAAAGAGAAACTAATTGCCTGCTCTTTTTTGCGAGTTAAGCCGCACGTCGCTACCTTATTGAGATCTGAGCAAAGTACAGCCGTCAAAACGTTCGCACATCTTACCTTGTTACCATTGATTATTACTATCATCTTACGAGAAAAAGATCAATAATACACAGCAGCAGGCATATCGCTGCACTGCATCTGCGGGGGACAGAGAAAAAGAAAAGACGTGAGAGAACTATAAAGGACCAAGCCAGAAGTCAACTTGTCAAGAATGGATGCACCTCACGGGCACTAAAGAAGGCTGCTATGTGCGAGACGATATGCTGCCCGTTAGCCCTTCTCTCTCGAGGGAGGAAGTGAAGGTGGTCTCGTCTCCCATCTTGACTAGGAAGGAGGTGTTGAAGTCAATCTGCACGTCTCCACTTGGCGTGCGGAAGACGTCCTTGTGCATATTGTTGAAGGTCTGCTGCACGTCCGCGTCTTTTGTTGCCTCGGCGGTGTCGACAAAGAGGGAAGAAGACTCCCCCCACTGCGATGACGGGGCAGACGCCGCGGGTTGCGGGACACTCTGAAGAATGGCCTTGCGCATGTTTTCATCCGGTGCCTCCACTTGGAACGCGGGCTCTGCCGCTTCAGCCTTTTCGCCCTTCTTTCGTTTCCGCCTCTCACCGTGCTCCGGCTCTTGCACGGTGTTAGAGCTAGTCAGAGAGCGCATGCCGCGCTTGCAGTAATGCCAAATCATGGGTCCGAATTGGATCAATACTATAAGCGTCATGAAATTGGCAAAGATAAAGCTCACCACTTTCACAATGTGGTTCTGCCACTGTTCCGTCGATTTGCGTTTCCACTGCTTGAAGGTCGACTCTCCGGCACCCGCAGCGGCACTCTGACCCGTAGCATGTTTTCCGCGAGCAGCTTTCTCGCCAGCCTTTTCAAAAGTAGAATACACACTTTGCTTGGCCTTCTGAAACGTCGGGTGCGCCGCCACCCGCTGGCTCGCACTTCTGACTGCCTTCTGGAATTGGGGGTGGCGAGCCAGGTAAGATATCAGTTGCCGCTGCAGCGGCCCCCAGGGAGCCATTGTCGCTGTAACGCTCTTCTCCAATAAAAACAACTACGGGCGCGGTGATGTTGGTCTCAGTGTTCGATGAGAAAGCGAGTGACGCAGAGAGTGATGGAGCGTTTGAGAAAGAAGAGATAGAGCGTCCTGAAACCGAAATGCAGCGGAGGAAAACTCAAACGCGCGTGCTGCGCAAGCAATGTGGAGGTCTACTTCGTTGCCATCTCAGGGGGAAAATAGTACATGTATATATACATATACATATACATATACATATATATATATATATTATGTACCAACTGCAGGATTCTTTTTTTCTCCCTCTCCCTCTCCCATAGTGCGAGAGTTCTGGTACTCGCCCTCTGCCATCTACCGTTTCGATTCACCATACCACAGACGTAGAGTTTTCATTAGTCGCATCTATTATGGTCCTTGCTCAAAGAGAAAGCAACAAGAGCAATGACCCTGTTTGACTAATATTTACGTTTATTTTTCTTTTTTTTCTCTTCTCTTTTTTGTTTCGTGTTGCATATGTGAAGCAGCTAGATTATGCGTTCGTTTAGCTCTAAGGTCAAAAACGCAAACACACACACGCACACACACAAACGTCAAAAGCAGCTGTGGAGACGACTTTGTCTTTTGCACGTTCGCGCTAGTGCGCCATGATATGGATGTAGTCGTTAAGAAGCGTGCGAAAGTTGCCCACTGCATCATTGATGAGGCCTTTGTAGTGCTCAGTTGCTTCTTCATCGGTGCGATTGATTAGCAGAACAGTGCGCAGCCACTCAATGTCGTCGAGCGTCTGCAGCTCAGGTATGCCCGTTGACAGCATCAGCATGAAGAGCATGATGAGGGCGTTACTGTGCCGGCGTAGCGCATTGTAGGCTTGGCAGGCGAGGTCGACAAAGTACTTGTAAATGGGGCTGCTAGCGCCGCCCATGACATACAGGTACATAGGGGTAAATATGAAGGGCGCCGTTTCCCGCTTGATACCAAATTTGGTCTTGAAGTTGCCAAGAAAATGACCAAAGTCGATGTGAAAAAGAGTGCCGTCTTGGCGGAGCATGATGTTGTCATTGTGGCGATCGCCGATGCCCAGAACGTAGGTGGCGACGGTGTAGCCTGCGACGCTAAAGACAAAGTTCCACAGGCATCGCTCGACTTCGTTACGCTCGCCGTTAAACTGCCGCAGCCAGTTGATCAGCGGATCATCGCTGAAGGCCGCCTGGGCGCCGCCCTCATGCCGGGTAATGTTGGCAATAGTGTCGCTATTGAGCACGACTTCAATCATACCGACACCCTCGCCAGTGGAGATGCACCCGTATGGGATGAGATGAAGATCCAAGCCGGCTGCTTTCCATAGCGAGTCCATCAACTCCAGCAGCTGTAGAGTGAGCAAGTCTTGGCGCAGATCATCGCCGGATTTGAATATCACGAAGAACTGGTCGTCCTGGTCCAGATAGTTGCGGAACACGAGCCAGAAAGGGAACTTTTTCGAATCCATCACTTTGCACTGATTTATTTCCACCGCGCAGCATTCCATGGACGGGTTGAGTGCTAGCGTGAAGCGGTGTGGGAAGCGGATCTGCGAGAGAGCTTCCCGCAGGCACTTTACACGGTCCTTCTTCTGCGCGCGCTGCACCTTCAGCGCGCACTGCAGCAGCTCTTGGCACACGTACACCTGCCGCAAGTAGTTCCACCGGTGGGGGGAGCGCTTGATCAGCTCCTCGATAAGGAGCCCGTGCCGCTCGCAAATGCTCAGGTTTTTCACCTCGGCGGTGAGGTACCAGAAAACGTAGTGGCCAATGATGTGATTCGACCGGAGAGAGCGGCGCAGCAGAAAACGGGCCAGCGCAGAGTAGTGGTACGGCTCATATTTGAGAACCTGAACGAGTTGCAGAATGCAGCCTCGCAATTCGTAGTCTGACATGTTGCCGACGGACTCGATCGCGTGCTCGCGGACTACCAGGTCAGCGTACCGCGCGTCCAGCAGCTCAAGCGCGTCAAACGCCGGCAGCGGGCACCACCGGTGAAGCAGGCAGTGTGCTTCGTACACATCGAACGGCTTCAACCAGTCAACACTGCTGAGCACCTTTGCCATGGCCTTCGGACGATTTAACAGTATTTCGCGGTACTTCCATAAGATGGTCCGGTCGTCAGCTGTGAGGTGGACAAGCGGGTCATACTCAAGCACGCGCTTCAGCTGTCGCAACTGCTCGATTTCGTTGTTGGCCAGGTGCCCGCTCAGCCGACTCTCTCGCTCCGCGAGGCTCTGTCGCGCATCCGCCTCTTTGTCCCGTGGAGGGCGCCCGCTTGGAAAGACAACCGGTTTGCTGAAGGTGGGAAACTCAACACCAAATGTGCATGCGCCCGCATCAGGATTGTTGGAGTTAAAACCGATCGGGTTGGCGCGTGTTTTTCCGTCCCACAAAAAAATGTGTCCCATGCCCATGCGCATCTTCGCCGCGTAATCGAACAGTTGAGTCGCCGCCGTCCCTAAGAAGAAGACCGTGTGTCCCTGCTCCTCCGTTTTCTTAGACGTCTCCTCTGCCGCGGCGATGATCTCCTCCGCCGTTGCGTTACGCACCGAGCTGATTTTGTCCACGGTGGTGGCCACAAGCGTGAAACACAGCTTTAGCTCCCGAGGCACGTTTGACAGATCAACGCTGAACGTGACTTGGCCTCCTTCCTGCCACCACACCCTTGATGGCGTGCCGTCGTCAGACCTCGACTCGTCACGAAGCTGCCACTTGGTAATCTGCGGCTCACAGCAGCGCCACGTCCCAAAATAGGCCTCAACGAGAATGGCCAGGTACAGCTTCGAGGAGTCGCGCACGCTTTCTTCCTTCATTCGGCTTGGTGAGATGATGAGCTTTTCAAACCCGCCGACAACGCGCAAGGACAGCTTTTGTGCAGTGTTCCACAGACTGATCTCTGGCGCGCCGGGCTTACAAAGCTCTGAGTGCCGTCGATTCGGAAGGGCATGAGATGGATAGCTAGGACGGAACAGTGGCGCAATGAGGAGCATCTCATCTTTCGGCTCCACAATGATGTGTATCTCCTTCTGCTTGCTTACACAGTCGCGGATGTAGCGAAAGTTGATAAGGCGCTGTGAGCCATAAATATACTCGTTGCGGCCTTTCACTCGGAACACGAAAACCATATCAGAGCCATCTTTTTTCGACTTCAGCTTCGCGAAGGCAAGCAGGCGGCTCATTGTCACCTGAATCGCGTCGTCGGCAACGGTGTCGAACGCGAACTCGCGCATAGTAGAGCACGTGCAGCCAGCCAAGTCAACGTACCACAACCGCATACGGATGCAACCGTGCCCGGCGGCGGCCTTGCTCGAGCTCAGCTGGATAAGAAGGTCCAGCTGAGCTTTTTGCAGCGGCGGCACGCAAAACATCTGGGGGAGACTGCGCATGGCAAACTGTTCTGGCACAGTCGGATTGACAGCTTGAAAGAGCTTCCACTCGTCCATATACGCCCTGTCGATAAGGCGGCGAAACTCACGCACCTCCTCGCAGTTGCTGTTCCAGGTGTGGGGAGGACCCGCTATGTACTCCATTGCGGCATCGATGTCACGCGGCATTGCCGCATTTTCCTCGCTTCCAAAGACAAGTGAACGCAAATAATCGCTCAGAGCGGTGACACTGTGATAGTTGCGCTGGTTGAAGTGATCAATCTCTCGGTTGACCACCGCCTTTGACAGCTCTTCCTGCTCGAGTTCCTCCTCTATGTTGACTTGGAAGCTGTCCCATTTCTTAGCCACCCGCGGTGGCGTCCGTGTGATCATGGCAACAACTTTTACATGAAAACCATGATAGCTACAAAGAAAGGCTACGCTAGAGATATAGCAGGGTTGACAAAATGAAAATAAAATAAAACAAAACTAGGCTTTGCTTAACAATGGCAAATCATAAAAATGAACCGCTTTTTTTTTAAAATTCAAACAGCAGGATCAAGTAGAGAAAAGGGGGAGAGAGTTGGAAACAGTTGATGGAATCATCTTTAAGTTGTTTGAGGAAGCAAAGAAGCAGGCGATCCCTAGTGTGAAAAGAGCAGCTGCAGAAAAGAACTAAGTGCCATGGGGCACAGCTGAGCAAATTCCTGTTGCGCAAGGCACAGAATACTGCTTAAAAGCGAAAATACAGAAAGAGAAAAAAAGAAGCCTACAGTACAATTTGGTCAACGAACGCAGCGCAGCGCTTCTATCTCGCAGTTTCTCCGTATGCTCTTGTTGTGTTTACTACTGTTGACGTTTTACCATTCGATTAACAGCTATCAACTGAGCTTATGTGTTGGGGAAAAAAAAATTGAAAAGAGACAGTTTGCTACGAAACGCATTTTTATTTTGTTGTGTCACACAAGCGAGCGCTATATTAAATAGATCCTCCGCTTTTGGTTCTTCTTTCATGTGACATGCAGCCAGTAGAAATTAACAGGGAAAACTATAAGTTCCAAACCTCGGCAGTGGAAGGGAGGAAAAAAAAAAAACAGCTGTTTTCCACTTTTTAAACGGTTGTTAGCACCCCCTCATTGGCGTCGGCGTTTAATGCCATTAATGTCGTTAATTCTTGCTAAAAGACTGTCTCTGTTTTCTGCGAGAGAGACGTCAAACGGTGAAAGTCCCGCCTCTAAAGACGCTGATACAGCTGCCTCAATAGAGGCTGGGTGAACCTGAATGTGTGCCGTTCCCAGGGCCTTGATGCAGTTGGCGATTCGTGCAACATTATGGCGCGCTTCCGCCTCGCGTTCTTTCTCGTCGGCACTGTGGTTGGGCCTTCTTTGCCACGAGACCCAAATGTTGCCGTTCATCCCAATTATCAGGTGAACGTGCTGCTCAGCCAGTTCCACAAATTGGTGCTTTGCCCGCTTCACTAGCGACGGCCGCACATTGACGAGCACACCTAAGCCTGACAGGCGACCATATTTCTCGGCGGCGCGAGTGTGCAATGAAACGACACCATCAGGGGAAATACGCTGCACTTCAGCCGCTACTAAGTCTTCTTGGTCAAAGAGCTGACGCATCCCCAACTCGTCGCCACGACCGCGGCGACGAAGCATGCCACCTGGCTCCGTCACGTTAGACAGAAGCATGATCGCGGTCTGGGTTGAGTTCACATCCACTTGCCACTTATTGCCGGACACCTCCAGAATTCGTCCAACAACTACGTCACCGATTTCAGGCTGGTACCGTGGCAAAAGGCCCTTCACCGACACAACGCGATCTGTCACCTCAATGTTCCCATTAATTGCCGCCACAATCTCCCCTGCACCTTCGTGGACGAGCGCCAAATCACTTGGGTTGTTCCCAGCAAATGTATTGAAGCCGCGCAGGTAAACCTCTTCTGCGCTTGTGCTCAACTTCTGGCTAAGCTCCCCGCCGCAAATGGAGTCGCCAACAATAACGACTTCTGTTGACATTCTTTTGATTCCCTTTACAAGCTGTGCAGCTTAGCTGCAATGGTTTAGTAAAAGAGGAAAAAACAGAGAAAAAAGGGATGACCCACGATCAGCTGTAAAAACCAGAAATGTGAATGTACTGCGCAAGACAGTAACAATAATAAAACTAATATACCGTTACAAGCAGAAGGCAGGCTGTTGCTCACACGAAGTTCCCATGAGTAGAAATGGAAAAAAAAAACGTGAAATAGAGAAGAGAAGGTAGTATTTAGATTCCTAGCGAAACAACACACACACACAGACAAAACAAAGAACACCAATCAGAACGCACAAGCTCCTGGCATTAGCAGTTTAAGGGCAGTCAATGACATTCCTTTTTTCACTTACATGTTTTTTTTATTGTGTATACGAGAAGTCTTGAAGCGTAGCAGTTTGTAAGGCTTGATAACAGAAAAACATAGTCATTTTCCTACAGTGTTTAAGGTTTGAGGCTCTTTGCTCATCTTCCTGCTAGTCTTTGAGCAGACAACATCACAGAGCAGATCAACAAGAAGGTGTTCTCCGGGGCAGAGCACAGCAGAGGTGAAGCTGAGGTCCAAAAGAGAGCTGACAGGAAGCTTCGTTAACAAAGCAACAGCAGTTTTCTTTGTCAGTGCTTTCATTCGAATCGTCTTGCATACACCGTAGCGTGCACTTAAGTCAACACTCACTCGCCACTAATCATAGGTTAGTACGGCTGACCGCTGAACAGTTTGTTACGAACTAATCCGCAACTCCGTCACACACACAAAAAAAAAAATGTAATAACATTTGCGCAGGGTTCCGCCGGCTTGCTGAAAAAATTAACATCACAAAACTATGCAATAGAGGAAGCAAGCAGGAACGGCAGGTGAACCAAATAAGGAGGAGAAAAGAGAACAAGGGAGGAGGGGGGGGGGGGAGAGAAGTGGAAGGCCGGCAGAAAGGTAAAATCGCGAGGGAAGTAGTGTTGTTTTGCGAACGCAACGGAGCAACAGTGGAGTTCTAGGTTAGCTGCAACTCGTACCGCATCCAGCATTCCAAAAATAACTAGGCACAGTTCACCGGCACGCGCCGCTGTTGTTCTACGACTAACAAGGCTACGAAACAGTGATGCCACCGCAGACGTCTGATGAAGCAATCCTGGCGGACAAAGCGAGCTGTCAGATAATGTCGACAAGAGAATCTCGTACGCCAGCTCCTTCAAGGCTTTTACATACAAGAAGGAAGTTGTAGCATTTATATATAGGTGAGGCACAGCACCTTCTTAAGATGCGAGTCTCTACTCACCACTACTACAATTCTTAGAGTTTTAACTGGTGCACCCAAAGATAGATGTGTGGCGCCGCAAATCAAAGCGGCAGAAAAAAACAAATAAACAAAATGAAACGGATACAAAAGTGACTCGAAGACCGTTTGACACTGATCAGCCTCATTTCCCAGTTTTGCCTTTTTTTTAATGTGTTTATGCGGCAAAAACGACAAGAATGAAAGCACTTTTTTCAGCTGGTATTGCAAAAGACTAACACAGCAGGCGTTGTGATCAACTCGCTCTTTTTTTCTTTTTCGTGGAGCCTCATAACAGCTCTTGCTGAAATGATATATTCCTTTTTTTACCTTTTGTCTCTTCTCTCTTCGCCACGCAAAAGGTAGTATAGTGCTTTTCTTTTGTTTCACGTTTCTTTTTTTTTTTTTGTAAAGATGCGTCTTGCTCTCTTCACGCTGATCCTGGCGGTTGCGGCCCTCAGCACCATCCCGGCCACGCTAGCTTACACGACGACGGAGTCGGTGCGCTCCAACAGCGAAGGAACCATGGTCTTCTTAATGAGCTTCAACGCTGCGGACCTGTGCACTCATTACGATCCCGGCTCGCACTTCGCCATGGCCACCTCTGCCGAAATCCAGTCAAAGATCTTCGAAACGGCCAAGAACGGTGGCGTCACGTCGCTTATACCAATGGGTGGTGGCACCATGCAGGCAACCTGTGTAGGCCTCCCATGCGAGTGGCGGTGGTGGCGCGGATTTTACTTCTACATCTGGCCCATCTTCTACCGCGGTGTCTATTATACTGGGCCTCACAGCTCCAAAGCAGCCAACCCAGAGGCCAAGACGCAGGCCGTCTTGAACTCGTACGCGAACTGGGATACAAACTTCCCCATCTCGTGGGCTAACCTTAGTTACTGGGGAAAGCGGGTCGTGGCCATGCAGCCAAGCAACGGCAAGTGGCGGAACGTCGAGATCGCTACCAAGTTCCCGCAGTTGGTGTGCGAGCACTACATCTACCGGAACTCCGACGGCGTGGCCGGTATCACGCCGACGTTCCCGGACGGCAGCCCGATCACCCTGGTATCCAGCTCCGGCCACGTCTATTCCTTCTGCGGCAAAAAGATCACCAAGGACATGAATGGCCGGTGGATTCTTCAAAAGTGTGGCGGCAAGTTTCCGTGGTGGGCTGGCCTCGTCATCGCCTGCGGCTGCTACGTGATTGTGGTGGCCCTCATCATCCTCATTTGGTGCTGCTGCTGCGCGCGGAAACGTAAGGAGGAGGAAAACCACCGCCGCGAGGTGATAGCCACGGAGAGGGACAACACAAGCCACATTCCTACGCAGAGCGAGCTGGGCCTGGGCCGGAACTCATCTCTCTGGTATCAACCATCTGACAGCCCCACTGAAAGCAGGAGTACTCTAAGCAGCAGCTCGCGGTGCAGTTCGCAAACTAGCTCTAGCAGCAGCTCTCACAGCTTCTCGTCCTGTGATTCAAACGCGAGGTACGAAATGATGTAGAGCGCAAAAAAAAAAAAAAAGCAGATATTTCTTTTACCCTTTCTCGTTTTTCTCTGTTTATACGTGTTCGTGTGTGTAGAACGGGTCTCAGCTCGGTTGTCGTGTTTGTTCCACGGCTTCAATACGCGCAGTTGTGAAGCTGATGTGGCTAGTGTAGATCAGCTTCTTTTCTTATTCTCTCCCTCTTTTTTCTCAGTTTTTCTTTTGTATAGTATACAATCGGCCCTCTTTTCGCCGTTTTTTTTTTAAATTATTCATTGCTATTTTCTCATCAGTAGCCTCGTCATCTTCAATTTCTGAATGCCTAGATTTGCTTGCTGCACCCAATGACTTTTCTGCGCTACCGATTCATCGAAAAAAAAAAAAAAGAGCGTACGGTTAAGCGGACTTTCAAAGTCTCTTTGAATATGTCCTTTTTTAATTTCCTATGAATGAGTTTGAGTTTATTATTATTATTATTATTATTATTATTATTATTATTATTATATACATATATATATATATATATATTTTTTTTTTACATATCTCTCTGCAAATCCCACTGCTTAAGAGAGTAGAAAGTAAGCGAAAAGCTCATTGGCAACATCCATTACCTTTCTCTTTTTCTAGGCGAGTAGGTTTTTCCATTACTTACCACGATTTCATCTCTCCTCTATTTCAAGCGCCAAGCTGCTTTTTTTTTTCTCTGTTTCGTTCATTTCAGAACGCACCTGCTTTTCTGGGCATGTCTTGGCTTTTTTTTTTTTTAGCTTTACTGGTGGACTTCACATTATCTTGCTGCATGTCTTTCCCACTTTTTTCTTTTTATTTCGTCTCTTTCACACCTGCGTGCTTTTTTTTTTTTTTCTAGCAATCACACACACATAAAAAAGAACTTTTAAAATGCTAGATACTGAGCGACGCTGATGCGACAAATAGTTTTGGGCTGTAAGACGCAGGCTGCGCACATCAAATAACCGCGTAAAAAAAAAAAAAAGAGTCGCTGAACGGGGAAAGGGTTGGCGGAGACCTGCGTTCTGTTTCTCGCGGTTTCTGAAGCTTGAGTGGAGTTGCGTCTTTCACCTAATTGTTTCTTTTTTTTTCCTCTGTTTTCTCACACGGAACGCCGGCCTGTAAGGTGACTCATCAACTGTGCACTGAGGCCACATAGAGCAATCCAAAAAGTGTTGAATGTGCGAGGAGGCCTTTGCTTTACTATTTCTTTTCATAGCAGATTCAGTTTAGCTTTTCCTTTTACTGTACTTTGCGGCTTTCAGCTGCGAGGTGCATCTCACGGATTTTCGCATTAACAACGTGTGGATAGGAGTGAAGGCCATATCGTTTCTCTTCCTTCCGCTGTGTATTTAAAAAAGAGAAAGGTGCCTAGTGATCATTCACCAGTTTGACCTTAGACAACAGGTGAGCTGCTCAGCGATGCAGAGGTCTTGACTTCGTGCGCATGTCAAAAAAGTGTGTGTTACACAGTACCATCGCTGGTGCTCAGCTTATGCCGCAGAGAAGCGGTACGATTCTAAACGGGCTCACTTGTGCCTAGAACGCCAGGAAGCTCGATAGCAGAGGAATTCGCGCAACGGGAGCTGGCAGTGCTAGCTCGCTGTGCTTTTCCATAAGTGTTTTTTTTCATCTGCCTCTTCTTGTTCTCTTGCGCTTTTGAGGCTCTTCTAGCCCCTATGCAAACAAGGACGTCAGGACCCTAGGCTTCCTCCTTCAATGTCTCGTTTTCTTCCTGACACCCCAATGAACTCGTCCTTGCGTTGCCCGTGCTACTCTTGCTTCTCTGCATACGTAGCTGCATTTCTGTCCAGCTGAGTCGACGCTTATTCTTGTTTCCCTCGCTGTGGATGGCGCCGCACGAGTTCGTGGCGCTTGCGTTTCGCGTGTTGCAAGCGCCAGCGCTGCTCCGAAAGACGACTTAAAAGGACACTCTTCCTATGTGAGCATACCAAACCTGGACATCACGGACGTCTCGCAACTCATAGGCTTCATAGGTTCCCACCTATTACTTTACATGCTGCAGACCATGAGCACGAAGATGCTGTTGGATGCGAGGATGCACTTTTATTAGAAGCACCACGTCTTTTTAGCTTTGGAGCGCCGATGTTGCAAAAAGGTGTGGATTGTGTATTTGCACCACAGCGACGAACCGATGCAGAGCAGCGGTGGCTGCTGCTTTTGCCTCCACTGTTGTGAGTGACGTAGCGAGGACCTCCCTCAAAGCTGCATGTGAACCGTGCGCGCAGCGACAGACTAACGCTTCACTTTAACAACAATAAAACACACCATGCTGGGTGCTGGGCGTTGAAGTTACAGGCACAGCCAGCTGCATGCAAGACGGCGTTGCATCGCCTTGCGCTGCGCCCTGCGGCTCCTTGTCCAGCAGCGGGTAGAACTCATGTGGCTGCTGGTGCGGCGCAGCGCGCGTTGCGTGTGCCGACGCGGATGCAAGTCAAGGAGATGGAGCTGGGCCGCTTTGAAGAGCTTTGCGCCCTTTCCGCTTTTGCTGAGTCACAATACCTGCCCAAGCTAAGTGCGACCAGCAGAGGCAAGTACTCTGGCCCTAACTCGAGGTGGTGTTCCATGCATACGTACACCGACGTCTCCGGGAATCGAGCCTCAGAACGTGTCTCTCCGCACACTCTCTTTTTCTCTCGAAGGTGTTATATCTTGGCAGCTTCATCCGCAAAAGACAAAAAAAAAACTACAGACCGTGCGGTGCTTCGATTGTCTAGAGGTGGTCCTCTGGCTTTCAGAGAAAGGTGGATGACCCTCCTGCCTGCTCTTTTTATTGCTGTTTCCGCGACCTTGCGTTTGCAGTGTGTGTCGCTAAGAAGCTCAAGGTAACAGACTGCTTCCTGCACAGCTTAGAAGGCTTGGATGGCTGCCCTCCGCTAAGCCACGCCGGCATGCGCGGAACACCCTTCTTTCAAGATTTGCTCGTCCTTTTACTTGCTTCGCCTCTCCATAAGCTTGACCCTGCGTACTGTTTTGTGACCGCTTTCAGCGTTTCTCGCAGCTGTTTAAAGCTCAAAGACCTCGGAAACGACCACAGCATCAGCTTTGCACAGAGCTGCTTTTTTTTATTTTTTAATTCCTCTCATCCTAATCTGTTGCGCTGGCGCTTCGCTTGAATGGCGTGGTCACAGCTCACTTTTACTGGATGAACGAATGCTCGTCCGCTGTGAGTGTGTGTGTGCTTTGCAGGTGAGCAGACGACTGCCTTTGTGTGTGCCTGGACAGACTGTGCTACTGTGCTGCAAGACGATTGGACGGTGCTTGCATTGTGGAGGGGCTGAATTGTGTTGCGTGTGTGTGTGTGGTGTGGTGTGGTGGTGCGTGCTTTGGTGTGTTGTGTTGTGTGGATGTTGTTGGGGGTTAGGGTGTAGTAGTGTAGTAGTGTACGGGTGTAGTAGTGGACGGGTGTAGTAGTGTACGGGTGTACGGGTGTACGGGTGTACGGGTGTAGTAGTGTACGGGTTAGGGTGTACGGGCTAGGGTGTACGGGTGTACGGGTTAGGGTTAGGGTTAGGGTTAGGGTTAGGGTTAGGGTTAGGGTTAGGGTTAGGGTTAGGGTTAGGGTTAGGGTTAGGGTTAGGGTTAGGGTTAGGGTTAGGGTTAGGGTTAGGGTTAGGGTTAGGGTTAGGGTTAGGGTTAGGGTTAGGGTTAGGGTTAGGGTTGGGGTTAGGGTTAGGGTTAGGGTTAGGGTTAGGGTTAGGGTTAGGGTTAGGGTTAGGGTTAGGGTTAGGGTTAGGGTTAGGGTTAGGGTTAGGGTTAGGGTTAGGGTTAGGGTTAGGGTTAGGGTTAGGGTTAGGGTTAGGGTTAGGGTTAGGGTTAGGGTTAGGGTTAGGGTTAGGGTTAGGGTTAGGGTTAGGGTTAGGGTTAGGGTTAGGGTTAGGGTTAGGGTTAGGGTTAGGGTTAGGGTTAGGGTTAGGGTTAGGGTTAGGGTTAGGGTTAGGGTTAGGGTTAGGGTTAGGGTTAGGGTTAGGGTTAGGGTTAGGGTTAGGG